>OW971884.1:11225864-12451729 GCA_943193645.1 Acentria ephemerella | reverse complement strand
CAAGGACCGAACCCTGTGGGACACCGCACGACATGCCCCGCTCTACAAGATTCCCGTCGCGGTCGACACACTGAATGCGCCGACCGCGCAGGTAGTCACCAATGAGGCGCCTCAGGTACGATGGGATATTGTGGTACCTGAGGCCCTCGTCTATCACGCCGAAGGGCAGGGTGTTGAACGCATTCGCGATGTCTAAAGACACCGCGAGAACAACCCTGCCCCTTGCCGTTTCCTCCTCCGAAATGGCCCTCACGCTCATAATGGCGTCCACAGTGGAGCGGGCTTCCCTAAAACCATATTGGGAAGAAGACAGATTGGGACCCGTTGAATTCAAATGACGGGTGATCCGCTCGGCGATAATCCGCTCAAATAATTTCCCTGCCTCCGCCAAAAGCACAATCGGGCGGTAGGCTGATGGTAGATTCGGAGGCTTGTTTGGTTTTTGAAGGAGGACGAGACGCCCCACCTTCCAAGCATCCGGAAATCTGCCAGACGCAAAGCAGGCGTCGAAAAGACCACGGACGTGGCTCTCGAGGGACCCGAGGGAGATTGCCAAAATTCGGCCAGAAACACCGTCGGGACCCGGAGCCGTGGATTTGGCCCGCAGTCTTGTCACTGCCGCGTCGAACTCCCCGTCGGTGATGGTAGGAGGGGGAGACGACTGGTGGTCGTCGTCGCTATCCCGTAGTTGGCGGGACGCACGCATTGGCGGGACAAACTCGTCTCTCTCCGGAAACAGTTCCGAGATCACTTCTCGCAGGAGGGAGGGCTGCAGCAATTCGATAGACGGGGGGCCTTTGGACAGTTTGTCGCGGACCATTTTATAGGGCCTGCCCCAGGGATCCCCGTCTATTTCCTCCAGCATGCGCTCGCGGGCCGATGTTTTGGCCCTGCTAATCGCAATCTGGAGGATTTTGCGAGCCTCGCTCACCTCCTGCTGCATCACCGCTTCAGTCACTGGATCACGGCCTGTACGACGCCGTCGAAGCCGCGTTAGAGCGCGGCGCTTTGTGGTGCAGTCCGCACGCAAAGCCGCAACTTCGGGGCACCACCAATAAACCTCCTTCTTGGGGGGCCGACGTGTGGCTCGAGGCATTGCCGAATCGCTGACGCGCGTTAGGGCTTCGCCGAGCAGAGTTGCCTCTTCGTCGACATCCCCCATTGAAGGCCGGATGTTTATTTCCTCCACAATAGCTGCTTCCACGGCCAGGTCTTTGTTGAGCTTTGCCTGGGCCCACCGCGGAAATTTGAACAAGCCGCCCCTGTTAGGGGGCGGGTGGATGACGTGGTGTTGAGGGGAGACGCTGAACCGGATATACCTATGGTCGGACAGCGTTTCCTCGTCCACGATGACACGCCAATCGTGCACTCGTGCGGCGACAGCAGGGCTAGCGAACGTGACATCCACTATAGACCCACCCTGCTGCCTCACACACGTGTATTCGGTGCCACGATTGAGGACAACGAGTCCGACCATGGTGGCCCATTCCACCAGCAGTTCTCCCCGAGTGTCAGTCCTCGGTGAGCCCCAGGCAGTAGCCTTTGCATTAAAATCGCCCATTAAAACGACCGGCCGTGGCTGAGCACGGCGAACGGCGATGGTCAGCTCCCGCAAGAACTCCTCGAAGTCTGCCAGGGTTTTGTTGGGGGAAAAATACCCTCCAACAATTACGAGGTCTCCCCACAAGGCGGACACAAGACCCCGACCTTTGTGCAGCACTGAAAAAGGCTGTGCACCCGCGCTGCACGAGCCCACGACAGCCACGGCATTGGAATAATCCGTGGCCCAGTATGGACTCGTGATAGCGAAATACGGCTCGGAAGCCACACTGACGTCAATCGACCACTGCCTCGAGGACTGGATAAAAAGATCCTGAGCCCCCGAGCAGTGGTTGAGGTTCCCTAATAGAAAGTTGATAGGGCGACCAAGATCCATCAGTGCTCCATGGCTTCCTGCCGCGGACCCGCTGGAGGCGGAGCGGCAACCGTAGATTTCTCACCCGAGGTCTTGGTGGGGAGCTTGCCCTTTCTCTTAATATTCCGCGAGCCGCAACTCTTGCCCATCATTGCGTGTTGCGCAGGGCGTTTTGCCTCTGCGCAGATGGGACAATGAGCTGCTGCCGTGCAGGCTGCCGACTTGTGGTCCGGCTTGCCACAGCGAAAGCAGAGGTTGCTCCGGTCTATGGAGGACGGGCACCGCTGCTTCGCATGGCCCACCTCAAGGCACTTATAACACTTGAGGGGCTGCATGTCTAGGAGCCGGACCTGGGCCGCGCTCCAACCCACCAACAACCTCTTCGCATCCGCGAGGGTTTTGCCCGCCACCACTGGGCAGCGGACCCAGGCGGAGCCCATTCCTCCAGGCCCACGTCGAATGTCTCCTACTCGGACCTGATCCAACGAGCAGTTGCCCTGGCGACTGATTGCCTCTACGATGACGTCTTTTGTTATTGAGTCGTCCAGGCCAGTGAGACGCAGATCGACCGTTTTGGTCGGTCTTGTGACCTGGACGCTCGGGCCAAGGACCTCTTTAATCTTGGCGGCCAGAAGGTCCGCCTTGGCACTTTTGTCTTCACCGACGACATGAAGGATGCGAGCCCCTGTCGCAGTCTCCCTGATTTTGAGAGGCGGGAGACCAAGTGCGTCCTTCTCGCTCTCGATGCCCAACCTAGCCTTGGTCAGGACATCGGCATAACTGGCCCCAGCCTCGACGTCTGCAGGACTCAAGGTCAAGACTACTGCCGCAGAGCGGGGGGCGCGCAACCTAGGCGCCCGCTTCTTTTTGGGCTTATCTACAGCCGCAACTCCCTTTTGAGACTGGGGCTGGGCATTGGATACGTTAGTGTTTTGGGCGACCTTCTTGCCCTTATTCTTCTTGACAACTGTCACCCAGCCGTCTGCGTCGGGTCCAGACTTGGACGAGGCCGACGACGTAGGCGGGACAGGCTGGGCAACAGCTGCCGGCTTAGGGACCTGAACCTTTTGGTTGGCCTTACCCTTGCCCGCTTTGGATGGCGGGGCCTTCCTCGGCGCGGGTTTTGGCACAGCTGCTGGTGGGGCTGCAGAGGCAGCAGAAGTGGCGGCAACGGCAGCCGCAGCAGCAGCAGCTCGCACTTCATGAGCGAGGGGAGGGCGCGGCCGATCTGGCGTGCGCTTGCTCTCCTCATATGTGGCGAACTTGTTGTCTATCATTTTGCCCACTTCCCGGAGCAAGGCACGGAAGGTATTCCCGTCGGGAAGGGGCTCATCCTCAGCCAAAACGACGGAGGGCTTGGAAGCCGTCTGAGGCGACCTAAAGTCGCTAGAGGATGGAACGACCTCTGGAGCGGGCAGACACGCATCCGTCTCCATGGTCTCCACTACTGGACGGTTGAAGATGGGCAGCCTGGGCAAAGCTACCACAGGCGCCTGGGATCCCAATTGGGCGACCGTCTTCTTGAGCTCCTCAACGGTTTTCCGGAGGGCGTCAATCTCAGACTGCATCCTTCTATTCTCGGCATGCAGTCTCCGAGTCTCCTCAGTCGAAGTCCTCATACTGAGGGTCTCCACAATACGCCCCAGAGATAGATTGGCGTTCTTTACGTCCCGCTGCATTGTGCCCTTTACATTTTTGGACTTGCCAATGGCAGTCGAGACCACTTCCATGTATAATCGCGCGCTACGCGCCAGACCATCTGCCGACATTTCCTCGGCCTTCGCATCTTCCAAGGGAGGAAGGGCGCCAAGGTTGGCGGTTGAAGTATCCGCCTTCTTCAGCAACCCGCTCACCTGAGCCTCTAGATCGCCCTCCTCCTCCAACTCGCAGGCTTTCTTGTATTGGGCCTTTGCGTTGGCCCAGCCCACGTACTCATGAGTTGTCGGAGGTCGACCACGACTACGACCCTTGCTACAACTTTGCTCCTGAGGAGGAGCGTCAAACTCGCTGGAGTCAGAAGAATACGACTCCTCTTCTTGTCTTGGCCGTTTGGCCGATGACTTCTTTTTGGACACGAGTCCACTACCCAGCGTCTCCCTGTCGGTCGACGCGCACGAATCGTGCCTGCTTCTTGTCTTCACGCTCTCAGCGACGCTTGCCGCTGAGGCCCACCTACTCAAACCTCCCTCCGAGCCGGAGCTCCTCATCAAATTTTGTGTGAAACGAATATTAGAACCTGCCATATGATTCCCACGAGCATGGGGGAAATAAAAAGTCCACCCCGGCGGTGCCCCCTGCACCGGGGTAACCCTAATACACCTGAGGGTCGGGCGGTCCTCAGGGTTGGCGCTAGCTGGTGGACTTACCCAGCCCACCACCTTATAAATAAGGCGACCCGTCGCCACGTTCCCCAACGACAGGCCTTTGGGGTTTTTTATAGACGTTGTCTCGTCTTGGGCCGGCCGGTTAAGGCAAGCCCCCTGCTCCCTACGCCGTCCGCGAGACATGACCACGACAACGACGAGGGTTTACAGGTTGTCCGACGATGGCCGAAGCCTGTCCGACTACCACGACACCGCAGCAGCCGAACTCGCCGCACCGCGGGCCTTGAAGGCCCGCCATACCACGCCACCCGAAGGTGGCCACTGAGCCGACCAATGAAGGTAAGCTCCGTCGGGACCGGCCAGTTAAGGCAAGCCCCAGGGACGACGTGATGGGGTGTGGAAGCACCCCACGTCAAAGAACCAAAGTTCCGTGGGTCTTGGAGACCCACCATACCACGACAAAAGTCCGCTGGCCCTAAAAAGAGCCGTTCACCAACAAAAGGCGTCGGAACGCCGCGAGCGAAAACGCTCCCACACCGTCCGACAAAACGGACCGCGGCCAACTAGGCCGCCATCCTCCGAGCCGAAGCTCCACCGGCCCCCACAAGGAGGGCCCCACCAGGGTGATTTTTTTATAGAGGTTTTCTTCCTCGCAGCCCGACGCTCAGTGCGCCGAGCCCCCGACCCCCACAAAAACGTGAGGGCTTACGGGTTTGTGTGGCTGTGCAATGCCCGCCCTCAAAGAGACCAGGCAGCCACACTTCCAGTATTGTCCGCGCCGGCCGCAGCCGGTACCCCCCATATCTGGAGGGCGTTCCCCTATCCGCAACCCGGGGGACGCGTCCGATGGCAGACTGGAAACCGCACACGGAACCTAACCTAACCTAACCTAACCTAACCTAACCTAACCTAACCTAACCTAACCTAACCTAACCTAACCTAACCTAACCTAACCTTTTTTTTTTTTTTTTTTTTTTTTTTTCGTCGGAAAATCCTTTATGGATACCCAGGGAGATATTGGGGGCTTGCCCCCTGGGTTATGTGGGAGTCACTGGTGTAGAGAGCCAGTATACCCACTAAAAACCGACGTTTGCCACTAACCACATAGAGGAGCGGGCCAGGGGAGCTCATCGCATTCCGTCCTGTCCCGCGCCGGTGGCTGTCTTTCGACCCATCTTCGGGTGGAGTGATGTGCCGTGGCAAAACAGACACACACTCCCAGTCTTGGGACACGTTAACAGGTGGTAGAGCCCCCCTCTACCACCCCGTGCCCAGACTATGGCGGTTGGGGCAGCTGCTGTGCATGCAGCCGCCGCCTTCGGCCGAGTCTCCGCTTCCGGAGTGGGCTCGCCGCGGGATTGTCTTCGCGGGCCCTTTCCGCCGCCTCTTTCTGCGACATCACGTCCTCACAGAAAGAGGCTACCGCTGACCAGTGCGTCTCACTGCCGACCATCTTACCAATGACGGCCGGCAGGGACAGATCACTGCCAATGGCCGCGGTGAGGACTGTGCGCTGTGCCGACCACGACGGGCATGACACGAGCGTGTGCTGCGCAGAGTCCTCACCGTCGCCGCACTCATGGCAACGAGGGGTCGTCTCACGACCGGCTATGCTAAACAGGTATTTGCCGAAACAGCCATGGCCTGTTAGCAACTGGGTGAGCCGGAAGGAGAGCGCCCCGTGCCGTCTTCTAAGCCAACCCTTTAGGTTGGGCCGAATGCCATCCACGGTCCAGCGTCCTGCCGCCGGACATTCAAGGCGGTCTCGCCATGTGCGAACGGTGGATGCTTCGGCTCGATCGCGCCACCGCCGAACCATTTCAGGTGGGGGGCGCACTCCCTCTTGGCGCACCGCAGCACTGCGCCGATAAACGGCCGCCAGCGCTTTGGCGTCCAGGTCCCATGGAGGGGTACCAGCTAATGCACACGCGGCGTCACCCGAAACGGTTCGGTAGCCGCGTACAACTTTCAGGGCAATCATTCGTTGCGCCCTGCGTAGGAGCGCCGCATTTTTGGGGGACAGAGTGTCCGCCCAAACAGGGGACCCATAAAGCGCCATCGATCGGACGACCCCAGTGTACAGTCTGCGACATGTCACACTGGGGCCACCCAAGTTAGGTAGAAGCCTACTGAGCGCTGCCGCCGTCCCTACCAGTTTAGGACAGAGGCGGCGGAAGTGTTCATTGAAGGACCACTTTGGGTCGAGTTCCAACCCGAGGTAACGCATATGCGTTTTTACGTCTATTCGCACGTTACAGATACGGATGTGCGCGCCATTAGGTGGTTTTTGACGGGGACCGTGAAACAGAATGGCCTCTGTCTTTTGAAGGGCTACTTTTAGGCCCAATGACTCTATACGCCCAATAGTTAAAGAGGCGCCAACGGTGGCGAGGCGTGCAGCTTCCTTGAAGTTATCGGCTCGGGCCAAGATAAGGGTGTCGTCCGCATAGCAGACGACGCTTAAACCCGTGAGTAGGGCACCCCGCAACACCCAATTATATCCGATGTTCCACAGGAGGGGGCCTAAAACCGACCCCTGTGGAACACCGCATGCCATGACCCTTCTCATCATGATGCCGTCTCTATTAGGACACAAGATAAGTCGATCCTCTAGGTAGTTCGTGACAATCCTTCTTAAGTAGGGAGGGACCCTGTGGAATCGGAGAGCCTCCGTGATACAGCCGAAGGGTAGGGTGTTGAACGCGTTAGCGATGTCTAACGAGACCGCCATAACAACCCTACCCCTCGACACAGCGTCTTCCGCAAAGTTTTTTACGCGGATAATGGCGTCAACTGTCGAGCGGTTTTCCCTGAAGCCATACTGACATTCGGCCAAGTTTGGCCCCGACGTGTTAAGGTGCTGGACGATGCGGGTGGATAGAATGCGCTCAAAAAGCTTCCCCGCTTCGTCCAGCAAGACTATCGGACGGTAGGCCGACGGGTGGTCTGTCGGCTTACCCGGTTTTTGAAGAAGAACCAGGCGTCCGGTTTTCCATACTTTTGGGAATTGACCTGTAGTAAGGCAGAGGTCAAATAATTCCCTAAGGCGATCTTCCAGCACAGGTAGTGACAGGGCCAAGATACGTCCATGAACTCCATCCGGACCCGGGGCAGTGTTTTTGGCCCGTAATCTGTGGATTGCTGCACCCATTTCTCCATTTGTAACGAGAGGTGGAGAAACTTCTTGGTTGGTCTCTGAAGTGACTGGCACCATCAGTGGCGCAACATGCTCTGCCCGATCTGGAAAAAGGGCACTGACAATCGACTCCAGGAGCCGGGGTTCAAGGGTCTCCGTGACCGGGGGGCCCTGGTTGCACAGTTTGCTTCGCACCGCACGGTACGGGCGCCCCCACGGATCCGCGTCCAGCTCCTCGAGCCACCTTTCTCGGGCGGCTGTCTTTGCATCGTGAATCGCGACACGAAATACATGGCGGGCCTCCTTGTATGCAACTTGAAGTTGCGCCTCCTGTTCCTCAGATCTACCTGTCCTACGTCTCCGGTATTTAGTGAGGGCCCGACGCCGGGTAATGCAAATGCGTCGCAGGTTGGCGAGATCATCTGTCCACCAAAAGACTTCACGCCTAGGTGGGCGGCGTTTAGTTCGCGGCATTGAGGAGTCACAAATACGTGACATGGACTCCCCGAACTTACGTGCTGCCTCGTCAGCTCCCATCGAAGAGGTAAAGGACTGGGTGAACCAGTCTTCGATGAGGGCAGACTCCTCTACCAGGTCCTTCTTAAGCTTGGACAAGGTCCAACGAGGGAACGGCTGAGATGTAGTTGCCGGCCTCGGACCATTTCCAACAGACGCTCGAGAAGGGGACACGTCAAACGTAATATAAATGTGGTCCGACAGTGTTTCCGCGTCTACGTGAGCTCGCCAGTTCAGCACGTGTGTGGCGAGAGCAGGGGTAGCGAACGAGACGTCCACTACAGAACCCCCCTGCTGTCGCACACAGGTGTTGGCGGAGCCACGGTTGAGGACTATAAGATTGCAGGTAATAGCCCAGTCTTCTACAATCGAGCCTCGCGCATCCGTTGATGGGGATCCCCAAGCCGTAGACTTGGCATTGAGGTCCCCCATCACAATAGTGGGGTTAGGCGCAACTCGCTGGACTGCAGCGCCGACGAGGTCGATGTAGGTCTCGAATTCCAGTAGGGTGCGATTTGGGGAGAAGTATAAACCTACCAGTACTAACTCTCCCCATTTCACAACGACAAAGCCATGGCCCCGCTCCAAGATGTTCAGGGGCGGAGACCTGGACGATGACGACCGAATAACGGCCACCGTCGTGTCAAGGTCGAAGGCATAATTTGAGCCAGGCGGAGATGAATAGGGCTCCGCAGCAACCGCAATGTCAATAAACCACTCTGACATAGTTTGCAGGAGAAGGTCCTGCGCACCTCCAGAGTGGTTTAGGTTGCTCTGTAATAGATGGAAGGTGTGGGAGTTGGCCATTTAGGGATCTGTGTTCATCGCTTCCATCTGCGGCTGAGCCGGCACAACTTTAGGGGCAGCCTGGGTTCTACGGGCTACATTCCTACCTCTGCGGGGAAGAGGGGCCTTGCAGCTCTTTCCCCTTATGATGTGATTGGCTGGCCTCTTCTGCTCCGCGCAGATTGCACAATGAGGTTCAGCCGAACACGTGGCTATCTTGTGGCCGGGCTTACCGCAGCGGAAGCATAGGCTGCTGCGATCAGCCTCGGCTGGGCATCTAAATCTTGTGTGGCCCACGTCCAGGCAACGGTAACAAGTTAGCTGCCGTTTTTCCTGGGCCTGTACCCGAGCCGAACTCCAGCCAACTAGGAGACGGCCTGCCTCTAAGATGGTCTTCACAGCACCAACAGGGCACTTGACCAGCGTTGCCCCCAGCCCATCTGGGCCGCGACGGACTTCGCTCACCGTGACGTTGGACTGCGCGCACCCGGTTTTCCGGGCCACGGCAGCAACAATGTCCTCCTTCTCGACCGAGTCATCGAGACCTAAGAGGCGGAACTCTGCACACTTTGTTGGTCTCGTGACCCGAACATCTCCTTCCAAGACTCCTCTAAATTTATCCGCAACCAAATCCGCTTTAAGGTTGTTGGTCGCGACGTCTTTGTCTACAGAGATTTCAAATATGCGAGCCCCTGTAGCAGCCTCCTTGATGTTGAAGCCTTCAGCAGAGAGGCCCAGCTCCTCAAGATTTATCGCCAACTTAGCCTTCTTAATAATGTCGGCATAAGTGACACCCCTCTTTTCCGCCTCTGCATCAAGCGTGAGCACGATAGCTGCAGAGCGAGTCTCCCGCAGCCTTCGCGGCTTCTTTTGTGCTGGCGCTTTAGTCTGGGCCGCACCACGCTGTTGCTGCTGGGGTTGAGTCCGAGCAGGCTCCTTAGCTGACTTAGGGCCCGCTTTCTTTGCCTTCTTACTGCGGACGACAATCCACCCTTCAGGATTCGGAACAAAACCGGGAGCTGAAGAGGTAGTGGCCACTGCTCTTGGGGCTGGCTGGGGAGCCGAAGTCTTTTGAGGGGCCGCGCCCTTGACTGCCTCGGCGTAACCCTTCGTTTTCCCCTTGCCCTTGCCTTTGCCCTTATTGTTAGGGCCTGGTCCGTTCTGTTTAGGCGCCGCTTGTCCTCTAGGCGCAGGAGTAGGTACGGCCAACACGGATGCCGCTGCAGAAGCAGCTTCTGCTTTCCTGACCTCATGAGCTAATGGAGGGCGGGGCCGATCAGGCGTGCGTAAGCTATCTTTGAACGCCTCAAACTTATTATTGAGCATCGCTCCCACCTGATTCATAATTGTCGAGATCAGGGCCGTCTGTGTCAGCTCCCCTTCAACAGTGGAGGGGGGATCATGCTTAGAGGGCTGCGCACGGCTAGCCCGTTTTGGACGCTGAGGCAGAGGCTCGGGGAACGGAGTCGGCAGCGAGTCCTCAATTTCCATGTCCGAGCCCTGCTCAGCGGCAGCCTTCTGGGGCGCAGATACCGATGCGCTTCTTTCTTCTGTCAGTTTTTGTACCGCAGCTTTTAACTCGTCTAACTCCTTACAGAGTGTGTCCACTCTCGCCTTTAGCTGGGCGTTTTCCGCAGCTAGGATGCGGTTCTCGTCATTTACAGTTCGCGTCTGAAGCGAATCAACGATGTTGCCTATTGATTTTGCGGCAATTTTAATGTCACGTACAATCGTGCCCTTAACATTCTTTGATTTCCCCGCAGCTGTTGAGACAACCTCCATGTAGAGGCGCGCACTTTGCGCAAGCTGAGCCGCAGTTAAATCGTCCACCATTGACTCCTCCAAAGCCTCTGGGGCCTTACACTTGGCTCGGGCAGCGTCTGCCACCTCGAGCTTCTTGTGGACCTCTTCCTCGAGGTCAGCCTCCTCCTCCATCTCGCAGGCCCTAGCGTATTCGGCCTTTGCTTTGGCCAGGCCCACGTATTCGAAGGTGGTTGGAGGCCTCCCCCGTCCTCTGCCAGAGCCGCGCCCGTGGCCCGTAGAATCCTTGGGCGATGGGGCGACGAACTCTACTTCGGAACCAGAATCCGAATCATTCTTAAGCCTCGGGCGCTTGGCCCGCTTCGACTTCCTTCTTTCTTCAAAAACCGACCTGCTGTCGACCGTGCAGTCGGTGTCCAACTCGGACGACGCGCGAGAATTGCGCTCACCAGTTATTTCGCTCCCGGCGACGCTTGTCGCCGAGGCCCACCTACTCAAACTTCCGGAGCGAGAGCTCCCTCCTTCTACAACATCTTTGGTGCGAAACGATAATTTAAAAGTTTTATTATTCTCCATATGATTCCCACGAGTGTGGGGGAAATAAAACGTCCACCCCGGCAGTGCCCCCTGTACCGGGGTAACCCTAATACTCCTGAGGGTCGGGCGGTACTCAGGGTTGGCGCTCGCTGGTGGACTTACCCAGCCCACCACCTTAAAAATAAGGCGACCCGTCGCCGCGTTGCCCAACGACAGGCCTTTGGGGTTTTTTATTGTGGTTGTCTCCACTCAGGGCCGGCCGGTTAAGGCAAGCCCCCCTGGTCCACGCGGGGTAACAGGTTGCCCGACGGGGAGCCGAAGCCCACCCAGCGACTGCAAAACCACAGCCGCTGGACCCGCCGCGCACGCGGGCCTTGAAGGCCCGCCATACCACGCCGCCCGAAGGCGGCCGCTGAGCCGGCCAATTAAGGCAAGCTCCGTCCAGGACAGCCAATTAAGGCAAGCCCGAGAACGCCCCTCGAAAGCACGAGGTGCCAAGCGCAGGGAAAGGCGCTTCCACGAACGAATTCCGCGAGCACTGCTCGCCATCCACCGACAAAAAGTCCACTGGCCCTAACAAGAGCCTTTTCGACAAAAAGGCGCGAGTGCGCCACGAGCGACAAGCCGCTCCCGACTAAGTCCACCACAAAAGGCAGACCGCGGGCCTTGAAGGCCCGCCATACCACGAGCCGAAGCTCCACTGCCCCCCGAGGGGGGCCCCACAAGGGTAATTTTTTATAGAGGTTTTCTTCCTCGCAGCCCGACGCTCAGTGCGCCGAGCCCCCGACCCCCACAAAAACGTGAGGGCTTACGGGTTTGTGTGGCTGTGCAATGCCCGCCCTCAAAGAGACCAGGCAGCCACACGTCCAGTGCTGTCCGCGCCGGCCGCAGCCGGTACCCCCCATATCTGGAGGGCGTTCCCCTATCCGCAACCCGGGGGACGCGTCCGATGGCGTACTGGAACCGCAACACGGAAACCTAACCTAACCTAACCTAACCTAACCTAACCTAACCTAACCTAACCTAACCTAACCTAACCTAACCTAACCTAACCTAACCTAACCTTTTTTTTTTTTTTTTTTTTTTTCCTGTTGGAAAAACGTTTTATACGTACCCCGACGTGATAAGGGGCCACGTCGAGGTTATGTCGGAGTCCTGCCTAAGAGACCGCAGTGTACCGACTAAAAAACCAACAGTATCCCGGAAGCGCACATGCCAGAAAATGATGCACCACACGAGGAACTAAGTAGGCGTTCGCGTGGTGCACCGGCATCGGTCGTCGCCGACCTCTACTCCTCCGAGAGATGTCCCCGGGACACGATGGACATCTCTCCCGCGCTGGGGCTGAGTGTATGGTGAGTGATGGGGCCCTATCCCATCACCCACCGCCCCTGACTAAGGCTGGTTGAGCTGGCCATACAGCCGGCGCCTCCTGCCCTGTCGTCGCCTGCGGTTCGGGTCAGCGTCTGGCAAAGCCTCGCGCTCCCGTTCCGCTGCCTCCTTCGCGAGCATGACTTGTTCGCAGAAGGAGGCAACAACGTCCCACGACGTCGCGCTGCCGACCATGCTTTGGATCATGGTCGGCAGCGAAAGGTCAACACCTATAGCGGAGATGAGGGCGCGGCGTTGTGGCGCCCACTTGACACACGACGCGAGCGTATGCTGCGCCGTGTCCTCATCTCCCCCGCACTCGTTGCAGCGAGGGCCCGGCTCCCTGCCGAGCCTGTGCAGATACTGGCCGAAGCATCCATGGTTCGTCAATATCTGCACAAGCCGGAAGGACAAAGAGCCGTGCCGTCGGGCAACCCACTCCGCCATGTGCGGCAGAATTCCCGTCACGGTCCAGTGGCCCGCCGAGGGCGACTGCAGCCTGGTACGCCACTTTCGCATCACTATGCGATGGGCCCTCTCCCTCCAGCGCCGAATGAGCTCCGGCGCCGGACGCAATCCCTCGGCGCGGACAGCCGCGCTGCGCCTGTACACGTCCGCCAACGCTAAGGCGTCCAGGTCCCAGGGTGGGGTCCCGGCTATTAAGCACGCGGCCTCGTACGATACGGTGCAGTAACCGCGTATGACCCTGACAGCCATGACCCGCTGCGAGCGTCGCAGCAGGGCCGTATTGCGCGGTGACAGGGTCTCCGCCCACACCGGAGCACCGTACAAGGCCATCGACCGCACCACCCCGGTGAACAGACGGCGACAGGTCGCGCTCGGGCCACTGACGTTCGGCAAAAGCCTACTCAGGGCCCCGGCCGCTTGCGAGAGCTTGGGACTCAAACGGCGGAAGTGCTCATCAAACGACCACCGCGAGTCCAAGACCAGTCCCAAATAGCGCATGTGCGCCTTTATTTCCACACGCACCCCATTTATTAACAGATGCGCCCCGCCTGGTTGTCTTCGGCGGGGGCCGCAGAAAAATAGAGCTTCGGTCTTTTCGACCGCCACTCTTAGGCCCAAACTCTGGATCCTCCGCACGACTTGGCCCACGCCAACAGTGGCTAGGCGGATGGCAGCCTGAAAATCAGCCGCCCTGGCCAGGACCAGAGTGTCGTCCGCATAGCACACAACACTCAGGCCCGGCAATAGTGCGCCCCGCAACACAAAGTCGTAGCCGATGTTCCACAGGGTCGGCCCAAGGACCGAACCCTGTGGGACACCGCACGACATGCCCCGCTCTACAAGATTCCCGTCGCGGTCGACACACTGAATGCGCCGACCGCGCAGGTAGTCACCAATGAGGCGCCTCAGGTACGATGGGATTTTGTGGTACCTGAGGCCCTCGTCTATCACGCTGAAGGGCAGGGTGTTGAACGCATTCGCGATGTCTAAAGACACCGCGAGAACAACCCTGCCCCTGGCGGTTTCTTCCTCCGCTATAGCCTTAACGCCCATGATGGCGTCCACAGTGGAGCGTGCCTCACGAAACCCAAACTGGGACGGCGACAAGTTCGGACCCGTTGAGTTCAAATGCCGGGTGATCCGCCCGGCGATAATTCTCTCAAATAACTTCCCTACCTCCGCCAGGAGCACAATCGGGCGGTAGGCAGAAGGCAAGTTCGGCGGCTTGTTCGGCTTCTGAAGCAGAACGAGTCGTCCCACCTTCCAAGCAGCCGGAAATTTGCATGAAGCAAAGCAACCGTCGAAAAGACCACGGACGTGGCTCTCGAGGGACCCGATGGAGATTGCCAGAATTCGGCCGGAGACACCATCGGGACCCGGAGCCGTGGATTTGGCCCGCAGTCTTGTCACAGCCGCGTCGAACTCCCCGTCGGTGATGGTAGGAGGGGGAGACGACTGGTGGTCGTCGTCGCTATCCCGTAGTTGGCGGGACGCACGCATTGGTGGGACAAACTCGTCTCTTTCCGGAAACAGTTCCGATATGACCTCGCGCAGGAGGGAGGGCTGCAGCAATTCGATAGACGGGGGGCCTTTGGACAGTTTGTCGCGGACCATTTTGTAGGGCCTGCCCCAGGGATCCCCGTCTATTTCCTCCAGCATGCGCTCGCGGGCCGATGTTTTGGCCCTGCTAATCGCAATCTGGAGGATTTTGCGAGCCTCGCTCACCTCCTGCTGCATCACCGCCTCGATCGCTGGATCACGGCCAGTTCTACGCCGTCGACACCGCGTGAGGGCACGGCGCTTAGTGTTGCAGTCCGCGCGGAGTGCCGCCACTTCAGGGCACCACCAGTACACCTCCCTTTTGGGGGGCCGACGTGTGGCTCGAGGCATCGCCGAATCGCTGACGCGCGTTAGGGCTTCGCCGAGCTGAGTCGCCTCTTCGTCGACCTCCCCCATCGGAGGCCGGATGTTTATCCCCTCCACAATAGATGCTTCCACGGCCAGGTCTCTGTTGAGCTTTGCCTGGGCCCACCGCGGAAATTTGAACAAGCCGCCCCTGTTAGGGGGCGGGTGGATGACGTGGTGTTGAGGGGAGACGCTGAACCGGATATACCGATGGTCGGACAACGTTTCCTCGTCCACGATGACTCGCCAATCGTGCACTCGTGCGGCGACAGCAGGGCTAGCGAACGTGACGTCCACTATAGACCCACCCTGCTGCCTCACACACGTGAACTCGGTGCCACGATTGAGGACAACGAGACCGACCATGGTTGCCCATTCCACCAGCAATTCTCCCCGGGTGTCAGTCCTTGGTGAGCCCCAGGCAGTGGCTTTGGCGTTGAAATCGCCCATGACGACAACCGGCCGTGGTAGAGCACGGCGAACAACAACAGTGAGTTCGCGGAGGAACCCCTCAAAGTCGGCCAGGGTTTTGTTGGGGGAAAAATACCCTCCAACTACCACAAGATCGCCCCATAAGGCAGAAACAACTCCGTAGCCTTTGTGCAGAGCGGTAAGTTGCTGTGCACCTGTTCCACACGAGCCCACGACAGCCACGGCATTGGAATGATCCGTGACCCAGTATGGACTCGTGATGGAGAAGTACGGCTCGGAAACCACACTAACATCAATCAACCATTGCCTCAAGGACTGAATAAACAGATCCTGAGCCCCCGAGCAATGGTTGAGATTACCCAACAGGAAATTAATGGGTCGACCAAGGTCCATTAAAGTTCCATGGCCTCCTGCCGCGAACTCGCCGGAGGCGGAGCAGCACCCTTAACCTTCTCACCCAAGGCGGGGAGCCTACCCTTCTTCTTTATTTGGCGCGCGCTACAATTCTTTCCCATCATAGTGTGTTGCGCCGGGCGTTTTGCCTCGGCGCAGATGGGACAGTGGGCGGCTGCCGTGCAGGCTGCCGATTTATGATCCGGCTTGCCGCAACGGAAGCACAGGTTGCTCCGGTCGATGGAAGACGGGCAACGCTGCTTCGCATGGCCAACCTCAAGGCACTTGTAGCACTTGAGGGGCTGAGCGTCGAGTAAGCGGACTTGGGCCGCACTCCAGCCCACCAATAGCCGCTTCGCTGCCGCAAGGATTTTACCCGCCGCCACAGGGCAGCGGACCCAGGCGGAGCCCATACCTCCCGGCCCACGGCGGATGTCTCCTACGCGGACCTGATCAGGCAGACAGCTGCCCTGGGTGCTGATAGCCTGCGCAACATCGTCCTTTGTGATCGAGTCGTCCAGGCCAGTGAGCCGAAGGTCGACCGTTTTGGTCGGCCTCGTGACCTGGACGCTCGGGCCGAGGATCTCCTTGATCTTGGCGGCCAGAAGGTCCGCCTTGGCGTTGTTGTCTTCGCCGACTACATGCAGGATGCGAGCTCCTGTTGCCGTCTCCCTAATTTTGAGAGGCGGGAGACCTAGTGCATCCTTTTCACCCTCGATGCCCAACCTAGCCTTGGTCAGGACATCAGCGTAGCTAGCCCCCGCCTGCATGTCTTCGGGGCTTAAACTTAAAACCACTGCCGCGGAGCGAGGGGTACGCAACCTAGGGGCCCGCTTCTTTTTGGGCTTATCCGCCACAGCTCCCTTCTGAGGTTGGGACTGGGCGTTCGACGCATTTTTATTCTGGGCGGCTTTCTTGCCCTTGCTCTTCTTGACCACTGTCACCCAGCCGTCTGCGTCGGGTCCAGGCTTGGACGAGGCCGACGACGTAGAAGGGACAGGCTGAGAGACAGCAGCAGGCTCAGAAGCCACATTCTGCTTTTTGGGCTTACCCTTGCCCGCTTTGGACTGCGGGGCCGCTGAAGGTTGTGCCTTTCTAGGCGCCGGTTTCGGCACAGCTGCTGGTGAGGCTGCAGGAGCAGCGGAAGTGGCGGCAACGGCAGCCGCAGCAGCAGCAGCTCGCACTTCGTGAGCGAGGGGAGGGCGCGGCCGATCCGGCGTGCGCTTGCTCTCCTCGTACGTGGCGAACTTGGAGTCTATCATTTTCCCCACTTCCCGGAGTAAGGCGCGGAAGGTATTCCCGTCGGGAAGGGGGGCATCCTCAGGTGAAATGAGGGATGGCCTGGAAGCCTCAGGAGCGGGTAAAGATACCTCCGTCTCCATGTTCTCCACTGCTGGGCCTTTGGAGATGGGCAGCCTGGGCAGAGAAACCACCGGCGCCTGAGAGCCCAGCTGAGCGACAGATTTTTGGAGCTCCTCCACCGTTTTGCGGAGGGCATCAATCTCGCACTGCATTCTCTTGTTTTCAGAGAGCAGTCTGCGTGTCTCCTCAGACGACGTACGCATGCTGAGGGTTTCAACGATTCGCCCCAGCGACAGGTTGGCATTCTTGACGTCTCGCTGCATAGTCCCTTTAACATTCTTGGACTTCCCTATCGCAGTCGAGACAACGTCCATGTACAAGCGCGCACTGCGCGCGAGGCTGTCCGCCGACATCTCTTCGGCCTTTGAATCTTCCAGGGGAGGTAGGGCGCCTAAGTTGGCAGTGGCAGAATCTGCCTTCTTGAGCAACCCGCTCACCTTAGCCTCGAGATCGACCTCCTCCTCCAACTCGCAGGCTTTCTTGAATAGGGCCTTTGCGTTGGCCCAGCCCACGTATTCATGTGTCGTTGGAGGCCGACCGCGGCTTCGACCCTTTTCGCTGATGTTCTCTTGCGAAACACTGAACTCACTGGAGTCCGATGAGTACGACTCCTCTTGTCTAGGCCGTTTGGCCGACGATTTCCTATTGGACACGAGTCCACCACCAAGCGTCTCCCGATCGGTCGACGCGCACGAATTGTGCCTGCTTCTTGTTTTAACGCTCTCAGCGACGCTTGCCGCTGAGGCCCACCTACTCAAACCACCCTCCGAGCCGGAGCTCCTCATCAAAGAATTTTTTGTGAAACGATTATTAGTATTTGCCATAAGGTTCCCACGAGCATGGGGGAAATAAAACGTCCACCCCGGCAGTGCCCCCTGTACCGGGGTAACCCTAATACACCTGAGGGTCGGGCGGTCCTCAGGGTTGGCGCTAGCTGGTGGACTTACCCAGCCCACCACCTTATAAATAAGGCGACCCGTCGCCACGTTCCCCAACGACAGGCCTTTGGGGTTTTTTATAGACGTTGTCTCGTCTTGGGCCGGCCGGTTAAGGCAAGCCCCCTGCTCCCTACGCCGTCCGCGAGACATGACCACGACAACGACGAGGGTTTACAGGTTGTCCGACGATGGCCGAAGCCTGTCCGACTACCACGACACCGCAGCAGCCGAACTCGCCGCACCGCGGGCCTTGAAGGCCCGCCATACCACGCCACCCGAAGGTGGCCACTGAGCCGACCAATTAAGGTAAGCTCCGTCGGGACCGGCCAGTTAAGGCAAGCCCCAGAGACGACGTGATGGAGTGTGGAAGCACCCCACGTCGAAGAACAAAAAGTTCCGTGGGCCTTGGAGACCCACCATACCGCGACAAAAGTCCGCTGGCCCTAAAAAGAGCCTTTTCTACCACAAAGGCGCAATAGCACCACGAGCGAAAACGCTCCCAACACCGTCCGACAAAACGGACCGCGGCCAACTAGGCCGCCATCCACCGAGCCGAAGCTCCACCGGCCCCCACAAGGAGGGCCCCACCAGGGTGATTTTTTATAGAGGTTTTCTTCCTCGCAGCCCGACGCTCAGTGCGCCGAGCCCCCGACCCCCACAAAAACGTGAGGGCTTACGGGTTTGTGTGGCTGTGCAATGCCCGCCCTCAAAGAGACCAGGCAGCCACACATCCAGTGCTGTCCGCGCCGGCCGCAGCCGGTACCCCCCATATCTGGAGGGCGTTCCCCTATCCGCAACCCGGGGGACGCGTCCGATGGCGTACTGGAACCGCAACACGGAACCTAACCTAACCTAACCTAACCTAACCTAACCTAACCTAACCTAACCTAACCTAACCTAACCTAACCTAACCTAACCTAACCTAACCTTTTTTTTTTTTTTTTTTTTTTGACGCAGGGGAATGCATTGACGCATTTCCCTCCCGGTTCGGGGAAACCGGGAAGGGGTATGTGGGACTCCCGGGCAACGGTGCCCGTCCTACCCACTAAACCCCTGCGTTGTTCCGACACACTGCAATTGGCGCTGCCATGGGGTACTTATCGCATTCACCACAGCAGCGTCGCAGCGAGCCTTTGGCAGGCTCTTCCACGAGGTGGGATGGGATACTCTCGAAACAAGAGGAGTATCCCTCGTCGCAGAGACCGTGCAATGCAGGTACCGTTCCCCTTGAGTACCCGCTGGCCCCTACTCGGCGATGGTAGACTGGCATAGGAGAAAACTCCCGACCAGCCCGCCCGCCGGGATGGGAGACTTCAGGGTGTAAAAAGCCCCGAAGTAACCCGCCCCGACGGCCCCCCCCATCATCGTCCTAATAAGGACGGTGTTGGGCGGGGCCTCGCCTCCCGCGATCCATCGGTGACAGGGGGGGCGGCAAAGGACGGCCTAGGGCCGCCGCCGCCACCCCTGCCAGCGAGGGATCTGCCTCGCGTGCGTCGCTTCAGTTGCTGTAAGCAACTTTTACTGCCCACCATGTGGTCAGCCGGTAAACCGGCCTCGGCACATGGGGGGCAGTGAAGCGGCGCCGAGCACTCGACGGCCTTGTGGCCCGGCTGGCCGCAGCGGAAGCACGCTCCACTGCGGTCAGTTGCCGACGGGCACTGCGGCTTGGTGTGCCCCACACCCAAGCAGCGGTAGCACATCATGGGTCGTTGCTCCAGCACGACAACGCGCACGGAGCACCAACCCACGATGAGCTGGCCGTCTTTGCTGATGAGCTTCGCCGCAGCCGCAGGACACGTGACCCTTACGGATCCCGAGCCCCACCGGCCGCGGCGAATCTCACCAGCGCGGACCCGGTCCAGGGGACACTGTCCGGCACGAGCGACCGCCGCCCGAACCTCGTCCACCTGCACGGAGTCGTCCAGCCCGGTCACGCGCAGATCGGCGCACTTGACCGGGACGGACACCCTGACGTCGTCGCCGAGCACCCCACGGAGGCGCTCGGCGAGGAGGTCGGCCCTGGCCGCACTATCCGGGCCCAAAACCTTCAGAAGGCGGGCCCCCGCCATCGTGTGCCGCATCCGGATGGTAGGGCGGTCCGGGTCGTCCTTCGTGGCATCTCTCGCCCGGGTCAGCGCGTCCACGTAGGAACCTAACCTAACCTAACCTAACCTAACCTAACCTAACCTAACCTAACCTAACCTAACCTAACCTAACCTAACCTAACCTAACCTAACCTAACCTAACCTAACCTAACCTAACCTAACCTAACCTAACCTAACCTAACCTAACCTAACCTAACCTAACCTAACCTAACCTAACCTAACCTAACCTAACCTAACCTAACCTAACCTAACCTAACCTAACCTAACCTAACCTAACCTAACCTAACCTAACCTAACCTAACCTAACCTAACCTAACCTAACCTAACCTAACCTAACCTAACCTAACCTAACCTAACCTAACCTAACCTAACCTAACCTAACCCCTCTCCCCCGCGCGCTTCCGAACCGAACGGTCACGTTTTTGTGTCGCTCCGTTAGTAAAAATCACAAAAGTGGTAAAAGTAAAACGTATATAGGGTTGTGATATATCGTTGTGTGCGGGCCGACGCAGGCTATCTTTTGGCGAAGTTTTCGCGAAAATCGGTCCAGTGGATTGGGAGATTTTCGCCAAAAAGTGAAAACAGTGAAGTGGCCCCATACAACCCCAAAATCAAAACTCGAGGAGTACACGCCCCCTAGGGTGTGATACATTAAAACACGCGGAAGAAAGTGCAGTGATCGAATATATTTCCAAATTTTGGAAATCAGTGGAAAATCAAAAGAAAAGTGGAAAAAAGTGCAAAAGTGACAAATTAGCAATATTAAAGTGCCTATTACTCGGGAACGAGATCGGCGACCCCCAGTGCTTTTTACACCACTGGGTGCGTCCCGGTCCCCCCTACGAGAAACATATTTTTCCCAAATTTTTCGCCGGGAAACCACCGAGGAATTTGGGGAAAACCGAAAACCACGTGGCCACGTGGTGGGAGAAGGAGACGTCCCAGGAAGACGGGAAAGGTGCCGGGAGATAGAGGAAGACGAGCCCTTTCACCTGACACCTCAACTGGGAATATAAGTTAAGAATTGTATTTATTAAGTTAATTTTAAGTTTAGCTTTATATGCAACACGTTTGCACAGCCCTAGCTCAAAAAGTAGATCGACAACCCTAGGGCGTTTTGGCTTTCAAAAATAGTTTGGACCCTTCTGGTCATATATCCAAAATTTTAGATTTTTAGCATCAATAGTTTCCGAAATATTAATTTTAGAAAAATTTTTGGAAAGTGCATAAATTTTAAGGGTGGAAAAATAAGGGAAGGAGACCCCAGATCGCAAAAATAACCCCGGAATCGGAATCTAGTGTCAACACTGTGTGTTGACACAGACGCGACTGGGGAATTCGATCCCCCCGCGTTTCCACCCCCTACCCCTCACTTTGAAATTTAATTACGTAAATATAATCCAAATTTAGGCCTTCGAAATATTGAATAATTCCAAAATTTTTCCACCGATAAATATAGCCTTCTGCTAGAAAATAACTTTCCAAAAATCCCAGCCAAATCGGCCCAACGGTTGCCGAGTTATAGGGGATAAAAATTTTTGAAATTTTAAATTTTAGGTTAAGATATTTTAAATAGACAGACAATAGTGAAATTCAAAATACTCCGTGATTAAGTTATATTTTTAGAAAAATTCTTTACCAACCTAAACTGTGATAACCAAAGTATAATTCTAGCTATATATTTTTAAATTCACCCCCCACTTTCTAATTTTAAAACCGCCCCAAAGTGTTTGTTTACATTTATTTTCCGTAAAATTTCACAGAAAGTTGGAAATTCAAATAACGCGGAAACTATCCATCCTATCCAAATTCTGACCAAAAATCCGAACCCACCGGTAGTACTTTAGTACTACCGCTTCCTCCCCCACTTTTATCCCCCACCCTCAAAACCACCCCATCCCCTAAAATACTAAAAGGCAAAAATTAGAAAAATCTTTTAAAATCAATATTCTTAAAACTACGGCCCACAAAAATTCCCGGCTTTCAACCAAGGGGTTGGCTGGACCCCCCCCACCCCCCTGCATCATAAACAACCAAGGGTCACTTTGACCCCGCCAATCCACTAATTAAGGATCTCAAAGTGTAGGGGGCGTCAGGGCGAGTGCAGCAAGCCCAAACACCGGTCGAATCGGACGAATAGGAGCGGAGATATTGGCCCCCAAAAATCGACGCCGCCATCTTGGCCGCCATCTTGTTTTTGACAACAGGGCCATATCTCCGTAAATACTTGACCGATTCGGACGGGGTTTTCGGTGGACAGCTTCCCCAAGGATAAGGAGCGATCTTGGACACCGAGCGACCTTACCCACATCCCAAAATCCCAACTTCCTTTTCCAGCTCCTTTGGATAGTTCGCTGAGAGCCAAGTATCCCAGTCGAGACCCCGTCTTCGTGAAACGCTTCGTTCCGGAGATATAGCTTGTCAAGGTTTTCGGCGGCCATTTTGTCCGCCATCTTGGAAAGCTTTGATTTGAGATATCTCTGGAACCGTGAGGGCTACGGTGACGGGACTTTCGACTGGTAGATAGGCGAGGGGAGAGCTAGGTAGAGGACCTAGAGTTGAGACTCTACATAGAGTCCGCTCTATTTTTAGGTAGAGTTAGGAATTTTATTTTAGATTTTAAATAGTTTAAGGTGCAAACGTGTTGACCACTAGCTTTAAGAATATTTTGACCCCTATTGGTTTAGTTTAAGTTGACTGTGTGTGACGTCGCCCTCTTTACAGGTGTTAGTATTAGGTTTTTATTTTTATTATTTTATTTAATTCCGATTTATTTCAATTATTTTAATTTTATTCAATTTAATTTAATTTCAATTTATTTTAAATTTTTAAATTCTTTTAAATTTTAATTTTTAAATTTTTCTTTTAAAATTCTTTTAAATTTTTACACTTTTTATTTTATTTTCATTTGACGAACCCCTATTGGGAATTAGTATAAGTTATTGTTTGTGTTTGTGGACCCTATTGGGAAATTAGTAGTAATCCCCCTATACAGGAATTTAGCTTTAGGAAATTGTAACTTTACGTGGCTTTCAGCCAAAAGACTGACAAGCAAATTAGTATATACATTGACCCCCCTATACAGGGTAAATCACACTACACACTGGTCCTTGCTAGCGCAACTCTTGTCGGTGGTGTAAGCGGTGGTAGCGTGGCGGTGGGCTAACTCTATTTAGTAGAGCCACCCCCAGTCGTCGCGCTAACAGCAGCTCCGCCTTGCATAGCAAGAGGAGTACACCACAGCTCAAGACACATCACAACATTAACACACACAAGAGGAAACTACACACAAGCGCATAACACACACACTAAAATGGCGACAGTGAGGACCCCTACACAAACCAGAGTCAGTAAAAGCCCAACCACACAAACGAGCGTAAGGAGGAGTATAGGAGAGTGGGAAAAGCAGCCCCCAAAAATAGCAGTAAAAAATGACAGGAAGAGTTACCTCAAACGCGCACAGGGTCACGAAGGAGAAATAGAAAAGTGCCTAAAAGAATCTAGAAATCTGAAAGGAGAATTAAAATTAAGTATTCAAACGCAATTAAATAAGTTAGTAGAATTAATAAAGGAAATGCAAAAAGAGATAGACGAAACAAAGACAAAAACAACACAAAACACATACACAAACGTAACGAAAACAACTAAAGACGAAAATGAGAAGTTGAAAGAGAAAATAGCGAGATTGGAGGAGGAGTTAAAAAAGGGAATCGGAGGGGGAGACATGAAAGAGATAGAACGAAAGACAGAGGAACAAATGGGAAGAATGAATGATGAACTGAAAAAGGTTATGGACAAGATAGGAAAGATAGAGAATGTATGTGAAGAAATAAAGGGAAGTACGAAAGGAATAGAGAGACAGATGATAGAAAATAAGGAACAGTATGGGAGGTCATATGCCGCGGTAGCAGCAGGGCCCTGCAGGCCAAACATAACACAGAGGCCCACTCTACATTCCATCATAATCACAGGAAAGGACAAAATGGAAACATCAGAACAACTTGTAGAGAGGGTCAGCAAGGCGGCGAGAATGAAAGAAGGAGGAATGGCAGTGGACAGAATCAGGAGAGCGAAAGATAGAAGACTGATTGTAAGTTGTGAGAGTAGGGAGGCAAGAGAGCGTATGCAAAAAAGGTTAACGGAAAGTGAGAGTGGACTCCTCGTTGAGGAGGTTAAGAATAGGGATCCGTTGTTAGTGCTGAAAGATGTCCTCAGAAAAAATACCAGAGAGGACATCTATAAGTCACTCTTAAATCAGAACGGGTCCCTATTTGAAGGCCTCAGCGAGGAGGACTCGAGAATGGAAGTGAGGTATGAGAGGAGAGCGCGAAATCCGCTCACGAGCCACGTCGTGCTGGCGGTGGCCCCAGCACTATGGAGGAGAGCGGTGGATATGGGTAAAGTGAGGATAGACCTTCAGAATATCCGAGCTGAAGACCAATCACCGCTCGTGCAGTGCTCCACGTGCTTGGGCTACGGCCATACGCGGAGGTTCTGTAAGAAGGAAGGTGTCAGCTGCAGTCATTGCGGCGGCGCCCACATGCGAGCGGAATGCGACAAGGCGGTAGGCGGAGTCCCACCGTGTTGCGTCAACTGCGTACAAGCCAAGTACGCTGAGACGCAACACAACGCCTTTGACAATAGGTGTCCCGTAAGATCTAGGTGGGACGAAGTCGCGAGGGCCAAGGTCGCATACTGCTAAGGGCGCCGCAGTGATGAGTGCAGCTGAAAGCACCTCCACCAGGGACCGGGCCCGCGCCGTCATTCAGGTAAACCTGCAGAGGAAGAAAGACGCCTTAAGCGAGCTCCTTGTAGAGGCAGGAACCAGGAGGACGGCGCTGGCCCTAGTCCAAGAACCATACGTTGGCGAGGGTAAGAGGATGAGGGAATACCGCGGTGTTAGGACCTACCAGTGCACCAGACAGGAAGAGGGTACTGTCAAGGCGGCCATCTTGGTCTTTGACCCCGACCTTGAGATCGAGCAGTACCCAGAACTCACAACCAACAACATCGCGGTTGTGAGGATCCGCTCGGGTGCACTGTGGGTTAAGGTTATCTCCCTCTACTTCGAACCCAACTCCCCCATTGAGCCCTACCTAGATATGTTGAATAACATCATCGACATCGTAGGGCCAACCAACATCATAATGGGAGGAGACGCCAACGCGTGGAGCATCTGGTGGGGAAGTATGAGGACGAATGAAAGAGGAGAGAGAATGATAGAGATGATGAATGAAAGGAACCTTCAGATACTAAACGAAGGGGAGGTACCCACCTTCGAGGTAATGCGTAACGGTAAGCTGTGCACCAGCATAGTGGACGTAACGGCCTGCACCGTAGACCTTCTGGACAAGATCCAGGGCTGGAAGGTCGAGAGGGACTTGGTAAACTCGGACCACAACGCGATTGGATTTAGCGTACACACTGCACATACAGACAAAATCATACACAGAACAACTAGACTATACAACACAAAAAAGGCTAACTGGGGGGAATTTCGTAGCAAATTCCTCCAGTTAACCAATAACAGCATTACAATAGACACTATAGAAAACACCACATGCAGACAAACACTAGACAACATAATCCACAAATACACAAGCGCTATAACACAAACATGCAATAACACTATACCCAAGAAGAAGACGACGCACAAAATCACACTCGCGTGGTGGTCTGAGAAGCTCCAGTCCCTCAAACGGTCGGTGGCGAAGAAGAAGAGGAGGGTCCGCTGTGCTGCTCCGATACGCAGAGCCTCGGTGGTGGAAGAGTATCTGAAGGAGAAGGAAGAGTATGAAAAGGAAGTAAGGAAGGCACAGACTGAAAGTTGGAAGAGTTTTTGTGAGAAGCAAGACAGGGAGAATGTATGGGAAGGTATATACAGGATAATGAAAAGGACGGAAGAAAGGAAAGAGGATCTCCCCCTAAAGAAAAACGGCGCAATCCTCAGCGGAGAGGAGTCGGCGCATTGGCTCGCTGAGGTATTCTACCCCAAAGACGACACCAGCACCGACACCGAGGACAACAGGGAGACCAGGAGCAGGGCAATGAAGCTGACAGCAGTAATACATCGTGACGATGAGCCGCCTCTTACGATGCACGAACTAAAAGAGGCGGCGCTCAGCTTCAACCCGAAGAAGGCTCCTGGTTCGGACGGCCTGACGGCCGACATATGCACCGCCGCCATCAACGCCAACCCCGAGCTGTTTCTAGCCATAACACGCAGATGCTGGCAGCTCGGGCATTTCCCTACCATCTGGAAAACGGCGACGGTGGTGGTGCTGAGGAAGCCAGGAAGGGCCGATTATACAGATCCCAAGGCCTACAGACCAATCGGCCTCCTCCCGGTGCTGGGAAAAATACTGGAGAAAATGATTGTAAGGAGACTAAAACATCAGGTGGTGGCGTCGGTGCACCCTAGGCAATATGGCTTCATGCCACAGAGGAGCACCGAAGACTCCCTCTATGCCCTAGTTGGCGATATCAGGGAGGCTATCAGTCGCAGGAGGATAATCACCCTGGTATCGTTGGACATAGAGGGAGCCTTCGACAGCGCCTGGTGGCCGGCGATTAGGTTGAGGCTTGCCGAGACGGGGTGCACCAGCGGATTGAGAAGTCTCCTGGGTAGTTACCTCAGCGAGAGGAAGGTGCGCGTTAGGTACGCGGGTAGCGAGGTTGGAAGGGAGACGGAGAAGGGTTGCGTCCAGGGATCTATAGGAGGGCCAATCCTTTGGAACTTACTATTGGATCCCCTCCTTAGATCACTGGACGCAAGAGGAGTAAATTTCAGGGCCTTCGCGGATGACGTTGTGCTGCTGTTTGAGGGAGAGACTGGTAGAGAAATAACCGAAGCTGCCAACGCGGCGCTCGCACATGTCTTGGAATGGGGGAGTCGGAATAAGTTGAGGTTTGCCCCCCATAAAACGGGGGCCATGACAATAACCAAAAAACTGAAATTCGACGAACCCAGGATAAGCATGGGCGGGCGCAGCGTAAACAACGTGAGCGAATTGAAAATACTAGGGCTTACCATTGACAACAAGTTAACTTTTAACACGCATACCACCAGCGTGTGTCGGAAAGCCCTTAGTATTTTCAAGCAGCTCAACCGGGCAGCGAAGGTTAGTTGGGGGCTGCACCCAGAGATTGTGAGGACTATCTATACAGCGGCAGTCGAGCCAACCATCATGTATGCGGCAGCAGCGTGGGCGGACGCCACACATAAGATCAGCATCCGGAAAGCGTTGGCGACGGTGCAGCGAGGATTTGCGCAGAAGCTGTGTGGAGCCTACCGCACGGTCTCGTTGAACTCGGCGCTGGCACTGGCTGGCATACTCCCCTTGGACCTCAGAGTGCAGGAGGCAGCCGCCCTGTACAAGGCGAGGAGAGGGGAGTGCCAGTCACTGCCGGGCGACAGGGAGATGGAGTGTGCGGTGGGCTTCGCAGAGCTTCCCCATCCGGCCATGTGTGTGGACAGGAGCTTCACCGCAGTGGGAGACGAGGACGCGGTGAACAGGTACGCGGTGCAGCAGGTGCAAATGTACACCGATGGCAGCAAGATTGACGGCCTTGTCGGAGCCTCTCTTTCCATATGGAAAGAAGGCGCCGAAATCCGGGCCGTCAAACTCAAGCTGGCCAACTACTGCACCGTGTACCAGGCAGAGCTCCTGGCCATACACAGGGCCACGGCGGAGATCCTCGCTAGGGGTGAGGAGAGCTTCGGCATCTTCAGTGATTCGAGGTCTGCCCTCGAATCCATTGTTGGCCGAAGCTCTCATCACCGTCTGGCGCACGAGGCCAGGGAGAACCTTGGGGTGGCTTTGACCCAAGGCAAAGATGTCTCCTTGCACTGGATCAAAGCTCACGCAGGACTCCCTGGCAACGAGCGTGCGGACACCCTCGCCAAGGAGGCAGCAGTTTCGTCGCGGAGGAAGCCGGACTACGACCTCTGCCCTGTCTCATTCGCCAAGAGATGCATCCGTATGGAAACTCTTGGGGAATGGGGCAGGAGATATGGGGGTGGTACGACGGCCTCCGGGACGAAGCTGTTCTTTCCGGATGCAGTGGCGGCGTACAGCCTGGTCAGGAAGATAAAACCGACGGGTATCCTTACCCAGGTTTTCACGGGGCACGGTGGGTTCGCTCAGTACCTGCATAGGTTCAGGTGCAGGGAGAACCCATCGTGTGTCTGTGATCCTGACCAGGAGGAAAGCGTCATACATCTGCTCACAGCATGCCCCGCGTACATGATGGAGAGGCACGACTGCGAAGAAAGGGTAGGAAGGAAGATAGAGACGGAAAACATAGCTGAGATAGTCTCAAATAAAAACACCAGGAAGGCCCTCCTTACATTTTGCATGGTTGTGGCAAACAAAGTGATAAACCGCAATAAAACTAGGTAACATTAAGACTGATAGGCATAAGTATAGTTTTAAGCATTTCTCGCATCTCGCATTTATCTCTTAAGTTATTGTATTGTAATTGTTTAATTGTAATTAATTTATTGAATTCTAATTTATTGTTTTATTATTTGCACTGTGATATAGTTTTAAAATTTTTAATGTATTGTAATTATATTAGGGTTTAAGGAATTTATTTTATTTTATTTTATTGTTTTAATTTATTGAATTTGAATTTTAATGCAATGTAATTATTTGTGATAAATTTAGGCTTTTAAGAAATTTTATGTGATAAAAATTATTATATTATTGTATTTTAAGAAATCTATTGTAATTAATTTTGGAATTATTGTATTAATTAATTTATTATTATTATTTTATTATTATTGTTCAAAATTTTATTGTATTGTATTGTTAAAAATTATTATTATTCCGAATTTTAGTCCAAATTATTTAAATAAAGAAAAGAACCCAAACCCTAAAATAGTTTTAAGTAAATTGGTGCGAAAGAGATGAATGCGAGAAAGATAAAGTATGAAGAATGAAAGTACGAGAAGTAGCACATGCGGGAACTAGTATGAATGGAATAGAGTAACAATGACTCGGATAATGTCTGAGATTGTGTAGGCATAAAAAAAAAAAAAAAAAAAAAAAAAAAAAAAAAAAAAAAAAAAAAAAAAAAAAAAACCTAACCTAACCTAACCTAACCTTTTTTTTTTTTTTTTTTTTTTTTTTTTTTTTTTTTTTTTTTTTTTTTTTTTTTTTTTTTTTTTTTGCGTCGGAAAATCCTTTATGGATACCCACACAGCGATTGGGGCCGCCGTGTGGGTTATGTGGGAGTCACTGGTGTAAAGAGCCAGCATACCCACTAAAAACCGACGTGTTCCTCTAGGTCGCAGCTTCGACGCACGGCAGGGAACTTATCGCAATCGCTGCCATGCGCCGAAGACGGTGCAACCGATGCCCGCAACCGGGCCCACCGGGGATAGGGAACTGCGCAGAACAAGACGCAGTTCCCCCACGCAAGGGCGTTTGGCGCAAGTGACGGAGCCCCACTCCGTCACCCGCCGCCCCCACTATGGCGGTTGAAGCTGGCCATGAAGCCTCCTTCGCCGGCCCAGCCTCTTTTGGCGAATCGGGTCCGTGAGGGGATCCTCCTCACGGGCCCGTTCCGCTGCCTCCTTCTGCGACATCACCTCGTCGCAGAAGGTGGCCACCGCCTCCCAGTTTGTCTCTCTCGCGACCATCGCTTTTGCGATGGCCGGGAGAGAGAGGTCTCCTCCTATGGCCGCGACCAGCGCACGACGCTGTACCGCCCACGCCGGGCAAGCCTCCAGCGTGTGTTGCGCCGTGTCGCTGTCGCAGCCGCACTCGTGGCAGCGGGCACTGGTCTCCCTTTGAGCCGTGTTGTGCAGGTATCTGCCGAAACAGCCGTGTCCGGTCAGAACCTGCACAACACGGAAGGTCAACACCCCGTGCCGTCGCCTCATCCACTCCCGGAATACCGGGCGGATGGCTTCCACGGTCCTGAGACCCGCCTTGGGCGCACTGAGGCGCGCAACCCACTCCCTCTCCAGGGTTCGTTGCGCCCTCCTCCTCCAGCGCAGAACCAGCTCCGGCATTATGCGCCGGTGCCCCATCTCTGCGCGAAGAGCTGCTCCGCGCTCGTACACCTCCGCTAGGACTCGGGCGTCGAGATCCCAGGGAGGTGTGTTGGCCAATAGGCATGAAGCCTCAAAGGAGACCGTTCGGTACCCCCGGATCACCCTGACGGCCATGACTCTCTGCGCTCGTCGCAGCAGAGTCTTGTTCGGGGCCGAAAGGGCGTCCACCCACACTGGCGCACCGTATAGCGCCATTGACCGTACCACCGCTGTAAAGAGGCGGCGGCACGTATCTCCGGGGCCCGCTACATTGGGCAGGAGCCGGCTCAAGGCAGATGTAGTTGCCGTTAGCTTGGGGTTGAGCTGCCGGAAGTGGCTGTAAAATTTCCACCCCGGATCCAGCACAAGCCCCAAGTATTTTATCGTTGGTCCGATAGGGACCTGTACGCCATTGAGGTCGAGCGATGCTCCAGCAGGCGGACCCTTCCGAGGCCCGTGGAAAAGAAGGGCCTCGGTTTTATTGAGGGCCACCCGCAGACCGAGCCGCTCGATCTTGTGCACGACCTGTATCGTCCCAACCTTGCCCAGAATGGCGACTTCCGCGAACGACGACCCTCTCGCTGTTACGAGGGTGTCGTCCGCGTAACAAAACACGCGGACCCCTGGCAACAGGGCGCCCCGCAGGACCCAATCGTATCCGATGTTCCACAGGAGGGGGCCTAAAACCGACCCCTGTGGAACACCGCATGTCATGCGCCGCTCAAAGATCCTCCCGTTTCGGTCTTGGCAGGACACAACTCGACCCCTCAAGTAGTCTGCTACAATGAGCCGCAGATACTTGGGTAGCCCATGATAGTGTAGGGCTTCGGCGATGCACTCGAACGGCAGGGTGTTGAAAGCGTTGGCGATGTCAAGTGACACCGCCAAAAGCACCCCGCCGCGAGAAACTGCCTCGTTAGAGAGGGCCTTCACACGCATGATAGCGTCAATGGTCGAACGACCCTCCCTAAACCCAAACTGGCACTCAGCCAAATCTGGACCTACCGTGGTCAAGTGGCTGATAATACGGCCCGCAATGATCCTCTCCAGCAGCTTACCGGTCTCGTCCAAAAGAACAATGGGCCGGTAAGCTGACGGAGAATCAGCAGATCTGCCTGCCTTCTGCAGCAGAACAAGGCGTCCTCGTTTCCAGGTGTTTGGAAACCTGCCGGATTTAAGGCACGCGTCGAAAAGGTTGCGCATCCTAGGTTCCAGCTCTGCCAGCGAGTGTGCCAAAACACGGCCGTGGATCCCGTCAGGACCTGGGGCGGTCTTCTTCGAGCGGAGCCGGGTGAGTGCGGCATCGTACTCGGAATCGGACACAGGGGGTGCCGGACTATCGACAGAAGTCTGGGCCCCACGGGGGACCATAGACGGTGCGAGATGTTCATCGCGAGACGGGAACAGAGCTTCTACGACCTCATGCAGGAGATGAGGCTCGAGTGTTTCCGCTACCGGGGGACCCTGGCCGCGCAGTTTGTCACGCGCAGCACGGTAGGGTCGACCCCACGGATTGCGATCGAGCGACTCCAGCATCTGTTCCCGCGCCTCCGTTTTCGCCTTATAGATGGCTGTCCGCATGGTCCTCCGCGCCTCTGTATAGAGGCTGTGCAAGAACTCCTCCCAGACTTCGTCCCTGAGCCGATTGCGAGTACGATGCCTGTACCTGGCAAGCTCCCGCCGCTTGGCCACACAATTGGCCCGGAGCGCGGCAATTTCCGCCGACCACCAGTAGACGGACCCCTTGCGAGGTTGGTGGTGGATTCGCGGCATGGCGGCATCGCTAACGCGTTGTAAAGTTTCGCGAAAGCGATCCGCCTCTGCCTCGATGTCAACGGACACGGTTATGGGTGGTGAACACCATTCCGCAACAAGAACCGCTTCCTCAAGGTGCTCTCTGTTGAGCCTGGTGAGAGACCACTTGGGGAAGGGCGAAGGCGACACGCTAGGAGAGCGACCATGACCACTCCGACCGAACATGTCAAAAGTGATGTAGAGATGATCACTTAATGACTCCACCTCTTGCAGGACCCGCCAGCCAGTGACGTGCGTGGCGAGAGCGGGGGTAGCGAACGTTAAGTCCACTATGGACCCCCCCCGCTGTCGCACGCAGGTATGGGCTGAGCCCCGATTGAGCAGAGTGAGGCCGAACATAGCCGCCCAGGCTTCAACTGCCGAGCCCCTTCGATCCGTAGCTGGGGAACCCCAAGCCGTTGATTTGGCATTGAAGTCCCCCAGGACCAGAGTGTGCAAAGGAGAGTTTCGGCGTACAGCTACGCCTAGCTCCCCAAGAAAACTTTCAAACTCCGCCAGTGACTTGTTGGGGGAGAAATAAACCCCAATGATGGAGATATCCCCCCACTTGGCAACAACGAAGCCATGCCCTCTCAGGTGAACTGAGAGGGGGGGCGAAGAATTAATTGCCGATCTAATAATGACCACCGAGGTGTCCAAGTCCGCAGCCCAGTTGGGGCATGGAGGGACGAAATATGGCTCGGCGGCCACCGCAATTTCAAGGGACCACTCTCTCATGGACTGCAGCAGGAGATCCTGTGCACCAGAGGAGTGGTTCAAATTCGCCTGTAGGCACCTAGCTGTTGGATGTAGGGCCATCAACTATTGGAGTTGTGTCCATGGGCTGCGGCAACGGTACCGCAGCCTTTTGAGCGGCCGGGGTCTTGGCGGCCGTGGTCTTCGTCCGTTTTGGGGAGGCGTTTGGGGCTTTGCAGCTCCTGCCCCCCAGTAAGTGCCCTGCAGGCCTCTTGGAGGCAGCACACACCACGCAGTGCGGCTCAGCAGAGCATTTGGCTGCTTTGTGCCCTGGTGTTCCGCAGCGGAAACAGAGATCGCTACGGTCTACACCAGAGCACTGCTGTCGAGCATGTCCTCGCTCCAGACAGCGGAAGCATTTCATGGGGCGTTGCTCCACTGCGCGAACTCGCGCCGAGCTCCACCCCACAAGAAGCCGACCAGCCTCCAAAATCTTCTTTGCCGCGCCAACAGGGCACGACACCCATGCGGTCCCCATACCGGTGGCACCGCGACGGATCTCCCCAACCTTGATCTGATGGTGCGGACAGTTACCCTTTTCGGCAATTGCCGCCACTACCTCGTCCTGTTCGACAGAGTCGTCCAGGCCCAGAACAGATATCTCCATGCACTTTGTGGGCCTGGAGACTCTAATGTCCTCATTCTCGAAGACAGCCCTTAGTTGCTGAGCCAGCGAGTCAGCTTTGGGGCCCTGTTCTTCACCGGAGACTTGAAGGATCTTGCCTCCGGTGACTGCCGTCACTATTTTTAAGGGCGGGATGCCCAAGTCCTCAATTTTGATCGCGGAACGGGCCTTCCTGATGACGTCCGCGTACGAAATGCCATTTTTCTCCGCCTCCGGACCGAGAGTGATGATGACAGCGGCCGTGCGGGGTTCCTTCACCTTGGGCTTCTTTGCCTTTGTCTTTCCCTGAGCCTGAACTTTGGGCTTCGGGTTGGACTTAGGCTGTGGGGCCGACGCAGTTGTTGGCGTCTTCTTCTTTCCCCGTTTCACGACCGTAGTCCAGCCGGCCTCTTCAGATGTCGAGGCGACCGGGGCGGAGGTAGACGGGGTTGGCTCAGCAGGCTTTGAAGCCGTTTTCTTGCCCTTCCCCTTACCTTTCGTCCTGAGACGGGACGTCTGGCTGGGGATGACAGTCATTGTCCCGCACTTTGAAGTAATGGCGGGCGTGACCTTCTTTGTGACTGCTGAGGGTGGGGCCCGTGATGATTGGGGCTGGGTTTGGGCAGCGTCTTTCCTCGTATCCGCAGCCAACGGTGGCCGCGGTCTGTCGGCGGTTTTCAAGCCGTCTATGCGAGCGTTGATCATGTTGGTGGCCGTCGACATGGCCGCCCTGATCTTTTCGTCGACCACCGTTGACACCGCCTGGAGAATTTGGGTTCCATCCAGGGGTGCTGCCGTTGCTGCAGGGATTGGGCGCGTACGCTCTGCGCGCATGTCATCCAATTGCTTGCGCAGCTCGTCCATATCAGCTCTGAGACGCCGATTTTCGCGTTCCAGCTTGGTGACCTCATCAGAGACGGTACACCGAAGAAGGGACTCCATACATTCCTTGATAGAATTCGCAGACGTTTTGAGGGCCTTCTGATAGGTGCCCTTTAGTTGGCTGGATTTTGTAGCCACTTCGATTATCGTCTGCAACTCCGTTTGTACCGACTTATATATATCCGTGGCACTGGGCTCATCATCTAGAGACATTACGTCCGAAAGCGATGCGGAGCGTGAAATCGCCGAAGTTGAGCGCGTACGCCTTTGCGCTAGTTCTTCTGCGAACTCCTTCTCCGCCTCCAGCCGCAGGGCCTCCCGCAGCTGGGTGTTATACTCTTTTTGGGCCTGAGCCAGCCCCGCGTACTCGCCGGTTTTGATGGGGCGACCGCGACCACGACCTTTACCCGAAGCTGCAGCCCTTTTGGGCGCAGCTGACAACTCGGTGCTAGATGCACTATCCGATCCAGATTCGACCTCTCTTTCTCTCTTACGTCCCGCCTGGGACCCAGTCGTACTAATCGACACACATGAGCCGAAATTTGATCTTAATTCGGCCTCATGGTCAGACTCCTCACTCTCCGCGCCACTCAACTGAGTGCTGGGCGCCTTCTCTACAACCTTCTGGCTCCTAAGGGAGCGACCAGAGCTGAGCTCTTCAACATTAAAACTTAGACTAAAAGGGGTTTTGGGTTTTTTACTATGACTTGCCATGTGATTCCCACGAGTAGGAGGGATATATGTGGACCATCTGGGCGGTGCCCTCTGCACCCAGACTACTCTACTACACCCGAGGGGTCGAGCGGTCCCCCGGGGTTGGCGCTAGCTGGTGGACTTACCCAGCCCACCACCTTATAAATAAGGCGACCCGTCGCCACGTTCCCCAACGACAGGCCTTTGGGGTTTTTTATAGACGTTGTCTCGTCTTGGGCCGGCCGGTTAAGGCAAGCCCCCTGCTCCCTACGCCGTCCGCGAGACATGACCACGACAACGACGAGGGTTTACAGGTTGTCCGGCGATGGCCAAAGCCTGTCCGACTACCACGACACCGCAGCAGCCGAACTCGCCGCACCGCGGGCCTTGAAGGCCCGCCATACCACGCCACCCGAAGGTGGCCACTGAGCCGACCAATCAAGGTAAGCTCCGTCGGGACCGGCCAGTTAAGGCAAGCCCCAGAGACGACGTGATGGGGTGTGGAAGCACCCCACGTCAAAGAACGAAGAATCGTTCAAAAAGGCGCAAGAGCGCCGCGAGCGAAAACGCTCCCACCACAATCCGACAAAACGGACCGCGGCCAACTAGGCCGCCATCCACCGAGCCGAAGCTCCACCGGCCCCCACAAGGAGGGCCCCACCAGGGTGATTTTTTATAGAGGTTTTCTTCCTCGCAGCCCGACGCTCAGTGCGCCGAGCCCCCGACCCCCACAAAAGCGTGAGGGCTTACGGGTTTGTGTGGCTGTGCAATGCCCGCCCTCAAAGAGACCAGGCAGCCACACGTCCAGTGCTGTCCGCGCCGGCCGCAGCCGGTACCCCCCATATCTGGAGGGCGTTCCCCTATCCGCAACCCGGGGGACGCGTCCGATGGCGTACTGGAACCGCAACACGGAAAACCTAACCTAACCTAACCTAACCTAACCTAACCTAACCTAACCTAACCTAACCTAACCTAACCTAACCTAACCTAACCTAACCTAACCTAACCTTTTTTTTTTTTTTTTTTTTTTTTTTTTTTTTTTTTTTTTTTTTTTTTTTTTTTTTTTTTTTTTTGTCGCAGGGGAATGCATTGACGCATTTCCTTCCCGATTCGGGGAAACCGGGAAGGGGTATGTGGGACTCCCGGGCAACGGTGCCCGTCCTACCCACTAAACCCCTGCGTGTTTCGACACGCTGCAATTGGCGCTGCCATGGGGTGCTCATCGCATTCGCCACAGCAGCGTCGCAGCGAGCCCTTGGCGGGCTCTTCCACGAGGTGGTATGGGATACTCACGAAACATGGGGAGTATCCCTCATCGCAGAGGCCGTGCAATGCAGGTACTGATCCCCATCAGCACCCGCTGGCCTCTACTTGGCGGAGGCGGACGTTAGTCCGCCCGCCGAGACGGTCCGCTCCGAGGTTGTAAAGACCTCTGAGCGGACCGCCCCGACGGCACCCCACCTCGTCCCAAAAGGGTCGAGGCAGGGCGCTTCGCCTCCCGTGACCTGTCAGCCGCAGGGGCAGGTGGGGGCGGCCTAGGGCCGTCGCCACCCCCCCCACCACCAAGAGGTCTACCTCGCGTGCCGCGCCTCAGCTGCTGTAAGCAGCTTTTACTGCCCGCCATGTGGTTGGCCGGTAAACCGGCGTCGCCACACGGCGCACAGTGAGGCGCAGCCGAGCACTCGGCGGCCTTGTGGCCCGGTCGACCGCAGCGAAGACAAACGTCGCTGCGGTCGACTGCCGACGGGCACAGCTGCTTGGTGTGCCCCACACCAAGACAGCGGTGGCACATCATTGGGCGGCTTTCTGCCACGGAAACGCGGACAGTGCTCCACCCAACGGAAAGCCGGCCGCCCTTGCCGATATCCCTCGCCGCAGCCGCGGGGCAGGTGACCCTTACGGATCCCGAGCCCCACCGGCCGCGGCGAATGATACCGACACGGACCATATCACCAGGGACACATCCGGCACGAGCGATCGCCCCCCGGATGTCGTCCCCGGTGATTGTGTCATCCAGACCGGTCAAAAGGAGCTCCCCCGTCTTGACCGGTCTTGTGACCACGGCATCTTCGCCGATCACCTCCTGGAGGCGAGCGGCGAAGATGTCGGCCTTCTCCACACGATCCTGGCCCGCGATCGTGAGGACACGGGCACCCGTCTTCGTCGGCTTGATGCGGAGCTCCGGTACGTCGGAGTCTCCCGCGGTGGCTGCTCTCGCCCGGGTCAGGACGGACAAGTAGGTTTCCCCACGCCGCTCCGCCTCGGGCGAGAGCACCACCGCTATGGCCGCAGTGGTCGGCACCCGGATCCGGGCACCCGCCTTCTTCTTCCTCCTCCGCCTCTTCTTTTTCCCTCCGCCTGTCTGCGCTGGGGCTTGCGCTGGCCGCGTGGTATTGCGTGCGGCGCTGGCGTAAGTGCTCTCCTGCACGGATCGCGCGGGTGCAGCACTCGGCGCGGTGGTCGTCGGCATTGGGGCTGAGGGGGGCTTCTTCTTGGCCCTCTTCCTCCTGACGAGCGTGAAGCCGTCGTCGCCTGCCGTCGTCTGTTCGGAGGGAGCGGTTGGGGCACGCTCCGCTGTCGTCTGCGGTGGAGGAGGGGGAGCGGTGGTGGTAGTGGCTCTCGCCGCCCTGTCCACCTCCGCCCGCGCTTCCAGGAAGCGCTCCACGACCCGCAGTATCCGGGCGTCCTCCGCGTCGCGCGTCTCGCTGCTGGCCGGCTCCAGCCTCTCCCGGACATCGACTGCCGGGAGGTCCTCTTCTGCGACGGCAGCAGCCCTGTCGCCACACACACACTCTCTACTGGGCTCCGGTCTAGTGGCCACCGCTGCGGTCAGCTGGTCCACCTTCTCTTCCAGCACTTTGCACTCCGAGCGCAGCGCGTCTATCTGCGCGCTCTGGAGTGAAAGGTCACTACGCAGGCGGCTATTCTCCGCCTGTAGCCTCCTTACTTCGGCGGACGCTGACCGCTCGTGCAGCGCCACCACGGTGTCCTCGAGGCGGTCTGCGCTCTCCCTCAGGGCACGGACGAATGTGCCCTTCAGGTTCTTCGAGCGCATAGCCACTCGCGTGACCACCGCGATGTCGTCCAGTGCCCGGGCCTTCAGAAGGCTCAGGGCAGGGTCGTCGGGGCGCTCGCCCGGCGGGGGCATGCGGCAGCGCTCCCAGCTCCTCTGTGCAGCCTCCACGAGTCTCTCGATCTCCTCGTCGCTGCACAGGTTCGCGCCCAGCCAGCCGCCGCTGGCCGCCGCCTCCCTGTCTTCTGTGGATCGCCGAGGGTTATGTACCCTCTGTGGCACAGGCGACCCACTCGGCGTCCTCGGCTCCGAGACCACATGCTGGCGCCGTCCTCTCCGTGCCGATGGCACCTTCGGTCCGAAAGACCCCTCTGAAGGGCAGGGTTGTTTGACCCTCCTCTTGCGGCTCCCACTGCGGAGCACACGCCCCTCCTGCGCTCCATCCTCACTTGCGCTGGCCGAGATGGTTAGGGAGTCGTCGCTGTCCAGCGAATTGCACGACGCTCCCCCGAAGAACCTTCCTTCGAAATCTCCGTCCCGGGAACCTCCGGCTTCCGCCCACGTCCCAGGACCACAATCCTCATCGGTGCCGCTATGCCGGCTCCTAATGTCGTCGATGTTGTAACGGAGACGCACAGATTGCGCGCCCCCGAAGCGAGTAGTGCCCCCCCCAGATACGTTGGGGCTGTCCGCCGAAGCGGAGAGGGATTCCCCGGCCGCGTGGCGACCGGGACCCTCCTGGAGATTTGTATTGCTGCTCGCTTGTTCCATGTTTTTTAAACCTCTCCAACTTCATCAATAAAACAAAACAAAACAAAACTAAAAAGATGGAAGAAAACAAGAAGAAGAAATAAATAAAACAAAATAAAAACAGGATAGAAAAACAAAAAGATAGAGAAACAAAAAAGGAAAATAAAAAGGTTCCGGGGCTTGGGACCGGGCTCCCCCCGGCCACTCAGCCTATCGCCACCCCGGGGAACTTAGGCTTAGGTCGGTGGCGGCAAAAGCCGTTGGCTGACCGAAGTCTGACCACCGATATACATCCGTCCACTCTGCAACCTCTCTTCCGAAGAGGAGAGTGCAAGAGTAGCGGACTGGGTAATTTTTTATTGAGGTTTTCTTCCTCGCAGCCCGGCGCTCAGTGTGCCGGGCCCCCGACCCGTGAGGGCAACGGGCTAGTGTGACCGTGCAATGCCCGCCCTGACAGAACAGAGCGAGCAGCCACACTCTCCGCGGCCTTGAAGGCCGCCAACCCACGACCCGAAGGTCCGCTGCCCCCCAAGGGGGGCCACCAAAGGGTAATTTTTTAGAGAGGTTTTCTTCCTCGCGACCCAGCGCTAAGTGCAATGCGCCGGGCCCCCGACCCCCACGAAAACGTGCAGGGCTACGGGTTTGTGTGGCCGTGCAATGCCCGCCCTTAAAAAGACCAGGCAGCCACACGGTGTCAGAGTATTAGCCAAATACGTAGCAATGTCCTGAAAAGGACATGACCACGTAAGTGCCCGGGGTACACCAGCCAATCACATTGTGAGACCCACCGTTCGCGCCAGATGCAATAGCATCGAACGCGACTGGCGATCCCTCCAATGCAACCGACATGCGAGGAGGTTCTCTGACCTAGTACCCCAACCTAACCTAACCTAACCTAACCTAACCTAACCTAACCTAACCTAACCTAACCTAACCTAACCTAACCTAACCTAACCTAACCTAACCTAACCTAACCTAACCTAACCTAACCTAACCTAACCTAACCTAACCTAACCTAACCTAACCTAACCTAACCTAACCTAACCTAACCTAACCTAACCTAACCTAACCTAACCTAACCTAACCTAACCAGGAATGGCAGTGGATAGAATCAGGAGAGCGAAAGATAGAAGACTGATTGTAAGTTGTGAAAGCAAAGAGGCGAGAGAACGAATGCATAAAAGGTTAACGGAAAGTGAGAATGGACTCCTAGTTGAGGAGGTAAAGAATAGGGATCCGTTGTTAGTGTTGAAGGATGTCCTCAGGAAAAACACCAGAGAGGACATCTATAAGTCACTCCTGAATCAGAACGGGTCCCTGTTCGAGGGCCTCAGCGAGGAGGACTCTAGAATGGAAGTGAGGTATGAGAGGAGAGCGCGAAACCCGCTCACGAGCCACGTCGTGCTGGCGGTGGCCCCAGCATTATGGAGGAGAGCGGTGGATATGGGTAAAGTGAGGATAGACCTACAGAATATCCGAACGGAAGACCAATCACCGCTCGTACAGTGCTCCACATGCTTGGGCTACGGCCATACACGGAGGTTCTGTAAGAATGAAGGTGTCAGCTGCAGTCATTGCGGCGGCGCCCACATGCGAGCGGAGTGCGGCAAGGCGAGAGATGGAGTCCCACCGTGTTGCGTCAACTGCGTGCAGGCAAAGTACGCTGAGACGCAACACAACGCCTTCGACAGTAGATGTCCTGTAAGATCAAGGTGGGACGAAGTCGCGAGGGCCAAGGTCGCATACTGCTAGGGGCGCCGCAGTGATGAATGCAGCTGGAAGCACCTCCACCAGGGACCGGGCCCGCGCCGTCATTCAGGTAAACCTGCAGAGGAAGAAAGACGCCCTAAGCGAGCTCCTTGTAGAGGCAGGAACCAGGAAGACGGCGCTGGCCCTAGTCCAAGAACCATACGTTGGCGAGGGTAAGAGGATGAGGGAATACCGTGGTGTTAGGACCTACCAGTGCACCAGACAGGAAGAGGGTACTGTCAAGGCGGCCATCTTGGTCTTTGACCCCGACCTTGAGATCGAACAGTACCCAGAACTCACAACCAACAACATCGCGGTTGTGAGGATCCGCTCAGGTGCACTGTGGGTTAAGGTTATCTCCTTCTACTTCGAACCCAACTCCCCCATTGAGCCCTACCTAGATATGTTGAATAACATCATCGACATCGTAGGGCCAACCAACATCATAATGGGAGGAGACGCCAACGCGTGGAGCATCTGGTGGGGAAGTATGAGGACGAATGAAAGAGGAGAGAGAATGATAGAGATGATGAATGAAAGGAACCTTCAGATACTAAACGAAGGGGAGGTACCCACCTTCGAGGTAATGCGTAACGGCAAGCTGTGCACCAGCATAGTGGACGTAACGGCCTGCACCGTAGACCTTCTGGACAAGATCCAGGGCTGGAAGGTCGAGAGGGACTTGGTAAACTCGGACCACAACGCGATTGGATTTAGCGTACACACTGCACATACAGACAAAATCATACACAGAACAACTAGACTATACAACACAAAAAAGGCTAACTGGGTGGAATTTCGTAGCAAATTCCTCCAGTTAACCAATAACAGCATTACAATAGACACTATAGAAAACACCACATGCAGACAAACACTAGACAACATAATCCACAAATACACAAGCGCTATAACACAAACATGCAATACCACTATACCCAAGAAGAAGACGACGCACAAAATCACACTCGCGTGGTGGTCTGAGAAGCTCCAGTCCCTCAAACGGTCGGTGGCGAAGAAGAAGAGGAGGGTCCGCTGTGCTGCTCCGATACGCAGAGCCTCGGTGGTGGAAGAGTATCTGAAGGAGAAGGAAGAGTATGAAAAGGAAGTAAGGAAGGCACAGACTGAAAGTTGGAAGAGTTTTTGTGAGAAGCAAGACAGGGAGAATGTATGGGAAGGTATATACAGGATAATGAAAAGGACGGAAGAAAGGAAAGAGGATCTCCCCCTAAAGAAAAACGGCGCAATCCTCAGCGGAGAGGAGTCGGCGCATTGGCTCGCTGAGGTATTCTACCCCAAAGACGACACCAGCACCGACACCGAGGACAACAGGGAGACCAGGAGCAGGGCAATGAAGCTGACAGCAGTAATACATCGTGACGATGAGCCGCCTCTTACGATGCACGAACTAAAAGAGGCGGCGCTCAGCTTCAACCCGAAGAAGGCTCCTGGTTCGGACGGCCTGACGGCCGACATATGCACCGCCGCCATCAACGCCAACCCCGAGCTGTTTCTAGCCATAACACGCAGATGCTGGCAGCTCGGGCATTTCCCTACCATCTGGAAAACGGCGACGGTGGTGGTGCTGAGGAAGCCAGGAAGGGCCGATTATACAGATCCCAAGGCCTACAGACCAATCGGCCTCCTCCCGGTGCTGGGAAAAATACTGGAAAAAATGATAGTAAGGAGACTCAAACATCAAGTGGTGGCGTCGGTGCACCCTAGGCAGTATGGCTTCATGCCGCAGAGGAGCACCGAAGACTCCCTCTATGCCCTAGTTGGCGATATCAGGGAGGCTATCAGTCGCAGGAGGATAATCACCCTGGTATCGTTGGACATAGAGGGAGCCTTCGACAGCGCCTGGTGGCCGGCGATTAGGTTGAGGCTTGCCGAGACGGGGTGCACCAGCGGATTGAGAAGTCTCCTGGGTAGTTACCTCAGCGAGAGGAGGGTGCGTGTTAGGTACGCGGGTAGTGAGGTTGAGAGGGAGACGGAGAAGGGTTGCGTCCAGGGATCTATAGGAGGGCCAATCCTTTGGAACTTGCTATTGGATCCCCTCCTTAGATCACTGGACGCAAGAGGAGTAAACTTCAGGGCCTTCGCGGACGACGTTGTGTTGCTTTTTGAGGGAGATACCGGTAGTGAAATAACCGAAGCTGCCAACGCGGCGCTCGCACATGTCTTGGAATGGGGGAGTCGAAATAAGTTGAGGTTTGCCCCCCATAAAACGGGGGCCATGACAATAACCAAAAAACTTAAATTCGACGAACCCAGGATAAGCATGGGCGGGCTCAGCGTGAACAACGTGGGCGAACTGAAAATACTGGGGCTTACCATCGACAACAAGCTAACTTTCAACACGCATACCACCAGCGTGTGTCGGAAAGCCCTCAGTATTTTCAAGCAGCTCAACCGGGCAGCGAAGGTTAGTTGGGGGCTGCATCCAGAAATAGTCAGGATAATTTACACAACCGCGGTAGAGCCTACGATATTATATGCAGCAGCAGCTTGGGAGCCAGCCACGCACAAGTTGGGAGTCCGGAAGGCGTTGGCGACGGTGCAGCGAGGGTTTGCGCAGAAGCTGTGTGGAGCCTACCGCACGGTCTCGTTGAACTCGGCGCTGGCATTGGCCGGCATACTCCCCTTGGACCTCAGAGTACAGGAGGCAGCCGCCCTGTACAAAGCGAGGAGAGGGGAGTGCCGGTCATTGCCGGGCGACAGGGAGATGGAGTGTGCGGTGGGCTTCACAGAGCTTCCCCACCCGGCCATGTGTGTGGACAGGAGCTTCACCGTAGTGGGAGACGAGGATGCGGTGAACAGGTACGCGGTGCAGCAGGTGCAAATTTACACCGATGGCAGCAAGATTGACGGCCTTGTCGGAGCCTCTCTTTCCATATGGAAAGAAGGCGCCGAAATCCGGGCCGTCAAACTTAAGCTCGCCAACTACTGCACCGTGTACCAGGCAGAGCTCCTGGCCATACACAGGGCCACGGCGGAGATCCTCGCTAGGGGTGAGGAGAGCTTCGGCATATTCAGTGATTCGAGGTCCGCCCTCGAATCCATTGTCGGCCGAAGCTCTCATCACCGTCTGGCGCACGAGACCAGGGAGAACCTTGGGGTGGCTTTGACCCAAGGCAAAGATGTCTCCTTGCACTGGATCAAAGCACACGCAGGACTCCCTGGTAACGAGCGGGCAGACACCCTCGCCAAGGAGGCAGCAGTTTCGTCGCGGAGGAAGCCGGACTACGACCTCTGCCCTGTCTCATTCGCCAAGAGATGCATCCGTATGGAAACTCTTGGAGAATGGGACAGGAGATATCGGGGGGGGACGACGGCCTCCGGGACGAAGCTGTTCCTTCCGGAAGTGGTGGCGGCGTATGGGCTGGTAAGGAGGATCAAGCCGACGGGGATCCTGACTCAGGTCCTCACGGGGCACGGTGGGTTCGCTCAGTACCTGCACAGATTCAGGTGCAGGGAGAGCCCATCGTGCATCTGTGACCCAGAGCAGGAAGAGAGCGTGCTGCATATAATCACAGACTGCCCGGTAAACATGACAGAAAGATACAACCTGGAACAAAAGATAGGACATAACATAACAAAAGACAACATAGCACAATTATTAGTAGATAAGAAAACCAGGAATACTCTCCTCGCATATTGCGTGGTTGTGGCAGAGAAAGTAATAACTCGCAACAAAAATAAGTAACAATAAGACTGATAGGCATAAGCAAATTTTTAGTATTCTCGTATCTCGCATTTATCTCTTTATTTATTTGTATTTTAATCGTAATTTAATTGTATTTTAATTGTAATTATTTAATTTGGAATTTAATTTATTATTTTTGCACTGTGATATTAGTTTTAAAATTTAATGTATTGTAATTATTTTAGGGTTGAAGGAATTTATTTTAATTTATTGTTTTATTTTACTGAATTATTTGGATTTTAATGTTAATGTAATTATTGGTATTTATTTTAGTTTTATGGAACTGTGATAAAAAATTATTATTATTATTGTATTTTAAGAATTTATTGTAATTAAATTTGAAATTGTGATGTATTATTTTTTTAGCTATTATTGTATTATTATTATTATTCAAAATTTAAATTCTATTGTATTGTAAAAATTATTATTCAAAATTATATTGTCCAAATTATTTAAATAAAGAAAAGAAACCCAAACCCTGAAATAGTTTTAAGTAAATTGGTGCGAAAGAGATGAATGCGAGAAAGATACAGTATGAAGAATGAAAGTACGAGAAGTAGCACATGCGGGAACTGGTATGGAAGGATTAGGCAAAAAATGACTCGGATTATGTCTGAGATTGTGTAGGCTATAAAAAAAAAAAAAAAAAAAAAAAAAAAAAAAAAAAAAAAAAAAAAACCTAACCTAACCTAACCTAACCTAACCTTTTTTTTTTTTTTTTTTTTTTTGGGTCGGAAAATCCTTTATGGATACCCACACAGCGATTGGGGCCGCCGTGTGGGTTATGTGGGAGTCACTGGTGTAAAAGGCCAGCATACCCACTAAAAACCGACGTGTTCCTCGAGGTCACTGCTTCGACGCACGGCAGGGTACTTATCGCAATCGCTGCCATGCGCCGAAGACGGTGCGACCAACGCCCGCAACCGGGCCCACCGGGGATAGGGAACTGCGCAGAACAAGACGCAGTTCCCCCACGCAAGGGCGTTTGGCGCAAGTGACGGAGCCCCACTCCGTCACCCGCCGCCCCCACTATGGCGGTTGAAGCTGGCCATGAAGCCTCCTTCGCCGGCCCAGCCTCCTTTGGCGGATCGGGTCCGCGAGGGGGTCATCCTCACGGGCCCGTTCCGCTGCCTCCTTCTGCGACATCACCTCGTCGCAGAAGGTGGCCACCGCCTCCCAGTACTCCTCTCTCGCAACCATCGCCTTTGCGACGGCCGGGAGGGAGAGGTCACCTCCAATGACCGCGACCAGTGCACGACGCTGTGCCGCCCACGCCGGGCAAGCCTCCAGCGTGTGTTGCGCCGTGTCACTGTCGCAGCCGCAGTCGTGGCAGCGGGCACTGCTCTCCCTTTGAGCCGTGTTGTGCAGGTATCTGCCGAAACAACCGTGTCCGGTCAGAACCTGCACAACACGGAAGGTTAGCACCCCGTGTCGCCGCCTCATCCAGTCCCGAAAGATCGGGCGGACTGCCTCCACGGTCCGAAGACCGGCCCTGGGCACGCTCAGGCGTTCGAGCCATATGCCCTCCAGGGTTCGCTGCGCCCTCCTCCTCCAGCGCAGGACCAGCTCCGGCATTATGCGCCGGTGCCCTGACTCAGCGCGAAGCGCCGCTCCACGCTCATACACCTCCGCTAGGACTCGGGCGTCGAGATCCCAGGGAGGTGTGTTTGCCAACAGGCATGCAGCCTCCAAGGACACCGTGCGGTAGCCCCGGATCACCCTGACGGCCATGACTCTCTGCGCTCTCCGCAGCAGAGTCTTGTTCGGGGCCGAAAGGGCGTCCACCCACACTGGCGCACCGTATAGCGCCATTGACCGTACCACCGCTGTAAAGAGGCGGCGGCACGTGTCACCCGGGCCTGCCACGTTGGGCAGGAGCCGACTCAAGGCAGATGTTGTTGCCGATAGCTTGGGGGTGAGCTGCCGGAAGTGGCTGTAAAATTTCCACCCCGGATCCAGCACCAGCCCCAAGTACTTTATCGTTGGGCCCACTGGAACCCGTACCCCGTTTAGATCCAGAGTAGCTCCAGCAGGCGGACCCTTCCGAGGCCCGTGAAAAAGTAGGGCCTCGGTTTTATTGAGGGCCACCCGCAGACCGAGCCTCTCAATCCGGTGAACAACCTGGATCGTTCCAACCTTGCCCAGTATTGAGACTTCCGCAAACGACGACCCTCTCGCTGTTACGAGGGTGTCGTCCGCGTAGCAAAACACGCGGACCCCTGGCAACAGGGCGCCCCGCAGGACCCAATCGTATCCGATGTTCCACAGGAGGGGGCCTAAAACCGACCCCTGTGGAACACCGCATGTCATGTGCCGCTCAACGACCCTCCCGTTTCGGTCTAGGCAGGACACAATTCGACCCCTAAGGTAATCTGCTACGATGAGCCGCAGATACCTTGGTAGCCCATGGTGGTTCAGGGCTTCGGCTATGCACTCAAACGGCAGGGTGTTGAAAGCGTTGGCGATGTCAAGAGACACCGCCAAAAGCACCCCGCCGCGAGAAACTGCCTCGTTAGAGAGGGCCTTCACACGCATGATAGCGTCGATGGTCGAACGGCCCTCCCTAAACCCGAACTGGCACTCAGCCAAATCTGGACCTACCGTGGTCAAGTGGCTGATGATACGGCCCGCAATGATCCTCTCCAGCAGCTTACCGGTCTCATCCAAAAGAACAATGGGCCGGTAAGCTGAGGGAGAGTCAACAGATCTGCCCGCCTTCTGCAGCAGAACAAGACGTCCTCTTTTCCAGCAGTTTGGAAACCGACTGGACCTCAGACATGCGTCGAAAAGATTACGCATCCGAGGCTCCAGCTCCACCAGCGAATGCGCCAACACACGGCCGTGTATTCCATCGGGACCTGGGGCGGTCTTCTTAGCACGAAGCCGTGTTATAGCGGCATCGTACTCGGCGTCAGACACAACGGGCGCCGGACTGTCGTCAGAAGTCTGGGCCCCGCGGGGGACCATAGACGGTGCGAGATGTTCATCGCGGAACGGGAACAGAGCTTCCACAACTTCTTGGAGCAGCTGTGGCTCCATCGTTTCCGCCACCGGGGGACCCTGGCCGCGCAGTTTGTCACACGCAGCACGGTAGGGTCGACCCCACGGATTGCGATCGAGCGACTCCAGCATCTGTTCCCGCGCCTCCGTTTTCGCCTTATAAATGGCGGTCCGCATGGTCCTCCGCGCCTCAGTGTAGAGGCTGTGCAGGTACTCCTCCCAGACTTCGTCCCTGAACCCGTTGCGGGTACGATGCCTGTACCTGGCGAGCTCCCGCCGCTTGGCCACACAATCGGTCCGAAGCGCGGCAATCTCCGCCGACCACCAGTAAACGGACCCCTTACGGGGTTGGTGGTGAATACGTGGCATGGCAGCATCGCTAACGCGTTGTAAAGTTTCGCGAAAGCGATCTGCCTCTACCTCGATGTCAACGGACAAGGTGGTAGGTGGTGAACACCAGTCCGCGACAAGCACTGCTTCCTCAAGGTGCTCCTTGTTGAGCCTGGTGAGAGACCACTTGGGGAAGGGCGAAGGCGACACGCTAGGAGAGCGACCATGACCACTCCGACCGAACATGTCGAAAGTGATATATTGATGGTCACTTAAAGACTCCACTTCTTGCAGGACCCGCCAGCCAGTGACGTGCGTGGCGAGAGCGGGGGTAGCGAACGTTAAGTCCACTATGGACCCCCCCCGCTGTCGCACGCAGGTATGGGCTGAGCCCCGATTGAGCAGATTGAGGCCGAACATAGCCGCCCAGGCTTCAACTGCCGAGCCCCTTCGATCCGTAGCTGGGGAACCCCAAGCCGTTGATTTGGCATTGAAGTCCCCCAGGACCAGAGTGTGCAAAGGAGAGTTTCGGCGCACGGCTACGCCTAGTTCCCCAAGAAAAATTTCAAACTCCGCCAACGACCTGTTGGGGGAGAAATAAACCCCAATGATGGATATATCCCCCCACTTGGCAACTACGAAGCCATGCCCTCTCTGGTGAACTGAGAGGGGGGGCGAAGAATTAATTGCCGATCTAATAATGGCCACCGAAGCGTCCAAGTCCGAAGCCCAATTGGGGCAAGGAGGGACAAAATATGGCTCGGCGGCCACCGCAATTTCAAGAGACCACTCTCTCATGGACTGCAGCAGGAGATCCTGTGCACCAGAGGAGTGGTTTAAGTTCGTCTGTAGGCACCTAGCTGTTGGATGTAGGGCCATCAACTATTGGAGTTGTGTCCATGGGCTGCGGCAACGGTACCGCAGCCTTTTGAGCGGCCGGGGTCTTGGCGGCCGTGGTCTTCGTCCTTTTTGGGGAGGCATTTGGGGCTTTGCAGCTCCGGCCCCCCAAAATGTGTCCTGCAGGCCTCTTGGTGGCAGCACAGACGACGCAATTCGGCTCTGCAGAACATTTAGCTGCTTTGTGCCCTGGTGTTCCGCAGCGGAAACAGAGATCGCTACGGTCTACACCAGAGCACTGCTGTCGAGCATGCCCGCGCTCCAGACAGCGGAAGCATTTCATCGGGCGTTGCTCAACCGCACGGACTCGTGCAGAGCTCCACCCGACGAGAAGACGGCCAGCCTCTAAAATTGCTTTCGCCGCGCCAACAGGGCACGACACCCACGCAGTCCCCATGCCACTGGGGCCGCGGCGGATCTCCCCCACCTTAACCTGGTGATGCGCACAATTGCCCTTCTCGGCAACAGCTGCGACCACCTCCTCCTGTTGGACCGAGTCGTCCAGGCCCAAGACAGAGATCTCCATGCACTTTGTTGGCCTGGAGACTCGGATGTCCTCGTTCTCGAACACGGACCTCAATTGCTGAGCAAGAGCATCAGCTTTGGGGCCCTGTTCTTCACCGGAGACTTGCAAGATCTTGCCTCCGGTGACTGCCGTCACGATCTTTAGGGGCGGGATGCCCAGGTCCTCAATTTTAATCGCAGACCGGGCCTTCCTGATGACCTCCGCGTACGAAAGGCCATTTTTCTCCGCTTCCGGACCGAGGGTGATAATAACAGCGGCCGTGCGGGGTTCCTTAATCTTGGGCTTCTTTGCCTTTGTTGGAGCCTGGACGTTGGGCTTCGGGTTAGACTTAGGCTTTGGAGCCGACGCAGTTGTTGGCGTCTTCTTCTTGCCCCGCTTTACTACCGTAGTCCAGCCGGCCTCTTCAGATGTCGAGGCGACCGGGGCAGAGGTAGACGGGGTTGGCTCAGCAGGCTTTGAAGCAAGGACCGTTTTCTTGCCCTTCCCCTTACCTTTCGTCCTGAGACGGGACGTCTGGCTGGGGATGACAGTCATTGTCCCGCACTTTGAGGTAATGGCGGGCGTGACCTTCTTTGTGACTGCTGAGGGTGGGGCCCGTGATGGTTGGGGCTGGGTTTGGGCAGCGTCTTTCCTCGTATCCGCAGCCAACGGCGGCCGCGGCCTATCGGCAGTCTTAAGGCCGTCAATACGCGAATTGATCATATTGGTGGCCGTCGTCATGGCCGCCCTGATCTTCTCATCGACCACCGTTGACACCGCCTGGAGAATTTGATTACCATCCAGGGGTGGTTCCGTCGCTGCAGGGACAGGGCGCATCCGTTCCGCACGCATGTCCTCCAACTGCTTGCGCAACTCATTCATGTCCGCCCTGAGGCGCTGGTTCTCCCGTTCCAACTTGGTGACCTCGTCTGAAACGGTACACCGAAGAAGTGACTGCATGCACTCTTTAATTGAGTGTGCAGACGTCTTGAGGGCTTTTTGATATGTGCCCTTCAGCTGACTCGACTTTGTTGCCACCTCTATAATTGTCTGCAGCTCCGTCTGAACCGACTTGTAAATTGCAGTCGCGCTTGGTTCCTCGTCAAGGGACATAACGTCGGAGAGGGATGCAGAACGAGAGATTGCAGGAGAAGAGCGCGTTCGCCTTTGCGCTAGCTCCTCCGCAAAATCTTTCTCGGCCTCCAGTCGCAGGGACTCCCGCAGCTGGGCGTTGTACTCCCTCTTCGCTTCAGCTAGACCGGCGTACTCGCCAGTCTTTATAGGGCGGCCTCGACCGCGGCCTGCGCCAGATGCAGAAGACTTTTTGGGCGCAGCCGCCAACTCCGTGCTTGAAGCACTGTCCGAATCGGACCCAACCTCTCTCTCTCGCTTGCGTCCGGACTGGGACCCAACCGTATTTATCGACACACATGAGCCGAAATTGGATTTAAATCCGGCCTCATGATCCGACTCTCCACTCTCCGCGCCACTCAGATGAGTACTGGGCGCCGCTTCGACAACCTTCTTGCTCCTAAGGGAGCGACCTACGCACATCGCGTCAACATCATAACTTAAACTAAGGGATTTGGGTTTTTTACTGTAACTTGCCATAAAGTTCCCACGAGTATGGGGGAAATAAAACGTCCACCCCGGCGGTGCCCCCTGCACCGGGGTAACCCTAATACACCTGAGGGTCGGGCGGTCCTCAGGGTTGGCGCTAGCTGGTGGACTTACCCAGCCCACCACCTTATAAATAAGGCGACCCGTCGCCACGTTCCCCAACGACGGGCCTTTGGGGTTTTTTATAGACGTTGTCTCGTCTTGGGCCGGCCAATTAAGGCAAGCCCCCTGCTCCCTGCGCCGTCCGCGAGACATGACCACGACAACGACGAGGGTTTACAGGTTGTCCGACGATGGCCGAAGCCTGTCCGACTACCACGACACCGCAGCAGCCGAACTCGCCGCACCGCGGGCCTTGAAGGCCCGCCATACCACGCCACCCGAAGGTGGCCACTGAGCCGACCAATGAAGGTAAGCTCCGTCGGGACCGGCCAGTTAAGGCAAGCCCCAGAGACGACGTGATGGGGTGTGGAAGCACCCCACGTCGAAGAAGAACGACAAACGTTCAAAGAGGCGCGAGTGCGCCACGAGCAAAACTGCTCCCGACACCGTCCGACAAACGGACCGCGGCCAACTAGGCCGCCATCCACCGAGCCGAAGCTCCACCGGCCCCCACAAGGAGGGCCCCACCAGGGTGATTTTTTATAGAGGTTTTCTTCCTCGCAGCCCGACGCTCAGTGCGCCGAGCCCCCGACCCCCACAAAAGTGTGAAGGCTTACGGGTTTGTGTGGCTGTGCAATGCCCGCCCTCAAAGAGACCAGGCAGCCACACTTCCAGTATTGTCCGCGCCGGCCGCAGCCGGTACCCCCCATATCTGGAGGGCGTTCCCCTATCCGCAACCCGGGGGACGCGTCCGATGGCAGACTGGAAACCGCACACGGAAACCTAACCTAACCTAACCTAACCTTTTTTTTTTTTTTTTTTTTTTTTTTTTTTTTTTTTTTTTTTTTTTTTTTTTTTTTTTTTTTGCGTCGGAAAATCCTTTATGGATACCCACACAGCGATTGGGGCCGCCGTGTGGGTTATGTGGGAGTCACTGGTGTAAAAGGCCAGCATACCCACTAAAAACCGACGTGTTCCTCTAGGTCACGGCTTCGACGCACGGCAGGGTACTTATCGCAATCGCTGCCATGCGCCGAAGACGGTGCGACCAACGCCCGCGTCCGGGCCCACCGGGGATAGGGAACTACGCAGAACAAGACGTAGTTCCCCCACGCAGGGGTGTTTGGCGCAAGTGACGGAGCCCCACTCCGTCACCCGCCACCCCCACTATGGCGGTTGAAGCTGGCCATGAAGCCTCCTTCGCCGGCCAGGCCTCCTTTGGCGAATCGGGTCCGCGAGGGGGTCCTCCTCACGGGCCCGTTCCGCTGCCTCCTTCTGCGACATCACCTCGTCGCAGAAGGTGGCCACCGCCTCCCAGTACTCCTCTCTCGCGACCATCGCCTTTGCGACGGCCGGGAGGGAGAGGTCTCCTCCAATGGCCGCGACCAGCGCACGACGCTGTGCCGCCCACGCCGGGCAAGCCTCCAGCGTGTGCTGCGCCGTGTCGCTGTCGCAGCCGCACTCGTGGCAGCGGGCACTGGTCTCCCTGTGAGCCGTGTTGTGCAGGTATCTGCCGAAACAACCGTGTCCGGTCAGAACCTGCACAACACGGAAGGTCAACACCCCGTGCCGTCGCCTCATCCACTCCCGGAATACCGGGCGGATGGCCTCCACGGTCCTGAGACCAGCCTTAGGCGCACTGAGGCGCGCAACCCACTCCCTCTCCAGGGTTCGTTGCGCCCTCCTCCTCCAGCGCAGAACCAGCTCCGGCATTATGCGCCGGTGCCCCATCTCTGCGCGAAGAGCTGCTCCGCGCTCGTACACCTCCGCTAGGACTCTGGCGTCGAGATCCCAGGGAGGTGTATTGGCCAACAGGCATGAAGCCTCAAAGGAGACCGTGCGGTACCCCCGGATCACCCTGACGGCCATGACTCTCTGCGCTCGCCGCAGCAGAGTCTTGTTCGGGGCCGAAAGGGCGTCCACCCACACTGGCGCACCATAAAGCGCCATTGACCGTACCACCGCTGTAAAGAGGCGGCGGCACGTATCACCAGGGCCCGCTACATTGGGCAGTAGCCTACCCAGGGCAGATGTTGTTGCCGTCAATTTGGGGGTCAGTGCCCGGAAGTGGTTGTAAAATTTCCACCCCGGGTCCAGCACAAGCCCCAAATATTTTATCGTCGGGCCAATGGGAACCCGAACGCCATTGAGATCGAGAGTAGCTCCTGGTGGCGGACCCTTCCGAGGCCCGTGAAAAAGTAGGGCCTCGGTTTTGTTGAGGGCCACCCGCAGACCGAGCCTCTCGATTCGGTGGACCACTTGTACGGTCCCAACCTTCCCAAGAATTGCGACATCCGCGAACGACGACCCTCTCGCTGTTACGAGGGTGTCGTCCGCGTAGCAAAACACGCGGACCCCTGGCAACAGGGCGCCCCGCAGGACCCAATCGTATCCGATGTTCCACAGGAGGGGGCCTAAAACCGACCCCTGTGGAACACCGCATGTCATGTGCCGCTCAAAGACCCTCCCGTTTCGGTCTTGGCAGGACACAGTTCGACCCCTAAGGTAGTCTGCTACGATGAGCCGCAGATACCTTGGTAGCCCATGGTAGTTCAGGGCTTCAGCTATGCACTCAAACGGCAGGGTGTTGAAAGCGTTGGCGATGTCAAGAGACACCGCCAAAAGCACCCCGCCGCGAGACACTGCCTCGTTAGAGAGGGCCTTCACACGCATGATAGCGTCGATGGTCGAACGACCCTCCCTAAACCCGAACTGGCACTCAGCCAAATCTGGACCTACCGTGGTCATGTGGCTGATGATACGACCAGCTATTATCCTTTCCAGAAGCTTACCGGCCTCATCCAAAAGAACAATGGGCCGGTAAGCTGACGGAGAGTCGGCGGATCTGCCCGCCTTCTGCAGGAGGACCAGCCTTCCCTTTTTCCAAGCACGTGGAAATTTGCCGGACCCAAGACACGCATCAAAGATATTGCGCAAACGGGCCTCCAACTCGGCAAGAGACAACGCCAGAACGCGACCGTGGATCCCATCGGGACCTGGGGCGGTCTTCTTTGAGCGAAGCCGGGTGAGCGCGGCATCGTACTCGGCATCGGACACAGGGGGTGCCGGACTGTCAACCGAAGTCTGAGCCCCACGGGGGACCATAGACGGTGCGAGGTGTTCGTCGCGGGACGGGAACAGAGCTTCCACGACCTCTTGGAGCAGCTGCGGCTCCAACGTCTCCGCCACCGGGGGACCCTGGCTGCGCAGTTTGTCACGCGCAGCACGGTAGGGTCGACCCCACGGATTACGATCGAGCGACTCCAGCATCTGTTCCCGCGCCTCCGTTTTCGCCTTAAAAATGGCTATCCGCATGGTCCTCCGCGCCTCTGTATAGAGACTGTGGAGATAGTCCTCCCAGACTTCGTCTCTATGCCCGTTTCGAGTACGATGCCTGTATCTGGCCAGTTCTCGCCGTTTGGCAATACAGTTGGCCCGAAGTGCGGCAATCTCCTCCGACCACCAATACACCGCCCCCTTTCGAGGTTGGTTACAAATTCGTGGCATGGCTGAGTCGCTCACGCGATGTAAAGAGTCGCGCAAACGCTCAGCCTCTGCATCAACGTCGAGGGACGTGGTGGTAGCTGGTGCACACCAGTCCTCGACCAACACCGCTTCCTCAAGGTGCTCCTTGTTGAGCTTAGAGAGCGCCCATTTGGGGAAGGGTGTTGACGACGATATGACGGCAGGGCGACCAGAATCGCTGCCAGCAAAGAGATTGAAGGCGATGTACTGGTGGTCGCTCAGCGTTTCGACCTCCTCGAGGACCTGCCAGCCAGTGACGTGCGCGGCGAGAGCGGGGGTAGCGAACGTTAAGTCCACTATGGACCCCCCCCGCTGTCGCACGCAGGTATTGGCTGAGCCCCGATTAAGAAGCGTGAGGCCAAACATTGCCATCCACGCTTCGACCGCAGAACCCCTAGGGTCGGTAGTCGGGGAACCCCAAGCCACTGATTTGGCATTGAAGTCCCCCGAGACCAGAATGCGCGACGAAGCACTCCGACGCACAGCTACGCCCAGCTCGCCGAGGAACAATTCAAATTCCGCCAGTGGCCTGTTGGGGGAGAAATAGACACCAATAATGGTGATTTCTCCCCATTTGGCAGAGACGAAGCCATGCCCTCTCTGGTGAACTGAGAGGGGGGGCGAAGAATTAAATGCCGACCTTATGACGACCACCGAGTAGTCCATGTCCGCAGCCCAGTTAGGGCAGGGCGGGATGTAGTACGGCTCGGCGGCCACCGCAATTTTAAAAGATCGCTCCCTCATGGTCTGCAGCAGGAGGTCCTGTGCGCCAGAGGAGTGATTCAGGTTCGCCTGGAGGCAATTAGTGACTGGGCGTAGGGCCATCAATAATTGGGGTCGTATCCATGGGCTGCGGCAACAGTACCGCAGCCTTTTGAGCGGCCGGGGTCTTGGCGGCCGTTGTTTTCACCTTCTTGGGGGGAGGGATCGGGGCTTTGCAGCTCCTGCCCCCCAGCAAGTGTCCTGCGGGTCTTTTGGATGTCGCACACACAACGCAGTGCGGTTCCGCAGAACACTTAGCCGCTTTATGTCCAGGTGTCCCGCAGCGGAAGCAAAGATCGCTGCGGTCCACACCAGTGCATTGCTGTCGAGCATGCCCGCGCTCTAGACAGCGGAAGCACTTCATCGGGCGTTGCTCCACCGCGCGAACTCGCGCCGAGCTCCACCCGACTAGAAGACGGCCCGCCTCTAGGATCTTCTTAGCCGCGCCAACAGGGCACGACACCCACGCAGTCCCCATGCCGCTAGGACCACGACGAATTTCGCCGACTTTAATTTGGTGATGCGGGCAGTTGCCCTTTTCAGCAATGGCCGCAATCACCTCCTCCTGCTCTACCGAGTCATCCAGGCCCAGAACGGAGATCTCCATACATTTTGTTGGTCTGGAGACCCGGATGTCCTCGTTTTCAAACACGGCCCTCAGTTGCTGAGCAAGCGCGTCAGCTTTAGGGCCCTGTTCTTCACCGGAGACTTGCAAGATCTTGCCTCCGGTGACTGCCGTCACAATTTTTAGGGGCGGAATGCCGAGATCCTCAATCTTGATCGCGGACCGCGCCTTTCTTATGACCTCCGCGTACGAAAGGCCATTTTTCTCCGCCTCCGGACCGAGGGTGATGATGACGGCTGCCGTGCGGGGCTCCCTAACCTTGGGCTTCTTAACCTTTGCCTTCGCCTGCGCTTTGGGCTTAGGGTCAGGCTTGGGCTGCGAGGCCGACGTGGCTGCTGGTGCCTTCTTCTTTCCCCGCTTTACGACCGTGGTCCAGCCACCTTCCTCAGACGTTGAGGCGGCCGGAGCGGCAGTAGGCCGAGAAGGTTCCTTGCCGATTGGGGCAACTGGCTTAGTCGCCGGGGCAAGAACAGTCTTCTTCCCTTTACCCTTGCCCTTGCCTTTAGCCCGAAGCCGGGAGTTCTGGCTAGGGACAAGGGTCATCGTTCCGCACTTGGAAACCATGACAGGCGAGTCCGTCCTTACGGAAGCTGGCGGTGCGTTACCCTTTGTGTGGGGCTCCGACTGCACGGCCAGCTTCTTTTTATCCGCAGCCAACGGTGGCCGCGGTCTATCCGCCGTTTTGAGGCCATCTATACGGGCGTTGAACATATTAGTGGCCGACGCCATGGCCGCCTTAATCTTATCCTCAACCACCGTTGAGACCGCTTGGAGGATCTGATTCCCGTCCAAGGGTTGGCTCGTTGAAGGAACTGGACGCATGCGATCCGCGCGTAGCTCCTCCAGCTGCTTGCGCAGCTCGTCCACATCGGCTCGGAGGCGCTGATTTTCGCGCTCCAGCTTACTGACCTCCTCAGACACCGTACAACGAAGGAGTGTCTGCGTGTAATCATTAATCGAACTAGCCGATAGTTTTAAGGCCTTCTGGAAAGTGCCTTTCAGATGAGTTGACTTTGACGCTACGTCGAGAATAGTCTGCAACTCATTCTGCACGGACCTGTAAATTTCCGTGGCACTAGGCTCCTCACCTAAAGACATCACATCCGAATTCGAAGCGGTGCGTGAGATTGCGGGACTTGTGCGCGTACGCCTTTGCGCTAATTCCTCCGCAAAACTCTTCTCCGCCTCCAGCCGCAGGGCCTCCCGCAGCTGGGCGTTATACTCTTTTTGGGCCTGAGCCAGCCCCGCGTACTCGCCGGTTTTGATGGGGCGACCGCGACCACGACCTTTACCCGTAGCTGCAGCCTTTTTGGGTGCAGCTGCCGTCTCTGTGCTAGACGCACTGTCCGATTCGGACCCTACCTCACGCTCTCTCTTGCGTCCCGACTGGGACCCAATCGTATTGACAGACAAACATGAGCCGAAATTGGATCTTAATCCGGTCTCATGGTCTGACTCCTCATTCTCCGCGCCACTCAGCTGAGTACTGGGCGCCTTCTCTACCGACTTCTTGCTCCTAAGGGAGCGACTAGACCACAACTCTTCTACATCATAACTTAGACTAAGGGGTTTTTTGGGTTTATTGAACACTGCCATAAAGTTCCCACGAGTATGGGGGATATAAAAAGTCCACCCCGGCGGTGCCCCCTGCACCGGGGTAACCCTAATACACCTGAGGGTCGGGCGGTCCTCAGGGTTGGCGCTCGCTGGTGGACTTACCCAGCCCACCACCTTATAAATAAGGCGACCCGTCGCCACGTTCCCCAACGACAGGCCTTTGGGGTTTTTTATAGACGTTGTCTCGTCTTGGGCCGGCCGATTAAGGCAAGCCCCCTGCTCCCTACGCCGTCCGCGAGACATGACCACGACAACGACGAGGGTTTACAGGTTGTCCGGCGATGGCCGAAGCCTGTCCGACTACCACGACACCGCAGCAGCCGAACTCGCCGCACCGCGGGCCTTGAAGGCCCGCCATACCACGCCACCCGAAGGTGGCCACTGAGCCGACCAACTAAGGTAAGCTCCGTCGGGACCGGCCAGTTAAGGCAAGCCCCAGAGACGACGTGATGGGGTGTGGAAGCACCCCACGTCGAAGAAGAACGACAAACGTTCAAAGAGGCGCGAGTGCGCCACGAGCAAAACTGCTCCCGACACCGTCCGACAAAACGGACCGCGGCCAACTAGGCCGCCATCCACCGAGCCGAAGCTCCACCGGCCCCCACAAGGAGGGCCCCACCGGGGTGATTTTTTATAGAGGTTTTCTTCCTCGCAGCCCGACGCTCAGTGCGCCGAGCCCCCGACCCCCACAAAAGCGTGAGGGCTTACGGGTTTGTGTGGCTGTGCAATGCCCGCCCTCAAAGAGACCAGGCAGCCACACGTCCAGTGCTGTCCGCGCCGGCCGCAGCCGGTACCCCCCATATCTGGAGGGCGTTCCCCTATCCGCAACCCGGGGGACGCGTCCGATGGCGTACTGGAACCGCAACACGGAAACCTAACCTAACCTTTTTTTTTTTTTTTTTTTTTTTTTTTTTTTTTTTTTAATGTTGGAAAAACGTTTTATACGTACCCCGGCGTGATAAGGGGCCACGCCGAGGTTATGTCGGAGTCCTGCCTAAGAGACCGCAGTGTACCGACTAAAAAACCAACAGTATCCCGGAAGCGCACATGCCAGAAAATGATGCACCACGCGAGGAACAAAGTAGACGTTCGCGTGGTGCACCGGCATCGGTCGTCGCCGACCTCTACTCCTCCGAGAGATGTCCCCGGGACACGATGGACATCCCTCACGCGCTGGGGGCTGAGTGTATGGTGAGTGATGGGGCCCTATCCCATCACCCACCGCCCCTGACTAAGGCTGGTTGAGCTGGCCATACAGCCGGCGCCTCCTGCCCTGTCGTCGCCTGCGGTTCGGGTCAGCGTCTGGCATAGCCTCGCGCTCCCGTTCCGCTGCCTCCTTCGCGAGCATAACGTGTTCGCAGAAGGAGGCAACAACGTCCCACGACGTCGCGCTGCCGACCATGTTTTGGATCATGGTCGGCAGCGAAAGGTCCCCACCAATAGCGGAGATGAGGGCGCGGCGTTGTGGCGCCCACTTGACGCACGCAGCGAGAGTGTGCTGCGCCGTGTCCTCATCCGCTCCGCACTCGTTGCAGCGAGGGCCCGGCTCCCTGCCGAGCCTGTGCAGATACTGGCCGAAGCAACCATGGTTCGTCAATATCTGCACAAGCCGGAAAGACAGTGAGCCGTGCCGTCGGGCAACCCATTCCGCCAAGTGCGGCAGAATTCCCGCAATGGTCCAGTGGCCCGCCGAGGGCGACTGCAGTCGGACCCGCCACTTCCGCATAACGATGCGTTGGGCCCTCTCCCTCCAGCGCCGAATGAGCTCCGGCGCCGGACGCAATCCCTCAGCGCGGACAGCCGCGCTGCGCCTGTAAACCTCCGCCAACGCCAAGGCGTCCAGGTCCCAGGGTGGGGTCCCGGCTAGCAAGCACGCGGCCTCATACGAGACGGTGCAGTACCCGCGTATGACCCTGATCGCCATGACCCGCTGCGAGCGCCGCAGCAGGGCCGTATTGCGTGGCGACAGGGTCTCCGCCCACACCGGAGCACCGTATAAGGCCATCGACCGCACCACCCCGGTAAACAGGCGGCGGCAGGTCGAACTCGGACCACTTACATTCGGCAAAAGCCTACTGAGGGCCCCGGCCGCTTGCATAAGCTTTGGACTCAAACGGCGGAAGTGTTCATCGAACGACCACCGTGAGTCCAACACCAAACCCAGATAGCGCATGTGCGCACTTATGTTTACGCGCACCCTGTTGATAAGGAGGTGCGCCCCGCCTGGTTGCTTTCGACGAGGGCCGCAGAAAAATATCGCCTCCGTCTTCTCGACAGCCACCCTCAGGCCCAGACTCTCAATTCTCCGCACGACCTGGCCCACGCCAACAGTGGCTAAGCGGATGGCGGCCTGGAAGTCCGCCGCTCTAGCCAGGACCAGAGTGTCATCCGCGTAGCAAACGACACTCAGGCCCGGCAGAAGTGCACCACGAAGCACAAAGTCATAACCGATGTTCCACAGAGTCGGCCCGAGGACCGAACCCTGTGGGACACCGCAGGACATCCCTCTCTCGACAAGATTCCCGTCACGGTCGACACATTGAATGCGCCGACCGCGTAGGTAGTCACCAATGAGGCGCCTCAGATACTCTGGGATGTTATGGTACCTGAGGCCCTCGTCTATCACGCTGAAGGGCAGGGTGTTAAATGCGTTGGCGATGTCCAGCGACACCGCGAGAACTACCCTGCCCCTGGCGGTTTCTTCCTCTGCAAGAGCCCTGACAGCCATAATGGCGTCTACAGTAGAGCGAGCCTCCCGAAAACCGTATTGCGAGGCGGACAAATTGGGACCCGTGGAATTCAAATGCCGGGTAATCCGCCCGGCGATAATCCTCTCAAATAACTTCCCTGCCTCCGCCAAGAGCACAATCGGGCGGTAGGCAGAAGGCGAGTTCAGCGGCTTGTTCGGCTTCTGAAGCAGAACGAGTCGTCCCACCTTCCAAGCGGCCGGGAATTTGCATGAAGCAAAGCAGGCGTCGAAAAGACCACGGACGTGGCTCTCGAGGGACCCGAGGGAGATTGCCAGAATTCGGCCGGAGACTCCATCGGGACCCGGAGCCGTGGATTTGGCCCGCAGTCTTGTCACAGCCGCGTCGAACTCCCCGTCAGAGATGGTAGGAGGGGGAGACGACTGGTGGTCGTCGTCGCTATCCCGAAGTTGGCGGGACGCGCGCATTGGCGGGACAAACTCCTGTCTCTCCGGAAACAGTTCCGATATGACCTCGCGCAGGAGGGAGGGCTGCAGCAATTCGATAGACGGGGGGCCTTTGGACAGCTTGTCGCGGACCATTTTATAGGGCCTGCCCCAGGGATCCCCGTCTATTTCCTCCAGCATGCGCTCGCGGGCGGATGTTTTTGCCCTGCTAATCGCAATCTGGAGGATTTTGCGAGCCTCGCTCACCTCCTGCTGCATGACCGCCTCGGTCACCGGATCACGGCCCGTTCGGCGCCGTCGGTAGCGCGTGAGTGCGCGGCGTTTAGAAGTGCAGTCCGCACGAAGGGCCGCCACCTCAGGGCACCACCAATACACTTCCTTTTTGGGGGGGCGACGTGTGGCTCGAGGCATCGCCGAATCGCTAATGCGCGTTAAGGCTTCGCCGAGCAGAGTTGCCTCTTCGTCGACCTCCCCCATCAAGGGCCGGATATTAATATCCTCAACTATTGCCGCCTCTATAGCCAGGTCACGGTCCAACTTGGACTGGGCCCACCTCGGAAACTTGTGCAAGCCGCCCCTGTTAGGGGGCGGGTGTATGACATGGTGTTGCGGGGAGATGCTGAACCGGATATATCGATGGTCGGACAGCGTTTCCTCGTCGACGATGACCCGCCAATCGTGCACTCGTGTAGCGACAGCAGGGCTAGCGAACGTGATATCCACTATAGATCCGCCCTGCTGCCTCACACACGTGAATACGGTGCCACGATTGAGGACAACGAGTCCGACCATGGTGGCCCGTTCCACCAGCAACTCTCCCCGAGTGTCAGTCCTCGGTGAGCCCCAGGCAGTAGCTTTGGCATTTAAGTCCCCCATGAGAATAACCGGTCGTGGCTGAGCTTGACGCACAACGACAGTCATCTCACGCAGAAATTCTTCAAATTCGGCCAGAGTCTTGTTGGGGGAAAAGTATGCTCCTACAACAACGAGGTCTCCCCACAAGGCGGAGACGAGACCCTGACCTTTGTACAGCGCAGAAAACGGCTGCGTGCCCACACCACAAGAGCCCACGACGGCCACGGCACTGGAATTATCCGCGGCCCAGTATGGACTCGTGATGGCAAAATATGGCTCAGAAGCCACACTAATATCTATCGACCACTGCCTCGAGGACTGGAGGAACAAGTCCTGAGCGCCCGAGCAGTGGTTGAGATTTCCCAACAGGAAGTTGATTGGGCGACCCAGATCCATCACAACTCCATATCTTCCTGCTGCAGACCCGCTGAAGGCGGAGCAGCACCAGTGACTTTCTCACCCGAGGTCTTGGCGGGGAGTTTGCCCTTCTTCTTGATGTTGCGCGAGCCGCAATTCTTCCCCATCATAGAGTGCTGTGCAGGGCGTTTTGCCTCTGCACAGATGGGGCAGTGGGCAACAGCGGTGCAGGCCGCCGACTTGTGATCCGGCTTGCCGCAACGGAAGCACAAGTTACTGCGGTCAACCGCCGACGGACAGCGTTGCTTGGTGTGGCCCGCCTCAAGGCATTTGTAGCATTTGAGGGGCTGCATGTCCAGGAGGCGGACCTGGGCAGCGCTCCAGCCCACTAACAACCTCTTCGAGTCCGCAAGGGTTTTACCCGCCACCACAGGGCAGCGAACCCAGGCGGACCCCATTCCACCCGGTCCACGACGGATGTCACCGACGCGGACCTGGTCTGGCTGGCAATTGCCCTGTTGGCAGATCGCCTGCACGACGTCTTCCTTTGTGATCGAGTCGTCCAGGCCAGTGAGACGAAGATCGACTGTTTTTGTCGGTCTCGTGACCTGGACGCTCGGGCCAAGGATCTCTTTGATCTTGGCGGCCAGAAGATCCGCCTTGGCGCCTTTATCATCACCGACTACGTGTAAAATGCGAGCCCCCGTAGCAGTCTCCCTGATTTTGAGGGGCGGGAGGCCCAGTGCATCCTTCTCGCTCTCGATGCCCAACCTAGCCTTGGTCAGGACATCGGCATAGCTAGCCCCAGCCTGCATGTTTTCGGGGCTTAGACTAAGAACCACTGCCGCAGAGCGAGGGGCGCGTAACCTAGGGGCCCGCTTCTTTTTAGTTTTATCAGCCGCAGCTCCCTTTTGAGGTTGGGACTGGGCGTTGGAGACATTGTTGTTTTGGGCGGTTTTCTTGCCCTTATTTTTCTTCACGACTGTCACCCAGCCGTCTGCGTCGGGTCCAGGCTTGGAGGAGGCCGACGATGTAGACGGGACGGGCTGGGAGACAGCCGCAGGCTTAGAGGCCTGAGCCTTCTGGTTGGACTTACCCTTGCCGGGGCCAACGCCCGCTTTGGATTGCGGGGCTTTCACATTATTAGCCTTTTTAGGCGCAGGTTTCGGCGCAGCTGCTGGTGGGGCTGCAGAAGCAGCAGAAGTGGCGGCAACGGCAGCCGCAGCAGCAGCAGCTCGCACTTCGTGAGCGAGGGGAGGGCGCGGCCGATCTGGCGTGCGCTTGCTCTCCTCGTACGTGGCGAACTTTGAGTCGATCATTTTCCCCACTTCCCGGAGTAAAGCGCGGAAAGAATTCCCATCGGGAAGGGGGGCATCCTCGGACGAAACAACAAAGGGCTTGGAAGCCGTCTTGGACCGAAAGTCGGTAGATGACGGGACGACCTCAGGAGCGGGCAAAGACACCTCCGTCTCCATGACCTCCACTGTTGGAATTTCAGCCGTTGACAGCCTGGGCAAGGACACCACAGGCGCCTGAGAGCCCAATTGGGCAACTGTCTTCTGAAGTCCCTCCACTGCCTTGCGGAGGGAGTCTATTTCCTGCTGCATGCGTTTGTTTTCGGCAAGCAGCCTGCGTGTTTCCTCAGTCGACGTGCGCATACTGAGTGTTTCCACGATCCGACCTAGCGACAAATTAGCGTTTTTTACGTCCCGCTGCATCGTGCCCTTAACGTTCTTGGACTTGCCGATGGCAGTCGAGACCACATCCATGTACAATCGCGCACTGCGCGCCAGACTATCCGCCGACATCTCCTCGGCCTTCGAATCTTCCAAGGGAGGAAGGGCGCCTAGGTTGGCGGTTGAAGAATCCGCCTTCCTTAGCAACCCGCTCACCTGAGCCTCTAGATCGCCCTCCTCCTCCAACTCGCAGGCTTTCTTGTATTGGGCCTTTGCGTTGGCCCAGCCCACGTATTCATGCGTTGTCGGAGGTCGACCACGACTACGACCCTTGCTACCACACTGCTCCTGAGGAGCGTCAAACTCACTGGAGTCCGAAGAATCAGACTCCTCTTCTTGTCTTGGCCGTTTGGCCGATGATTTTTTAGCGGACACGAGTCCACTGCCCAGCGTCTCCCGATCGGTCGACGCGCACGAGTTGTGCCTGCTTCTTGTTTTCACGCTCTCAGCGACGCTTGCCGCTGAGGCCCACCTACTCAACATACCCTCCGAGCCGGAGCTCCTCGTCAGTGAATTTTTAGAGAAACGATTTGAACCTGCCATATGATTCCCACGAGTATGGGGGAAATAAAAAGTCCACCCCGGCGGTGCCCCCTGCACCGGGGTAACCCTAATACACCTGAGGGTCGGGCGGTCCTCAGGGTTGGCGCTAGCTGGTGGACTTACCCAGCCCACCACCTTATAAATAAGGCGACCCGTCGCCACGTTCCCCAACGACAGGCCTTTGGGGTTTTTTATAGACGTTGTCTCGTCTTGGGCCGGCCGGTTAAGGCAAGCCCCCTGCTCCCTACGCCGTCCGCGAGACATGACCACGACAACGACGAGGGTTTACAGGTTGTCCGACGATGGCCGAAGCCTGTCCGACTACCACGACACCGCAGCAGCCGAACTCGCCGCACCGCGGGCCTTGAAGGCCCGCCATACCACGCCACCCGAAGGTGGCCACTGAGCCGACCAATGAAGGTAAGCTCCGTCGGGACCGGCCAGTTAAGGCAAGCCCCAGAGACGACGTGATGGGGTGTGGAAGCACCCCACGTCAAAGAACCAAAGTTCCGTGGGTCTTGGAGACCCACCATACCACGACAAAAGTCCACTGGCCCTAAAAAGAGCCGTTCACCAACAAAAGGCGTCGGAACGCCGCGAGCGAAAACGCTCCCACACCGTCCGACAAAACGGACCGCGGCCAACTAGGCCGCCATCCTCCGAGCCGAAGCTCCACCGGCCCCCACAAGGAGGGCCCCACCGGGGTAATTTTTATAGAGGTTTTCTTCCTCGCAGCCCGACGCTCAGTGCGCCGAGCCCCCGACCCCCACAAAAACGTGAGGGCTTACGGGTTTATGTGGCTGTGCAATGCCCGCCCTCAAAGAGACCAGGCAGCCACACTTCCAGTATTGTCCGCGCCGGCCGCAGCCGGTACCCCCCATATCTGGAGGGCGTTCCCCTATCCGCAACCCGGGGGACGCGTCCGATGGCAGACTGGAAACCGCACACGGAAAACCTAACCTAACCTAACCTAACCTAACCTAACCTAACCTAACCTAACCTAACCTAACCTAACCTAACCTAACCTAACCTAACCTTTTTTTTTTTTTTTTTTTTTTTTTTTTTTTTTTTTTTTTTTTTTTTTTTTTTTTTTTTTTTTTTGTCGCAGGGGAATGCATTGACGCATTTCCTTCCCGATTCGGGGAAACCGGGAAGGGGTATGTGGGACTCCCGGGCAACGGTGCCCGTCCTACCCACTAAACCCCTGCGTGTTTCGACACGCTGCAATTGGCGCTGCCATGGGGTGCTCATCGCATTCGCCACAGCAGCGTCGCAGCGAGCCCTTGGCGGGCTCTTCCACGAGGTGGTATGGGATACTCACGAAACATGGGGAGTATCCCTCATCGCAGAGGCCGTGCAATGCAGGTACTGATCCCCATCAGCACCCGCTGGCCTCTACTTGGCGGAGGCGGACGTTAGTCCGCCCGCCGAGACGGTCCGCTCCGAGGTTGTAAAGACCTCTGAGCGGACCGCCCCGACGGCACCCCACCTCGTCCCAAAAGGGTCGAGGCAGGGCGCTTCGCCTCCCGTGACCTGTCAGCGGCAGGGGCAAGTGGGGGCGGCCTAGGGCCGTCGCCACCCCCCCCACCACCAAGAGGTCTACCTCGCGTGCCGCGCCTCAGCTGCTGTAAGCAGCTTTTACTGCCCGCCATGTGGTTGGCCGGTAAACCGGCGTCGCCACACGGCGCACAGTGAGGCGCAGCCGAGCACTCGGCGGCCTTGTGGCCCGGTCGACCGCAGCGAAGACAAACGTCACTGCGGTCGACTGCCGACGGGCACAGCTGCTTGGTGTGCCCCACACCAAGACAGCGGTGGCACATCATTGGGCGGCTTTCTGCCACGGAAACGCGGACAGTGCTCCACCCAACGGAAAGCCGGCCGCCCTTGCCGATATCCCTCGCCGCAGCCGCAGGGCAAGTGACCCTTACGGATCCCGAGCCCCACCGGCCGCGGCGAATGATACCGACGCGGACCATGTCACCAGGGACACATCCAGCACGAGCGATCGCCCCCCGGATGTCGTCCCCGGTGATTGTGTCATCCAGACCGGTCAAACGGAGCTCCCCCGTCTTGACCGGTCTTGTGACAACGGCATCTTCGCCGATTACCTCCTGGAGGCGAGCGGCGAAGATGTCGGCCTTCTCTACACGATCCTGGCCCGCGATCGTGAGGACACGGGCACCCGTCTTCGTTGGCTTTATGCGGAGCTCCGGTATGTCGGAGTCTCCAGCGGTAGCTGCTCTCGCCCGAGTCAGGACGGACAAGTAGGTTTCCCCACGCCGCTCAGCCTCGGGCGAGAGCACCACCGCTATAGCCGCAGTGGTTGGTACCCGGATCCGGGCGCCCGCCTTCTTCTTCCTCCTCCGCCTCTTTTTCTTCCTGCCGCCACTTGCTCCAGGCGGAGGCTGCGCTGGGGCTTGCGCCGGCCGCGCTGCATTGCGCGTGGCGCTGGCGTAGGTAGTCGCGGATCGCGCGGGTGCAGAACTCGGCGCGGTCGTCATCGGTGTAGGGGCAGAGGGGGGCTTCTTCCTGGCCCGCTTCCTCCTGACGAGCGTGAAGCCGTCGTGCTCCATGCCGCCGCCTGCCGTCTCTTCTATGGGAGCGGTTGGGGCACGCTCCTCTGTCGTCTGCGGTGAAGGGGGAGCGGTGGTGGTAGTGGCTCTCGCCGCCCTGTCCACCTCCGCTCGCGCCTCTAGGAAGCGCTCCACGACCCGTAGTATCCGGGCGTCCTCGGCGTCGCGCATCTCGCTGGCCGGCTCCAGCCTCTCCCGAACGTTGACTGCCGGGAGGTCCTCTTCTGCGCCGAACCTAACCTAACCTAACCTTTTTTTTTTTTTTTTTTTTTTTTTTTTTTTTTACCGACGGAAAATGCATTTACGCATACCCCGGCACTTTTGGGAAAGCACCGGGGTTATGTGGGACTCTTCCCCCAGAGTGAGGGCCCTACCCACTAAAAACCGTCTCTTCCCCAGACAGGAGGCTGCCTACGAGGACGGATACGAGGAGCTTATCGCATACTTTCGCGTCCGCCCCGCAGCTCGGCCGGAATCGGCCACCGCCACTCCCCGGAGGGATGGAGTACACGCCCGAAGGCTTTCCTCCCCATCTTTGGAGACGTTGGGTACGACAGGGTTCCCACCCCTGCCGCCGTCCCCCGCGAACCTTGGAGGCTCGCAAGCCACGACCCACCCAAGAGGGAGGGTCCGCTGGTCCTGAAAAGGACCGTTTGGGTGTGGCCGGCAGAGAAAACTCCACCGCCACGGGCTAAGGTGCTGCTGTTGCGGGGACACGAGGGGCTTCAGCCCGCCCGGCGCCAACAACACCGTCGCCGAAGACGGCCGCATGAAGCGACCCGCCGGTCTTGGAGACCGGCCAACCACCGACCGCAAGGGTCCACTAGCCATGAAGGCTCCACAAATGACGCAAAAGCGTCGCGAGCGAGTACCGCTCCCCTCTTTCCCGCCAAAAAGCGGGCGCAGGCTTTGGAAGCCTGCCAGACGACGACCAAAAAGGTCCGCTAGCCTTGACCCAGGCGTGGCGAAGGACGCGCATACACGAGGCAAAAACGTACCCCGCGCATAACCACGACCTCTCCACCCTGGTTGGCCTGTACCGTGCATGTGCCGAGCCAGAGACATACCCGACACATAGCCACGGTACCGACCAAACAACCTGGGACAAGTGAGCCCATCGATAGCCGCTGAACGGCCCGCCACCTTGAAGGCGGCCAACCACCGATCAAAAATGATCCTCCGGCCCTAAAAAGAGCCATTTCCCGTGGCCTAGGAGGCCACCATACCCCGTATACTGGGGTGACTCGTTGAATAAGCAACGGTTGGGGTGTGAAAGCGGTGGGGCAAAAACACCCCACCACTCTCACACCCCACCGTGAACATGGTAAGCGGCGGTCTATGGGACGGAACCCACTGGCGCTTACACGCGGTTACTCTGTGCCCGGCTCCTTCAACGACCTCAGCAACCGTTCGGACAAACAAACCCGTTCGACTCGAGAGCCCCCGGGGGATTCGGAGGTTTGGGAATTATTGGCGGTTGCTTGATTTACGTGGGGCGGCTAACACCATGGGTGCCCGGCGTCGCCCAACGGCCCAGAGGCCGGCGCTCACCCATCCTGCGCACCCACAACACTGCGACTCTGCTTACCAACCCGCACCAACCTTTGTGAGACTGGTTCGCCCTCTCCAAACTTTGCCGCACAAGCGGCCGCGGGCCTTGAAGGCCCGCCAAACTACGACCGAAGTCCGCTGGCCCTGAAAAGAGCCTTTCGTCTGAAGGCGACGAAGCGCCATGAGCTTTCGCTCCCCACTGACCGTCACAGAAGACGGTTCGCGGGCCTTGGAGGCCCGCCATACCACGAGCCGAAGCTCCGCTGCCCCCCAAGGGGGCCACCACTGGGTGATTTTTTAGAGAGGTTTTCTTCCTCGCGACCCAGCGCTAAGTGCAATGCGCCGAGCCCCCGACCCCCACAAAAACGTGCAGGGCTACGGGTTTGTGTGGCCGTGCAATGCCCGCCCTTAAAAAGACCAGGCAGCCACACAGTGTCAGAGTATTAGCCAAATACGTAGCAATGTCCTGAAAAGGACATGACCACGTAAGTGCCCGGGGTACACCAGCCAATCACATTGTGAGACCCACCGTTCGCGCCAGATGCAATAGCATCGAACGCGACTGGCGATCCCCCCAATGCAACCGACATGCGAGGAGGTTCTCTGACCTAGTACCCCAACCTAACCTTTTTTTTTTTTTTTTTTTTTTTTTTTTTTTTTTTTTTTTTTTTTTTTTTTTTTGGCGCAGGGGAATGCATTGACGCATTTCCGTCCCGGTTCGGGGAAACCGGGAAGGGGTATGTGGGACTCCCGGGCAACGGTGCCCGTCCTACCCACTAAACCCCTGCGTTGTTCCGACACACTGCAATTGGCGCTGCCATGGGGTACTTATCGCATTCACCACAGCAGCGTCGCAGCGAGCCTTTGGCAGGCTCTTCCACGAGGTGGGATGGGATACTCTCGAAACAAGAGGAGTATCCCTCGTCGCAGAGACCGTGCAATGCAGGTACCGTTCCCCTTGAGTACCCGCTGGCCCCTACTCGGCGATGGTAGACTGGCATAGGAGAAAACTCCCGACCAGCCCGCCCGCCGGGACGGGAGACTTCAGGGTGTAAAAAGCCCCGAAGTAACCCGCCCCGACGGCCCCCCCCATCATCGTCCTAATAAGGACGGTGTTGGGCGGGGCCTCGCCTCCCGCGATCCATCGGTGACAGGGGGGGCGGCATAGGACGGCCTAGGGCCGCCGCCGCCGCCACCCCTGCCAGCGAGGGATCTGCCTCGCGTGCGTCGCTTCAGTTGCTGTAAGCAACTTTTACTGCCCACCATGTGGTCAGCCGGTAAACCGGCCTCGGCACATGGGGGGCAGTGAAGCGGCGCCGAGCACTCGACGGCCTTGTGGCCCGGCTGGCCGCAGCGGAAGCACGCTCCACTGCGGTCAGTTGCCGACGGGCACTGCGGCTTGGTGTGCCCCACACCCAAGCAGCGGTAGCACATCATGGGTCGTTGCTCCAGCACGACAACGCGCACGGAGCACCAACCCACGATGAGCTGGCCGTCTTTGCTGATGAGCTTCGCCGCAGCCGCAGGACACGTGACCCTTACGGATCCCGAGCCCCACCGGCCGCGGCGAATCTCACCAGCGCGGACCCGGTCCAGGTGACACTGTCCGGCGCGAGCGACCGCCGCCCGAACCTCGTCCACCTGGACGGAGTCGTCCAGCCCGGTCACGCGCAGATCGGCGCACTTGACCGGGACGGACACCCTGACGTCGTCGCCGAGCACCCCACGGAGGCGCTCGGCGAGGAGGTCGGCCCTGGCCGCACTATCTGGGCCCAGAACCTTCAACAGGCGGGCCCCCGCCATCGTATGCCGCATCCGGATGGTAGGGCGGTCTGAGTCATCTTTCGTAGCATCTCTCGCCCGGGTTAGCGCATCCACGTAAGTTACGCCGCGCTGGACGGCCTCAGGCGAGAGAGCCAGGGAGACGGCTGCGAGAGTTGGCACCCGAAGTTGGGCACGCTTTCGTCGCTTCCTCTTTCTCTTCTTCTTTTCACCTCCCAACGGGCGCGGCTGCGGCACCGGGGCTGGCGCCTGCTGCTGCGCGGGAGATTTGGCGGCACTGGCGTACGACTTCTTTGGGGCGTTGACTGCGCCTTGTTGCGCCCGCCTCGGGGCAGGCTGGGGCGGCTTAGGCGTCGTGCCTGTGGCGGCTGGCTGGTCTAACGGGGCGGGTTTGGTGCTACCCTGGCCTCTCCGTTTCCTCTTCTTGCCGACGAGGGTGAAGCCACCTTGCTCCATCACAACCTCGTCGACAGGGGCATGTGGTGCCGTCTTCTTCGTTGGTCGCGGTTCTGCGGTCCGTTCTCGACCGAGGCGCGCATCCAACACGCGCCCAAAAAGACGCATGAGGCGCGCATCCTCCACATCTCGATCTAGGTCCGGACCAGGCCTGCCTTCGCTCACACACACTGCGGGAAGCTCCTCCATCTCGACGCAGCTATCGACCCTAGGTGCTGGTTCTTCTGGTTGGACGGGCGGGGGCGGAGGTGCGGGCATGAGGGCAGCCTCAAGCCGCCGCTGTAGCCCCTGGCACTCTTCACGCAGCCCGTTGCACTCCCCACGCAAGGCATCCATCTGCGCGCGCATCAGGTCCATTTCGCCATTCATCTTGCTGCTTTCTGCCTGCAACCGCTTGACTTCCGCTGTGGCCGTCCGCTCGTACATGGCGTCAAGCGTGTCCTCAATGCGGCTGGCGGCCGCTTTCAGGTCTCGCACCCACGTGCCCTTCAGGTTCTTGGACCTGACAGCTATGCGACCAATAACTGCCAGGTCGTCCATCACGCGGCACTTCAGCAGTCCTAGAGGCGGGTCTGTTGGTCGTTCGCCCGGTGGCGGCATTCGACAGCGAGCCCAGGAATCGCTCGCATTCTTCGCCAACTTGGCGATTTCCTCGTCGGAGTCCAGAGTGGCCAAAAAGCCACCTCCCAACACGGCTTCCCTTTCCTCCGACGATCGGCGTCGAACGGTGACGTAGCCAGGCGCCTTCGGCACCGGTGACGATGATGTCGAGGCCGGCGGTGTCGCACTGTCTCTCTTCGCTCTAGGGAGTGCTATCCTTTTGAGCACAACCTTGGCCTCCGGCAGTCCCTCCCTAACACTGGGGGGTTCCGCTGGTAGCCGCTTCCGACTTCCGCTCCGAAGCAGTCGTCCACCAATCATCCGCTCCGAGTCCGAAAACACTGTGTCGTCGCTGTCCAATCCACTGCAGCTCCTGGACATTTCCTCCTCAACCTCCGAGTCACAGCCTACGCTGCTGTCCCGGCTCCTCCCTTCCTTCTCCTCTACTCCAACCAAACGGTGACGCCCAGAGGCGCCCCCGACGCGATAGTTGCCCCCCCCAGAAACGGTGGGGCTGCCCGAGCCAGAAGGCCCGGGGAGGGATTCTCCGACCGCGGGGCGGCCGGTACCCTCCTGGGGTAGTATGTGTTCACTATGCGCGTTATCCATGATTTTTTTTTAAACTCCCGAAACTAAACGTCAAAAACAAAAACAAAACTAAAAAGAAACAAGAAAGAAGAATAAGAAATAAGTAAATAAAACAAAAGAGAAAAGAAAAACCAAAAAGAAAGAAAAATAAAAAGGAAAATAAAAGGTCCAGGGCTCGGGACCGGGCTCCCCCCGGCCACTCAGCCTATCGCCGCCCTGGGAAACTTAGGCTTAGGTCGGTGGCGGCAAAAGCCGTTGGCTGACCGAAGTCTGACCACCGAGAGTGTAATTTTTTATTGAGGTTTTCTTCCTCGCAGCCCAACGCTCAGTGCGCCGGGCCCCCGACCCGTGAGGGCAACGGGCTAGTGTGACCGTGCAATGCCCGCCCTGACAGAACAGAGCGAGCAGCCACACTCTCCGCGACCTTGAAGGCCGCCAACCCACGACCCGAAGGTCCACTGCCCCGACTGGGGCCACCAAAGGGTAATTTTTTAGAGAGGTTTTCTTCCTCGCGACCCAGCGCTAAGTGCAATGCGCCGAGCCCCCGACCCTCACGAAAACGTAAGAGCTACGGGATTGTGTGGCCGTGCAATGCCCGCCCTTAAAAAGACCAGGCAGCCACACTTCCAGTATTGTCCGCGCCGGCCGCAGCCGGTACCCCCCATATCTGGAGGGCGTTCCCCTATCCGCAACCCGGGGGACGCGTCCGATGGCAGACTGGAAACCGCACACGGAACCCCAACCTAACCTAACCTAACCTAACCTAACCTTTTTTTTTTTTTTTTTTTTTTTTTTTTTTTTTTTTTTTGGCGCAGGGGAATGCATTGACGCATTTCCCTCCCGGTTCGGGGAAACCGGGAAGGGGTATGTGGGACTCCCGGGCAACGGTGCCCGTCCTACCCACTAAACCCCTGCGTTGTTCCGACACACTGCAATTGGCGCTGCCATGGGGTACTTATCGCATTCACCACAGCAGCGTCGCAGCGAGCCTTTGGCAGGCTCTTCCACGAGGTGGGATGGGATACTCTCGAAACAAGAGGAGTATCCCTCGTCGCAGAGACCGTGCAATGCAGGTACCGTTCCCCTTGAGTACCCGCTGGCCCCTACTCGGCGATGGTAGACTGGCATAGGAGAAAACTCCCGACCAGCCCGCCCACCGGGACGGGAGACTTCAGGGTGTAAAAAGCCCCGAAGTAACCCGCCCCGACGGCCCCCCCCATCATCGTCCTAATAAGGACGGTGTTGGGCGGGGCCTCGCCTCCCGCGATCCATCGGTGACAGGGGGGGCGGCAGGGGACGGCCTAGGGCCGCCGCCGCCGCCACCCCTGCCAGCGAGGGATCTGCCTCGCGTGCGTCGCTTCAGTTGCTGTAAGCAACTTTTACTGCCCACCATGTGGTCAGCCGGTAAACCGGCCTCGGCACATGGGGGGCAGTGAAGCGGCGCCGAGCACTCGACGGCCTTGTGGCCCGGCTGGCCGCAGCGGAAGCACGCTCCACTGCGGTCAGTTGCCGACGGGCACTGCGGCTTGGTGTGCCCCACACCCAAGCAGCGGTAGCACATCATGGGTCGTTGCTCCAGCACGACAACGCGCACGGAGCACCAACCCACGATGAGCTGGCCGTCTTTGCTGATGAGCTTCGCCGCAGCCGCAGGACACGTGACCCTTACGGATCCCGAGCCCCACCGGCCGCGGCGAATCTCACCAGCGCGGACCCGGTCCAGGGGACACTGTCCGGCACGAGCGACCGCCGCCCGAACCTCGTCCACCTGCACAGAGTCGTCCAGCCCGGTCACGCGCAGATCGGCGCACTTGACCGGGACGGACACCCTGACGTCGTCGCCGAGCACCCCACGGAGGCGCTCGGCGAGGAGGTCGGCCCTTGCCGCACTATCTGGGCCCAAAACCTTCAGAAGGCGGGCCCCCGCCATCGTGTGCCGCATCCGGATGGTAGGGCGGTCCGGGTCGTCCTTCGTGGCATCTCTCGCCCGGGTCAGCGCGTCCACGTAGGTCACGCCGCGCTCTACGGCCTCAGGCGAGAGAGCCAGGGAGACGGCAGCGAGACTTGGCACCCGAAGTTGGGCACGCTTGCGTCGCTTCCTCTTTCTCTTCTTCTTCGTGCCTCCAGTCGAACGTGGCTGCGGCACCGGGGCTTGCGCCTGCTGCTGCGCGGGTGTTCTGGCAGCGCTGGCGTACGTCTTTCTGACGGCGTTGACTGCGCCTTGTTGCGCCCGCCTCGGGGCAGGCTGGGGCGGCTTAGGCGTCGTGCCTGTAGCGACTGGCTGGTCTAACGGGGCGGGTTTGGTGCTACCCTGGCCTCTCCGTTTCCTCTTCTTGCCGACGAGGGTGAAGCCACCTTGCTCCATCACAACCTCGTCGACAGGGGCAAGTGGTGCAGCCTTCTCCTTGGGCCGCAGCTCTGTGGTCCGCTCTCTACCGAGGCGCGAGTCCAACACACGCCCAAAAAGACGCATGAGGCGCGCATCCTCCACGTCGCGGTCCAGATCTGGCCCAGGCCTGCCTTCGCTAACACAGACTGCGGGAAGCTCCTCCATCTCTACGCAGCTCTCTACGCCAGGTGTTGGTTCTTCTGGTTGTAGCACGGGCGGGGGCGGAGGTGCGGGCATGAGGGCAGCCTCAAGCCGCCGCTGTAGCCCCTGGCACTCCTCACGCAGCCCATTGCATTCACCGCGCAAGGCATCCAATTGCGCACGCATCAGGTCCATCTCGCTGGTTATCTTCCCATTCTCCGCCTGCAACCGCTTGACTTCTGTTGTGGCCGTCCTCTCATACATAGCGTCAAGCGTGTCCTCGATGCGGCTGGCGGCCGCTTTCAGGTCTCGCACCCACGTGCCCTTCAGATTTTTCGACCTGACGGCTATGCGACCTATTACAGCGAGGTCATCCATTACCCGGCACTTAAGCAGCCCTAGTGGTGGGTCCGATGGCCGTTCGCCGGGTGGCGGCATTCTACAGCGAGCCCAAGAATCGCTCGCATTCTTCGCCAACTTGGCGATTTCCTCGTCGGAGTCCAATGTGGCCAAAAAGCCTCCTCCCAAAACGGCTTCCCGTTCTTCCGACGATCGGCGTCGAACTGTGATGTAGCCAGGCGCCTTCGGCAACGGCGACGATGACATCGAGGCCGGCGGTGTCGCACAATCTCTGCTCGCTCTAGGGAATGAAATCCTTTTGAGCACAACTTTGGCCTCCGGCAGTCCCTCCCTGACGCTGGGGGGTTCCGCTGGTAGCCGCTTCCGACTTCCACTTCGAAGCAGTCGTCCACCAATCATCCGCTCCGAGTCCGAAAATACTGTGTCGTCGCTGTCCAATCCACTGCAACTCCTGGACATTTCCTCTTCGACTTCCGAGTCACAGCCCACACTGCTGTCCCGGCTCCTCCCTTCCTTCTCCTCCACTCCAACCAAACGTTGACGCCCAGAGGCGCCCCCGACGCGATAGTTGCCCCCCCCAGAAACGGTGGGGCTGCCCGAGCCAGAAGGCCCGGGGAGGGATTCTCCGACCGCGGGGCGGCCGGTACCCTCCTGGGGTAGTATATCTTTGCTATGCGCGCTGTCCATGATTGTTTAAACTCCCAAAACCAAACGTCAAAATAAAACAAAATAAAACTGAATAGAATGAAGAAAAGAAGAATAAGATATAAATAAAACAAAACAAAAGAGAAAAGAAAAACCAAAAAGATAGAAAACCAAAAAGGGAAAAATAAAAGATTCCGAGGCTCGGGACCGGGCTCCCCCCGGCCACTCAGCCTATCGCCACCCCGGGAAACTTAGGCTTAGGTCGGTGGCGGCAAAAGCCGTTGGCTGACCGAAGTCTGACCACCGAGAGTGTAATTTTTTATTGAGGTTTTCTTCCTCGCAGCCCAACGCTCAGTGCGCCGGGCCCCCGACCCGTGAGGGCAACGGGCTAGTGTGACCGTGCAATGCCCGCCCTGACAGAACAGAGCGAGCAGCCACACTCTCCGCGACCTTGAAGGCCGCCAACCCACGACCCGAAGGTCCACTGCCCCGACTGGGGCCACCAAAGGGTAATTTTTTAGAGAGGTTTTCTTCCTCGCAACCCAGCGCTAAGTGCAATGCGCCGAGTCCCCGACCCCCACGAAAACGTGCAGGGCTACGGGTTTGTGTGGCCGTGCAATGCCCGCCCTTAAAAAGACCAGGCAGCCACACGGTGTCAGAGTATTAGCCAAATACGTAGCAATGTCCTGAAAAGGACATGACCACGTAAGTGCCCGGGGTACACCAGCCAATCACATTGTGAGACCCACCGTTCGCGCCAGATGCAATAGCATCGAACGCGACTGGCGATCCCCCCAATGCAACCGACATGCGAGGAGGTTCTCTGACCTAGTACCCCAACCTTTTTTTTTTTTTTTTTTTTTTGGCGCAGGGGAATGCATTGACGCATTTCCCTCCCGGTTCGGGGAAACCGGGAAGGGGTATGTGGGACTCCCGGGCAACGGTGCCCGTCCTACCCACTAAACCCCTGCGTTGTTCCGACACACTGCAATTGGCGCTGCCATGGGGTACTTATCGCATTCACCACAGCAGCGTCGCAGCGAGCCTTTGGCAGGCTCTTCCACGAGGTGGGATGGGATACTCTCGAAACAAGAGGAGTATCCCTCGTCGCAGAGACCGTGCAATGCAGGTACCGTTCCCCTTGAGTACCCGCTGGCCCCTACTCGGCGATGGTAGACTGGCATAGGAGAAAACTCCCGACCAGCCCGCCCGCCGGGACGGGAGACTTCAGGGTGTAAAAAGCCCCGAAGTAACCCGCCCCGACGGCCCCCCCCATCATCGTCCTAATAAGGACGGTGTTGGGCGGGGCCTCGCCTCCCGCGATCCATCGGTGACAGGGGGGGCGGCAGAGGACGGCCTAGGGCCGCCGCCGCCGCCACCCCTGCCAGCGAGGGATCTGCCTCGCGTGCGTCGCTTCAGTTGCTGTAAGCAACTTTTACTGCCCACCATGTGGTCAGCCGGTAAACCGGCCTCGGCACATGGGGGGCAGTGAAGCGGCGCCGAGCACTCGACGGCCTTGTGGCCCGGCTGGCCGCAGCGGAAGCACGCTCCACTGCGGTCAGTTGCCGACGGGCACTGCGGCTTGGTGTGCCCCACACCCAAGCAGCGGTAGCACATCATGGGTCGTTGCTCCAGCACGACAACGCGCACGGAGCACCAACCCACGATGAGCTGGCCGTCTTTGCTGATGAGCTTCGCCGCAGCCGCAGGACACGTGACCCTTACGGATCCCGAGCCCCACCGGCCGCGGCGAATCTCACCAGCGCGGACCCGGTCCAGGGGACACTGTCCGGCACGAGCGACCGCCGCCCGAACCTCGTCCACCTGCACGGAGTCGTCCAGCCCGGTCACGCGCAGGTCTGCGCACTTGACCGGGACGGACACCCTGACGTCGTCGCCGAGCACCCCACGGAGGCGCTCGGCGAGGAGGTCGGCCCTAGCCGCACTATCCGGGCCCAGCACCTTCAACAGGCGGGCCCCCGCCATCGTGTGCCGCATCCTAACGGTAGGGCGGTCAGGATCGTCCCTCGTCGCGTCTCTCGCCCGGGTCAGCGCGTCCGCGTATGTGACGCCGCGCTCGACGGCCTCAGGCGAGAGGGCAAGGGAGACGGCTGCGAGAGTCGGCACCCGCAATTGGGCACGCTTGCGTCGCTTCCTCTTCTTCTTCTTGGCACCACCTTGGACTTGGCGCGGCTGCGGCTGCGGTGCAGGGGCTTGCACCTGCCGCTGCGCGGGAGTCTTCGTGGCGTGTGCGTATGACGTGGCAGCGCCCTGCTGCGCCCGACGGGGGGCAGGCTTGGGCGGCTTAGGTGCCGATGGTGTCACGGCCGGCTGCGCGGGCTGAGCGGGCTTGGGCTTGGCCTTTCTTCGCTTCCTTTTGCCGACGAGGGTGAAGCCATCTTGCTCCATCTCTACCTCGCCGGCAACGCCAGATGGTTCCACCGCTAGAGGCGGGTGGGTGGCACTCTTCTCTCTGCCAAGACGCGCATCCAACACGCGCCCAAAAAGACGCATGAGGCGCGCGTCCTCAACATCTCGGTCCAAGTCCGGTCCAGGCCTCGCTTCCCTAACGCAGACTGCGGGGAGCTCCTCCATATCCACAACAGGTGCCAGTGGGGCGGGCACATCCGATGGCGGGGTTGGGGGCACAGGGGGGGCGGGCATGAGGGCAGCCTCCAGCCGCCGCTGCAGACCCTGGCACTCCTCACGAAGGCCCGAGCACTCTCCGCGCAGCGCGTCCATTTGCGCGCGCAACAGATTCACCTCCCCCGAAAGCCGGCCGTTGTCGGCTTGCAGTCGCTTTACTTCTGACGTGGCGGTCCGCTCGTACATGGCGTCCATGGTGTCTTCAATGCGGCTGGCCGCCGCCTTCAGGTCACGTACCCAGGTCCCCTTTAGGTTTTTGGACCTGACCGCTATTCTCCCAATCAACGCCAGGTCGTCCATCATCCGGCACTTGAGCAACCCCAGCGGCGGGTCCGACGGCCGCTCTCCCGGCGCCGGCATGCGACAGCGCGCCCAGGAGTCTCTTGCATTACGCGACAGTTTTTCAATCTCCTCCTCCGAGTCGAGAGTGGCCAAAAAGCCGCCTCCCAACGTGGCCTCTCGCTCCTCCGATGACCTTCGTCGGACCGTCACTTGGCACGGAGACCGCACCGCAGCTTGATCCAGCGGGGCCGATGATGCCGACGGGGTTGATGGGGGTGTCGTCAAACCAAGCCGCGCCAGCGCGCGACGCGACACTCTCCTCAGCACCACTTTTGCTTCTGGAAGCCCTTCCCTGACGCTGGGCGGGTCCGCAGGGAGCCTCTTCCTGCTACCGCTTCTAAGCAGGCGCTCACCATCCTCTCGAACTCCTGACGTGTCGGAAAGCGTGTCGTCACTGTCCAACGCGCCCGACATAGCACTGTCACTCCTCACTTCCTCAATCACTAACTCCGACCCACAGCCTACGCTGCTGTCCCGACTCCTCACTTCCTTCTCGTCCTCCTCAACAACACGGAGACGCTGTGAAGCGCCCCCGACGCGGTGATTGCCCCCCCCAGAAACGGTGGGGCTGCCCGAGCCAGAAGGCCCGGGGAGGGATTCTCCGACCGCGGGGCGGCCGGTACCCTCCTGGGGTAGTATGTCTTTGTCACTCGCGTTATCCATATTGTTTTTCCTCCCAAAACCAAACGTCAAAACAAAACAAAACAAAACTGAATAGAATCAAGAAAAGAAGAATAAGAAATAAATAAACAAAACAAAAGAGAAAAGAAAAACAAAAAGACAGAAAACCAAAAAGGGAAAATAAAAGGTCCAGGGCTCGGGACCGGGCTCCCCCCGGCCACTCAGCCTATCGCCACCCTGGGAAACTTAGGCTTAGGTCGGTGGCGGCAAAAGCCGTTGGCTGACCGAAGTCTGACCACCGAGAGTGTCCTAGTACCCCAACCTAACCTAACCTAACCTAACCTAACCTAACCTAACCTAACCTAACCTAACCTAACCTTTTTTTTTTTTTTTTTTTTTTTTTTTTTTTTTTTTTGTCGCAGGGGAATGCATTGACGCATTTCCTTCCCGATTCGGGGAAACCGGGAAGGGGTATGTGGGACTCCCGGGCAACGGTGCCCGTCCTACCCACTAAACCCCTGCGTGTTTCGACACGCTGCAATTGGCGCTGCCATGGGGTGCTCATCGCATTCACCACAGCAGCGTCGCAGCGAGCCCTTGGCGGGCTCTTCCGCGAGGTGGTATGGGATACTCTCAAAACAAGGGGAGTATCCCTCATCGCAGAGGCCGTGCAATGCAGGTACTGATCCCCATCAGTACCCGCTGACCTCTACTTGGCGGAGGCGGACGTTAGTCCGCCCGCCGAGACGGTCCGCTCCGAGGTTGTAAAGACCCCTGAGCGGACCGCCCCGACGGCACCCCGCCTCGTCCCAAAAGGGTCGAGGCAGGGCGCTTCGCCTCCCGTGACCTGTCAGCAGCAGGGGCAGGTGGGGGCGGCCTAGGGCCGTCGCCACCCCCCCCACCACCAAGAGGTCTACCTCGCGTGCCGCGCCTCAGCTGCTGTAAGCAGCTTTTACTGCCCGCCATGTGGCTGGCCGGTAAACCGGCGTCGCCACACGGCGCACAGTGAGGCGCAGCCGAGCACTCGGCGGCCTTGTGGCCCGGTCGACCGCAGCGAAGACAAACGTCGCTGCGGTCGACTGCCGACGGGCACAGCTGCTTGGTGTGCCCCACACCAAGACAGCGGTGGCACATCATTGGGCGGCTTTCTGCCACGGAAACGCGGACAGTGCTCCACCCAACGGAAAGCCGGCCGCCCTTGCCGATATCCCTCGCCGCAGCCGCAGGGCAGGTGACCCTTACGGATCCCGAGCCCCACCGGCCGCGGCGAATGATACCGACGCGGACCATATCACCAGGGACACATCCGGCACGGGCGATCGCCCCCCGGATGTCGTCCCCGGTGATTGTGTCATCCAGACCGGTCAAACGGAGCTCCCCCGTCTTGACCGGTCTGGTGACGACGGCGTCTTCGCCGATCACCTCCTGGAGGCGAGCGGCGAAGACGTCAGCCTTCTCCACGCGATCTGGGCCCGCGATCGTGAGGACGCGCGCCCCTGCCATCGACGGCTTGATCCGGAGCTCCGGTATATCGGAGTCTCCCGCGGTGGCTGCTCTCGCCCGGGTCAGGACGGACAAGTAGGTTTCCCCACGCCGCTCCGCCTCGGGCGAGAGCACCACCGCTATGGCCGCAGTGGTCGGCACCCGGATCCGGGCACCCGCCTTCCTCTTCCTCCTCCGCCTCTTTCTCTTTTTTCCGCCTGCTGCCCCAGGCGAAGGTTGCGCTGGGGCCTGCGCCGACCGCGTTGTGTTGCGTGTGGCGCTGGCGTAGGTGGTCTTCTGGGCGGATCGCGCGGGTGCAGCACTCGGCGCGGTCGTCATCGGTGTAGGGGCAGAGGGGGGCTTCTTTTTGGCCCGCTTCCTTCTGACGAGCGTGAAGCCGTCGTCGCCTGCCGTCGTCTGTTCGGTGGGAGCGGTTGGGGCACGCTCCGCTGTCGTCTGCGGTGAAGGGGGAGCGGTGGTGGTAGTGGCTCTCGCCGCCCTGTCCACCTCCGCTCGCGCTTCCAAGAGGCGCTCTACGACCCGTAGTATCCGGGCGTCCTCGGCGTCGCGCGTCTCGCTGCTGGCCGGCTCCAGCCTCTCCCGTAGGTCCACTGGCGGGAGATCTTCCTCTGTCCTGGCGCAGGCCGCGACCCCGCCGCCGCACGCGCACTCGCTGCTGGGCTCCGGTACAGCGGCCACCGCGGCGGTCAGCTGGTCGACCCTCTGCTCCAGCACCTTGCACTCCGAGCGCAGCGCGTCGATCTGTGCGCTCTGGAGTGACAAGTCGCTCCTGAGGCGGCTGTTCTCTGCCTGGAGCCTCTTAACCTCTGACGACGCTGACCGCTCGTGCAGCGCCACCACGGTGTCCTCCAGGCGGTCTGCGCTCTCCCTCAGTGCACGGACGAATGTGCCTTTGAGGTTTTTGGAGCGCATGGCCACCCTAGTGACCACCGCGATGTCGTCGAGGGCCCGTGCCTTCAGTAGGCTCAGGGCGGGGTCGTCGGGGCGTTCGCCCGGCGGGGGCATGCGGCAGCGCTCCCAGCTCCTCTGTGCAGCCGCCATGAGTCTCTCGATCTCCTCATCGCTGCACAGGTTCGCGCCCAGCCAGCCGCCGCTGGCCGCCGCCTCCCTATCCTCTGTCGATCGCCTGGGATTGTGTACCCTCTGCGGTACCGGCGACTCACTTGGTGTCCTCGGTTCCGACGCCCTAAGTTGGCGCCGTCCTCTATGTGCCGTGGGCACTTTCGGCCGTGAAGATTCTTCTGTCGGGCTGGGCTTCTTGGCCGTCCTCTTCCGGCTCCCGCTCCGAAGCACACGCCCTTCCCGCGCTCCGTCCTCGCTGGCGCTGGCGGAGATGGTTTCGGAGTCATCGCTGTCCAGCGAATTGCAGGACGCTCCTCCGAAGAACCTTTCCTCTACGTTAAATACTCCGTCCCGGGAACCTCCGGCTTCCGCCCACGTCCCAGGACCGCTTTCGTCATCGGTGCCGCTATGCACACCGTGGCTCCTCAACTCTTCCACGTTGTAGCGGAGGCACACAGATTGCGCGCCCCCGAAGCGAGTAGTGCCCCCCCCAGATACGATGGGGCTGTCCGCCGAAGCGGAGAGGGATTCCCCGGCCGCGTGGCGACCGGGACCCTCCTGGAGATTCGTATTACTAATCGCTTTATCCATGATTTTTTTTAACACTCCAATCTTCATCATAAAAATAAACAAAACAAAACTAAAAAGAGACAAGAAAGAAGAATAAGCAAAAATAAACCAAAACAAAACAGAAAAGAGAAACAAAAAGATAGACAAAATAAAAAGGAAATAAAAAGGTTCCGGGGCTTGGGACCGGGCTCCCCCCGGCCACTCAGCCTATCGCCACCCCGGGGAACTTAGGCTTAGGTCGGTGGCGGCAAAAGCCGTTGGCTGACCGAAGTCTGACCACCGAAAAGCATCCGTCCACTCTGCAAACTCTCTTCCGAAGAGGAGAGTGCAAGAGCGGACTGGGTAATTTTTTATTGAGGTTTTCTTCCTCGCAGCCCAGCGCTCAGTGTGCCGGGCCCCCGACCCGTGAGGGCAACGGGCTAGTGTGACCGTGCAATGCCCGCCCTGATAGAACAGAGCGAGCAGTCACACTCTCCGCGACCTTGAAGGCCGCCATACCACGACCCGAAGGTCCGCTGCCCCCCAAGGGGGGCCACCAAAGGGTAATTTTTTAGAGAGGTTTTCTTCCTCGCGACCCAGCGCTAAGTGCAATGCGCCGAGCCCCCGACCCCCACGAAAACGTGCAGGGCTACGGGTTTGTGTGGCCGTGCAATGCCCGCCCTTAAAAAGACCAGGCAGCCACACGGTGTCAGAGTATTAGCCAAATACGTAGCAATGTCCTGAAAAGGACATGACCACGTAAGTGCCCGGGGTACACCAGCCAATCACATTGTGAGACCCACCGTTCGCGCCAGATGCAATAGCATCGAACGCGACTGGCGATCCCCCCAATGCAACCGACATGCGAGGAGGTTCTCTGACCTAGTACCCCAACCTAACCTAACCTAACCTTTTTTTTTTTTTTTTTTTTTTTTTTTGGCGCAGGGGAATGCATTGACGCATTTCCCTCCCGGTTCGGGGAAACCGGGAAGGGGTATGTGGGACTCCCGGGCAACGGTGCCCGTCCTACCCACTAAACCCCTGCGTTGTTCCGACACACTGCAATTGGCGCTGCCATGGGGTACTTATCGCATTCACCACAGCAGCGTCGCAGCGAGCCTTTGGCAGGCTCTTCCACGAGGTGGGATGGGATACTCTCGAAACAAGAGGAGTATCCCTCGTCGCAGAGACCGTGCAATGCAGGTACCGTTCCCCTTGAGTACCCGCTGGCCCCTACTCGGCGATGGTAGACTGGCATAGGAGAAAACTCCCGACCAGCCCGCCCGCCGGGACGGGAGACTTCAGGGTGTAAAAAGCCCCGAAGTAACCCGCCCCGACGGCCCCCCCCATCATCGTCCTAATAAGGACGGTGTTGGGCGGGGCCTCGCCTCCCGCGATCCATCGGTGACAGGGGGGGCGGCAGAGGACGGCCTAGGGCCGCCGCCGCCGCCACCCCTGCCAGCGAGGGATCTGCCTCGCGTGCGTCGCTTCAGTTGCTGTAAGCAACTTTTACTGCCCACCATGTGGTCAGCCGGTAAACCGGCCTCGGCACATGGGGGGCAGTGAAGCGGCGCCGAGCACTCGACGGCCTTGTGGCCCGGCTGGCCGCAGCGGAAGCACGCTCCACTGCGGTCAGTTGCCGACGGGCACTGCGGCTTGGTGTGCCCCACACCCAAGCAGCGGTAGCACATCATGGGTCGTTGCTCCAGCACGACAACGCGCACGGAGCACCAACCCACGATGAGCTGGCCGTCTTTGCTGATGAGCTTCGCCGCAGCCGCAGGACACGTGACCCTTACGGATCCCGAGCCCCACCGGCCGCGGCGAATCTCACCAGCGCGGACCCGGTCCAGGGGACACTGTCCGGCACGAGCGACCGCCGCCCGAACCTCGTCCACCTGCACGGAGTCGTCCAGCCCGGTCACGCGCAGGTCTGCGCACTTGACCGGGACGGACACCCTGACGTCGTCGCCGAGCACCCCACGGAGGCGCTCGGCGAGGAGGTCGGCCCTAGCCGCACTATCCGGGCCCAGCACCTTCAACAGGCGGGCCCCCGCCATCGTGTGCCGCATCCTAACGGTAGGGCGGTCAGGATCGTCCCTCGTCGCGTCTCTCGCCCGGGTCAGCGCGTCCGCGTATGTGACGCCGCGCTCGACGGCCTCAGGCGAGAGGGCAAGGGAGACGGCTGCGAGAGTCGGCACCCGCAATTGGGCACGCTTGCGTCGCTTCCTCTTCTTCTTCTTGGCACCACCTTGGACTTGGCGCGGCTGCGGCTGCGGTGCAGGGGCTTGCACCTGCCGCTGCGCGGGAGTCTTCGTGGCGTGTGCGTATGACGTGGCAGCGCCCTGCTGCGCCCGACGGGGGGCAGGCTTGGGCGGCTTAGGTGCCGATGGTGTCACGGCCGGCTGCGCGGGCTGAGCGGGCTTGGGCTTGGCCTTTCTTCGCTTCCTTTTGCCGACGAGGGTGAAGCCATCTTGCTCCATCTCTACCTCGCCGGCAACGCCAGATGGTTCCACCGCTAGAGGCGGGTGGGTGGCACTCTTCTCTCTGCCAAGACGCGCATCCAACACGCGCCCAAAAAGACGCATGAGGCGCGCGTCCTCAACATCTCGGTCCAAGTCCGGTCCAGGCCTCGCTTCCCTAACGCAGACTGCGGGGAGCTCCTCCATATCCACAACAGGTGCCAGTGGGGCGGGCACATCCGATGGCGGGGTTGGGGGCACAGGGGGGGCGGGCATGAGGGCAGCCTCCAGCCGCCGCTGCAGACCCTGGCACTCCTCACGAAGGCCCGAGCACTCTCCGCGCAGCGCGTCCATTTGCGCGCGCAACAGATTCACCTCCCCCGAAAGCCGGCCGTTGTCGGCTTGCAGTCGCTTTACTTCTGACGTGGCGGTCCGCTCGTACATGGCGTCCATGGTGTCTTCAATGCGGCTGGCCGCCGCCTTCAGGTCACGTACCCAGGTCCCCTTTAGGTTTTTGGACCTGACCGCTATTCTCCCAATCAACGCCAGGTCGTCCATCATCCGGCACTTGAGCAACCCCAGCGGCGGGTCCGACGGCCGCTCTCCCGGCGCCGGCATGCGACAGCGCGCCCAGGAGTCTCTTGCATTACGCGACAGTTTTTCAATCTCCTCCTCCGAGTCGAGAGTGGCCAAAAAGCCGCCTCCCAACGTGGCCTCTCGCTCCTCCGATGACCTTCGTCGGACCGTCACCTGGCACGGAGACCGCACCGCGGCTTGATCCAGTGTGGCCGATGATGCCGACGGGGTCGATGGGGGGGTCGCCAAGGCAAGCCGCGCCAGTTCGCGACGCGACACTCTCCTCAGCACCACCTTCGCTTCCGGAAGCCCTTCCCTGACACTGGGCGGGTCCGCAGGGAGCCTCTTCCTGCTGCCACTTCTAAGCAGGCGCTCACCATCCTCTCGAACTCCTGACGCGTCGGAAAACGTGTCGTCACTGTCTAGCGCGCCCGACATGGCGCTATCGCTCCTTAAATCCTCCTCAATAGCCAGCTCCGAGCCACAGCCCACACTGCTGTCTCGACTTCCAATCTTCTCCAACTCCTCCTCAACAATACGGAGACGCTGTGAAGCGCCCCCGACGCGATAGTTGCCCCCCCCAGAAACGGTGGGGCAGCCCGAGCCAGAAGGCCCGGGGAGGGAACCTTTTTTTTTTTTTTTTTTTTTTTTGGCGCAGGGGAATGCATTGACGCATTTCCCTCCCGGTTCGGGGAAACCGGGAAGGGGTATGTGGGACTCCCGGGCAACGGTGCCCGTCCTACCCACTAAACCCCTGCGTTGTTCCGACACACTGCAATTGGCGCTGCCATGGGGTACTTATCGCATTCACCACAGCAGCGTCGCAGCGAGCCTTTGGCAGGCTCTTCCACGAGGTGGGATGGGATACTCTCGAAACAAGAGGAGTATCCCTCGTCGCAGAGACCGTGCAATGCAGGTACCGTTCCCCTTGAGTACCCGCTGGCCCCTACTCGGCGATGGTAGACTGGCATAGGAGAAAACTCCCGACCAGCCCGCCCGCCGGGACGGGAGACTTCAGGGTGTAAAAAGCCCCGAAGTAACCCGCCCCGACGGCCCCCCCCATCATCGTCCTAATAAGGACGGTGTTGGGCGGGGCCTCGCCTCCCGCGATCCATCGGTGACAGGGGGGGCGGCAGAGGACGGCCTAGGGCCGCCGCCGCCGCCACCCCTGCCAGCGAGGGATCTGCCTCGCGTGCGTCGCTTCAGTTGCTGTAAGCAACTTTTACTGCCCACCATGTGGTCAGCCGGTAAACCGGCCTCGGCACATGGGGGGCAGTGAAGCGGCGCCGAGCACTCGACGGCCTTGTGGCCCGACTGGCCGCAGCGGAAGCACGCTCCACTGCGGTCAGTTGCCGACGGGCACTGCGGCTTGGTGTGCCCCACACCCAAGCAGCGGTAGCACATCATGGGTCGTTGCTCCAGCACGACAACGCGCACGGAGCACCAACCCACGATGAGCTGGCCGTCTTTGCTGATGAGCTTCGCCGCAGCCGCAGGACACGTGACCCTTACGGATCCCGAGCCCCACCGGCCGCGGCGAATCTCACCAGCGCGGACCCGGTCCAGGTGACACTGTCCGGCGCGAGCGACCGCCGCCCGAACCTCGTCCACCTGCACGGAGTCGTCCAGCCCGGTCACGCGCAGGTCTGCGCACTTGACCGGGACGGACACCCTGACGTCGTCGCCGAGCACCCCACGGAGGCGCTCGGCGAGGAGGTCGGCCCTAGCCGCGCTGTCCGGGCCCAGCACCTTCAACAGGCGGGCCCCCGCCATCGTGTGCCGCATCCTAACGGTAGGGCGGTCCGTATCATCCTTCGTGGCGTCTCTCGCCCGGGTCAGCGCGTCCGCGTAAGTGACGCCGCGCTCGACGGCCTCAGGCGAGAGAGCCAGGGAGACTGCAGCCAGAGTTGGCACCCGAAGTTGGGCACGCTTGCGTCGCTTCCTCTTCTTCTTTTTGGCACCACCTTGGACTTGGCGCGGCTGCGGCTGCGGTGCAGGGGCTTGCACCTGCCGCTGCGCGGGAGTCTTTGCGGCTTGCGCATACGACACTGCAGCGCCCTGCTGCGCCCGACGGGGGGCAGGCTTGGGCGGCTTAGGTGCCGATGGTGTCACGGCCGGTTGTGCGGGCTTCTTAGGCTGGGGCTTGGCCTTCCTTCTTTTCCTCTTGCCGACGAGGGTGAAGCCATCTTGCTCCATCACTACCCCGTCGGCAACACCAGTTGGTTCCACCGCTAGAGGCGGGTGGGTGGCGGTCTGCTCTTTGCCGAGACGCGCGTCCAACACGCGCCCAAAAAGACGCATGAGGCGCGCGTCCTCGACGTCGCGGTCGAGATCCGGACCGGGCCTTCCTCCGTGCAGCTCTGTGGTAGCGTCCGGGGTGGAAACACAAACTGCAGGAAGCTCTTCCATTTCCACGGGTGCTTCTGGTTCAGGCGTAGGCATAGGCGGGGGCGCTGGTGCAGGCATGAGGGCAGCCTCCAGCCGCCGCTGCAGCCCCTGGCACTCCTCGCGAAGGCCCGCGCATTCTCCACGTACGGCGTCCACTTGCGCGCGCAATAGGTTGACTTCCCCCGTAAGCCGGCTGTTGTCGGCTTGAAGACGCTTCACCTCCGTCGTGGCGGTCCGCTCGTACATCGCATCAAGGGTGTCCTCGATGCGGCTGGCGGCCGCTTTTAGGTCTCGCACCCACGTGCCCTTCAAGTTTTTGGACCTGACGGCAATGCGGCCTATTATCGCGAGGTCGTCCATCACCCGACACTTTAACAGTCCCAGTGGTGGGTCCGACGGCCGCTCTCCAGGCAGCGGCATGCGGCAGCGCGCCCACGAGTTAATCGCATTCTGCGACAGCCGTGCGATTTCTTCGTCCGAGTCCAGGGTGGCGAGGAAACCACCACCCAGTTGAGCCTCCCGGGGAGGGAACCTAACCTAACCTTTTTTTTTTTTTTTTTTTTTTTTTGGCGCAGGGGAATGCATTGACGCATTTCCCTCCCGGTTCGGGGAAACCGGGAAGGGGTATGTGGGACTCCCGGGCAACGGTGCCCGTCCTACCCACTAAACCCCTGCGTTGTTCCGACACACTGCAATTGGCGCTGCCATGGGGTACTTATCGCATTCACCACAGCAGCGTCGCAGCGAGCCTTTGGCAGGCTCTTCCACGAGGTGGGATGGGATACTCTCGAAACAAGAGGAGTATCCCTCGTCGCAGAGACCGTGCAATGCAGGTACCGTTCCCCTTGAGTACCCGCTGGCCCCTACTCGGCGATGGTAGACTGGCATAGGAGAAAAACTCCCGACCAGCCCGCCCGCCGGGACGGGAGACTTCAGGGTGTAAAAAGCCCCGAAGTAACCCGCCCCGACGGCCCCCCCCATCATCGTCCTAATAAGGACGGTGTTGGGCGGGGCCTCGCCTCCCGCGATCCATCAGTGACAGGGGGGGCGGCAGAGGACGGCCTAGGGCCGCCGCCGCCGCCACCCCCGCCAGCGAGGGATCTGCCTCGCGTGCGTCGCTTCAGTTGCTGTAAGCAACTTTTACTGCCCACCATGTGGTCAGCCGGTAAACCGGCCTCGGCACATGGGGGGCAGTGAAGCGGCGCCGAGCACTCGACGGCCTTGTGGCCCGACTGGCCGCAGCGGAAGCACGCTCCACTGCGGTCAGTTGCCGACGGGCACTGCGGCTTGGTGTGCCCCACACCCAAGCAGCGGTAGCACATCATGGGTCGTTGCTCCAGCACGACAACGCGCACGGAGCACCAACCCACGATGAGCTGGCCGTCTTTGCTGATGAGCTTCGCCGCAGCCGCAGGACACGTGACCCTTACGGATCCCGAGCCCCACCGGCCGCGGCGAATCTCACCAGCGCGGACCCGGTCCAGGGGACACTGTCCGGCACGAGCGACCGCCGCCCGAACCTCGTCCACCTGGACGGAGTCGTCCAACCCGGTCACGCGCAGATCGGCGCACTTGACCGGGACGGACACCCTGACGTCGTCGCCGAGCACCCCACGGAGGCGCTCGGCGAGGAGGTCGGCCCTGGCCGCACTATCTGGGCCCAAAACCTTCAGAAGGCGGGCCCCCGCCATCGTGTGCCGCATCCGGATGGTTGGGCGGTCCGGGTCGTCCTTCGTGGCATCTCTCGCCCGGGTCAGCGCGTCCACGTAGGTCACGCCGCGCTCTACGGCCTCAGGCGAGAGAGCCAGGGAGACGGCAGCAAGAGTTGGCACCCGCAATTGGGCGCGCTTGCGACGCTTTCTCCTCCTCTTCTTCTTGCTGCCTCCAGATGGACGCGGCTGCGACACTGGGGCTTGCGCCTGCTGCTGCGCGGGAGTTTTGGCAGCGCTGGCGTACGTCTTTCTGGCGTTGACCGTGCCTTGTTGCGCCCGCCTCGGGGCAGGCTGGGGCGGCTTAGGCGCTGGTGGTGTCGTCACGGCCGGGTTTCCAGGCTTGGCGGGCTTTGCGGGTTTGGCCTTGGCCCTTCTTCTCTTCTTGCCGACGAGGGTGAAGCCATCTTGCTCCATCACGACCTCGTCGACAACGCCAGGCGCTTCCACCGCAAGAGGCGGGTGTGTGGCGGGCTGCTCCTTACCAAGACGCGCGTCCAACACGCGCCCAAAAAGACGCATGAGGCGCGCGTCCTCAACGTCACGGTCAAGGTCTGGACCGGGTCTTCCTTCCCTCACGCAGACCGCGGGGAGCTCCTCCATATCCACAACAGGTGCCAGTGGGGCGGGCACATCCGATGGCGGGGTTGGGGGCACAGGGGGGGCGGGCATGAGGGCAGCCTCCAGCCGCCGCTGCAGACCCTGGCACTCCTCACGAAGGCCCGAGCACTCTCCGCGCAGCGCGTCCATTTGCGCGCGCATCAGGTCCATTTCGCCGGTTATTCTGGCATTCTCCGCCTGCAGCCGCTTGACTTCAGCTGTGGCGGTTCGCTCGTATAATGCGTCCAGCGTGTCTTCGATGCGGCTGGCAGCCGCTTTAAGGTCTCGCACCCACGTGCCCTTCAGGTTTTTGGACCTAACGGCTATGCGACCTATTATTGCGATGTCGTCCATCACCCGACATTTAAGCAGCCCCAATGGTGGGTCCGATGGCCGCTCTCCAGGCAGCGGCATGCGGCAGCGCGCCCACGAGTTAATCGCATTCTGCGACAGCCGTGCAATCTCTTCGTCCGAGTCCAGGGTGGCGAGGAAACCACCGCCCAGTTGAGCCTCCCGCTCTTCCGACGATCGTCGCCGAACGGTTACGTACTCCGGAGCCCGTGTAGATGGCAGGCTCGACGGAGCTGACGACGCCGGCGACGCTGGAGGTGTTGGCGACGGGGCTGACGGTGCCGCCAAGGCTGGTGAGGCCGACTGGTCCGATGCGGCCAACTTGTTCATCGTTCGCCGCGATATCCTCTTCAATACAACTTTGGCCTCCGGCAGCCCTTCCCGAACACTGGGCGGGTCAGCCGGAAGCCGCTTCCTACTCCCACTTCTCAACAGTCGCGTTCCACTCTCTTCGACGTGCGACGCGTCCGACAAAGTGTCGTCGCTGTCCAAAGCAGTCGACATGGCGCTATCCACTTCCGAGCCACAGCCAACACTGCTGTCCCGGCTCCGTATCTTCTCCACCTCCTCCTCCTCGACAACACGGAGACGCCGTGAAGCGCCCCCGACGCGGTGATTGCCCCCCCCAGAAACGGTGGGGCTGCCCGAGCCAGAAGGCCCGGGGAGGGATTCTCCGACCGCGGGGCGGCCGGTACCCTCCTGGGGTAGTATGTCTTTGTCACTCGCGTTTTCCATGTTTTTTAGACTCCCAAATCTCAACGTCAAAAATAAAAACAAAACTAAAAAGACACAAGAAAAGAAGAATAAGATATAAATAAAACAAAACAAAACAGAAAAGAAAACCAAAAAGACAGAAAAATAAAAAGGAAAATAAAAGGTCCAGGGCTCGGGACCGGGCTCCCCCCGGCCACTCAGCCTATCGCCGCCCCGGAAAAACTTAGGCTTAGGTCGGTGGCGGCAAAAGCCGTTGACTGACCGAAGTCTGACCACCGAAAGTGTGATTTTTTATTGAGGTTTTCTTCCTCGCAGCCCAGCGCTCAATGTGCCGGGCCCCCGACCCGTGAGGGCAACGGGCTAGTGTGACCGTGCAATGCCCGCCCTGACAGAACAGAGCGAGCAGCCACACTCTCCGCGACCTTGAAGGCCGCCATACCACGACCCGAAGGTCCGCTGCCCCCCAAGGGGGCCACCAAAGGGTAATTTTTTAGAGAGGTTTTCTTCCTCGCGACCCAGCGCTAAGTGCAATGCGCCGAGCCCCCGACCCCCACGAAAACGTGCAGGGCTACGGGTTTGTGTGGCCGTGCAATGCCCGCCCTTAAAAAGACCAGGCAGCCACAACCTAACCTAACCTAACCTAACCTAACCTAACCTAACCTAACCTAACCGCTAACCTTAATTCACGGATATTGTTCTCCCTTTATATCATTGGCATACAAATCTTAACTGCGCGATTCAGATTTGTTAATTGCCATCTATGAGAAAGCAGGGGAACTTGGTGTATGTGGTTGGTAGTCTTGGTGGTTGTCGAGGAATGATTATGGATATCTCATCTAAGGATTATGGATACGATGCCTTTTTTTTTTTTTTTTTTTTTTTTTTTTTTTTTTTTTTTTTTTTATCAAAATGTCGACCAATTGTTTCGCAAATATAGCTATGCTTTGCTCAAATACCAGAGCAACTTAATGTTAAGACGTTCATACTCGGTGGAGTAGCACTTTTATTTGCTTGAGCGTCTGTTGTAAGTTAAAAGATCGCTTTCTGCAACTTTGTCAAATCAGGATTCTAATGAATGAATAATAGCAGAAGACGTTTAAAAAAAAAAAAAAAAAAAAAAAAAAAAAAAAAAAAAATGCTGATGTAGCATGTAGATGTAACAAACAACGCAACAACTGCGTTCGATGTAAACAAGAAAGGGCGTGGCTCTCGACTAATTAAATGTTATTATGTCTTTTGTATGCTTACGGTTCAAATGCATTCACCTGGAGGCTGTAAGCGATTTAACAAGAGATGCATTTGTAATGACACTAAGGCGATTCATAGCGAGCAGGGGTAAACCGACAGAAATTTTCTGTGACAAAGGTCGCAACTTTGTTGCCGCAGCGAAGAAGATAGGTAAATTTATTGAAGATGTTCGGAATCCTATGTTTGATTTTGCAAGTCACCAAGGCATCAAATTCATGTTCATACCTACTTACGCTGCTCATTTTGGTGGCATCTGGGAGGCTGGGGTTAAATCTGCCAAGTACCATCTACGGCGTGTTATGGGCAATAGTAACCTAACTTTTGAGGAAATAACCACTTTGTTTGCACAAGTAGAAGCGATTTTAAACCGTCGTCCTTTGTACCCCTTATCCTCCTCTCCTAATGACCTCCTTTATCTCTCCCCAGGGCACTTTCTTATTGGGAGACAGCTGACTGCGCTACCACCGCCAGAAATGAACTGCATGGACAATGCACTGAAACGCTACAAACGCCTGGAAAGTGTACGCTTGCATTTCTGGAAAAGATGGCAAAGGGAGTATATTGCAGAATTACAGCAGAGAAAGAAATGGAAGACTGATACTGCAAGGCTCAATGTGGGAGACATGGTACTACTTCAAGAGGATGGTGTACCACCACTGCAATGGAGACTCGGACGAGTTGCTCGCTTGTTTCCGGGACCTGATGGAGTTGAACGAGTAGCGGACATAAATACGATCAGAGGGTGTGTTCGCCGGCCATTCACTCGTCTGTGTCCATTGCATCCAGCAGAGGAAATACAAGAAGAAGAGCTGAAGAGTTGAAAGTGGGACTTTCAACGGCGGGGAATATGTTAAAGCGCACGAAGAGCAAGCGAAACATTGTGTGTTTGCTAAAGTGCGTTTACAAGGCGGACGCGCATCTTATTTATATTCCCATAGTGACATTCACTTCTTGTACGACCGTCAAGTCATTCTGTTCATTACAAATTATAATCTTAACCACTGAGCATATAAACACTACATTCTATCTTAACTTTATTGTTTTATTTGCCACCATTATGTAACTAAATACACTGGGTAATTGCATTATATTATGTGCGTTGACGCCTTGCATCTGTGCGAGTCACCACACCCACACATGCAACAACGGCTGAGCAACTTTATCTGTGCCACACAGACAAGAACGACCGACGACGAACATTCATTCCTTACCTTTGTAACGCGTCACCAGCAATGTGTCATTAGCATAAATTTGTTAATATTTAATTAAAGTAATTGTGCATCTCATCAGACCTATCTTTTAAAAGCAACTTTATATTATATAGTCCCTTTATATTATACAAAACATTTCCTTATTTCTTTATCTTTAAATTTGGAAAACGTTTTAATCATTATTCATATTAATCTAGCTTTCTATAACATTAAATCATTTATTTAAATCTGACTTCAGGCTTTGAATAGGATGAGATTGCCTGTGCTGTGTGAAGTGTGTTCATTGCTACTTTATTGACGGTGTTATTTAAATTTCAGAAATACGATAATAATAAGCTACGCGCTGTGAATGTTGTGGATTGCCAGTGCTATTATGCGACGCGCAATATAATATACATATCTCATCTGCAAGCTTACATAACACATATTTTTGCACGCACCCTCACTGCACCTTCATTATAAAATTTAAGTATAAATTTATTTATTTGACACGCTTAATATAATAATTAAAAAAAAAAAAAAAAAAAACAGAAAATATATTTACGCACATAATTGGTGAGAATACATTGTATAATGGATTATAAGGCATTAATTTAAAAAAAAAAAAAAAAAAAAAAAAAAAAAAAAAAAAAAACGTGGCAGCTTTAAAGCTAGGATTACTCAATTTAAATCATATTTAGAGGTTATTTTGTGTTGTGTTCCCTTAAGTACATTGCAAAGCAACGAATTAAACAAAAGATTAATAAAAATAGAAGAGCTTTATTCTGACTTTGATTCCATACAATCTGAAATAGAAAATTCATGTGAAATTCCAGATGAACAGTATAAAGAGCGTGAAATATTTGAGAGCCAGTATTTTGGAGCCATTGCTGCTGCTCGAGAGCTGTTAAACAGGCAGCAGACCCCTGCAGACTTTGGATCGGATGTGGGTTCTGGTATTGTCTCTGGAAAGCAAGGTGAGCCAAGAGTGAAACTTCCAACTGTACATTTACCTACCTTTTCGGGGAATTATCATGACTGGCTAAAATTTCGTGACACATTTACATCTCTCATACATTCGGATAGCACTATTCCTAATATTAGCAAATTTCATTATTTACGTGCTGCTTTAAAGGATAGTGCTGCTTTAATCATTCATTCTCTTGACTTCTCCAATGAGAACTATAATGTTGCATGGGAATTATTATGTGACCGTTAGAACAATGAGCGCCTTCTGGTCAATAACCACATTCGAGCGATTTTTAGCATTGAAACCATAATGAAAGAATCCTCTAAGTCATTACGCGACACAATTGATCGTAACTTGAGAGCTTTAAAAACATTGGGTTCACCTACTGGCAGTTGGGATGTGCTCATTATCTGCATGATCTCAAATAAATTGGACTCAGTAACTAGCCGTGAGTGGGAGACCTTCCGCAACTCATTAAAGGCGCTACCCACACTTACTGATTTTCGTGAATTTATAAAAAATCGAGCAGATTTATTAGAGACTATGGAAGAAGCTCAAAGCAGCAGTACACGACGAAGACATAGTGACAATACTCATTTAAGGCAGAAAACCTTTACTGTCAAAACATATTCTCCACCATCGAAACAGGCTTACTGTTGTCCTTTATGTAAAAATAATCATGCTATTTATCAGTGCACAAGGTTCAAATCATTACCTATTGAAATGCGAATTCAACGAGTAAAAACACTTAGGTTATGCCTTAATTGCTTACGTCGGGGTCATACTGCAAACGTTTGTAGATTGGGTCCATGTAGACTTTGTCAGAAGCCACACAACACATTACTACATATAGGTGAATCAATTAACAATCAACAGCCTCCTTTACAATCTAGCAATACAGATTTACCTATGACATCCATGCCTCCAACCACTAGCACCAACAGTGTTGTACTTTGTGCTGTGCAACCTAAAGATCATTCCACTTCTTGTTTACCTAAAGACAAAGTAGTTCTGTCTTCTACTCATAAGCACTGTAGCATCGTGTTGTTGTCGACTGCTTTAATTGAAGTCGACGACTGGAATGGTCGTAAACATACAGTACGTGTATTGTTAGATAATGGAAGCACATCAAGCTTCATTACAGAGAGTTTGTGTGCCAAACTTAGATTGCCAACCTCCTCAACGTCTACATTAGTTGAAGGCTTAAACTGTCAATCTTCATGCATTACTAAACGTTGTGATGTCTTTATATCATCATTACACAACAATCTTTATTCTAAAAACATTGTTTTGTTGTACCATGTATAACACAATTGCTGCCTAGTGCAAAGGTCGATTACACAACATTACACATACCCCAAAATATTACATTAGCGGATCCTTCATTCCACACACCGTCTCGAATAGACATGTTACTCGGAGCGGACTTATTTTGGAATATATTGTGTTCTAACAATATCTCACTCGGTAAAAAAAAAAAAAAAAAAAAAAAAAAAAAAAAAAAAAAAAACCGACGTTATGTGAGACAAAACTTGGATGGTTAATATCCGGACCTATACAATCTTTACATAACAAAAATACAGTCCATTGCAATCATACCATTACACAATACGACGACCAACTTCAAGAGCAACTTAGTCAGTTTATTGAGCTAGAAACCGTTGCGTCCCACAAGCCTACTTCCAAGGAAGAAGAAGAGTGTGAGCGTCACTTCATACGGACTACAACTCGTGAAGATGATGGTCGGTTTGTAGTATCAATCCCTTTAAAAGGATCCCCTCAACAGTTAGGTGATTCTTATGAACAAGCATTATGTAAGTTCATATCTTTAGAACGTAGGTTCAAGCGTGATCCATCTTTTAAAAATCAATATACATAATTCATTAAAGAAGCTTATATGACAAGATTCATTAATAATTGTCAGTCTCCACAAAATTAATGTACAAATTATCTATCTTTACATGAACTTAATTTATCTTTGATCACATTATGTAAGTTATCACAATTAGATTCATTTAAACTTGAATATGTCATTAAAAAATAAAGGGCATTTGCCCCATAAAAATAAATTACTTAATCTTAATCCCTTTTTAGACTCTGACGGTCTTTTAAGAGTTGGTGGTAGACTTTCCAACTCCCATTATGACTATGATACTAAGCACCCTATATTGTTACATGCAACTCACCACATTACAACACTAATTTTTAAACATTATCATAAGTTACTATTGCATGCTGGTCATCCCTTTACTAATACTGCAGTAGACTATGCAGGGCCAGTCATGATATTAAATCGAAAAGGTAGAGGCAGTAAATTAATAAAGGCATACACACAAAAATGCATATATATATATGCATTTTTGTGTGTTTGGCTGTCAGAGCAATACATATAGAACTCGTAACCGATCTAAGCTCTGAAACGTTTATTTCTGCCTTCAGCAGATTTATTGCCCGCCGAGGGAAACCTGACAATGTATTCTCGGACAACGGTTTGTGCTTCGTAGGCGCATGTAACGAATTGGCAAGGTTTCTAAAATTAAATTCAGAGTATTTAGGTTCATATGCATCAAATCTCTCAATAAATTTTAATTTTTCTCCAGCTTATAGTCCCCACTTTAATGGGTTAGCTGAGGGTGCTGTAAAATCTGTGAAATATCACTTAAAACGAATAGTTAGTTATGCAAATCTCACATAGGAGGAAATGAACACAGTCCTTACACAGATTGAGGCTATCTTAAATTCAAGGCCTCTAACTTCCTTGTCTTCTGATCCATCAGATCTTACTGCCCTTACCCCGTCACATTTCCTTATTGGACGGACGTTAACAGTTTTGCCTTCTCCTCCTGAGCTAGATACAACAAAATTATGCACTCTCTCCCGTTATATGAGAGTTGTACAGCTCAAAGCACACTTCTGGAAGAGATTTTACAAAGAATATATTTCAGACCTCCAGAAGCGACAGAAATGGTGCACAGACAAGGGACAACTTAAAATCGGAGAAATGGTCCTCTTGAAGGATGACAGGTTACCTCCAAACAAATGGCTGCTGGGGAGAGTAACTAGTGTGTACCCAGGTTCCGATGGCGTTGCCCGGGTAGCTGACGTGAGGACATCGTCTGGTACTTTAAGACGAGCTTACAACAGACTCTGCCCTCTTCCAATACTTCACCAACCTGATTCTGCTGCACAAGACAGCGCTTTAATACAGAAGCCTGATGTTCCAGCACTTTAACCTACAATCCTTGTTTCCGGGGCGGCATCTTGTTGACGCCTTGCATCTGTGCGAGTCACCACACCCACACATGCAACAACGGCTGAGCAACTTTATCTGTGCCACACAGACAAGAACGACCGACGACGAACATTCATTCCTTACCTTTGTAACGCGTCACCAGCAATGTGTCATTAGCATAAATTTGTTAATATTTAATTAAAGTAATTGTGCATCTCATCAGACCTATCTTTTAAAAGCAACCCCTTGCATCAGTACCTTTGGCCCGAACAATGTGTGTGTAGAAAATTGCTGTTGAAACAGTGTTGAATAAATAAAATAAAATAAATTAATAAATAAATTTCAGATACTTTTTTTTTTTCAACATTAAATCAAAATAATAATAACATAAATTGACTCACCTGTAATTGGTGATTATATTCAATATGTTTCTGAACGTCCATATTCTTAATTGTTTCTGAATAATTTAATCTGCCTAAACTACTATCTGATTAATTGGTACAATGCTGCACCGTATGAGTAATAAATAAATAGTGACTCAGATAAGATAATGTCTTACACAATGACAGGAACAGGCAGAGCTGTTATATTCAGATAATTTCAGATAGATAGACTACCAGTGATACAACAGGATCATCTATCTGTTCTTAATACTTTTACAGGTTTAAATTTCATTTCGAAAGTCAAAATAACTTTATTTAAATAGACTTATTTACTAAGTTCTTTTAAATCGTCACAACAGGGAATATGTATGAGGATAACAAACAAACAGAATTCAGTATGTGAGCAGCGGAGCCTCACAACAGTAGACCATACGCCATTAGGCTGTGAAAAATAGCTGAAATAAACTAATCTCGCCGTTTCCACATCAGTAAGCCGTCTTATTTTTCGAACTGCATGCGCAGCTGAACTTAATCTTCCTGCCAGAGCCGTAATATGTGGGCCCCATTGTAGTTTGGATTCTATAGTAAATCCAAGAAATGTTGTAGAATTAATTATTTCTATTGGTTCCTCATTTATGTCAATACAAATATTGACCTGCCTTATGTTAGGCATACTAAATTTAATACACTTGGTTTTCTTAGAATTTAGAACAAGATTATTAGCCGTGAACCAGTGTAGGACTTGAGAAAGAGTACTATTTACCTCGTCATTTGTTACAAATTCTGCACTTTTTAAATAATCTCTTTGTAGCTACCTACATCACAAAATTACACATCACTGACATTTAGCATCAACAAAGAAAAAGAAAAGAAAAATACTTTAATTATATATATATATATTTTTATATATATTTTTATATTAGGAAATCATCGTTGTTACAATATATAATAAGTGTAAGATCAGGTATATAGATGTTGTAGTGCGTCCTGCCGAGGAGCGCGCCGCGGGGCTAGTCGGGGCTCCGCGGCGCTCGACCTGCGGCTGGCCGGGCGCAGGGATGCCGAGTGCAGCGATGGCGGCCGGGGCGGAGGGGGGAGCGGCGGCGGGGGCGGTGGAGGCAGGCGTAGGGCTCGAGGCGGGAGCGGGTGCGGGCTCTTCGTCGCCGTAGTCGGCCGCGTTGTCGCCGTATTCGCCCGCCTTCAAGCACACGCGGGTCGATCGCGACGGGCTCGGAGCCGCCTAGAACGACCGGTGGTGGCACTGCGCGGCCATTCGACTCCCGCGCCCGTCGACGAAGCTCCGCTGCAATTACTTCTCGGTAGAAGTAACTGCAGCAGGAACAATCCAGTTGCGAGTCCAAAAGTGAACACACGCAATAGGATGATTAAATTAGAAAGACCCGAGTTCGCCAAATAAACCTAAGCCATTGATTATTTATTGTTTAAAAAAAAAAAAAAAGCGATTTGAAGCAGCAGAGGAGCGACAAGGCCAGAGGCACTTACCGCAGGCTTTGCTCCAAGAATATTATGACTAGTATTACCAAAACAAAATATGTTAATTTTATTTATTTATTCTTCATTGCTCAAGAGCACAATTGGCACACTTCATGCCATTCTCTACGAGTCAACCAGTAGAAACAGTTACTCCACAATGAAAGTAAACCAACTCAAGTAACAATGAATAAATAGAATTATAAAACATTATCACACTTTAAATAATAATGACAAATTATTATTTTTAATTGGAGCTTATTAACTTTAATATTCTGGCCTTATTGTCTCTGGTCTCTCTATGCATGATTATTATAATATAAATACCTACATATATATTATCAGGTGGCGGCAGTTGGACTCTTCCAACTTGACTCACAAAGAAGCTCACTTCTTTGGGAGTCAAATACAAAACAATATAATATATTATATAGGCAATTACTAAACCACGTAATCGAAACAATATACCATCAGAAGAATCATCTTTAAAGTTACTTTATAGTGTCTTTACGTCTTTACTTGTCGCGAAGTAGTTATTCAAAGTTCAAGCCACGGATATTACACGATGATAATCAATGGTTTACTTTGGTAAAAAAAAAAAAAAAGCCAGACATAATTTAACGGTTGTTAATATTTATTATTTTAAAAATGTATTCATGAACTCAGGTCTTAGGCTCTTATCTTGGAGGAGGAAACCACTACCTCCTCCAAGACTCCTGTAACTGAACTGTGATCGATCAATTTAACGGTGACTGAAACTACTAATGAATATGATTAACATGTCAAATTAAAGAATTATTTTCAAGTTCGCTAGTATCTACAGTAACCACTGTCTAAGTATAATAGATAAGGTCAGTCGTACGGATGACTATTATGATGATCAAGTTCTTTAAAGAAATATTTATATTTTTAAGATTGCATATTGTATTATTACTATTACTTACTTGCATGAATGAAATTATGGACTCACCATTAATGACGGATTTCAATAAACTATCTTAAAAATCATTAAGTTTTGACATATTTCACATAATGGAAATACATATGGATCCAGGAAAGTCCGATTCGAAACATTGATTAAGTATTTCTTTAAAGAACTTCTAACGTATAATGTACATTTATATGTTTAGGAAAGGTTATTTTAATTATGAAACGCCACAGAAAAAAAAAACGTAACAAATAAGTACTTTAAAGTCTGCTCTATTGGGTTCGAATTCGAACGCTGATGGTGGAGTGTCATGCACCGACTCTGGCACCAGCGAACGCGTGACGGCGGCGGCTCCTGGCGGAGACCCGTGCCCCGTACGCGACGTGCGCGACGTGCGTGACGTGCCCTTCGTGCCCGACGGCCGCGCTGCCGGCACACGGGATACTTGCTCAGAGGGAGGACTCTGACCGCATGTTGATAATAAGGAACATGGCAATAGTTCAATATTATCAACCAACCTCTTTGCCCATAAAAATACCTGAGTTAGCACGTTGATGATAGTCGTTGGTCGAAAGGTTAGGAGCGGGCGTGGTGTCGGGGGTAGAGGCGAGCACAGAGCGCGGGTCTGAAGCGGTTGCATCGTCCAGTAGCCGTCGCTCCAGGCACAGCTCCGAGCAGTCGCCGCCGCTGACGAACGTGTTGGTAGATATAGACAGGTTACCCTCACAGCGTAACACGCTGATAGTAAATCATAACGATCGTTGCGAATACGAAAATAAATGTAGTGTGCAGCGTAGAGTGTAGGTACCTTCCGCAGGCGCTGAGCGTGTGCGCGCAGTGCAAGAAGCGGCGCCAGCGAGCTATCGCCTGCGCTGCGTGTGTGCGCCCGCAGCCGCCGCCGCCGCCACCACCAGCACCACTACTATTACCACCACCACCACCACCACCAATGCCGGGCACGGAGCGGCTCAGTACGCCACACAGTTTACCGCCGCACACCACACCGGCGCCCCAGTCGCTCTGCGGACCACAATACAGCAGTCAGCGTACTATTTAAATGTAGGGTTATGTAAATTAAGTATTGATAGAGAGCTCACAGAGCAGAGCTCGGGCCCCTGCAGACAGAGCGAGCGGTTCCGTACGGAGGTCCAGTGCCGCGCGGCGGTCGCGCACTTGGTCGCCGGCTCCAGCGCTGCGCCCACCACCGCCAGGCGCGAGCGCTGCGACCCTGGCCGGGGCAGGGCGCGCACCACGTGGCACTGCGGCTCGTCGTCCTCGTCCGCCGGCCCCCGCCCCCGCCCCGCCCCCGCCGGCTCGCACTCGTCCCCCGCGGTCGCCATGAGGATGGGCCGCGCGCCGGCCGCCGCCCCGAACGGATGCTCCAGCTCCACCAGCGCCAGGTCCATGGCGCCGCCCCGCCACGACCCACCGGCCTCGTCGAAGGGCTCGCCCAGTTCCTACATTATATAATTCTGAATAAATAGATATTATGATTGTGAAAACTTCTATATTTTAATAAACAGAACGCGAACAAAAATAAAAATTATAATTGTTCCCGTTACACCTTTAACAGTCGTAATTAGCCGAGACAGAGCCAGAGCCAGCCGCTCTTTGAACCGTATCAGCGTGGTCAGCAGTGAGACAACCTTACTTTCAGCGGAACTGCACCAACATGCGCAGATTACACATTTTAGAGACACACATACCTATAGATTTGTATAGCGGAATACTTTAAAATATAAAGCAAAACCTATTAATAAAAAATTCCAACCGTTCGTATTGGGTCTCACTTCTAATACCTCCCTGCTGTTGTCTGCCAAGGCTACTCTCCCTTGAGAGGCTTCATAACAACTACGTAGTCCAAACTCACACCCGCTCACTGTCCGCTCGTACAATAGTAATGTTACAAAAGGTTTTGTGCCACGAGGGGTCTGCGACAGTGAGAGTTGTCTGGACTGACCGCATCGGCGCCCACTGGCGTGGCGACCCTGGCCACGCGGCGCGCGAGGTCTCGTCGCGCGCTGGGCAGCGCCCAGAGCAGGGCGGAGGGCCCCCGGCCGCGCGCGCACCACGCCGACGTGAGCGCCGAGCGCAGCGACACCAGCGAGCCGCTGCAGCGCCAGCCGTCGCCGTGCTCCAACACGATCTGAACACCACACAGTATCACCGATCTGTCTACCGCGGAGTGCCTACAGCCCCCTGGCGGGCCCGTGCGCAGGACCGATATGTTATTTACACCACTCCCTGTCGAAACAAAGTTGTATCATTAAAATAAATAGTTTCCCTTTAAGCCTTGTATCTGGTGCCTCAACCCTAGTTTATACCTTTGCTCCCAACAATAGCTTCATCAAAGCGTTAAAATAAATCAATGAAATATGAGTTCTCACCATAAACGGCGCAAAATCACCTTCACCGTCATCGTCACCTGACTCAGAGCCTACGGCCGCGCCGATTACTTCTGTACCTGGTCATGAGATTATTTCGTTAGTTAAAACCAGTTGGGTGTGTAGACGAACATACGACAAAGATAACTTTCATTTGCAGTACATGTGAAGGTAAGTTCCTATGAATTAATTTTTGTATATCAATCAAATTAAATAACCTGTTTGGTACACCCTATCGTGTATAGCTATAATTTTTATTTAAAGAGAATCTGTTGTAACGAGAACTTAACGTAACATTTACGTAGAGATATGAATATTCTTTCATAGCTACCTAGGGGATAAGATTGTTTCCGATAATGACGGTACCATGATACCTTACAGATTAGATGAATTAAATTTTATATCGAACGATATTACTCTATATTTGTACTGTCTAAATTCTACCTTTTAATAGCCATACATCCCTTTTACTGTTTCTACTGATGGACTGGAATAATGCCTTAGGCTAAAAGTCCGATGAAGAATAAATAAAGAAATAATCAAACGATAATACATTTTAAAAAAACCATTGAGCGACTGGCACACAAAATTGTATACACTAACTCTAAAATCTCAGAGTTATGAAACTTCAGGCATATATTGAGATAATTGATCGTCTTTCATGCGAAGAAGCTGCGAGGTTGGACACCTATCACCCTAATTCGGTTAGAGAAATTCATCTCATCGTCTAAAAATAATTCCGAAGTTCCACGTGTCTTTTAATTCTTCCCTATATATTCTCATGATGGCTCCCAGTTCACTCCCGGATAACCTCTACTTCAACCCCTCACATGCTCCTTGCTGTTCTCCCACACTCCCACAACCTACCGACTCACAACAATCGATCTCACAACTTTTCTAAAGTCTCATTTCCATAGTTTCCCTTATGTCACGGTCCGTATCAGAAGAATACCTATGAGCCGCGGCGGGAGCTCGCCCCCCGCGAGCGCGGCGGCCAGCATCAGTCCCAGCACGGCGCGCCTCATCCCTTCACGCCTAGGAACAATCGGTGCGTGTAAAAAGCACACAATGTTTTAGCACTAAAAATTCGCTATATTTTTTGACATTCAGCCATTCGACGCTCATTACGCTGTCAATAATAGTGTCAACTTTGAAATTGGACATAAACATGTGTGATTAATTACGGAACCTCTCTCATTTGTGTTTATCGTTTCAAGGTGAAAGTGAAAATAGAAATTTTTGGTGCAGCATTTCAGCATAATATTAATAGTTCTGCTTCTTCTTTTGGCTTTTTAATGATTTAATCGATAAAAACGAGTGTTATACGAATGTACCGTACGTGCTCGCGGTAGTGGTTGCTTTTTCGTTCAAGTATACTACCAGCCTTATTTAAACGTAGCAAAATGAAAGTTTGATGATGACATCGTTGATTCAGTATCGTATAAAACTTTGCTTAAAGACTAGAGGGTGTATTAGATACATAGGTACTTTTTCCTAGCAAAAATGATCTCATATTGCGGATCTTCACAAAACAAGTACTTACTAAAGTTTTGTTTCAATTTTGATTTGCCAGATTGTCTTAAAAAATTCTAGAAACGAAAAAAAAAAGTATATTTGTATCGTGAGGAAACTAATATAACAAGAACGACGCAGAGAGAGAAGCAAGAGCGTTTTGTTCCATTCGGCATTTAATTCAGTAGCGTTCCCGGCCTTCCTTTTCAGTTCTATATGGATGACATCATCAAAACCGTAATCACTGTAGGTCGTTTTTTTGTGACGACAGCACTGAGAGGGCGTCAAGTGAGGCTAGAATGTGAGCGAGGAGTAGAAATAAAAATGCGGGCGGAGTGCACAGAGCCATATATTTAAGTAGAAGGTGTCAGGGTGTCGCGCGGCGCGGGGTCGGGGTCGGGCTCCAGCTCGAGCGGCAGGGCGTGCAGGCGCAGGCGTCGCTCCAGGAGCACGTCGGCCAGGGCCGCGCCCTCCGCCGTCAGCGAGGCGCCGCGCACGTACAGCCACTTGTGCGCCGGGTGCTCCCGCAGCGCGGCGTACAGCGCGGCGCGCGCGTCCAGGGCTCCGGCGGGCGCTCCGGCCAGCTGCAGCGCGGCCGTGTGCGCGCCGAGCCCGCCGTGCGCGCGAGCCGCTCGCCGAGCCGCTCGCGCCGCGCGCCGCCAGTGCGTGCCGTCGTCACCGTCGTCACCGTCGTCACCGTCGACAGACAACGCTCGCAGCAGCGGCGGCAGCACCATCGCCAGCGCGGAGCACTCGGTGAGCCGGCCCGCCGGCGGGCTGGCGAGCGCCGCGCGCGTCCACAGCGGGGCGCCGCCGCAAGCTCACGGTACAACATTTGTACGTTCATATTACTATGTTTCAATATTAACTACAAATACTACTTTCTTTCTTCGACTACTTAGTTAAAACATTATAAAAGTTACAATTTTACTAATTATTAAACATTTTTAGAAACAATTCTTCAAATAGTAAAAAAAAACTCCCATAATTTTATTATGCTAGAGATATAAATACAGACGTAGAATAAATAGAAGTCCACTTACCCATGGCCAGATAGGCGTTCTCGGGGAACAAGGGTGCGAGCTCCCACGCCCAGCGCGCCGCCCGCTGCTGGCCATGGGCGGCGCCCAGCAACGCGCACGCCTCGCTCTCGCGGTACCGCGCCTCCTCCACGCCCTGGACACGCCCCCCGTACAATCGAAGGGTTTGAGTACAGTCACACAAAATTAGGAACATATTAAAAGTATCTTTATCTCTATGGACAAAATATAAGAAACCAAGCCGGCCCGAGTATACTGTGACGGCCCGCTTATTATAATAACATTGGATCCCACGAGCCGGCGCACGCTGTTGTCATCGCAGACGCGTCTAAACCTCACACAGGTTATCACGTACATATGCAAATTAAAACATTATTAGTGAGTACCAGTGCCGTAAAGTGCCGCCGCAGTACTGACCATGTCAGGCCGCAGTACTGACCATGTCAGGCCGGAGCGCGGCGCGCACGCGGCCGTACAGCTGCAGCACGCGCGCCGGCGACGACAGGCTGACGCGCGCGCTCGCCCACTCGCTGCAGCTCGGCAACAACGCCGCCACCTCCTCGCCCGCTCCCGCCCCCGCCCCAGCCCTCGCCCCCGCCTCCGCCTCCGGCCCGCCCTCCGCCCACCGCTGCTCCAGCTGAGAGCAGCGCTCCTCGCAGCGCGCCAGAGCGGCTTCCAGCAGGGAGGGGGGTGGCTCGCTCAAATCTGGTCTTCGCAAGTTAAAACAATAACAGTTCCTTAATTGATTCTTCTTGGAATAGATAATCAATTATATGTCAAATGTTTTTGCTTTAAATTAATCATTTTAATTTGCTACATGGCAAACTGTTAAAGGAGGATACCTTTTTTCGCGACATTTCATTTTGATGAAAGTATTAAATAGCTTATTTAAATATTTTATTATTAGCACTTGTGAAAGTTTATCAACTATTAGGATTTAAATTTGATTTACTTTTCAATTTTTTATTTTAAATAAAAAATAGTTTTACAATATAATCACTAGATGGCACTACCTTTCTATGATTTTAGACCTTATATAGAAGTGTATACACAGTAAATTAAAAAAAAAATAATAATAATTAAAAATCGAGTTTGTCAAAAAAGTGTAAAAGAAAAATAAATGAATTCGTTGACTTTGCAAATTTACCTTTCAATAAATAATGCTCTTTTGTTCCACGTTCAAGTCAAAAAAAAATAAAACAAAGCCTAAACGATGCTCCGAGAAACGCTATTCTAGTTAAATCAAGATGTGACCGGTGCAACCGCACATTCATCACAAACATCATCAATTTTTGCTTCATCATATTATTATAAGATATTTTAAATTAATTCACCTTTTGATCCGACCCACGCGCATTCATTCATTCTATCATTAGCATAATTATCATATATCAAATTAATAATAAATCAGTGATAAGATATATAGTAAATAGATATAGCGGCATCGTCTCGAGCGTCCAACGTACTCAGTGAACCGGTCCGGCAGCGGGTGTCCGAGCGCGGCGCACGCGACCATCCAGCGTGACGCCGCGCCCGCGCCCAGCTCTCGCAGCAGCCGCGCCGCCCACAGACGGTCGGCCGCGCCCGCCCCCGCCCCGGCGCCCGCCCCCGCCCCCGCCAGCGCCCTCGCCGCCAGCACGGCGGCGGCGCGCCCCGCCTCCGGCCCGCTGCCGGCACAGACACCAACCAACAGTTATTACACGGCGACAGCGCATTATATGGAACAAACAACGTACAATGTACAAACATACAAGGCACTTAAACAGTTTTCGCAAATAGTCCCAATCAACGAATGTAAAGAATGTATTTGCTTATTAAAACTAAAGTATCTCATAATTTATTCATTATTTGCGTAAACCGTATCAACTTTTTTAAACATTCCTATTGCTATATATATGTATGTACAAGTACACTCGACATTGTTGACACTGTGGTAACTCAATACATGGAATTTACTGTATAACATTTATTACTTTTAGTTTAAATAAACACTACACGGTGAAGGAGGCTTTTATTCAACATCGCTGTCTCGTGCCACATCTTTAGGCTTTACTTCTAAATACATAACGACATTTACACGTGAGAATCAAAATTCCTACAATATTTTTATCCAGTATCCTTTCTTCGTTATAAAAATAACTATTATATTTACTGTTTTAAAATAATTAGGTTAATCATATAGTTAATTTTATTTCCGCATAGACAGATGGCGCTGAACGCGTGTGAATCGCGGCATTAAGTTTTCTACTTATTGATATGTCTGCTGATTTACAATAAATTTGCCTCCGTTTTATTAATTCATCGTGGTATTTGGGATTTTGTTTTGCAGAGTTTGAAATGTAGGCAGGAATAAATATACTCTCTTCAAATAAATATGATTGAATTCTTTCTTTTAAAAGAAACTTAATTTATGGTACAACATCGATTGGTCAATTGAAGGTAGTTTCTGGTGGAGTCGTCACGGATCGGCAGCCGAAACCTGATCATTGGTAAAAGCTCACTTGAATCAATTGATACTTGATCAAATTAAGAAACAATGTTAGATCAGCTTTTCTCTTCGTAAAAACTATGGTAGTAAATTATGTTGTTGGCAACATTTAAAATAGATAACTCTTATCTCTGTTTAATTTGTTTTGAAATTGTACATTCGAATAAAATAGTTTTCAAATCGTAGGAACTTCGTTTATATTTTCTGGATTTTATTTTTAGATAATTTGTTGTGAAATAAGTCAATTCTTTGTGCATACTTTCCCCTATTTATTGTGTTTGTTGATGATCATTGTGTGATGAACATTTGGTTCTGACGATCAAAGTGAGTGTGAATACATTGAGTGCACTGACTTGACGACCGCTTCGATGCGCGCGAAGTGCAGGAAGGGCAGCGGGTGTGCCCCGTGCGCGCGCACCGACCCGCGGGCGGCCCCGCGCAGCCGCCGCGCCTCCGCCCGCCCCGCCTCCGTCTACCACACGCATCAACAACCTCATACTGCGAGTATCATCAAACTTATTCCTAAAAATAAACTTAACACTACAAAAATAGTCATCAACAAACACATTTTACTCAATGGAATCACCTTTAAAACACAAAGACTATTTTTGATTTGAACAAGGTATTCATTTGATTTGATTCTACTTAGACGTGCAGCCAGCGCAGCCTCCAGCAGACGAGCGGCCGCAGCCACAGTACCGTGAGGTCCAGCAGCAGTAGTACGGCGTGCAGCCAGCGCAGCCTCCAGCAGACGAGCGGCCGCAGCCACAGTACCGTGAGGTCCAGCAGCAGTAGTACGGCGTGCAGCCAGCGCAGCCTCCAGCAGACGAGCGGCCGCAGCCACAGTACCGTGAGGTCCAGCAGCAGTAGTACGGCGTGCAGCCAGCGCAGCCTCCAGCAGACGAGCGGCCGCAGCCACAGTACCGTGAGGTCCAGCAGCAGTAGTACGGCGTGCAGCCAGCGCAGCCTCCAGCAGACGAGCGGCCGCAGCCACAGTACCGTGAGGTCCAGCAGCAGTAGTACAGCGTGCAGCCAGCGCAGCCTCCAGCAGACGAGCGGCCGCAGCCACAGTACCGTGAGGTCCAGCAGCAGTAGTACGGCGTGCAGCCAGCGCAGCCTCCAGCAGACGAGCGGCCGCAGCCACAGTACCGTGAGGTCCAGCAGCAGTAGTACGGCGTGCAGCCAGCGCAGCCTCCAGCAGACGAGCGGCCGCAGCCACAGTACCGTGAGGTCCAGCAGCAGTAGTACAGCGTGCAGCCAGCGCAGCCTCCAGCAGACGAGCGGCCGCAGCCACAGTACCGTGAGGTCCAGCAGCAGTAGTACAGCGTGCAGCCAGCGCAGCCTCCAGCAGACGAGCGGCCGCAGCCACAGTACCGTGAGGTCCAGCAGCAGTAGTACGGCGTGCAGCCAGCGCAGCCTCCAGCAGACGAGCGCCAGCCGCGCCGCTCCCGCCGGCAGCCAGCCGCAGCTCGCCGTCCACAGCGCGTCCACCCACTCCATGAACCCTGGCGGCGACATCATCGAACACGTTCATATATCATTTAACTATTTTCATTCATTATTTGATCAATAAATATTGTTTTAAAATACAAACAAACAGTTACGAATTCAATCTCCTCAAATTCGATCAACTGTTTTTCTTTTATTAAAGGTATGTTTTACACGTGCTACAATGTCACTACCACTCGTCCCTATTTTTTCTCGAGGAGGAATTCGTTTACGGACCAACCCGTCACTGGCTATGCGACGGGCGCATGTGGGGCTCACTCAGTGACTCATGAGAGAGGAACGGGGAATACCCATTTAAACTCCCCAGTGCCTCCATTGCTCTTTAATTGCACCATTAGAGAGGATATCATTGCCATTTGGCAGGAGCGATGGGGCGCGAGCGAGGATGGCCGTGAGCTGTACAGTTTCTTCCCCAACATTGCAAAGCGACTCTCTTACAATTGGGTGGAACCAGACTACGTTGTTTCGCAGATGCTCACGGGTCATGGTTGCTTCAGGCAGCGCCTTAACCGACTAGCGCTGTGCGAGACCGTGTAGAGAGGATGGAGTCAACGAGAGCCGAGACTATGCGCTATGGGAATGTGTACTGTATGCTGACGCCAGAGAAGTCATGCTGGAACGTTTACACAGAGCAGAGCCTGGCCCGGTGTATCATCAGGACCTCATCAGTAGCCGTGATAACTGGGAAGCACAGCGCAAGTTTGCGCACTCCTGGCACACCATCAGACGATCATACGTATAGGAGGAATCAGGTAAAACATACAGAGCAGCCCGACGCGAAGTCACATATTGTGTCGTCACGCCCCAGAAGGGGGAGAGTTGGCAACAGAAGGGACGCATAAAGATAATTGTAGGGAGCACAGATCAGCGCCGAAGGGGAAAGAGCGGTCCGTATGCCGCAAGGTAGGCAGGACCATGGGTTGGTGGAGGGAATGTTCTTTAATGGGGTGACCTGGGTTCTGCCAAAGCAAGCCTGGCCACCCCCAGATTGCCCCCACAATGCAATGCGGGTGTGTTTATTATCCGTATTCTCTCCGAACACAGCATTAGTATCGTGAGCTATGTCTGCTGGATTAGTGCCACGTCAGAACTCGTGTTCAAAAATTACTCTAATTTATGATTTATCCATCTTTACGTTTACAGGCGAACGTAAGTCAAACAATCGATTGTCATATTTCTTTAGTAAATTTTGTCAAAATTTTTTATTGTGAAATGTCTCACCATAATTTTTTATTATTAATTCAAAGTGGCCAGTACGTCAAAACGGCTATTTCACATTGAAGCCCTTTTTATTTAAGGAGCAGTTTCTTATCATCAGTCGTCCCATTGGAACATCTATTTAGTTTAGAGCAAACGAGATGATATAAGTAGAAGGCAGAGGCAGCGTGCTCGGCCGCGGCGAGGTTACCGTCGCGCGCGGTGTAGTACTGCGGCGGATCGTCCAGCAGCGCCAGGGCGGCGGCGGCCGCGCGCCCGCCCGCCCTCTGCGCCCGCCCCAGCCGCCGCGCCGCCCGCACCAGCGGCAGCAGGGCGGCGCCCGCCCCAGCGCCGCCCTCGCCCCCGCCGGCGCCGCCCACGCCCACGGCGCGCGACACCCAGCCGGCGCCCGGCAGCAGCGGCACCTACCACGTCCGATACACGATTGAGACGTGGAGCGACAGATACACTCGAAACGATAATACACAGATAAAAAGGTACCATTTTTAGAATAAATATATTATATAGTAGATTGTGTCACAGTATTGAGGGCCAGATTGTTTGAATCCAGAATTCAATAAGCATAGTATGTCAAAAAGGCACACTTTCGCGACATCTTTAGATCAAAAATAATAAAATCAAATGAGACGATATTTTACCGCGCCTTTAAAAACTATGGCCGTGGTGCACTTTAAACTTTAACAAAGTGAATGTAACAAATGGTATCAATAAACGTGGCAATGAGCCGGTATCCGGTATCCGGTATCCGGTATCACGTACCTTGGCCAGCAGCAGCAGGCGCACGGCCAGCGCGGGCCGCTGCGCGTCGGGCACCACCCTCACCAGAGCCGCCACGTCGCTCGCCAGCGGAGCGCGCTGCGGGTCAGCCACCACTGGCCAGAGATAGCACATGCGCTCCAGTTAGTAAAGGGCGGGCTCAATCACATACCGTAGCCGCCGCTTGTTTATAATGTACAACGCGACAGGGCTCAAGCTATCGAGAGATACTTTAACGAGGATTTCGTGAGACGGATGACCCGTGAGTATTTGAATGAACGACTCGATCGAGACAGTATGTGATGGCGGAGCACTCACTGATGTCGGGCAGGGCGGAGGCTGGGGCGGGCCGCCAGTGGGCCGCTGCGCGCGCTCGCTCGACGCGCGCCCAGCGCACCGCTAGCGGCAGGCCGCTGGCCGAGGCCGCGTCCTCGGCCGCGCGCAGCCGCCGCTCCGTGTCCGACAGCTGGGCGGGCGGGGCCGGGGGCGGGAAGCCCGCTGTGGGCGGGAAGCTCATGGCCGCCACCAGCTCCACCAGCAGCACCAGCTGCTCCCACAGCCCCGCCGCGCGCAGGTACGAGCCTGGCGGGAACGATCAAAGCTCTCGTGAAAAGGTCTCATTATTTCAGAGACAAGGCAGACAAGGCGGCAACGGCTCTTTGTAATACGAGGTTGTTGATAATGATCAAATAGCGGCCATGGAAAGATTACCGTAGGCGTGCAGCAGGCGCGGGTAGTGGCGGCCGTGGGCGGGCGGCGGGCGGAGGCCTAGGGCGGCGAGCGCGGCCGCGAGCACGGTGTCGGGGCCGGCGTCGGCCGCGTCCCCCGCCGCCTGCACCAGCCACACCCACAGCTCCGACGTTACGGCCGGACATTTCTCTGCGACAAACCTTTTTACAATCTTGTACCAACATATGAATAATTTAATTGAGTGTAAATGAATAAGTAAAGGAGCAATAATTCCCAGACGCAGTGCGTGCAGAACGTTACCGTCAGTTATTGTATTTATTACCTGTGGCGATTAGGTCGCGCAGCATAGTGAGGTAGTGGTCCAGAGGCAGGTGAGCCCGCGCGAGGTCCCGCCGCAGAAGGCGGAGCGCCCCGGAGGCCGGCAGACGGCGGCACGCCTCGGCCGCCGCCTCCAGCGCCGCGCCCGCACCCACGTAGCTCTCCTGACAAACTCAAACAAGCTTATTCTTTTCTGCAAAACGCACCGGAACTTTTATTCTCCTCCTCCATATAACATCCAAATGCATGATTTTTAATCAAAAAAATAAATGTATTTTTTTGACATATTAAATTGGCCGTTTTAAGTAACTCTCAACAATTGTTCAAACTGTAATTCAATTATTACTTTTTTAAGGTTTAAACGGTTTTATAATGATTTCCTTTCGTACACCGTACAGGGCTACGTACATAATAGGTTGAGGAAAAAATAAGAACTATTAATCGTTTTAGTCCTATGCTTATTGCCGTAATTGACGCTTATAGCACGATGGCGCTGGGCCGCACTCGTAATGGTTAATATTTATATTATCAAGCTCCCGCTGCACTTCAGTAGAAATTTCCTTAATAGTTCTTAGAAAGCAGAGATGGATTTGTAAGTTTTTCTACTGACAGATTGGGTTAATGCAATTCTTTCAGTGGCTAAGAAACATAGCTACATGTGCATGATAATTGGTTTTCTTCATACAGTATCTGTTGGATAAAAATTGTATTTTATGTTTATCTTTTACATTTACCTGATAATTAATAAACTTTATCCAAAGATCTGTGTCTTGTGGCGAATCAGCTAAGAGGCGGCGAAAGGAAGCGAGCCGCGCTGCGAGCTCCTCGTTGATCGGCGTAGTGACCGCAGCTGGGGCTTGGAAGTACCGCTTTATACGCTTCTTACTGCGGCGGCGGGGCTGCACTGCAGTTCCGAGAACCCCACGTTTGTCACAGTCTGGATAGCTAATAAAAGGCCAATATCAATAAAAGATTTATATTTTTCTAATAGCAGTAGTTTACACCGGTATTTATTTCAACTATAATTATCCTGATTTTAGATTGATTGATAGTTAATTTGCTGATTTTAGGTGATGAATAACCAATTTCATTTTACACAAGATATTTCATAATTTTTTGATAGTAAGTAAATTTATCTTTTTTCTAATTGATTATTTTTGTGTATAAAAATACATAAAAATAATCAATTTTATTATAATTTTAGTTTACTTAAACGTAACGTTTACGTAACTTTTTTTAGTATTTGTTTAAACAATGGTATGTGTTCAGAATAAAAAATAAAAATTTTGATAAGACAGAGAAAATCAATAAAAATATAAATAATATTCCAATATAAATCCAAAATATTTTATATTTATAAAACAATAACATGTAAGGATCTTTCACTTTTAGAATATTAAGGATAATTAGAAGCTAAAAGAAATATAGTTGTTACTGTGGCCGTGCCGGATAGTAGAGAGTGGAGTAGCGACTATAAGCATCCTCGGGCTGAGAGTCCAGATAGCAGTCACAGCTGGGCGGCGGTGGAGCCGGCGGAGGCGAATGGCGAACCTTTGACCTTGGGGGTGACTCGTCATCACTCGCCAATAAAAGCGCCTCGCACTTAGGAGATAAGTTTAGTTCATTTCCTGTAAAATATTAACAAAACATTACCTTTCAGTCTTCATTGAAAAAGTAAACAACACCTGCAATGAATTGAACAGCACCTTGATTTTCTATTACACTTTCGACATTTGTTTGCGCGTAAGCAGGAAATAAAGACATTTTACTTATTGAAAATCGTACTGAATACTAAAAATCTGTACAAAACAACACTGAGCATATAAACACTACGATTTCCAAAACAATCCAACCGGTCAAGCTAAAATTCTCTCATAAGTAAATACAAAGTACTCTGTGCAAGAAACCCACAAATTATAGAGTGAGCACAGATTAGAAAGAGTATGTCAGTTGTAAGTTGATAATGCTACACGGTCAAGTCAAAATATATCATTTATTTTAGTCTCCAAAATTCCATACGACAAAAGGATACGTTACATCGGTATCCTACAACTATAAAAAAGAAATAACTACACAATACTAGGTAGTATTGTGTAGTTATTTCTCCTTCCTTGTAATAGAAAGAATTTAACAAAAAAAAGGAGTTTTGGGCTCATAATAGCCGGGTCGTTGGGCACTGTATATTTCGAAAATTTATGTAGTTTTATGACAAAAAGGATCGTTGAATCGTGTAATATATGTAATACATCATTCAGCGTTGATTAGTGATTTACGTGAGATTTTTCGGTGTTTCATTTCCATTCATTCATTTGTAGAGTGAGCTTATTTATTTATTTATTTACATAAGACACACCAACAGCATACACATTAATCTGTACAAAAACACAAATGTAGATAAAAATGTCCTGATGTGTACACCTATTACCAAAAATTTATTAAAGAAAAAATAATAAACAACATATATTAATACATGACCTTAGATAATTATAGGTAATAATAAAAATAGACTATAGTAATAATGTAAATATTTCCAATTTACACTGCATGTGATTCTAGAATCTTCTGCTTAAAGCGAGCCAAAAAATCATGAAAGATCTCCAAATTGTCCTTAGTAGTGTTCAACTTATTGTATTCAATACATATCCTACCTATCTTACTAGTTCATTTATTTAACAACATTTTATGAGTTCACTCTCATTTACTTATCATTACATCGTAACCATTATCATAACATTCCATTTTCAAAAAGAAAACTTACGAGAAAAGTCATTAACAAAATAGCGGGGTCTACCATTACACTCCTAAAACTCCATGGAGCAAAGGGCTACATATCACCAATATCCTGGAGCCATAAATAAAGATAAAAACTACATTAACGAAGATATGGCTTAAAGATCTTAGTTACCAGGCCAAATAATTGGAAAAATATGCAATAAGACCATGGATATGGACAGCATATAAACATTACGTTTTGACGGACAGTAGTGTTTAAACTATTGAAGTACTACGTCGTATATTAAAAGTGTTTAACATGCGAATAGATATTAGAAAACTGAGGTGTTTATCGTCCGTAGGGAAGATCAAAACAATACCAACTGCTTGTGTCCGCAGATACAGTAATAATGTAAGCATGTATTCTTATTTATTATACCACGAAATTGAATTTGGCTACTAAATAAGTGATGCTATCTTTAATAAACTATACTCAGATATAAAGCTACTTAAATAACCTTACGAAGTGTCAATAACTATGTTTAAAATATAAAAAGTCATTTGACTGGAATAAAACTTAAAATTTTAATTTATTTGATAACTATATATGAAAAACTTCCAACTCACCAATATATGTAACAACACATTATGTTATTAAATATTATTTAAAGTTCTAAGTGAGTACCAAAGTATCCACTAAATGTAAATTTTATATTTCTTTCATCGATTTATTATTCTTCAATTCCAATTTAGTATGGAATTTTATCAAAAATACAAGTAATATTAAAATTAGAAATATAACTGTCTAAATATTAAATTATCAGTTACACATGCTAGTATTAGACAATGGTGAATGGTAAGCAGTGTGTTGTAAAACTACTTATTATATGAAAGATTAATGGTGACTAGCACTTGTACTGTGATAACACTGTACTTGTCAGACCTTTAATAAATGCACATATTCCCTTTATCATTTTTATTTCCACTTTGTATTCCAATATCCATTTATATATTTCCAGCGATGAAGGTTACTAGAAAAGAGTATATCAGAAAGACAGTTTGGATTTTATCTATTGAATATTAAAATAAAATAGTATCACAAACTCTTTTGTAGATACTGATGTCCTCTATAAAACTGTAGTCAAGTCTGTAAACTTTGCTTTATTGTCAATAATTTCCATAGTAGTTTTCATATGGATACTTAACTTATTCAAAATATTCTATAGCTCATGTTCATCAGGAATCATGTTGGATTCTAAATGTGACAGAATTTTTTTATAAATTAGGAAAGTGCAGCGTCAATGTCCTCAGCGGAGGCTGAGCACGCACCGCCAGTGTCCTCAGCGGACGCCGAGCACGCACCGCTCGTGGATCAGTACGGCCGCCGCCATGACTACCTTCGCATCTCACTCACTGAGCGCTGCAACTTACGATGTAAGATAGTAACTAGTTCACACTACAGAGTTAACGAAATGATGAGATGGCCTTAAATGTAAACAAATATGATTACTTGACCTTGAATGTTGTTATTACGTTAAAACAATCCTGATAGAGGCCTGTAGGGTGTAATTATGGACTTATTTACATTTAGTTTAAGGCCTTTATCTATTTACTATACAATAAACTTCATTGGTGTCATAGACTTGATGATAAATCAAAAAATAGCTATACATTGAACTAACTCAAAATGACAGTTTATTAAATCTATTAAAAGGTGAACAATTATCAGCATTTTTGCGAGATCTAGTACGTGCAATGAATTCAAATTGTCTTAAGATTGAAAAGTGTATACTGTTAAGGTATGTAAAGTCATATTTATCATTACCTATATTATACAACACAATCATGTCTATATTCATCGCCTAGAGTGTAGATCAAACATGTTTCATATAACAGAAATAAGTAAACATTATATAAAATACCAATTAAGTTTCATGTATGGACGTATAAAATGGCAGCGATGAGATAACAGGAGGCAACCTCGTGACCCCGGAGGAGAGGCTTGGTGTAGTCTAGTAGTACAGTAGTACAGTAGTAATGTGTAGGCCAGTACTGCATGCCGGCCGAGGGCGCGGCGCTGTCCCCGCGCGAGGCGCTGTTGACGCGGGCCGAGCTGGTGCGGCTGGTGCGAGTGTTCGCGTCGATGGGCGTGCGCAAGGTGCGGCTCACGGGCGGGGAGCCCACGCTGCGGCCCGACCTCGCCGACATCATACGTACGTACGACATGACACGGTGCGAGTGTTCGCGTCGATGGGCGTGCGCAAGGTGCGGCTCACGGGCGGGGAGCCCACGCTGCGGCCCGACCTCGCCGACATCATACGTACGTACGACATGACACGGTGCGAGTGTTCGCGTCGATGGGCGTGCGCAAGGTGCGCCTCACGGGCGGGGAGCCCACGCTGCGGCCCGACCTCGCCGACATCATACGTACGTACGACATGACACGGTGCGAGTGTTCGCGTCGATGGGCGTGCGCAAGGTGCGCCTCACGGGCGGGGAGCCCACGCTGCGGCCCGACCTCGCCGACATCATACGTACGTACGACATGACACGGTGCGAGTGTTCGCGTCGATGGGCGTGCGCAAGGTGCGGCTCACGGGCGGGGAGCCCACGCTGCGGCCCGACCTCGCCGACATCATACGTACGTACGACATGACACGGTGCGAGTGTTCGCGTCGATGGGCGTGCGCAAGGTGCGGCTCACGGGCGGGGAGCCCACGCTGCGGCCCGACCTCGCCGACATCATACGTACGTACGACATGACACGGTGCGAGTGTTCGCGTCGATGGGCGTGCGCAAGGTGCGCCTCACGGGCGGGGAGCCCACGCTGCGGCCCGACCTCGCCGACATCATACGTACGTACGACATGACACGGTGCGAGTGTTCGCGTCGATGGGCGTGCGCAAGGTGCGGCTCACGGGCGGGGAGCCCACGCTGCGGCCCGACCTCGCCGACATCATACGTACGTACGACATGACACGGTGCGAGTGTTCGCGTCGATGGGCGTGCGCAAGGTGCGCCTCACGGGCGGGGAGCCCACGCTGCGGCCCGACCTCGCCGACATCATACGTACGTACGACATGACACGGTGCGAGTGTTCGCGTCGATGGGCGTGCGCAAGGTGCGGCTCACGGGCGGGGAGCCCACGCTGCGGCCCGACCTCGCCGACATCATACGTACGTACGACATGACACGGTGCGAGTGTTCGCGTCGATGGGCGTGCGCAAGGTGCGCCTCACGGGCGGGGAGCCCACGCTGCGGCCCGACCTCGCCGACATCATACGTACGTACGACATGACACGGTGCGAGTGTTCGCGTCGATGGGCGTGCGCAAGGTGCGGCTCACGGGCGGGGAGCCCACGCTGCGGCCCGACCTCGCCGACATCATACGTACGAACGACATGACACGGTGCGAGTGTTCGCGTCGATGGGCGTGCGCAAGGTGCGGCTCACGGGCGGGGAGCCCACGCTGCGGCCCGACCTCGCCGACATCATACGTACGTACGACATGACACGGTGCGAGTGTTCGCGTCGATGGGCGTGCGCAAGGTGCGGCTCACGGGCGGGGAGCCCACGCTGCGGCCCGACCTCGCCGACATCATACGTACGTACGACATGACACGGTGCGAGTGTTCGCGTCGATGGGCGTGCGCAAGGTGCGGCTCACGGGCGGGGAGCCCACGCTGCGGCCCGACCTCGCCGACATCATACGTACGTACGACATGACACGGTGCGAGTGTTCGCGTCGATGGGCGTGCGCAAGGTGCGCCTCACGGGCGGGGAGCCCACGCTGCGGCCCGACCTCGCCGACATCATACGTACGTACGACATGACACGGTGCGAGTGTTCGCGTCGATGGGCGTGCGCAAGGTGCGCCTCACGGGCGGGGAGCCCACGCTGCGGCCCGACCTCGCCGACATCATACGTACGTACGACATGACACGGTGCGAGTGTTCGCGTCGATGGGCGTGCGCAAGGTGCGGCTCACGGGCGGGGAGCCCACGCTGCGGCCCGACCTCGCCGACATCATACGTACGTACGACATGACACGGTGCGAGTGTTCGCGTCGATGGGCGTGCGCAAGGTGCGGCTCACGGGCGGGGAGCCCACGCTGCGGCCCGACCTCGCCGACATCATACGTACGTACGACATGACACGGTGCGAGTGTTCGCGTCGATGGGCGTGCGCAAGGTGCGGCTCACGGGCGGGGAGCCCACGCTGCGGCCCGACCTCGCCGACATCATACGTACGTACGACATGACACGGTGCGAGTGTTCGCGTCGATGGGCGTGCGCAAGGTGCGCCTCACGGGCGGGGAGCCCACGCTGCGGCCCGACCTCGCCGACATCATACGTACGTACGACATGACACGGTGCGAGTGTTCGCGTCGATGGGCGTGCGCAAGGTGCGCCTCACGGGCGGGGAGCCCACGCTGCGGCCCGACCTCGCCGACATCATACGTACGTACGACATGACACGGTGCGAGTGTTCGCGTCGATGGGCGTGCGCAAGGTGCGCCTCACGGGCGGGGAGCCCACGCTGCGGCCCGACCTCGCCGACATCATACATCAACCTTTTATTAAAAACCTTTAACGATTAGTCTAATTATGCTTGTCAAGCCATAAATTACAAAGATCTCTTCAACTATCACTACGTGGGGCGTGCTCGACCACTTGTCACATTTCCTCAAACATATCGCTTCGAGAAACTATAGTTCGCAAATATACTGTTGCTTGTACAATATTTCTCTATTAATGTACGGTGTATTCATAATATTAATTAAAGTTCTCATCTAGCATGTCGCATCGAATGTTTAAAATTGTATATTGTAGAGGTGACTACAAATAATACCTACAGGCACAATATTATTTATTGTGAATATTTGGTAAAGATAACATTAATGACATCATTTATAAAAGTCCGTCGTGTACACAGCTGACTGATATTTAAAACAAAAGAGCATGTTATCTATTTAGCCATTAGTTACCCTGTAATGATCGCAAATGAAACAAGGAATGAAACAAAAATAACCCATTCGTTGTCCAACGTTTGCATTCTGCGGCCCTTAACGTAAGTTAAAATAAATAAAGTCAATTCGTACCGGCTTAAATTGACACAATCTTACTGACATAAAACAGGGGTAACATTATATTCTATTGTAAGTACTTATATTTAATTATAATCATTATTTTAAGATAGGTGGATGCTGTAGTTTTTAACATACGCTTTATTCTCATTAAAAGATTGATTAGTTTATACAAGTGGTCATGCTGGCAGTGGTGACGTAATGCATCGTCAGTTTGCTGGCTTAATGTTTCATATAGTACAGGGTGCGACGGGTACAAGACACGTGACGCACTTACTTAGATAAACTTTGACATCTCTCGTGCGAGTATCGGAACTTGACATGACCACTGGACGAGAAGCTCTGATAAATCACGACCTCGCTAGAATTACTTTATGGTTATTAGTCTTATTACTTCTCCTATATTCTATATAAAGAGTATGAGAATGACCGCTATAGCAGCGGTTCATCTCTCGCACTCTCACGACGGAGCCATGCGGCACACAAATATATCTTGTGTATTCGGTGTTTCTCATTTAAAGTCATACCATTGTTTAATCAATTTCATGATTATATTATGATAATAAATTAGTCATTAGCATCAATGAGAAGGACAAGAAATAAGTAAGAGGTCATAATGTCCATTAACCGTGATGTTGGTGTAGAGGAGGTGATCGCGGCGGGCGTGCCGCACGTAGGGCTGACCACCAACGGGCTGGTGCTGACGCGGCGGCTGCCCGCCCTGCAGCGCGCCGGCCTCAGCCCCGCCGCGCTCAACGTCTCGCTCGACACGCTGCGCCCGGACCGCTACGAGCGCATGGCGCGACGACAGGTCACCCACCACTCTCTCTCTCACACACACACACACACGTAGGGCTGACCACCAACGGGCTGGTGCTGACGCGGCGGCTGCCCGCCCTGCAGCGCGCCGGCCTCAGCCCCGCCGCGCTCAACGTCTCGCTCGACACGCTGCGCCCGGACCGCTACGAGCGCATGGCGCGACGACAGGTCACCCACCACTCTCTCTCTCACACACACACACACACGTAGGGCTGACCACCAACGGGCTGGTGCTGACGCGGCGGCTGCCCGCCCTGCAGCGCGCCGGCCTCAGCCCCGCCGCGCTCAACGTCTCGCTCGACACGCTGCGCCCGGACCGCTACGAGCGCATGGCGCGACGACAGGTCACCCACCACTCTCTTTCTCACACACACACACACATACACCAAGTCATTGTTCATATATCTTCTTCCAACAAAATTTTTATAGCTTGTAGATAGTGTAAAGAGCGAGGATTTAATCTTCGGCCAACTTTAAAACCTCTTATCTTTACGACCTTCAATTAATTCAGGACTGTGCATCCGACTCAGAAAGGTCTTGATTGACCGGTCCATCACCAAATATCGGTGATGGACCGGTCAATCAAGACCTTTCAATAATAGGCAACACGTTGCACTTATTTTGCGTGAACAATATTTCAAATTAAAATCCCTGATATAAGTGCGTGATCATTATATTGTTTCTTACGCCATAATTGGGCGACGTGATTCGCCCACTTCCTCGCGTGCTTACACGGTTATCAAGGCTAATATTATCCAACTATATTGGAAGTCCACTAAAACAATATACTCATCATGTCAGCTGACGCAGGTAAAATACATCAAATAATTAATCAAATACGTAAGTAATTCATGCGCTGTGCTGTCCTGTCCGTCGACCTTGTTCATCTATAACCCTAGTGTTAGTAGTTTCAATCGAATTGAACTGTCATATGTCGAATTTACTCTACTTTAGATCCTTTAGAACACTAGGGGCGTACGTTACGTAGTAGTTCATCCGTGATAGGTACAATCGGCCTCAGAAGTATTTCAACACTAATACCTTGTCACGCAATGTAGTATAACGCAGATAATAGTTGCAACAGTACAAAGAAATGTAAAGAATATCATAAATATTTACGTTTTTTGTGTTTACAAATAGATCTATATATTGAAATGAAGAATTAATTGAAGTGTATTAAACCCCTGTCTTTAAATATAAAATGTACGGCAACCATAGATGGTACGTTTATTCTGGCATACGATTGTCTTCACTGTCGTCAATGTTCGCTGCCGCTTGTTGCGACAATGTAATGAGCGCACTTACTTCATATGTATACGTCCATCTGTGGAACGTTACGCCAATTATTAACATCAGATGACAAAGTTATCTTCGAGGGCGGGCTTCAGTCCTTGTCCCGCATAAGTGTATATTGACATTCGCAGTTCAATAAGCCGGCTACGGGCCTATTGAACTATCTTATTACATAGAAACCACTGTAAAAAATATTTATACATTGCTGTGTTCCAAGGCAAGTATAACTATGATAATATAATAATGTACAGTATAGTCGTTTTATAAAAGTGTGTGTGTGTGTGTGTAACCTAAAGGTCGTAACATATAAACACTTATGAGGTGATATGACAGCTGTCTTGTTTGTAGATCATATTGAGAAAACGAGAGAGAGAGAATAAATAAAAGGTTTAGCATGTGTAGGTCCCCAGGAACCCGGTTAGATGAATGTTGCTGATACGAGTACTTGTGCAGGGGCTGCCCAAGGTGCTGGCGGGCATCGACCTGGCGCTACAGCTCGGGTTCAAGCCGCTCAAGGTCAACACCGTGCTCATGAAAGGTAAGGTACCTCATCACACGCCTGCCGCTTGCTTGCAGCCAGCTTCAACCCGCAGGTATTGGCATTTTATTTATTTATATATTTACTATATGTAGGTACCAAAGTTGAACAAAACATTTTGACTTGATACGATTTCTAAAGTTCCAAATATTATAGCTGGTATTCGGAATAAAATAAATGTTAAGGTTTAAATAATGTTTTTATTGTTTTAATTGGCTCAGTGCGGCTCGCACACAAGCCGCCGGATAAACACTGTTCTGAATGTGAATACTGTGGTGAATTCAACGTCTACAATCTAATATTCAACTTTGTTATATTACTGCAATATTTGGTTCAAGAAGTACCGCACTCAACGAAAGAAAAGTTATTTAATTTGTACAAATGCAAGTCAACACTCGTAAATCGAGTACTTCGATTCAAAGGGTATGTAAACAAGATAATTATATTGTATATGGTTCTGTTTCGTTAGTTATTGCGCTTATGTCTTACCAATCAGAAACCTGTTTTGTGTCGAAACATTAAGTATTGAAATGTGCGCCATTCCTTTACTAGGAACAAGTAGGTGTACTTATTAATTCACCAATAAGGTTGCGGCGACTGGCGGCGAGTCAACGCTCAACGGATTAGCGCAACAACCTATTTAGGTAAACAGATACAGCTGCATACAGTCGCGTGTAAGCAAACATACACCGAACTGTCTTAAAAATAATATTGATTATTACACGTAACAGTACATGCGACATCTATTTTTACAACTTTAGGAATATTTAGGTGATAAGAATGCGTTGACTATTTAAAAAAGCAAATTAAATAAACTTAAACTGTAATTAAACTGAATTGAAACTTAATCAAACCAGAAATGTTACATACTGATGTATAAAATGTTGAACTGTTAAACACTAAAAATATGTTTGTAATACTAATACATAACGACATAGGTAATTTGTAAATGTCATTATAAATACTAAGGCTAGTTTCTTGCGCCGCTTCTGCTCTGCAGCTACTAATTCGTCGATGGGTTGTTAGGGTTAACTGGGAATATGCATATAAGGGTTACTTTTAATTTTAGAATAATGAATTTAATACTTACTTTAATTTAAAATACCCGTTTAGTAACCACTTATCAAGTTATCACTTATTAAGTTATCAATATTACTAATGCCATACCTTTAATTATATTTAATTAAATGTCTGCTAGTAATAACCGTTATTGTGATTTTTTTCTTGTTTTCACTTTCTTATGTCAATTAATAAATAAGTTAATGACAGACGTGTACGAATATGCAGTCACGATTGAACATTACCGTGGCAGATACTATGCACAGTCGACAGTAACCATGTGACCTTTAGACTGCCCTTGTAGCGTTTGCAGTAGAGACGATTTTTGTATTACAACTATTATACTTGATGTGCTGTCGTCTGTATCTAGGTATGAAGAACAAATAACAAAATTTAATTGCAGTAAGTAAAAATAGATGCTACACGGAATTGTAAAGATATGAGCCATCATACTGAATGTACGACCATCATACTGAATGATGTTTTCTATGGGACCAACATTGAAATTGAACAAGTGAAAAAATTAGCTGTTCCATACAAAACATCAATATTTACTCGACCCAAATATATGGGACAGCTGTACTTGCTATTTAGTTTCATAGAGAAAGTTGTTGGTTCTGATGGTCATATTCGCGCCCTTAAATACTACTTACTGTTCAATTTCTTGGCACTTTGTGTAAATAGCAATATTTTTGGATGAGTATTTTTCAACGGTACAAGTAGTCAGTACGTACTAAGTACGATAAAGTGGTGACTAAATCATGATTTATATCGTAATTGTGCGAGCTACGAGCCGAACATTGGACTTTGTGTCAGCATATTCAGCAAGTAGGTAGCCTACTTTCGGCGGAACTGCACCAATATGCGCCGTCGGTAGTTTACACTTATGAGAGACATACAATAACCTATCGACGTGTACAGTGACACAATTTAATATATAAACGACAAATTAATATATTAATATAGGTAAACTAGATATCAACTGTACGTGTTGGGTCTCACTCATACCTCCCCGCGTCTATCTGCCAGGGATACTCCCTGCATTGGCTTCCTAGCAACCTATCCTTGTTGTCCAGACTTACACCATGATACTTGCCAGTTGCGGCGCCTTATAACCGCTCGTTGCCCGTTCGTAGATACATATAAAACAGTAATTAGGTAATGATATTATATTTAAGTTATTGCTTATTTTTCAGGTTTCAATGATGATGAAATCTGTGACTTCGTGGAGATGACTCGAGATCGGGAAATAGAAGTGAGGTGAGGACAGCACTATGATAATGTATCTTTAATTAAATTCATTATAAAGATCAGTTGATCAGTCAACTGATCATGAGGCATGCGTGTGTCCGAATGACTTGACAACTGTTCTTTTTTTTTCAATTATTTGGCCTGGTAACTAAGACCTTTAAGCCATATCTTCATTAATGTAGTTATTATCTTTATTTATGGCTCCAGGATACTGGTGCAATGTAGCCCTTTGCCCCATGGAGTTTTTGGCGACTAATGGTAGGCCCCGCTATTTTGTTAATGACTTACGAGATTTTTTTTTAAATTGAATTCAATGTAAGTGATTATGCTAAAATGATACGAAAATGGAATGTTATGATAATGATTACGACGAAATGATAAGTAAAGAATGAGAATGAAATAAAATAAAATAAATGAACTTACCCTACAAATGAATGAATGGAAATGAAACACTGAAAAATCTCACGTAAGTCACTAATCAACGCTGAATGATGTATTCCATATATTGCATGAATTAACGATCCTTTTTGCCATAACCACACCAATTTTATGACAAAAACAACACTACAACTCAATATATGAAATAAAACACACAGCACCAAACCGCCCTCCGCTATCACGCGCCAAAAACTCCGACAACTGTTCTTTGCACAATGTTATCGAGCGATGCGAACCGTGTGATACGTCGGGAGCAGGTTCATCGAGTTCATGCCGTTCTCGGGCAACGAGTGGGACGCCGGCAGGCTGGTGCCGTACCGGCGCGCGCTGCGGGCGGCCGCGGAGCGCTACGAGCTGACGCCGGCGGCGGCGCCCGAGCACAGCACGGCGCGCCTGTGGCGGCCGCGCGGACACGTGGGCGCCGTCGGCTTCATCGCCTCCATGACGCAGCCCTTCTGCGGCTCCTGCAACCGTCTGCGGCTCACCGCCGACGGCAACGTCAAGGTACGACTCCTGTCTGTCGGGCGCGGGCGCGGGCGCGGGGGAGGTTAGAGCGAAGTGTACAGTGAGGCGTCCGCTGCAGGTGTGCCTGTTCGGGGCGGCGGAGGTGTCGCTGCGCGCGGCGCTCCGCTCGGGCTCCGGCGACGACGACGACGCGCTGCGCGGGCTCGTGCGCGCCGCGCTGCGCAACAAGCGTCCGCAGCACGCCGGTAACTACGTACACGTACACACGCGCCGTACTGCCGGACGATACACTCTACGTACACCTCTTGTAAATTGTTTCAAAACCCATCATTCGTAACATGCCATATTTTGTTCTAGAAAAAATACATTTTTCAAAGATGCACTTGGATTTGACTGAAATAATTATAATTTTATACATACTTATCTAGATTACATTATTCTCTTATAATCTCGGTGAAAACAGAATTATACACACAACGCGGCTCTGTAAGTAGAAATTTCGAGCTATTTACTTCCTTGAACGAATACTCCTCCTCTTGTAGAACAAACTACTATCACACATCAAATTATCCTTATGTTATGGACTGTTTGTTGCGAAAAAGTTTCTGTCGAAAGATATACAGCATAAATTAATTTAATGAATGAATATACATACATCCAGACATGAAAACAATGTTCGAACTCATAACACAAACATCGCCTACCCAAATTCGAGCTTTAGGTCTGGTTGACCACTCGTCCAGACGGAGGCACGACCTGAAGCCACTATCATCCATGTGTGATCCGAGCTCTATTTTAATACTACAACAAGATCGCTGAAGTAGACCTGTTGTGTACTTTACATGGTCTATGGTATTAAACTTAAACCATTCATGACAATAAATGTTTGTAAGTTACGACCAGCCGACTTATTACGTAACCTCAATGCTAATAGAAATGGGTTTTATTTGAATTTGATCACGTACCGAATCAATCGAACGTATTTAGAGTGTTTCCTCCGCCTTGTACATAGCTCCATGGCCGGACGTACTCTCTACTTCCGTGTCGAGCTTCGTGCCCGTCGTTTACACGCGTCAGTGTCGATTCTACTGAGGTTATCTTAAACTAACCTTTGTTACCTGTGGGCCTAGACAACATGCCTTTCGATAATCGCTTTGTAAAAAATGTACGGGATTTGACATTTACACTTCAAAGTTTTACGAATGCTTATGTCAAATATCGTTAATTTTATGTTTAGCGGAATCCATTTTGTTTGTGCGAGGAACGACGGATTCGAACCTTCGTTGACGGATATAAAGAGTACAGAGCCAGGGCCGTGGTACACGTGTAGCTTCGACGCGGACACGGGACGTCCAGGCGCGCGGAGGTCACGTATATATTACGATACGTACGATTAGTTATAACATGTGGTGACCTCAGCGCCTGGAACGCTCGTAGTTCGGGTCGCCATTCACGCCATGTTCTGCTCCCACAATGTTTTTAGGTATGAAGAACCTCGCTCAGATGGAAAACCGGCCCATGGTTCTCATTGGCGGGTAGCGAGCCTGATGGGGGTCGGGGTCAGGGGCGGGGCCAGAGCTGGCGTCAGGGCCTACAGCACCGACGAGGGCGGCCTGACGCACCTGGACGAGGAGGGCCGCGCGCGGATGGTGGACGTGGGAGACAAGCCCGTGACGCAGCGGGTGGCCGAGGCCGAGTGCTGGCTGGAGGTCAGCGGGCGGCTGCTGCGGCTGCTGGCCGGGCGGCGGCTGGCCAAGGGAGACGCGCTGGTCGTGGCCGAGGTGGCGGGCGCCATGGCCGCCAAGCGCGCCGCCGACCTCATCCCGCTGTGCCACCCGCTGCCGCTCGAGTGCGTGCGCGTGCGCGTCAGCCTGCCGCCGGCCGCGGGGGCGGGGGCGGAGGCCGGTGACGACGCCGGGGGGGCGGAGGCCGGGGCCGGGGCCGGGGAGACGGAGGCCGGGACAGGTGGCGGGGGCCGCGTGCGCGTGCGCTGCGAGGTGCGGTGTCGCGCGCGCACGGGCGCCGAGATGGAGGCGCTGACGGGCTGCGCCGTGGCCGCGCTTGCGCTGTACGACATGTGTAAGGCCGTGGACCGCGCGATCACCGTCACCGAGCTGCGGCTGGTGCACAAGCGAGGCGGCTCGCGCGGGCCCTGGCCCCCGGCCCCGCCGGCCTCACCCGACCTACACCGCCAGCCGCGCGACGACCGTCCGCTCGCCGAGACCTACGTGCCGACCAATCTGGCTCACTTCTGACTAGAGAAATAAGTTGTGATCATGTATTAGGCTGTGAGATAGAGGGCCACTTACTTCCATTGTTAGCTTTAAGTGTAGAAACTTTTCACATTTAAGTTTACAAATTTACTTCTATAGTATATTACCAAATCATAGGTTATTATCACAGCTATACACCATACGGAATGGTGTCAACCAATGGTGTTTGTAGTGTGAAAACTATTGTTATATGCAAAATATATGACAACAGGATACCAAAAAAATTTCACACCTATTGGAATACTTACCTTTAATATCCTGCAGTACATAGTATTTTTATACAAACTTATATTGTAATATAATAATTAGTCATAGCTTTATACACACTGCACGAGTTATATTTTGATGTTAAGCATACTTGAAGTATATTTTTTCATATATTTATAAAAAATCTTTATGTATTGTTCAGCAATAAAATACTTTAAATAGTCTTCGTTTTTAATACTTAAATATCTTGTTAGTTATTATTAATTTCCAACGTGAACTTATAATGTTTAAACAAGATACACTTCAATCTAATTACAATAACAAAAATACAACTCAATAAAATATATACTTTCACTACCTGCTTTATTGCCGGAGAAATTAATTATTTCTTATTAAATTTCATAATTATTGATTTCAGGACCAATGCACTTGAATTCTAGCATCACATATTTAAACATACTAACTACAATTTTTCAATTAGTGCCCACTAGAAACACTTAAAAATGTTTATGACACCTACATTGGTACTTGATTCTGCTGTGTGCAAGCTTAATCTTTGTTACATCGAGTATTTATAATGGCAGATAAAATTATGTATATTTTTTAAATTATTACACCTTATTTGACACTTTATTCATATTATTGTGTCCAAGCTGAAAGGATATGGGTTATGTCAACTATCCATTCCTTAGGCTGGTAATACTTAAAAAATCAATTTTTATTTAACCATTGGCTTTTGACATTTGTCCACATAGGAAAAGTCAAAAAATTATGGTTAAATAATAATCAAAAGGTTAAGTGTCGTGAACACCAACCTAAGTCATTCTATCAGTCTCGAAGTTAAATGAAAGAAAGTGAATAACTAACTTGTACTTTTAAGAGAATTACAAAAATGATAAACTTTCTTGCAACATAACTAAGTGTCCATCCTAATCCTATTCACAATAAACTGCAGTGCAACTTATTCCGCAATGTATTGAAGAAAAGAACACTATTGATAAAATAATATTTCTTATACTCACCTATTATCTAGCCCAATTTAAGCATCATTAAGAGCATTAGTTATGGAAACTATATAACAGATGAATAAAGATAATAATATGAATATAAATATACTAGTTAAACATACAAACATCCATGACTCTTGAACAAATATTCACACTCATCATACTGGATTTGAACCTGGGACCTCTAGTTCAATACAAAGGAGTTCTGACTACTCAAAAAACACCCATCAAATAAAATATGAGATATAATAAATGTTTGTCCAATTTTCGCATTGATTGTAATACAATGTATCCATGATTCTACTTCATTTCAAATTACTCAGATGACTCAACATTGTAGTTAGAGTTACAACAGTTTTTACAGCTGTTTATATATTTTTGCACATATATCTCTAATATTGTAATAATAATCATTTTGTATCCATAACACAAGCAAATGATGCTTTAGGCTAGATAATAGGTGTAAATGTAAGAATATTATGAATATATTTATTTATATTATCTGTAGATGAACTTTGACAATTTTAGTTATTCTATTAGGAATCTGTCAAAACTATTGACTAGAAAAAATAATATTATATTCTAGTAAATACTTTTGAGACCTAAATAAATTGATGTTCTTATCAAGAAAATATATTCAGTACCAAAATTTTGTTTGGGAGCACCTTTTAATTATACTGTAAAGGATATTTTTGTGACAGTGTCATGTTAATTTGGCTTTTGAACTATAAAATATGTGATGCAAATAGCACTGTAGTATAAATATGCCTGTAATATGAAATCTTAAAAAAAGGTTATTTTAATGGAAATTATGTTAAAATATAAAATATTAAGGTTTAATTTTAAAAGCTATTAAATAACTCAGGTTTCAGTATTAATAAGTCAGAATAACATGATCCAAAAATTAACACAGCTCTGACAAATCATCCACTAGCAACCAATACATTAGTTTTAGTGGGTGCTTCAGGTGCTTCTTCGGCGGGCGCGCGGTCAGCGCGTTGTAGGCGTATGTCGTGCTGTTCGATGTAGTCGTTAATTTCCTGACCCTTCTTGGTGAGCTGCTCATGTAGCGCCTGCAGAGCTTTCGGTAATCTTTCCTTGTTACTTTCCAGCTCTGGTAGTACGTCTGCTACTGTCCGCTCTACTAAAACTCCACCTACCATTCGAAAACATTTTCGGGATCCATCGACTCCTCGTAAGGTTTCTATTACAATTCTAGAAAACCAAACAAAAAAAGAAATAAGTATTAAAGATTTGAAGCGATACTGAGCTTGAATGACTTTAATAGTATCTGACCAGAAACTTACTTATGTTCATTGAGATCCATCTCGAGTTCAGAAATTTTATTTGCTAATTGCCTTTGTTCAGCACGTAATGTTTGAAAGCCCGCAAATATTTCTTCACTAGATTTTTTATTTGACTTGCTTGTACGTTTTTTTACTGCGGGTTTGGACATGATGATGGTAAAAATTAAGTTATTCTAATAACTAAAACTTTTGAAAGCAATCACAAATGTAGCAAATCTTTAGTTTAAATCTAAAAATATTTGAGGTTATGATCACAGATTAGAAAGAGGTTACATACACAGATTACTAAGTATACGGACTAGGAGGGCCAAGATAAGATGCTTTTTGATAATCGCAATCAATCATTTGATATAAGCCCTTGTTTAGCAATCGAGTGTTATTGTCAAATCCCATTCATGTTTCATTTAGCGATTAAGGAATACCTAAAATACAAACTAAAAAACTAATAATATTAATAAAAAACTAAGAATAACTTTAATGTAATATGAGACCATTCGATACGTTTGATGATCGATAACGAACTGAACTAAAGTAATTGCATTACTTTATTAGTGAATTCATAATATTCAGGTTAAAACAATAACAGCTGATTTGACAAAGTACGCACGACGCCCGTAAATTACTGTTTGGGTACGTTACACTGGTATCTAGGAGCCATAAATAAAGAAATAATTACAAAAGATATGGCTGTATGGGTTGCAGTTTTCTTTGCCTTCGCTATATTAAGGACAATTACACAAAAAATGGTCAAGTGTCATATGTGTGTCAATTTAACTTAACGACAGATTTACCAAAACAAGAAGAATAAGTATATTTGGTTTAACAATTTTGTACAATAATTCTTTAACGGAGACAGACTTAATAGTGAAAATAGTATTATGGTTTGGCCTTGTGAAGCATAGGCTGGGTGGGTTGCAATAATTGATGGTTCGCCTGCCCCGAGGATAATATACTTTTAAGAATATTTATAGTTTCTTTTTTACGCGATCAAGTATTGTAAGAACTAATTAAATATTAAACTCTTAGCTGAAGTTGATTATTAAAGTTTCCGTATCTATCTGAGTAGATAATATAAATGGTGAAAGCTGCAAACATTTAGCTCAAATTGTAGAGACATAAGCTCTTAAAACATGAAACAAGAACCTTCATCAGTATTTCAACGAGAGCTGGAATTAAAAGATAATACATCCAATATTTATCCAGATATGGTAAGTAGTTTTTTTACTTTATCTAGAATATTAGTGTTTTAATTAAGTTTTGTGTGAACTTACATTACAGGTACAATAGGAAGTATTTACAACAATTGTGTATTTATAAATAGTTTGTAAGAAAGTAAAGAAGTATTGCAGAAGCAACTGTCTATATGTAATTAATATTTTCTGAGAATTATTGATAGTTGATAGTTTTGTTTGTAGAGTGGTTCCAAGTCACTTAAAAACTCTCTATAGAATATTCTTCTTCCATAAGGAAGTGTCACAAGAAAGTGTCTTTCAAAATGTATGGGCGCAAGGACAAACATAATGATATATTTGTAGTTTATGAGTTTGAATGCATAGTTGTGATAATGAAATTAGTTGTGTTATGGTTTTTAATAATTTATTACATTAATTTAAAAAAAAACATTATATAAAAACTTAAAAAAAGGGATCATATGAAAGAAATATATTTTGCAATACTTATTTCATTGAGAATATCTCATATTTTTGAATAAATAAATGTGTGAAATTAAATTTTTATGTGGTTCTTTTGAAGAACAATTTTTGTATTTCAAGTTATTGTGTACTGTGTAGTGTTGTATGTAACATAATGATTGTGAGATAATCAGTTTCAAAAAAGTGCATATTTTTTTTGGTACAAAAGTATGATCATTTCTTTACTGAGATTAAAGCTTTAAATAGCCTTATTAAAGCTATAATTATTTTAGATTAAAAATGACAACATGGCTTCTTAGCAATGTCGTTAATACTATTCTTTGTTAATGAGACATGTCAATTTATAAGTCACCAGTTAAATTATTCATTTTTTGCATGGGTAAAATATCGGTACCAAAAGTGGCAAAAGAAGAAATGTTTTTGCTATTGTAAAAAATATTGAATAATACGTGTGACGCCCGGTCGCCGCAGGGCGACGAGGACACGGCGCCGTCGGACGCGGCGCTGGGCGCGCTGCTCGAGGACGGCGAGCCGGCCGACGACGCCGAGGGCCGCGTGCGCCGCCTCGGCGAGCGCCTCGCGCGCCTCGACGCGCTCAACGTGGCCGGCATGCTGGCCGCGGCCAGCGAGGGCGGCGGCGCCGGCGCCCGCCTGGCCGCGCGCCTCGACCTCGGCCTGCGCGCCGGCGCCGAGCTGGGCGGCCGCGTGCGCCGCGCCGAGGCCGTGCTGCGCGCGGCGCCCGACGCGGCCGGAGCGCGCTGCGGCGCCGCGCGGGCCGACGCCGGCGCCCGCGCGCTGCTCGCCGAGCTGCAGCAGCTGATGGGCTGGCTGGACGCGCCCGCCCCCGACGCGCTCTCGCTGGGCGCGCCCGAGCTGGGCTCGCCGGCGGGGCGGGCGCGCGCGTTGGCCGCGGCCACGGCGCTGCGGGCGGCACTGCGCGCGGAGACCGCGACGCCGGCGACGGCGATGGCGGCCCGGCGGCGGCTGGCGGCGGTGCGCGAGCGGCTGCGCTGGCTGGCGCGGGCGCGCGACTCGCTGGCGGCGGCGCTGGCCCGTCACCTGAACAACGCGCTCATCCACCTGGCCAACGAGGCGGCGCAGGCCAGCGTGCAGCAGGCGCGCGCGCGGCCGCCGCACGCCGAGCTGCTGCCGTACGCGCCCTTCATGCGCTGGCTCAAGGACATGGACGAGCGCGCCTTCGACGGGCTCGCCAAGGTGTACGCGGCCACGTGGGCGCGCGCCTACGAGCGGGAGCTGCGGGCGGCCTGCGAGGCGGCGCGCGCCGAGCTGGCCGGGGCGCCGCCCGAGCGAGCTGACCCCGTGCTCGACGACGTACGTCTCGTCCCTCGTATCGCTGTGAAGCGCTTCTCGACCTCTCGGAAATCCTTCCTCTCGTGACCTTCCGCTCTCTATCGACAGGTGCTCTCTCTGGTGGAGACGCTATGTGACGCGGAGCAAGATTTCTGCACGCAGTTCTTCCACTTGGATGTCGACGTTAAGGTTTGTCCGTCTTCTTTGAAAACCTTCCTATTGTATATCTTCTGACCTACGACTTCGATTGTTCTGTAGAGTGACGGCAGCGATGGTGAGCGGAGCGAGCGCAGCGACGGCGGCGAGCGGGAGAAGCGCGCAGGCGCAGAGACACGGCGGATGATGGGTGAGCTGTTCCCGACGCTCGAGCAGGAGCTGGTGGCTCTCGTGGGACACGTGGAAAAACACGACCCCTAGTGAGTGTTGAGAATAATATGTAATTTATACAATGCCGCTCGATCTACTGTCTCTATTATGTCGGCGTTCTTTATATTTTAAAATAAGTTAAATGCTTAGATTATCCGTTCATTGAGAAATGTGAACGGATAACGAATCGACCTATAGAACCAATAATATATAACAACTTTATGATACGGTAAAAATAAACGAATTACACACAGTAACACTGATATATGTGGGAAAAATGAGATAGTATCGTAAACTGTATTGAATTTAATTTTAATAAAACTTATTATTATGTAAAGGAAGAACTCTCATAACTTATTTTATACAGGAAGTGACGAGCTGTCACCCGTGGAAAGTTGCCAACAACATTTTTCTACTACTTGCATTTAACCGCATTTGTCCGCAATAAGATCAGAGCCATATTTATCTTTATTGTGAACTATTCATTAAATCGTGTTGGTATTCGTTCGATCTCAGCGACGTTCACTCTGTCACTCGTGTACAGTGGCGCGATGCGTGCTCTCGCATGCGTTGGGCGGCGGGTGCTGGGCGCGGAGGGCTCGGTGGGGGCGGGGGCGGTGTCGGGGGCGGGGACGGTGTCGGTGTCTGGGGCGGGCGGGGCCGGGGCGGGGGCGGGGGCGGGGGCGGGGGCCGGCGAGGGTCGCTGGGCGCGCGCGGCGCTGGCGGCGGCGGCGGTGGCGGCCAAGCGCGCCGCCGACCGCCTCGTGTCAGCCAGGCTGGCCGGACTCGCAGACTCCGTCAAGGTAACACGCCTTCTTAGTTTTTCAACTGAAGTACTCATTATAACATGAGGAACTCACTCACTCAAAATAATGTTATAAAAACTTCATTCCATCGATCTTGCAGACATTTGAAGGGTACTTTTCTTGATAGATTATTTCTATATGGGATTCTAAATGATTACATTGATTTTACAGAAGTTTTGAAGAGATTCACGTCTAAGGTTCCCTATGCTTCCTCACAATTAAACATTCTTATTTTGCTCCAATTTTTCATACACATTATATGAAACATACCTGTTCTAAGAAGATCTATATATATTTACTTTTACTTTTCATAGGTACTGTTTTATAAAAAGGTTTTTTTAAATTTTTCCTATTTGAGGGAATGCAAGGGGAACTAAATTCCATACAGCCATGTGTTAAATAGTTATTTATTCTTTGTTAAGTATAAAGGTTGTTAACTTCAGACGTAGTTGTAGTCTATAACGAAGGTGTAAGGTGCATGTGTACACTAAGAAGGGAGTGTTGCATGCTACAACGGGCTGGTTGTGACGGGGTCTGGTGTCGCGCAGACGGCGGCGCGGCGGCCCAAGTGCGGGCTGCTGGGGTTCCTGCGCGGGTTCGAGGAGCTGGCGGCGGCGTGCGAGGCCATCTTCGCGGGGGGGCGGCGCGCCGACCTCGAGCGCTGGTACCTGGCGCTGGCCGCCGCCATGCTGCGCGCGGTCAGCCTGGCCGAGCACCCGAGGACACCGCGCGCCGTGCTGCACATGGGTGCGTACTACTACTACTACCGCTGGCACCTGGCCCTGGCCGAGCACCCGAGGACACCGCGCGCCGTGCTGCACATGGGTGCGTACTACTACTACTACCGCTGGCACCTGGCCCTGGCCGAGCACCCGAGGACACCGCGCGCCGTGCTGCACATGGGTGCGTACTACTACTACTACCGCTGGCACCTGGCCCTGGCCGAGCACCCGAGGACACCGCGCGCCGTGCTGCACATGGGTGCGTACTACTACTACTACCGCTGGCACCTGGCCCTGGCCGAGCACCCGAGGACACCGCGCGCCGTGCTGCACATGGGTGCGTACTACTACTACTACCGCTGGCACCTGGCCCTGGCCGAGCACCCGAGGACACCGCGCGCCGTGCTGCACATGGGTGCGTACTACTACTACTACCGCTGGCACCTGGCCCTGGCCGAGCACCCGAGGACACCGCGCGCCGTGCTGCACATGGGTGCGTACTACTACTACTACCGCTGGCACCTGGCCCTGGCCGAGCACCCGAGGACACCGCGCGCCGTGCTGCACATGGGTGCGTACTACTACTACTACCGCTGGCACCTGGCCCTGGCCGAGCACCCGAGGACACCGCGCGCCGTGCTGCACATGGGTGCGTACTACTACTACTACCGCTGGCACCTGGCCCTGGCCGAGCACCCGAGGACACCGCGCGCCGTGCTTCACATCGCTTACTATTGTCAACTTACTACTTCTCGTCCTTTGGTAACACTCATAACGAGTAGAGGCAGTTTATGCAGGAGGGGTCCTGCACTAACTAAAACACGTATATATTTAAGACTTTTAGTTAATCGCTTTAATTGTAACGTATTTATTTAACCCTTTTCAACTAATAACCCACTGAGGCAATACCTGGAGCATTTAAGAACGGGTATTATTGTAAAGTTACTGTACAGGACTCAATGGCCAAAGAAATCAATAGAAGAGTAGTAAATGCATGGAAAAGATATTGGTCCTTAAAAACAGTAATGAAAAATAACCAAACATCCATCCGTATAAAGAAGAAACTGTTCAACACCTGTATCCTGCCAATTTTTACTTATGGCTGCCAAACTTGGGCACTTACCAAAGGACAAAGTAACAGACTGGAAGTGACACAGCGAGCCATGGAGAGAAGCATGATAAATAAGAAAAGAAGTGACAAAATAACTAATAAGAAACTAAGGGATAAAACTGGAGTAACAGACGTTAAATATAAAGTGAAACAACTTAAATGGAAGTGGGCAGGACATCTAATGAGAGGACCAGATAAATGGAGCAAGACCATTACAACATGGTACCCAAGATGTTGCAAGAGAAACAGAGGAAGACAGTCCAGGCGTTGGGAGGACGAGATAACAGAAGTGGCGAGCAAGACTTGGACAAGGATAGCGTGTAATAGGGAAGAGTGGACGAGACTGGGGGAGGCCTTTGCCGAGAGGCACACAGATAAATAACACAATTATCATTTGTTTAACTTTTATTGTAGTAGATCTCAGTTATCTGAATAAAGGCTATAATAATAATTATTGTAAAGTTAGAGTTACTAAGGACTATGTCAAAGCAACAGGGGAGGTGGGCGGGCACCAGTACACCTGTTGCCCCCGGAGCCCTGGAGCCCCAGAGCCCTGTAGCCCCGTACGCTCACAGAGAACTACCACCGGCTGCACGGCGTGCTGTCGTCGCTGCGCGTGTCGTCGCTGGAGCCGCTGCGCCGCGACTGCCGCGCCCGGTACCACGACGCGCTGAGGACGTACGTCACGCAGTACTTCGGCCGCCCGCTAGAGAAACTCACGCAGTTCTTTGAGGTACGTACGCGTGCACTACGCGATACACGACTAGAGCAACATGTTGCGGTCGGTCGATGTCACATTAGTGAACCCCTTTTAAGATCGACGACATAGTAGAGGTTGCGGGAGCCGCTCAATGTACAAGGTGAAGGAGCGATCGGTTGGCAAAACGTCTTCCAATTCCTATATAAAATCACCAATATTAATTCTTTCGACTGTTTCTTTGGGTTAAACTGAATTTTATTTTTTTTATCTACCTAATCTCAACATATTACAAGAAATATGGTTTTTATTTTTGAATTTTCTGAAATTAGTTTTTATTATTTAAAAAATTTTTGAAATCATTTTGTATATTAACAATTTGGTAAATATTCAATTTCCTTGTGATATATGTTTGTACAGAGTGTGTCAGAGGCTGTGGCTGCCGGTGTGCGCGAGGACGAGGTCTGTTACCGAGCGGCGCTCAGCAAGCACGAGCTGAAGCGGGTACTGGCGCTCTATCCCGCGCCTGAAGGTAACTGGCGAGTCTGGTTGTGTCCATACACAGGGCGGCCCCATCATTACATTGTGAAATGAGTTGCAGGAATAGCCTGAACAGACTGTTGAGTGCTAGTGTGTATGATAACCTATACACTGTGTTACAGTCCGCAAGTCCCTGCACCGTCTGTACCGCACCGTGGAGAAGCATCTGAGCGACGAAGGAGGCCTGTTGCAGGTGGTGTGGCGCGCCATGCAGGAGGAGTTCATCGGTCAGCACCTGGCGCTGCAGGTACCTCCCACACTAGCACGCAAGCACCTCCCACACTAGCACGCAAGCACCTCCCACACTAGCACGCAAGCACCTCCCACACTAGCACGCAAGCACCTCCCACACTAGCACGCAAGCACCTCCCACACTAGCACGCAAGCACCTCCCACACTAGCACGCAAGCACCTCCCACACTAGCACGCAAGCACCTCCCACACTAGCACGCAAGCACCTCCCACACTAGCACGCAAGCACCTCCCACACTAGCACGCAAGCACCTCCCACACTAGCACGCAAGCACCTCCCACACTAGCACGCAAGCACCTCACACACTAGCACGCAGGCACCTCCCACACTAGCACGCAAGCACCTCCCACACTAGCACGCAGGCACCTCCCACACTAGCACGCAGGCACCTCCCACACTAGCACGCAAACACCTCCCACACTAGCACGCAGGCACCTGCTACACTAGCACGCAAGCACCTCCCTCACTAGCACGCAGGCACCTCCCACACTAGCACGCAGGCACCTCCTGTGTTTGAATGGAAACCGTCTAATATTGTATATTTTATAGGCGCGCATTGCAGCGTGCTACCCTGGCGCAGGGCTGTCACTGCCGCTGACGACCCAAGACATCCTCGACGCCTTCTCCGACATTGCCCGAGAGCATTGACCTGTACCTGGTGCACTCTGTCTTTTATTCAGCAGTTGAGCCAGAAGAAGCTATCATAAGTATCCCTCTTTATAAACAGTGAAAAGTTAGTAACTGGACCCTGCTCCAAACTATACACTGGGTTAGTTAAGTATTAAGTAAATGCATTTTATGTAAAAATTATTACTCTTACAAGCAGAATAAATATTTAGTCAATTTATGTTTTACAATGAAAATTATTTTAAAAATTTCTGGTTACATAATTTATATATTATGTAATAATCCTTTTGATAAAATTTTATTGTACAGCTCATGCAATAATAGTGCCTGTATTATCAAATATATTATTTTAGTGTTGTAAATACTGTTAAATTATTCTAATAAATGTTAAAATTTACCCTAAATTACCTTATTTTTTCTGCCTTGTTATAAGATCATCATAATTTGAAGCAAATAAAACCACATTTCATATGATCACATATTATCTATTTATAATATAGCCTAAGTTATTTAATTTATTAGTTGTATCAGAGTGGCTTGGTGTTGTCGGAGTCCACCTGTTTTGGTTATACCACATAGTTTTTGATCTAATCCAGGGACTTGGGGGGTGAATAGTTGAGGTACACCAGCCCACTGGTCTTTGCCTGTAGTAAAAAGGTGGACATTAAATAAAATAATCAATCTAAAATTAAGTATTAATAGACGAAATTCATGGACTTATATCTCCCAAGATTTTTGTAACTTGTTTTTATAATTTTCATAGTAATAACCTCATTAAACCTGTTCTAGTTTTATTTCATATGGCATAAGACATATGAAATAAAACTATTCAACAATGTTATAACAAAAATGGTGTAGCTAACATTCATAAAAATGGTAGCTTAATGTTATTTAAGATTTTTATAATTATTTTGAAGCTGTCACTATATAGACTATATAGACTGCTTTAGTGGCAGGCTTAATGTGGGTATTTAAATGGAGTCAATAATAATAAAACAATAATGGTTACTGACCACAATGAGCGTGGTGATGCTGAAGCCGACCCCGATGATGAGCGCGGTGTTGTACTTGCGCTGACGCGCGTCATGTAGCGTCTGCCAGGAGCCACGCGGTACGGGCAACTCGTCCATTGAAGCCGGCTTGAAGTCGCCTGCGTGGTATCGGCGCACTGCAAACAATGGACAACATTAATACAGATTTGTCTTTTATACTTAGAGTTAAACTGCCTCGTAAGTTAAACATGCCTAGGAAGGTCTTGAAACCCAGCATAATTAAGAAGAAATCATACATACAGTATATTTATTTACCGCTACAAATTATTACCCATTAAGTAGAAAAACATAACAAAAACTACTAGGTTTCTTACCTATTCTAGCAACTACAAAACACAAACATAGGGACATTAGTAAAACAATTGTTTATATAGCATTAATATTCCCTGAGATATTACATTTTGAATAGCATTTTTTGACTAACCCAAAAAACTGTTAAGTGGTAACACAGTATGAAGTTACTCCATGGAACTTTGAAACATTCAAGGAAAACGGTATAAAATGGACTTGGACTATAGTTATATTGTTACGTAGTAAGGACCCACCAAACTTTGAATAACTATAAAACAGATTACACAAACACTATCAAAGTAGTCTTTTTATCTGTATTTTGTTATAAATATCAATAATTATTACAATATGCCCATATAATTTTGTTTATTATATATTTCAATTTTTTAATTTCGTAAATTGAAAAGTAAATTTACTGTCACACAAAATAAAAACATTTATTCAAGATATTCAATAAAAAGAATTATTGTTAAAGAATATCTTGAACTAATCTTTGAGAAGAGAGTTCAAAATCATTAAGTATTGGTAAAAGTTAAGTCTGCTTAAGTAAATATTGTATTGATTTCATAACCAGCATTTCCATTAAAAACAATATTACTTTAAAATAATGTTCTGTTTTTACATTCGATAAGGTTATATTGTGTAGCTATTATGTAACACTAGAACTACCTACAAAGAGTATTATATTGTTGCTGAGTGCTGTTGGAATACCAAATGATTTAAGTGAACGTATTTCTTCTAGCTGAATTAATTAAAAAGATGCCTATCGACTTCATTAATAAGATTCTTTAAATAAAAACATGGGATACATACCTGTTTGTTGCATGAATCTAGAGAGAATTTGGCGAGACGCAGACATTTTTATATTGGATTCTTTTCCTGGAAAATATTTATGAAATTATCTTTAAGCTTTAGCATATACCTATGAAAAGTCAAATTGTTAATTTATTTCTTTACACGTAACAATCTGCTCAAAAAAGTAATCTGTGATCAAGGAAGAATTTAATAGTGATGTGTAATGTATTTTACTAACTGACGATCTGACACTAGTGTAACGACGGCGACGGATACAATCGATCGTTATTGCCTCGATTTTATACAAATATTATCTTTAAGCTTATCAATGTTAAATAGGTTGTTTTTGTTAAGTTTTGTAAATAGAATAGAATTATTTTGGCACAATGACGAAATTATGAAAAATAAGTAATATTGAGTGGATACCTATAATTATTCGTAATAAAACAAAAAGGCATCCAAACCTTTCTTTACAGATGAATTAAGTTGGTTGGTTAGTAAACAATTGGAAGTAAAAAATAATAGCAAATATAATAATATTTTTTAAAAGAAAAAGGTAAACTCAGTAGCTCACTGGCATTTTGACATGTATAATCAGTTGTAGGACTATCTTAATTATGTCAAAATTTGATTCACCGAATTAAATACATATTTACCGTGGGTTTAGAATTTATAACTTCATTGTGATTCTTATTTTTGATGTGTTAATTTATTGATCCGCGATATAGTCCTGATAATCTCAAGAAGTGATAATTTCGTCGTCTACATTGTGCCGCTTTACAAGTGGCTAAATAATTACATAAATCAGTGATAAAATAAATATAATAAGATTTTCTCTATTTTTTAGCAGTACAATTATTTGAGAGTTATTTTATAGGTTGTGATTGGCACAACCCTATATTAAGTACCATTAAGTAATTCAAAAGTAATGGAGATATGGCTTACAAGTCTTAATTACCAGGCCAAATAATTTAAAAAAAAATCAGTAGTCATTTGACAAAATGACGTTTGATCTCATGTAGTGCTTCGAAATACTGATAGATGGCGTTAGTTAACATTTATATCCAAAACTAATTTTATTTAATACTGTAGTCGGTAGTAAATAAAGTAAATTTTACTAATAATATTATAGAGTTTTCAAAATATATTATTTTCTGCAATGAAGAGGTTAATTCCATTTCATTATATTTGTAGTTATGTTCCTATCTAACTACAGTATATCTTTAGATTTCGAGGGCAGGAAACCGGTAAGCTCTTTTAAGTAAAGTTGTAGTCTAAGGTCTAGAATGACCGCGCCACCGGGTGGCATAAAGGTACCAATGTATCGTCATGTAAGTCACGTCTTCTCTTCTCTTTCACGTTTTTGAGAGGTGCTCTACCTATCATAAGTGGGTAATATACACAGAAGAGAGGCAGTTACACGAAAATTTAAAAAACACAATTACTTAGAGCAGTTGAACGCAGCACATTCAATACAGAATATTGCAAAAAATAACACAAGTTTTACATTTTTAAGTGAATAGGGTAACTTGATAAAAATTAGATAAAAACGAACTGTTTAGGTGTATTTAATCTGAACCTAATAGAGACGCTGAAAAGTAGCCCAGTATTTGTTTACTTGAAGATAAATAATAAACGTCGTTTCAATATACAATAAAGTGGTTGTTTAAGAGAAAAAACTGTTGCGGTGTCACCTTTAGCGCTAAGGGAGATCCTCGAGTAGCGCGGTGAGAAAAATGTTCATGGCAGTTAATCGCCGCGGCCGCATCCATCGAACTCGGTATATCGGAACTCGGCAGTAGCGCACGAGTCGCGCGCGTCGCCGCTCGGGTACTTGTTTGTTGTGCGCACGCGCAGGCGACACGTCTTTGTTTACAACGAGCCCCATTCACAAGAATGCGCTATAAATAAACGATTGAATGGAGTGTTTGAGGGGTGCGTTCGGGGGAGTGCGTACAAAAAATCCTAATGGACGTAGAGACGGCCGGGAACGAGGACTTGTTGGAGGGTGAGCAGGAGCGGCGCGAGCGCTGGCGCAGCGTGTACGTGATCTACTTCACCATGTTCCAGATGTCGCTGGGGTTCAGCATCGTGCTGACGGGCGTGTGGCCCTACCTAGACAAGGTGAGCGGTCAAGTACGCACGCCTCACACCCACCAACAAGTCAATCCACAAATCAACAACACGCACACCAGTATACAAACTTATTGTAGAGAAATCTTTATAAATGCAGTCTCAAGACTAGGAAGCTTCGTGTTACTGAATAACGATCACTCTTAAAAAAATTACGAAGTCAAGTGAATTGAAACAACATACCTTGTACCTAGTGCTTTATCAGTGTCTAACGATTGCGAAACGACATTAAACTGTCACAAATCATAACAAAGAAAATGAAAGTTTTCTTCTTATATTATAATGAAGGCCGCGTGAGGTCGTTGTTACACGAGAATATATAAATAATGACAGACATTCCTATTACAAGCAAACAAATGAACGCCATACAATTTTTTATTTGTTATTAATTGTCATTTACAAAGAAGTTTTTACTTCGAAGCGGTCGCGACGGTCGAATTGGCTTTCTTACGAAGGACATTCTCAATAGATATAGTTTTTAGTTATGAGTTATTGTTTATTCTGTGAGATTTGTACTAATTAAAAATATTTCTGTTATTTATTAATTGAAGATATAACCTACTACTAGCTATAATTTTAAAGTCGATCACTACATATTATAAAATAGTCCCCGGTCGCGTTTGGATGTCGGTCTGTTCGCAATAAACTTGAAAATTACAGGGCGGATTGTCTTGCGGTTTTCCCCAATAGATAGAGTAAATCACGAGGAAGGTTTAAGTATATATACATACTTCTGGGCGCAGCGGGGGCGGGCCACTATTATCTATAATCACCAAATTTTGAGTTACTTTTACACAACATGAAGTATACGTCTCACTGATAGAAGCGGCTACTATTTCGATTCATGAAGAAGAAAGTGGTTCCTTTCATATAGCTCTATTTTTGATAATTAATCATAGTTCTATAGTTTTATAAGAATGATTTGTGACATTTAGAGGTTAGGGACTCATTTATTCAAACCTTTCAATAAAGTGGCAACCACAAAGGTAACATTTGTTCTCCGTTCAAAGCACTAAAATAAATACTGATCACATCAATCAATGTTTTTATAAGTAGGGTCTATAAATAAATTTTATGAGATAAAATAAATTGATAGAAGAAGAAATAAATTTTGGTTATCTACACAAATATTATTAACTAGGTTCCGCGCGTGGCTGCGCCCGTGTGGTGTTCGGTGTATTAAAATTGTATGTACCCTATAACGTTATAACGTTATAACGTTCCCCAATAAATGGAATATACAACAAAAAGTGTTTTACAATACCAATCTCTTTAAAATATTAGTATAGATATTGTAATCACTACTGGCTGTTCAAAGAGGTCAAAGTATATTTTGAGGGACCAACCACGCTGTAATAACCTTCGGAACCACTGAGCTACTTATCTTATTTCGCAATTCAGGGTGAACATAGAACATCTGTATTATCCATTTTATAACACTGTAAAATACCACGAAGGAATACCACGTGGACCACCTGTCACTAGTTTTAGATAAAATATTGACTCTACATCACCCAATCAATGTTATCTTCTTCTAACACAAAGACATGTGACCGTACCGAGTACCGGATATGTAGATTATCTTGAACATTCTAGGAAAATTGAAGGACGTACCTTTGTTGCTTATCACTAAAGCCACAAAGTCAAGTAAGACCTTTGTCAGTATATTTTTTAATTCATATTGATATGTATTATATATTATTAGTACCTTTGACGTTTGTTTACAATTGCTAAAATATCAAATGAAATTGTTCGCGATCCAACGATCATATGATCCTAGCACGGCTGTATTGATTAACAGGCAATTTAATTGATTCCACCGTTACAGAGAGTTCTATGGTTGACGAGTTCAACATAAAAATAAGACATTATTGTATGAATATAAAGTCATTTATTCATTATATGCATTTTAATATTTATCTCTTTTATTTACTACCGTCAATTGGTCTAACAGATGCATCAGATAATCATCATGTCATCTCATTAATCAGAAGGTTAGCTCGCATAATTTTGCTAGTACCTATTACCCATGTCTTAGGATTCTCCATACTACTGGCTTTTCACCATTACCACCACTGCTAGGAATAAGTCTTCCTATTATTTAGATTAGTTCAGACTTCAGTCTTTTACAAAAACACCTATATACAGGTTGTATATATTCTTAGTGCACACGCCTAGCAACTGTTATCACTATAGTGTGCTTGTCAAATGGTTTCCTAATTCGATATTTAATTAGAGTAATCCTAATTACTAATATAATTCTAAATAACAACTATAATAATACTATGGTGTGAGCTCCCTCCTTTGCGGCACTTCAGTACCCACTAGATTCAATTTTATCGAGATATTTAAGAAATTAACTAGGTGCAGTATTAGTCCGTTATTTTTTATTGTAAAGCTTACTAAGTATCTAGAGAAAATAGTTCACTAAACTTATTATGTATCGCGGTAACAGTGTACCCCCGCTATACATCCTCTCTGGGTTGACATTGACCGGTTGTCGACTGGGAAGGACATTTCACTGAGGCGCCGCCTGCGCCTGCGCCTGCCCTTGACGGCTCGACCGTGCATCGTTTATAATGTTCGTCATCGGAATCGACATTCGACCGCCGTCTTCAAGGCCGGCATTACCAAGCGCGATGCTCCACTTGCTTGGCCTTATCTAACACGTCCTACCGGGCAGTGCCAAGAGCGACAAAGATGTAACATCTCTAGATTTCCTAACACAACCGTCATGAGCTTTTTCTTTCGGTTTTGGGAATTCCACCGCCTAAGTTGAGATTTGGATTATTGAAGAATCACTTCTTTCCAATACTCATTATTTCTGAGATGGATGCCAATTTAAACTGTTCATTAATTTTGAGTTACACATGTGAACATTTTATTTGCTGTTGACTGTACATTATTCAACGTTTCAATATTATGTAATTTTCGCTCCACCTTAACTGAAACAAAAAAGTATTGAGCAACAAAAAGTTACTAATAATTTAATTTATACAGACTTTAATTTGTTTATTAATCTATGCTGCTAACGAGACGTTGTTGGTCTCTGTAAATATCTGTGTTATCATAATTGAAATTGGGTCGTTTGTGTTAAACTGTGGTTACGATGATAGATAACTAATAGAATAATATTTATTCAAACGCACACAACTCTTTGTAACTACGATATCTATAGCTCTAAAAATAGTTGACAAACTAATGCGCGTAGAGCGGCGCCGGCGCCCGGTCACAGGTCACTCATTGTTCGGGAACTATTGGCTCATCGCTTTGTTATAACATACAACGCGGATTAACAATTACTGTATTACTTAATGAAATGAATTAAAATCTACATATGATTAATTATAACTTGAAACGTGTTGATAGAACAGAACATTTGTTGCTAACGGTAGAGTCTACGTCGGTTTAGGTCGACATTAGTAACAATAATGATATGAGTAATAACTTTATAGAGGTGTATGTTGATGATTCAATGCGCTAAAAGCAGATTAAGCAGAAATAGAGCTTGTGTTGTTTGGTCATGGGCCCATATTTCTAATTCCATCCGACCAAAAATGAAGACTATTCTTTATGGACAAAATAAACCTTACCTTTCCACACTAACGTATTTGATTTAAATTATCTTCTCTGAATTAAGTCAACATTTTAAATTAAACTTGTCATTCGAGGTACCTCAACACTAATAATTAAATAACATTATGTACTCACAAACCTATCTAAGCGTATATTACTGAAACACGTTTGGTTTCTCAAAGTTGTCTATTGAAAAATTTGGACTATGTTAACCTATGTAATGCCATACATATAATGCAAATACCTACCCTATTTAAATACCAACTGTATTTAATACAGTGTGGTTTAGAATATGGTAGGTATAATTACAATTATAATAAACTCTGTTCAGTCTTACTCTATTCCACCTTGATAGTTTGAATAGCTAAATTTATTTTACTTATAAGAACTTATAAGTAAAATAAATTTAGCTATTATTATTACTATATAGCTAAATATTAGTACTCATTATCTTGTTGTAACGCTTGTAACGATTAAATAATTAAAATGTCACAGTAAGTTTTTATGAAACGACACGAAAAGGGTCCCCGACATCCTTTACTCCGCGACACACGACAATCATTGTCTAACCAGTGTGTATATACTTCAATTTATTTTTGTAAACAAATTCACGTAATTATTTCATTGAATTATTTTCACATTCTCCTGTAGACAAAGAATGAGGAGACAAACTTAGTTGATTTTGAAATAATTTCAAAAGCACTTTGTAATCAAAGTTTCTCGTAATGTTGCAGTTATCTCACAGAATAAGGTTCAGTCAAAGTCAAAGTCAAAATATGTTTAAATAGACTCATTTACTAAATTATTTGATATCGTCATAATACGGAATATGTCTGAGAAAAATAAATAAATATAATTGGAGCTATGACCCTTGTATAGCTAACTTATAATAGATAACTTTAAGTGTTTATTAACCAGGTATTTGCAAAGAGTCCCAGTTTTAAAACTGAAATAAATATTAAATTAATTATTCTAAAAATATAAACAACACTAATATATATGCATATTGCCAATTAACCCTACCATGATGGAACTCACTCACCTCAGGAGCACCTGCTTGCTTAATATTCCTTTAATTACTTACGAAAAAACATTAAGTTATTTTTTATATTACAAAATCGAAGACAAAAGTTCCTTTATTATAAGTAGGTAGATATTTGAATTATAGATAGATATTTTTATTTCTGTTTCTATGCCTCCTACATGGTATAGTTATTTAGTCCTACGTGTATAACATACAAGCGCACAGAATGCGATAACATCACCAACGTTTTGGAAATTGCAACTGGAATTAGGTGCATACAAAAACAACTACTTCGACTGAATGATCAAAAATCAAAAAAATTGTCAAAACTTTGTCATTGTTTTATTTAAGTTTTATGAAAAAAAAAATTATGAAGTTTAATTTTTAATTTATATTTATTTTCGATTCCAGATTAATTTTAACTTGAATGTTTTTTTTGTTTATGTTATAGGACAATCTCTGAAATGAAGTTATTTTATTTTATACATAATACTAAATTTAATTTTAATTTATTTAATTGGAATTTTATACATTATTTTTGGGTTTACCGATATGTCAGCGCAGACGTATGCGTCTTTAATGGATGTCTTTAATTATTAATTTTTTAATGGATCATACAATACTTATGGAGTGTCTCAGAATCCTTCTGTTTGAAAAACTGTTCCAAAACATTCTAAAGTATGTTTAAGTGTGAAAGATGTTTGAATGACGTAATAATATAAGTGGGGGGTTATCAAAATACCTCGTTGACACCTTTTTATCAGTGAATTTTTATAACCGGTGTCATTATCAGTGGTCGCAAGCCGCGAGGGCGTCCACTGAGGTCACGGCTGCTGTTCGCATAAACTAACACACATACATATATATGTGTTTATATATACATTCTCTGTATATATACACAGAAGTACCAAGTATATGAGGTGAGTCGGAAATTTTACTGTTAAAAAGACAGTACCTACAGCTGATGAAACGCACACTTCTTCACCAAACTTAAAACAATTAAGCGTATTCGTGTGAGAACGATCTTTATGTTAATAAGCCAACGGAATAAAGAAACATACCATTGCCTTCTTATCTTGACGCTAAGCGAGCCACAATATGACTTAATAGAAGTTTTATTTATATATCTTTTATAAAATAAGGACAGCGAATAAGCTCGTGGCCCCCCTGACAGAAAGTGGTCATCGCAACCTACGGACGCTTGCTACAACAGAGGATCGATCGTAATTGAATCGTACCCTAAATGTACGTGATTTAATATAAGCTCTCGCTTAGCTGTGGAGTCTAATCAAATCCCATACATTTCTCATTTAGCGATTCAATTGCGACTATCGTAATAAATGTTGTCTGGACCCTCTGAGCTATCACTGGCGCGTTCCCGTTACTAAAGAAACTTAGGCTGTTGGGTAAACTTCAGTATAATTATTATTAGCAAGCAAAGAATATAATACTACTCTTAGGTTAGTTCCTCAGTTCCACAATCTCGAAGTTCGTCCATTTCGTTTGGTTCTTCTCACGGGTGGCACTGATATTGATGGCGAATCTGTTGGTGCATTTAACTAAATCGAGGTCATTATCTAGCATTTCCTTACTCTATGCTTGTCAAGATCGCTTGTAGCGATAAAACGGACTTTTCGTCATATTATTAGATATTATCACAGTGTAAACATTACCAGTGCAAAATAAGTACTTTTATCTGAGAAAATGACTATGTATATATAAGACCGATACTGGTTAAAGATACCTTTCCTTTTTGATTGTCCACTTATAAATATGATCATAAGGACATTGTTCAGATTACAGAATGTAACATAATTCTGTTGGTTAAACCAAGATAAACGGGAATTTTTTAACTTTCTTTAGCAGACACGTAAGGTACAAAAATGCTGATACACCATTAAAAATATATTGTCAGTATACGCGCGCATCAAGAACCTGGTCATTACCCAGCTGGGTGAAGTGGACCTTACTTAGAATATCAACAATCATGTGATGTACAGACCGACAGTTAGTTACGTTGTACAAGAGATTTTTTTGTGGTTACTAAAACTCCAAACCAATAAATATTCAAGATAACAGTTTTTTGCATAATATAAAAGTTACTCTACTTATGCTGATAAAGATTTTTTTTCGAAATGCTAAATGTACACTTGCACTACTTCAAATATACGCGAATTAAGTTATGTACATACTATGTAAAAATATTAGTTAGTAAAATAATATAACATTCGTTCCAGCTGGAGCCGGGCTCTTCCAAGGTGGTACTGGGCTTGGCAGTGGGTGCAAACCCCCTAGGGCAGCTAGTGTTCTCCCCCCTGCTGGGTCTGTGGGCCAACCGCGCGGGCAATGCGCGCGCGCCGCTCCTGGCCACGCTCGCGCTGTTCGTGCTCGCGAGCGCCATGTACGCGCAGCTGCATCTTACGAGGCCCTACGCCAAGTACTGGATGGTGTTCGCAAGGTTTCTCGTCGGAGTTAGTTCAGGTACCTCGATTAATACAAAGGATTAATTAGGTAATTAGTGATAAAAATTTGTGTCGTCTTTGTCTAATGTTATTAGAACGACAGCCAGTGAGAAGTACTGTGTTACCCTTAGACGGTATTAAATATTATAATGGATAATGCTTTTTTTTATTTACCTATGAATTTTAATAATTTACTGGTATTGAAAGACGCGTTAGAAAAGATTTACCTATAAATGACGTGATTTCTATTTTTAATTAATGCAACGTCATGCAATTAAGGCTAACTTATTACCTTTTTGTTATGGACGTATCATAATACCTAAAGGATGTAATTTCATACTCGTTCAAGACGCTCGCTGTGTTATTACTGCGACCATAGATGTAATTTAGGATGATAACTTAAACTGATAACTGACTAACTGATAATTGATAACTGATAACTTTAACTTTATAATGATTTGATCTTCGCTCAATCTTGTGAGCAACGAAATTAAATAATGAAATTTGATATCCAAAGTACGGATCACCAGAAAATGGTAATTTAGCATATTTCTGAAGGCCGCCGATGCTGATAGCACTACCAATTGTCATATAGAACTGCAGAATATATTTAATAGTATCATCTAGTTTGTTGCCACGTATAATTGTTGATAAGTCCTTTTGTTCATATTGCGTTTTGATTCAATACTTAGTTACTGTATATGTAGGTCACCAGAACATAGCACATTGCTATGTAATGTTTAGGATGAGAGGAGTAAAATGAGAAGGTATTTCATGAACATACATACAACTAGATGTCTCATTTAAAGAAATCCAAGAACAATATTTTTTTATTCTAATGAAAGGGTACTTTTTCTCCAACTACGGTTTATTTCCACTCTGTATATCATTAACTTTAAAAATCACAATTTATTTAATACCTGACACTTTTAAATGCTAATCCTACCTCTTACCGTCCACCTATCTTAGATCTGGAGTCATTTTATGCGCCGCCTGGCCATCTAACACCATCTTACTTAAGTCACCATCACAATAATTTTAACAACTCTGTTGTGCTCTGGCAGTGGGTGGTTTAATAATCAGTTCCTCTGTGGTTAAGAAGTCTGGGTGCAGCTCGCTTCTATCTTTGCCTTATCATCACTTTCCATCAGGCGAGATGAGTTGTTATGTAGACCAATGTAGACATATAAACGTTTGCGACAACCTTCACTTGTTTACAAATAGAGAGAGGTACATTAGGAACACATGTATCAATTCGTTGACGATAGACGATGTTGTGTTTCAGCAAACATAGCAGTGGCGCGCTCTTACTTGTCGGCGGCGACGATGGTGGCGGAGCGCACGCGCGCCGTGGCACTCGTGTCGCTCGCGCAGGTTCTGGGGTTCGTGGTCGGGCCAGCGTTGCAGGTCAGACGATTGTACTACTAATGATTTCGGCTGTCTTTTCGTTTGTGGCTAGCCACACTCCACACATGTTCCTTCACCAAACTGACAGTTAAATTAATTAACTGTCTGTTTAGTGAAGGACCATTGACCTAATAATTAGAGCCATAATTTAATAATACTTAGGTTTCTCTCCATAACAATTAGAGGTTCCTCTCTCAATTCTTGGTTGGAGGCTTGTGTTAATGAGATAAATCTGCATTGTATGTATAATTTTTTTCATACCTATACATTTGTCAAGCGGTGTCAGGTGTAGTTTAATGATAATATGATCTAATTAAGTAAATCTGATGTTACTATTCTCCAGGCAGCAGCCGCGCCGCTCGGACCAGGTGATCCATACCCACCGCTGGGGGAAACCGGCCCCTTGCTGCGACTGGACATGTATACTGCTGCCGGCTGGATCAACGTCATCCTCGGTATTATCAACTTTGTGCTGTTCATGCCGTGGTGTTTCAAGGAGCGCCCCATTGCCGCGAGGGAGGCTATGCTTGCACAAGGCAAGAATTCAGGTCAGTCTATATGTTTATTTATTATCTATATGTTTATAGTTGCTCTATTGGGTGTACAATACTGAGGTTCAAGGATTAACAGCCAACTCTGAGGTATTTTCGGTGCAATGTACGACAAATTCGTTTTAATTTACCTAGATGACCGATGACGCAACGACTTAAAATCAGAATACAAATATATAAACATATAACAAAATAAAAATAATTAATATGAGAGGTGAAGCTCAATATTTTATTCAACAACAATTTGTTGTCTTCTGCAAGGGTTCTAACAAGATCAGGTCATCAACAACAACGGTGCTAACTTTAAATTCTATTTAAAGTTAGCACCGTTGTATTACTAATATGCGAAAAAAGGTCATAAAACTGAAATAATTATGTTGATTATTAACATCACTTACAGAGAAAGAAGCTCTGAAAGCAATGAAGCCTGACCTGGTGAGCAGCTGGACGTTGGTGGTAGCGTTCTTCGTGTTGGTATTCAACTTCGTGCTCCTGGAGACGCTTGCCACTTCGCTCACTATGGACCAGTTTGCTTGGAGCAAGAAGCAAGCGCTGGAGTACATGGGCGCGCTCATGAGCGCTGGAGCCGTAATTGCTTGTGTCACTTTTGCGCTCATCTCGCCTCTTGCCAAGCGTTTTGAAGAGCGGTGAGAATATTCTCAATTACAAATTCTTTACTTATCATTAAAGTAATATGAGATATAAGTTAACATTTCATCAAGTCCTATTGATTAGGAACATCTGTTACGAAAAAGTATAGGTCTTAAAAAAGTATTATCAGTCATGTAATATTCGTTAACTTTTAGTATAGTAAAAGATATCTTATGGATGCCGATTTACTTTACATCCACAATAACAACATATCACTGCCCGAAGAATCTGGAACTTTCTGGAATCGACGGGACTAAGCGAAGAACTCTAATGGGCTGCCATTAAAGGTCAATTTATCCGGCGATTTTGCCTACAAGGCCTAATTTGGAAGAATTTATTTTGAATACTTAATAAAATCTAAACTAACTCTTATTACAATAGAATAAGACTAATCCGCCGCCGTCGGTATCTTATCGGCTTATTGCGTGTGAGAGACTCATTATATTGATTAACTTGTGGTGAGAACAAACAAAGATGTTATATGTAACAAGAGGTAGGTTATACAGGTTTAGAAAATGGCACTTTGAAACTAGGTAAATGAGCCAAACTTAGGGTTTAGATCGCGTCGTAGCCAACATTTTAGCAGTTCTAGTTAACAGTTTCAGTTCAGTCTAAGTAAAATTCAGAGTAAAAACCATTTTTAAATACGATTTGTTGTGGTTTACAGAGCGCTGCTGTTGTGGGGTGGGTTCCTGCTGACTGGGCTGGCGTCAGTGCTGTGCATACCTTGGGGCCCCGGGCCGCCCCCGCTGGCCGCGGACGAGGGCGGGGGCGAGGGCGGGGGCGGGGGCGGGGCGCACGAGGCGGGCGGCGGCTGCCCGGCGGCGGCACAGCCCTGGTGCCTGCACTCGCGCCGCCTCACGCTCACGCAGTTCCTACTGGCCTACGCCTGCGTGTCGGTCGGCTACTCTCTGGGAGTCACGCTCATACAGACCATCTTCTCCAAGGTGTTAGGGCCGAGGCCGCAGGTAAAATATTTACTAAATTACGTACGTAGAGAAATATTATCACGTTTGGATATGTTAGCGTATGCTTGGGTCGACATTACAAGCTTGTTTTTGGGCAGCACATAGTAGTTCTTATTTAAGAGGGTTTTGGCTCTGAGACAATGACTTACTATAGGAACAAGGATTCCAGAATTATCATGCTTAAAAAAGATTATCTAGACGAATTATTCATTGGCAGTATCACGATTTCTTTTCTTATGGAGTTATTTACAAGATTTGCCAACTCTATCGTGAATATTAAAATATATTTTGCATATCACCTTAGCCAATCAGTTATTAGTTTTCGTCGATGAAAATATAAGCCGGTATAACAGGCTGATTTCCTCCGAGAGTGGGATCGAATGTCACTGCTAAAACAACGCTTTCTCAATAAGCTTTAGTCGCTGAAGAAACATGTAAATTTTTGTCTGTACCCTTCTGTATGAGCTTTTGAGTTAGACTGTATGTGGTGTCAATCGAGCGTCATGTAGCTCTGTAGTGAGCCAGTAGTGTATGGTGAGGTGGTGCGCAGGGCGTGTGGATGGGCGTGCTGACTGGCGCGGGCTGCGTGTCCCGCGCGCTGGGCCCCGTCTTCGTGGCGGCGGTGTACGCGCGCTCCGGGCCCGACGCCACCTTCGGCGCCACCGCCGCGCTCACGTTGGCCGCGCTCGTCGCGCTGCGCTGTGTGTACGCGCGCCTACAGCCGACGGTGGGGGGGCCCACGGTGGGGGCCGAGCACGAGATGGGGCCGCTGGTGGCCGCGGCTGGCGGGGAGCACGCCGAGCGCGCCGACCACGGCTCATGACGAATGTTTACTACTTATTGTGCTCACATTTCATTCAAACATCGAAGACAGTTATTCCCTCGCTCGGACCAGTGGTGGATCGAAGATTTCCTTTAATATCATTCGAACCTTAGAGCTAGGAGCATTTACGTGTTATGAAAGCGCAGAGAAATGTGTTAATGTTACAATAGAAGGGAACTTTAATAAGCAAAAGCTTTTACTGAAGAACTGAGAGACTTATTTGACTGTTTTGGGTAAGTTTTTAATATTGTATTTGAATATCTGTTCGTTGTTTCAAAAAACAAAAAAAAATAACAAATGTGAAATAAATATGTCCTGAAATTTGGATCATCTAGTTTAAATATGCCAATGGAAGTGGTAGCTCACTTTATTACTGGCTTATAAGGTCACTTATAAGATCACCTATTTGGACATTTTAAAGTGATAACCGAATTAATTACAAATCCACAGCAGCAATATTTAACGTGTCTGTGATATGCTACCAATGTAAAGTAACTAACAAGTAACTCTGTCTGATGAGAAGAACGTCTATATAAGTTGGCCAAAAAGACTCCAGATTTGAGTGCTTTCTAGTATGAATATTTAATACAAGCTAGAAATACGTCTATCTTAGAAGTTACATATAATTATTACATAAAGCAACCAATTCTTACTAAATTTGTATTATTCATAAAGGTAATGATTCTTCAAACCGGTATCGGTATTACGTAACAGTAGAAACTTAAATTTATTAATGATTTAAATTATCTAAATATATATTAGAACTAGAAGAGCTACAATTATGTAAAAGCTAATATAAACGTTGTTGTCAATAAAGAGTCGACACTGACACTAGTGTGTGTGTGTGTCGACTCTAGTCGTTTAGTAATCACTTCCGGTTTCATTATCGTTGCCTTTGCTAAGTCTAATAAATTATACAGTGTTTTGACTAAGATCTGTTTAAAAATCTTGACGATGAAGTTGTTTGTACACTTCGTAATGTCCTCTGGCTCTGGTCTTTGAGGTATTTTAAGAAAATTTTGTTTTTAATATAACTCAAAAATTATGTTAAAAAGTCACAAGGCCCAATTTTTAACTTTCCAAAGTAATCCTGTATTTAACATAAATCGGTACTGAGATGGTCTTGCCACAGTGTTACATATAAACAAGACTGTTCATTATATTAAGATGTTTGTAAATAGTCTTGATAATATATAATATATTTTGTACAGAGAGTTTGTGTAAATAAAAATTATATTAGGTTTGTCACGTTTATTGATGAAGTAAAGGTATATCTTTTGAGAATACTCTGTGGTTATGTCGACGAAGCGCCATAGTTAATTAATCACAGTTTTAAAACAATCAAAGCTAATAAAAGTGTGATTGCTTTGATTTTAATTTATTTGAATGCGTTTTTAAATTGTAATAAAATTGGAATCAACAAAAGCAATTAAACTTAGACAGTAATCAATAACTTGTTATCAAAAAATAACTATACGTATGGAAGTTTGTACACATACAAAATTATTATGTAAAAATAATTGCTCAATTAATTTTAATATTCTATTGTTAGGTAGAGGTAATGTGTAATAATACATAAATATTAGTAACAGGCAAATACTAAATGTTATCAGAACGCAAAGTACAAGGTGCTCTAGCAAGTTTGTGTCGATGTCTACACAGTATGTCATATTTCTTGGGTTCACTGACACTTTGAATACGTACAGTAACCCCAACATAATAATACAACCTCTCCTTTTCTTTGAGTATATTTACAATTGCTATATGTTAATACATGGATATTTTATAAATAAATGAGTCTGGTTATTTTTAGTAACATTTTATTGTTTTTTTTACCCCAAGTTTAAATTATCTGGTTCGAGATATACCTACTTTTAAAATTAATAAGTTGTTTTTGAAAGGAATTAAGAAACATATTTGGGTATTACGACACAAATGTATTATCCCGCATATCACTCATCTATGGTAGATATACAGTGTAATAAAGGCAAGTTGTTGTAAATTGAAACACAAATATATTTAAAATAGTTTATTTAAACTTTTATTCTTAATGAGTACATAACAATATCAATACAAGTATCACAGTTTACAGGATCCTCCCACTTGGACCCTCGTTTGAAGAATGGACAAACTCTTCATCAGACTTATATATTGCATCCAATAAAATGTATTTATAGGTTCAAGTCCCTCGTGGGGCCGTGTGCGAGTTGTTGATACGATCATGAAAGTTTATTTATTGCAACGATCGACAGTTTTAAAGTTAGTTTGTTCATACTAAATAGTGGGTCATTGTGTACAATATTGTATTGATTGGTGACGTATTACTTTTATAGAAGTTTATAAATTAGTAAGTAAAATACAATGGATAGAAAAGCACGCGTAATGTTCTCAGTTGACGTGTGCCTTGTTTTGATACTAACGAGGCAATGTAAATAGTTTTTAGATATTTAATGCATTAAAGTTAATGAAACACGTAAATGTCAAAAAATTGAATAGCAACATCAGCCTTGGCATACCACTTAGAAACTACCCGGCGGTAACTACCTGTTGCAGTTACAGTTTGTTGTCATGCTAATTACAAGTGGACTATTGTCATGAGACTGCGTTACAGTATGCAATTCTTCCCCTTAAACGTTGTTCGTAAATTTACAGGTCAATATATTTACAATAGCGTTAAATAGAACAAAATTACCGGTGAATACAAATAATTACCGGTAAGTACATTGGAATACTGGTAAAGCAGTATAGTCAGTCGTGTGCAGACAGCAGCGGCGGGCGGCGCGGGGCGGGGGCGGGCGGCGGGGCGCGGGCGGGCGGCGCCAGGCGCTCGGCGTGGCGGGCGCTCTGCGGCAGCGGCGCGCGCCGTGTCTCCGGCGCGGCCAGCACGGCCAGCGACGCCGACAGCGAGCAGCCGCCGTACAGCAGCGCTTGCACGTACACGCTCTGGAGACACATCGTCGGCTTGTTCACTTGTAGCACCAGCCCATGGCAGGCTCGGTACTCTGGCCAGACACAAGGAAAGTGAAATACGAAAGTTCCTTAAATAACTGTAATTCGACCTCGAGAGCACACAATAAATCACCCTTTTTTCAGGAGCCCATTCGTTTAAGCCTCTAGCTATGCGGAAGTCGTGTGTGGGATTCGCCTAGTCCCTGATCATAGCGACACTAGAAAAAAACCCAACTTAAATTTCCCGATAGCTCCAACTCTACTGCCCTTCGTGGATGTGATCTAGGTTCTGCAGAAGCAATCATATTAAACCACCCTAGACTTTCTTATTCAAATTGATGGGTCATATAGATATATAACTTGTACCGAACTATTTCAAAGCATTACCAATAGTGGTGTCTGCGGCGCGAGCACGGAGCCGAGCCTGCCGACGAGCGAGCAGGCAGCGAGCGCCGAACTGCGCGTGTCGGTAGGGAATAGTTCCGCCGTGAACACGTAGATAGAGTTGAAAGCGAACGTGATCGATAGCTTCCCCACAAAGAACAGCCCTAAGGCTGCGCCAGAGTGCGCTAAAAAGATAAAGTGGGGCTGATTAGGCGGCCTTGTCTACCATTCTTCCGCTATCTTGGAAGCGGCTCTGAATTTAAACAAAACTAAAAAACGTGAAAGTAGAGAATTCTATAGTAAGCAAACAAATATATTTTCATTTTGTCAATGTAAGCATTGGGAAGTGTTATGTCAAATTTTTATTCTACTTTGACTCGCTCATCTCGTCCTATGTCTAGTCGATTTGGGAATAGTTCTTGATGGATCTGCCTGACAAAGTAACAATAAATTTTACTATATAAAATATGCATTTATAGTAATCATTACTAATGTTAACAATGAGGAAGGCAAACTCAATCTACTTACAGATAAAAAATGGTACCACGCAAGCGACTCCACACATCACGAAAGCAGTAAAAATACTCCACTTCCGTCCGAAGCGCTCCAGCGCCATCATGATGAGCAGCGAGGCCACAATCTCCATAGCCATGTTGAGCGCAAAGTTGACGTATTTGTCGCCCGACAAGGTCACGGAGTTGATGGTGAGGCCGTAGTACACGAAGGCCACGGCCACCCAGCACCAGCAGCAGGCGGCGAAACGGCACAGTAACACGCGGGATTTCAATAGAGACAACCATTGACTAGATTTCTCTGTTGATTCAGTCTGTTTGTTGACCTTTTCGAGGGCGCTCATTATCTCTTCTTTTAATGTGACCTGCCAGGATGGAGGGTAATGAGGCAGATCATATGTCATAGCAATTTTCTTTGCATCGAATTTACCAACAAAGACTACAGAGCGCCCTATGATGGCTGTCAATAAGTTACCAAAAAATTTTAACTTACGTCATAAAATTTGATTTTGTGGAAATTGCTTGATTAAAATTGAATTGCTGATTTAAAATATTTAAATATGAAACAACTTTTCAGTGACTTAACTTTGAAATTGCGGGAGTTTAGGGAATAAGACAAAACAAAATAATATTACTATATAATTGATAATTATTGGCATGAATTGATGTAATCGATATTGAACATACAAAAATGCTAATGCATTCAGCGTCAAAATTTAAATTCCAACGACAACTATGCTATCTGGCGTAAATTAGGCAGCACACTGTATCATATACAACTGCCAATAAATATTGTATTTTGATACAAATATGTTAAGGTTGAAAATAAAAATAAACTACAATTCTGTATAGCTTCTGGTTTCTATTGGATATGTATTTGGGAACTAATACACATACTGTAAGAACAATATCTTCGCTGATGGTTCCCATTCTCGAAGAAGAACAACACTGTAACATTTTGTTGCTTACTTTATTAAGTGCAGCCGCTCTCCTGATAATCGCCTCGGCTTCAGCCGTGCGGCCCCTCGCCAGCAGCCACCGTGGGCTCTCATCCACCAGCAGCCAGTACAGCGGCAGTAGTAGAGCGGGCGTGTGGATGGTCCACAGCAAGTGCCGCCAGTACGGCACCGCCCACGCGACCAGCGCGAACAGTACTCCTCCCAGCCCGTAAGCCACACCGGTCGCGCACGCAAACGCCGCCCGGAGCGACGGACGAGCTAATTCTACCACTGAAACACATGACAAATACATCTATTGTATCTTATTTATGAGACCCTCATTGATTCCTTTGATTCCTCAAGAAGGAAACAGAGACTGACGTGTGAAGGATATTTAAACAGAAGTTTTGACCTTTAATGACAATATACGCAAGTCATATTGATTTGAAAATTGCAATATAGCTATTTTTTTCTAAGAAAAAGTTCAATTAAAACAACCTGAATAGATTTCTATCATCTCTTCACCGTCCATCATCTCGTATTGCTATATTTCATCATGTCAATAAAAGATATTGATGAATTATGAAATATTTTGAATTATTTTGATAGCTTACTAAACGAATTGAGTCGTAGTTTTAAATATATGGATTATATACAAGTTACAAACAATTGTGATGTGAGATAATAGATTTAGTAGTCCTGTGAAGCAAGTGCCATTTGTCTTATAATGGGTTGTAAACTGTAAACAATTGGACATAAGGTACGTACTCATGACGTAGCCGGCGCTGTTGAAGCCGTAGCCGAGCATGGCCTCGAAGAACTCCAAGCTGATGTACATCTGATAGTTAACGGAGAAGCCCTTGATTATGCCTAGCACGCCCATGAACGCCGAGAATATGCAGAATGCTGTGCGCCGTCCGTATCTTAACATGGAATGAAACTATTATACTATTATAGAACTTATTTTATCGTCATTTTGTTATGATAAACACGGTATTATGGATATAATACAACATAGATATTTTGATTTAAGTTACTTTTTTAATGTTAGTTATTTAAGCTTCCACATAGCCTTAAGGATCTTGTCCTAGCACAGGGGAGTCTGGTGCCTGAAGTACTACTGGTGATTTGTCACCACCACCACTCCCCACCACCTACACTCTGCCACACAAAAGATATGAAATAAACAAATACTGACTGTATGGTAGAATTAGTATCAAGGACTTAAAATATAAAGATCAAAGTGTAATGATTACTTTCAGATTCACAGACTTCAAGATCTTGAAAGGTTACTCGTTTGGTCAAATTGCCGTTCTTTTGATGTAGTATTCGATTCCTTACTCCATATCTTCTAAGTCGATCACAACAACAATAAAGCTATCACAACTTGATTGTAGTTTTCTGGAGGATACTTTTGATTTGATTCTAAAAAACATCTTGAAAAGCTTACGTATCGGACGTGTAACCGGTCAGGATGAGAGCGAGGGGAAGCGCCAGGTTCCTTATTGTGCCCACCAGAGTTCGCATCCATTCCCGACATGCCAGATCGAACTGGAATTGACATTCATATCTTCAATATTAATTATTATCTCAGGATACACGTTATTAATTTTAAGTATGGTAAAAGGCAAAAATGATAATATGGATGTTCAAAACATTTTATAACGTTATAAAATATGTATTCAAAATTAGATGTGTCTGTACCAACCTCAACAAAAGTAGTATCCTGGTTCTGGTAGACAAATTGTTGGCAGGCGATGGTCTCGTATGAGTGGTAGTGTTCCTGGTAGCAGGTCTGGTTGTTAGGATCCAACGGGCGGTAGCGGACGCAGCGCGTGCTGTTTGGCAGCAACGCAAGCGCGGACTCGCTGTCCCATTGTGGCTGGCCCGTCTCACATTCTGGGACTAAACATCTGCAAAGCAATAGAAATCAGATTTTAATAATCAGGTAGTAATAAAATGGAATTCCATGAGTCTATTTATATCCGAAACATACATAGGTACACACTGTATCCAAGATTCTGAGGAAACCGTGAGCAAGCTTTGCCAGTTAATGACAATATCATCATTTAGGTTCCATTTCTATAACGCATTGAAAGTAGAAACGGAGGAAACAAGGGTTGATACCGTTGATTTTTGACAAACTATTATGAATATATGTATCTCCTTATGTATTATTATATGTTATATATGTATTGTTGTATAGATCTTTAGAACTGTATAGATCTTTAGTTCATTGTTATTTTTAGACAGAGGTTTCATAGAGATATTCATAACTAGTATATCGCTATTGATATTAGAAATTTAAAGATTTCTAAAAGCACTTTCATCCACAGATTACTTAGATTATATCTAAAGACTTAATCTTATAACCGAACGAAAGTGGAAAAACGAAGTGGTGTAATAATACACGAATGTGTAAGATAAGTATTCTTATCATGATACATCATAAATCATATATTAAGATGAAGAGATTGCACATTGGTTATGGCTTGACTACACCCGTCGTATTCTTTTAAAATTAGAATTGTTTTAAAGGTCTCAGGTTGGTGACAAAGGGAGCTCAGTAACTCCGTTGGCACGAGCGAGCCGCAAGAAGCTTTGCAATAAACCTACCTGACGCAGATACTATAACACTAGCCCAATCCCTTCTTTATTAGTAAATATGGGTTAAGTATATTTTCTAATCAGCGGTTCAACTTTCTGAAGTCGCTTGTATTTATCATCTAGTACCCAAAATCCTTATGTGTTGCTCTCTTGTAGTCAAGCCTGTGTTAAACAGAGAGACGAGTATGGGCTGATGATGGTGATGACGGGGTTTTTCATATTCACCCAAGTTTCGACGAAACATTCGTGTCCCGGAGTCAACGTAAAAACTATTTAAAAACAACGTACACACATTCACCAACTGTACCAGCTTCAGGACTAGCATGAATGTCCAACCACGGTATCAGAAATGTCGCCATTGCTTATCTTACAAAGATTAAGAAGAAATCAAAGCGGCATCAATGATGCTGTGCTCCGATCGTATCATTACATCCGTTCGTTTTTCCTTTGTAAGTATTTTTTCAGTATCATTACGTAACATAAAACCGATTTATTATTATTATTTATTGTAGATTCAATTTTTTTAGGTACCTACATTGTGGAGTGTCTTGAATGCTATCTAGATCTGGAGGATAATAAGTTTGTGGTCATAAAGAAGAAAAGAAACAAACTTCTACATTATAAATTGAATTTTAACATTTTACATTTAATAAAATTTGCTTATCAGGGTCTTTAGTAACATGTAACCGAAAAGTAGAGGCAGAGCGACGTCACAAAATGATGGAGGTAACAATATGGTCAGACGTGGATTGACAGTATTATGTCAAACCACGTTTGGAATTTATTAATCATAATTGGTTGTGGAAAGATTATTTAATATGAAATAACCGACGATAATTTTAAAATCGGGCCACGAATTTATATACCTTTAGCGACACTGACCTCAACATGATATATCTTGGTGATAGAACGTTCAGCGAGTTATGTAGACGTATGTATATAATAATAATGTTATCCCTGAAATTTACATACTACGTACAACATATCTTTTATGGTTATACTGATTATGATACCCACTATCTTTATCAAAGTCTGTGCGTAGAATGCGGAGATATCTAATTAGCGTTAATTGGTATTTATGTCGTAATGTATACTTAGATAGCCGAGATATTTAATTTATTCTTGTAAAAATTAGAAGATTAATATAATACGGTGCAAATGGGACTCAGGAAGTATGCAGAGAGGAATCATCCAGAAGAATGGTATGAGGTTGCTTCTGTCGTACACTCCAGAAGATTAATGTATCCATTTGTAGGTCCTATGAAGGCGATGTGGAACTTACATCTTAGCAGCTTATATAGTGCTATTACTGGCCACTTTAGCACGAATAGCAAGCTATTTAAAATGAAGTTAATTGAATCGTCTCTGTGTAGTTCCTGAGGGGAGCACACTCAACAAATCGACCACACCTGGGTAACTGTGATGCTCTTGCTAGGAACAGAATGGGTCTCTTTGGATTGGGGTAGCTCAGTTACTTCAATTACTAAGGGTGCTGACTCCATGCGTCCTTAGTAAGTACATCTTCGAAGTATTCCAGGAGAGCAAAAAGCAGACAAGTATAAGGGAAGCACAAACAGTCGAAGTGCTACGGGAGTGTAACCTGACCCTGAACTAAATAAGATAAGATAAGATAATGTTCAAATAAGATAAGGTTTCTATAGCAACAAAGTCACTTTCGGCATGGTTGGTTCCTGGATGGGTCAATACTCCGGAAGGCACGTTAAACCAAGTGGCATTGGGCCAGTGTGGTTGTAGTGTTATGACCGTTGACTTCTCATGGGTTTATCCCATGTAGGAAGGCAGCAGTGGGGCGTCCTCTCAAAATTAATTTCAACTTAAAAACATTACGCAATTTTGATAAAAAAGGGTCTGGACAGAAGGAGTGTTCCTATAACAGACCCTTTTTTTCATTTTCTGTGCCTTTTTTAGGAACAATTGATATAATAAGTGGGGGAAAAAAGTTTTTTTTACATTAAAGTTTTCATTTAATTATATGTGCCATTTTATTCGTAGACTTTCTGCGATCTTGTAGGTAGATCCAACACCTCCCAGCCAAGTTCTCTTTATTTTTGCTGAGTGGCTAAAAATGTATGTGGTCTAGCGTTATCGTGATGAAAGACCACACCCTTTCTTTTCATCAATTACGGCCGCTTACTCTCAACTTCTTGATTTAATCTCATCAGTTGTTGGTAGTAGAGATCTGAATCGATTGTTCTGCCCGACGGTAAAAGTTCATAATGAGCAATGCCCTTCCAATCCCACCACAGACACAGCATCACCTTATTGCGAGTTAACCCAGGTTTTGCCAGTCTGTGAAGCCTGACCGACCACGACTTTTTTCGCACGTGCTTGTCATACGTGATCCACTTTTCATCACCAGTTATCCAATCTCTTCAAAAACGATCGGTTTCATTACGTCACAATAAAGAATCGTAAATGAGTACACAGTTCATTAGGTTCCTTTCAGTGAGGTCGCGTGGCACTCAAATATCGATCTTTTTTGTTTACCCACCTATTTTCAAATGGGTCAAACTGTTTTTGGTAAATTCCCAGTTCTTCAGCTATGTCGTAACTGCTGATATGCCGATGTTGCTCCACTTCAAAAATAGCGTACATTTTATCCGAAACGGTACGACCAGAGTGAGGTGCATTTTTGACCTCGAAATTCTCGGATTGAAAACGCTTACACCAACTTTGTGCTACTCTTACTGACACTGCGTTAGGTCAAAAGTCACACATATTTAATATTTAATATATTTTAATTTTTTCAAATATTAAAATGTCATTAACACCAACCAGATACAAATAGTACACCCAAAGATATTTCATTATAATTTTATACTTAGTATATGCGAATAGACTTTCTCCGAGTTAATATGATCCTGAACGACTTCCACCTATAAATCTCTTTGGGCTTTCCTGGCTGTCTTTTGTTCAACTGTTTTAAAGGTTATGTCGTTATCATAAATCGCGTTGAAGTTCTTTGTATGAGGCTTTCGGGGTTCGTCGCTACAATGTACTGACCTTATGTATAATCATTGTAAATACCTATTAGTATTACAATGTTTTATCTCTTTCGTCATAGGATAGAACGAGAAACGATATATCAAGGTTAAATTTCAATCACTCAAACTATGTTTTCCAGACTATTTGGTATGGTATTGACTGATCCATAGACCAAGTTCCGAGTTCCCCTTTGGCTAACGTTGTAGCGAACCCGGCCACATCTCTAACGTTAATTAAAATCATTTCTAGTAAGAACACGTTTAATTTCCTATTTAATTAACTTACATACCAAACATAAAAGACAAATCATGTTTAACAGGTTTTTACTAAAATAGAAAGAGACCGGACACACGTTTGATAAGAAAAAGTTCGCTAAAGATTTTTTTTTTGGGACTGACTAATACTGTTGGCCGCAGATGGCCTTTACAGCGTTACCGGGGTTTTAAGGAGGCGAGAATCTTGGAGAATCCTTAAGGAGCGATTCGCCTCTGGAGGAGTTCAAATCGACAGGCATCACCTCCGGGGGAGGTGTCCCGCTGTCTCTTAGATTCAAAGTTAGCTCAAGAACCATCACCTCACACTTATATACTGATGTGACTTGCAAACTTTGTAAGCGTGATTCAGGCTTCACTACGTATTGTGATGTTTCAATAGCGTGCCTCAGTGTACTTGACCATTTCTCGGTTACGTACGTAGCCGCTGTATTGTTAATAACACCATTTATTATTTTAAACAAAATATTAATGTAGTCATTAAGATAATCCAATTTAAATGTGACTTCGTTATTCAATAATACCAGAACTCTCAGTATTGGGAGGCCTCCACCCCTCACTAGGTGACAAAGTGATCTGGTGTACTGGATCTATTGATTCGAGAATCTTGGGGAATATTGGGGAATGTTCAGCAGTAAGACGTTTCTTAGCTGATAAGATGCTTATTTATGTTTGTATATTTGTTAAGAACTCACCAACAGGCAGGTTCACAAATAGTTTTTAATGTTTTTTACTTTTTCTTTATTTTGACAGAAGGTTGTCATTATTCTGTTTTTCTTCATCATGTTATCTTGTTATTTCATTTCGCTATATTTTATATTGGTTTTCTTTTACTTGAATATATTATTACTCTGAGCTGTCCACACTATTATTTACTCCGTTACAATATTAAATTAACAGGATTATTATTGGCGATTATAACCTTATACATTTACACATATAAACAGGTACTCAATATTATAAGTGATGAAGTAAGCTACTAGGTACTTTACTAAACCTATTTATAACTAGATAATTAAATCTATTTTAATAATTATAATGAGTTCATTGTCAACGATGTTACTCCACAGTTTTATTTTCATATTTATTCATCATCTAGTTTTAAAAGTTTAATCAACAATCCAAACTTTTGCAAGAAGTACCTGTCGATGTAGATTCTTTTGTATTTTAGTTCTATATAATTTCCGCGATCATAAGTTGTTACCTGATTAAACTTATTACAACCCTTGCATATTTAGATATCAAAAGGAAATTGTGTATTTTTATTTTGCCTAATAAAATCTGCTACCTTTTGATTCCTCGAAAACAAACATGAAACGCCCTTCACCTTTTTACTTATCGCATACAAAGTGGTAGAACCACTTGTTTGAAGTTTTTTTTAATTCGTATATAGGTATGATTAATATTTTTTATTAGTATTTGTGTGATAATTTTTCCGTCAAATAATGGTAACATGTCAGGTCTTAATTGCTCCTGTGTTGTAATTACGAATGCTAAATAAATGATGCTGCAGCTTGGATGGGTGTGTGTGTGATCATATACAAAAGAAATTGAGATCTCTATTTGTTGTAGTTATATCACCAGACCCGCGGCTGACGTTGCCAACCGCCGGTCTGAAGTGATCTCATGCGACACCGCTAGATGGGTTGTTCCCAGACAACCAAAGACTATTGTTCTTAGTGCCCACGATCGACATGACAATCCCCTTGCAGGCGTTATAATGAAAACATCGAGGTGTGGGAGATTTTTATTCGTTTCAGTTTATTTATCACACTATCAAAAAGTGCGATAACAAAGATTTTAAAAGTATTACCGACGTTGGCTAAACATTTACAGATTAAATATGTTACGAGAACTATATGGACGACATGTGTTATTGTCAACAATCTAACAATCAAAACAGACATAGTTGTATTGTATGTCATAACATTTTGAATTTTGTGCGCCCCACTGGGTCACTTACTTGGGGATACTGGAATGCTTCTTGTACCGCAAACCCCAGTACCCCCAGTAATTTTCAATGGAATTGAACACTCTCGATCGTGTTTATCGTTAGTTGTCAAATCCTATAAAAATGCCAGAATCACCTCTGTTGTGAAGAATTGAAAACAATATTTATATATGCATTTTAATGTTAAACGCTACTAAGCTCGAAACTTGAAACTGTTGGGAATAGAGTGATATCCTCTGTCAACATCATCGATAGATTTTCCATTCGAATTTATTTCAGATATCATATAATTGCAGAAACGTTTGTTTTTGCACACATAATTGTAATGGCTGTAGACTTGGATGATGGTGCCTAGCCAGGCGGATTAAGAAGAAGCCCTACCACAAATCAAACTGAGCTAAAAATTTCTGTCCATATAGGGAAATAATTTCAGGATCCGAGGCCGCTACAAGACAAATAAAATAACGACCATATATTTAAAAGTGTTTACCTGAATGGCACCTGGTCAGCGACGAACACGTAATTGAGCGAGTACATAGCAGCGAGGATGTTGGGCAGGCACAGCATCAGGACCATGTACCGCTGGTACAGCCCAAAAGGCCCGAGTTGTTCCAGAGCCGCCTCCATCGCGTTCCCATCGTTCTCGTGGAGTTGCTTGTAATCCGGGATGACACCATCGTCCGCACCGTTCTCGTTGTGTCCACGTGTGGGGATGCACCCCGGAGAGGAACGCGCGCGTCCGTCGTCGACCGCTGTCTGCTCCATATCGCGCGGCACTGGCTGCTGCAGTCACTTGTATACACGGAGCAGTTACAAGCGAGATAAGATTGTTTTCGTCATCAACAAATCGTTACATCATTACTTTCATATTTCTTTTAAAATTTGGCAGTTATTTCTTTGAGCTAAAATGAATTTTGTTCTTGAAACTATGGCACTAAGATTAAAAATAGAAAACAGGTGCATTACTATTTATAGTATTTAAATATATCATTGATCAGCGTTCAATGCCTCGACTGCTATGAAAGACAGATAAGATATTTACTTTGTGTCTAATGAATCGATACATTTTATTTGACTTGTCTAGTTTTAAGACTAGTTACATATTGAAATATTACAAAGATGAATCCTTGTTTGAGTGTACACTTATTAAAACTAATTTGGATAGTTGAAGTTAAGTATTTTCACAAGATGTTACAAAAAATAATATTTACAATAATATATTGGGCCGGCAAGGCGCAGGTGGCTAGGGTAGTGTGTCGCATGCTGCACTACCTATGCGAGCGATTGGACTCCTCCTGCTACTTACCATGAAGGGGTGTCGAGGTATTTACTGTGCTTTTTATGTATGTTCAACAATTTCTCTATAAATTGTGAAACGATTTTGAAAATTCTTTTTTTTTTCTATATTGTATATTGCAGAAGCGGGCACATTTTCACAAAGTTAGGATCTGATGATGGGATCCCATGGAATTCGCGGGGAACCTTCAAATTCTTTAGGCGTAAAACGTGTTGCACATTTCTTTTTCCAATGTTGTTCGAGTATTAACCAACGACAACACTGACTGTCACCTGTCACTTTGATATTAGAAATTTTTCACTCAAATTGTGAAGAAAAGGTTTTAACATCATGTAAAAAACCGACTTAAAAGCACTAAATAGGCGAAAATAATTCAAGTTAAGAAGTTATCCAATTTATATTATTTTTTGGAGTAATTTTCGTTAGATAACTTCTAAGTTGTTAGATAATACAAAGAACAGTAGAGCTCCGACTCCTGAAAATAATTTTCAATTGTATAACTTATTAGATTAAATTATTTTTGCCTTTTAGTGTTTTGGAATCGATTTTTACTTTTCTTTTAAACTTTTTACTAGTTTGGTTCTGCACTAAATCAACGTTTTTTAACTAAGTTAAAAAATGCATAATTATAGTAACATATAACAGAATTAAGTCTTAATGATGTAAATTCAACCGCTTGGAGACCTTTTTACTTCATAAAAACCATTCCAGAATGTAAACGCCACAATAAGCGCCGTTCAATTTACGTCAGCCATTAAGATTTTATGAAAAATTGAGATGAGCAAATCACAGGCGTTAAATGAATTGGATATTATATTGGATAGTGGAACGATATACATTGTATTCATGCACTCCACAGGTCCTCATGGTAATGTAAAAATCTTTCGTCTCGACGAACTTTTCTTGTATTGTATTTGCTTGTATTTGCAATAGGTCACCTTTCGCGGCACGTTGACAATGACATAAACAAACTATATATAGCTATAGATTTAGGTGTCAAATTCTTATATACATATAACCGATAGCGATTAGCGTTGAAGTGAGATGAGGATGGTGACCTAATGTAATGTAAATATTGGTGAAGGGTCATTGCGGTAGTGTCTACTGTTAATATACGCAACGGAGTCAAGTTGCAGGTGTTGGGTTGGTGCGTGTATCAACGAAGTAGCCCGTATTCATTATCTTCATAGGCATACGGTGGGCACGAACACCTTGTTGAATGTTGAATGTTAATGAGCCCAGAAGGCAGAAAAGTCTAAAAACAGCTCAAGGGTTCATTTATTATTAATATCGATCCGATCTTTTAAAGTACTTATAGAGAGATAACACAAGTATTTATTACTTTCTAAGGCATTGCAAATTGCATTTCGATTTAGGAATTGAAAGTATTTTATTTATTAGATCGTTATAAATTATGAAACAAACCCTGTGTCTGTCTGTTCACGATAAACTCAAAAACTACTGCATGAATTTTCATTAGGTTTTGACCAATAGATAGAGTAATGAGAAATGCTGAGGTATATAGAGATGTCCCAGGCGCAGCCGGGGATGCACGTTAGTTAATAACTAAAACAGGTTAGAAGATTTACATCGGGATAAACTTAAATCATGTGCTTAACATTTATAATTTGGAAGAGATTTAGGTTTGACAAAGTAGTGCCAAAGATAAATCTAAACATAGCCGTATATAGAGTGTAAATTATGACAACGACATTAAAGTGGACGCTGATTGTATTTAGTATTTATTTATTTGATTGTTCTTGTATTTAAAATATTTTGAATTACTTATATTATTATTTTTTATTACTTTTATTATTATAATCAAATGTGTTAAATTATATTTTAATGTGTTTATTATTTATAAATAAACATTATATATTTCATCTATCTATCTTTTTCGCACTATCCCTATCCATGCACTAGAAAATACGTAAATAATTATCATTGTTGTGTTTTCATGTATTGTACCCAAATTAAATATATCTCTCATAAATATCTCAATTATTCGGCATGTCCTCCATTCCAGAGCAATGGTTATTACAACATCGGTTGGTGTCTATTGTGTTTTATAGTTTAACATAAAAAGCTTGATACTTGTGTCCGGTCACCAAAGCCGAATGGCTTGTTGACTGGTCAAATTAACACGTTACTAACGGAGTGCATTCTAATTTAAATAACTACAACATGACGTACGATGTGCGTGACTAATGCCTTCAATGGAAGTTTTCAATAAATATTTCATTTTTAGTTTTTTTTTTGTATCTCAGCTATGGATGGCAACGACTCATTGTGTATATTTTTTTAAATAATTAAGTAATTTTCATTTGGAGTTTTATGATTTTAGATATTATTCTAAGGGCAGGTTATAATTAAATTATCGATTTTTATTTTTATCTTTATAGATTTTTTGTTATTAAAATTGAGATGTCGTGACAATTAATTGAGTCACGTGACGCCGTGAGTACAATTATAGTGATGGCATGTAGTACTTAGTTTCCATGAATGAAACTAACATTTTTTAAATTTAATAATTCTTCACGAAATATCACCTAACTTCATCCTAGTGTTATTGATATCGTTTTTCTTTAATCTTGACATGGTGCGCACGCGCAGGTCGCGTGTTGCGGTCGCTATAAAATACGTATTTACGCTGCCACGGCCCTTCCCGAAATATAACCTAATTAACAGTAAACTACTACAGAGAGTGACAAATTGAAAAATTTAAATATAAAAATAATCCTTGTTAATCTCTCTCGGTATTTTTACTTATATTTGGAACTGATATTTAACATTATCCAAATGTTTTGTATATTAATTGGATATAAAAACATGGGCCGCAAGCTCCGCGGTGTCGCGGCGGCGGCGCGGGCGCCGAATTGTGGTCAAGATATCACCAGCTTTCTATAAATAGTCACTCGACACGTCCTACTTACTTAGCTCCAAAAGTATACGAATCTTCTTGAAAAAATGACTATGTCAAATACTAGAACAAGATGTTTTTTAGTGATCGTTTAAAATACGCCAATTTTGTCTGTGAGGTTGATAGCCGCCATCGCGAGTCTATCTGGATCAGTAGGTTCGTTTCAACTCCTGTTTATTTCCGAACACACACGCACGTGGTCGGCGCCGCTTCCGCGAGCGGCGGGACGCTGTCTCCCGCCACTAGTGCGCTGGTTACTTAATATAAACTCTTGATTTGTTCAGTTAAGTGTTAAATTACCTTGTGGCCGGCGACCGTGGTGCCTATCTCCTTTTAGCTATGATGACTGAAGTCCCTGAACGGTCAGAGCCGCGCGGGCCCTACACACGATAGGTTGTGTCGCCATTCGCACAGAGCTTACTCTTTACAATATATTTATATAATTGTAGCTTTAGTGTTTACGGCGCGTCAGTTTAAGCTGGTTCTGTTAGCGCTGTCCTTAAAGTTGCTTATTAAAACTTTAGGTAGAATAAAATTAAATGGAATTTTAAATAAATAGCTAAATACGGGGGTAGTTTTTTTGTGTTTACAAAATTTAGAAGGATTTGAACCAATCACAATTTATAGTAGTGTAAAGACATTTATAAGGGCTGTCTGTAGTCTGTCAGGGGTTAGTGAGGGTCAAGTGTACCGAGATGTCGGCGGAGGGTGACTGGTGGTGCTCGGGGTGGGGCCGCTGGCAGGCGCGGCTGGCGCTGCTGTTGGCGCTGCCGGTGCTGCTGACCGGACTGTACGGGACCAACTATGTCTTCTTGGCTGCGCACACGCCCTACAGGTTAGTTCTACAGTTATAGTTACTACTATTTGTACAACAAAGAGGTAAATGACCGGACATATCGTGTCCATAAGCTTGTACAACCAATATTTAGCGTCTAGTAGTCTTTTGACTGTGCAATCTAAGATTGAACAATATGTTGATCGCTGCTTCCAACACACCGTTTCATGAATGAGTCCTGGCGACCTTACTGAAGGAATACAACTCTACATACTAATGTTAATCTTGTAAACTTGGTACAACTGTTTACATAATAGTAATGCCAAGAGGACTTTGCTAAAAATATTTCTCAAATATTAAATATTAATTGATTGACGTTTATGATATTTTAATGTAGTCCTTATCAAAAAAAGGGAATTGTAAATTAATCTTACAATATAATAGGAAAATCCCCTTCTCAATAATACAACGTCGCCAATTGAGCCTTATTTATGATCATACAAAAATTACAAAGCGATGCAAATGCGGCCAAGAATCAATAACATTAGGTACTCGCTGAGTCGGTAAACGTCGTCTTGACATATTAATTATTAATAAAAAAAACTTCTCTAGAGAGCCACTCTTATCACCTAGGGGTATAAACATAGCCAACGAACATTGTCAGACCTACCACATTGACACAATAAATATCATAAAATCTATGTAGTCGCTTCGGAGGAGTTCGATAACAAACACTGACATCAGTTGTTTGTAAGTTGATAGAGGCTCGCCCAACGTTGGGACATTGGGAAAGATCGTGGCACACCATTATCATTTTGTTCTACGGAGTCCCCGTGTCACTGCCGCCACGTGTAGTGTACGCACAAAGAGCTTTCGTGACTCCTTACTCTGTCGCACGTAGAAGTCGTCGTGGAATCCTTACCGGCACTCGTTTGTGATCTTTTCACACTTTGGGCCGACAAGGTGAAGGTGGCTAGGGCGGTGTGTCGCGCTAGTGCAGCCACTAGCTATCTTAGCACGTGGTCTCCTTTCACTGGTTACGATCAGGCGATGTCGAGTCATTTGTTGTGCTTTAATAAAATAAAACCGATTGTTTAAACTTCATTTATTTATTACTATGACATGTGGTGTTCTCTAATAAGTATTAATAGTAATTTTTTAAAGGGACATTTTGTTAATGAAATTTTCATACAAAACATAAGCACTTTAATAATAATTATCAATTAACATTACGTAAATAATTATTGTGTAATTTGATTATAAATTGTTCTAAGTTGACCGCTATCTCATCTGGTCCATATTGGGAGCCATACACAGGAAACAAGCAACGCAAAGGTTGTATTTAAATACGGCAACATGTTCAAATACAAATAAAACACACACCAAAACAAATACAGTATTGAACAAATACATTAGAAATAATACAGTATTTGTATTTAACCACTGTATTTGGTTTATTTACAACATTAAAATAACAATCTAAGATATTTCGTAATAAGACAAGTTGTTACAATAAACTTTAAATTTGAAATTGATGAAACACATCTTTAATAGTGACGTGCGTCGCCGCGATAGTCTCTGACACAGCACTAAACATAATATGTTACTTAGAAACACAAATGAACAAACCATTGTTAAATACTTAAACGAAGGTAGAACTTTAGTTGAAACATCTTATTATGTCAGTTATATAGAGGCTTAAATATAATTAATATATGAAATAACAAACTCCACTCGTCAACACAGTCATTTAAAATTAAAAATATTCCTTTATATAACATATATAACCCTAATTGTGAATTTCCTCCATATTCTTTATCAATTTTTTATATAATAAAGTAAACTCCTTACTCGTAGAGATTGCATCTAGCGATAAGACCACCTTTTTGTCATATTGTGTTTATATCTGTTTTTGTATGAATAAAGTAAAGAATTACTTTCTGTTTTGTATTATACAGTCGTAGATCTTTGAGTTATCATTATCCAACTTATTTCAAAATAACTTTTTTATCTAAGCGGTATAAGTGTATTACTGTATATTAATGCTGTGAGCGTTGAAATCGACTACTTATTGCTCTTAGCATATTCCTATTATTTTTTAATAAGTTGATAATGGGACTATTTGCAGTATTTTTTTTAGTAATGAAATAAATGAGTTTCAGTTAATTACATTAAAAATCAAAAGTTAAATAACACAACCATAGACAAGTCCCTTATAATATTATATAAACCACGTTAACTTATAAAGTTCCTTAAGCCGATGACGTAATAACGGCGAATTGAACACTCTTTTCATATTTTTATTTGTATACGTACAATAAATTGATTGCCTACAAACAGTACGAATCATCAAGAAGTTAGATTCTATATTAGTAATGTAACATAAGTTGAGATAGTTGTCTTTGCCTCGGTCCAACCGCTGTGTATTCGTGAGAAGCATTTGCCTCGGTCCAACCGCTGTGTATTCGTGAGAAGCATTTGCCTCGGTCCAACCGCTGTGTATTCGTGAGAAGCATTTGCCTCGGTCCAACCGCTGTGTATTCGTGAGAAGCATTTGCCTCGGTCCAACCGCTGTGTATTCGTGAGAAGCATTTGCCTCGGTCCAACCGCTGTGTATTCGTGAGAAGCATTTGCCTCGGTCCAACCGCTGTGTATTCGTGAGAAGCATTTGCCTCGGTCCAACCGCTGTGTATTCGTGAGAAGCATTTGCCTCGGTCCAACCGCTGTGTATTCGTGAGAAGCATTTGCCTCGGTCCAACCGCTGTGTATTCGTGAGAAGCATTTGCCTCGGTCCAACCGCTGTGTATTCGTGAGAAGCATTTGCCTCGGTCCAACCGCTGTGTATTCGTGAGAAGCATTTGCCTCGGTCCAACCGCTGTGTATTCGTGAGAAGCATTTGCCTCGGTCCAACCGCTGTGTATTCGTGAGAATCATTTGCCTCGGTCCAACCGCTGTGTATTCGTGAGAAGCATTTGCTTGTAAATGGGTAACTAATAACTGCTGATGAGGAAACTAAGTTAACTAATGTGTGTATCAAACTTACGAGTATATATAAATGTAAAATTGTGTTTTGGTAAATTTCTCCGAGTCGATACATGATCCGAAATAGCCGCCAGCGTCCTTGGGCGGGCTTGTGTGGTAACCTGCTATGGTAATTTAGTTGGTATTTAGTAAAATGTAAGTAAATATTCTTTCTTATACATAAATGTGAATTTATGTTAGTTTCGCAAAACTCAAGAACGGCGTGACCAATTTAAAAAATTTTTAATTGGTTTGGTTCGTTTTAGTGGTCGGTTAAAAGTAAACTGGGAAAGTCCTAAAGCATACTTAGCCTTTTAGTATGGAAAATAGTCCAACTGACATGTTAAACATAGAAACTGTCATTTCTCTCATCGCTACTTACTGTTTCTGTTACTAGATGGTGTTAGTGGTAGTCTGTGGGTGATACAAAGTACACAAGTCAACTAGTATATAATATGATTGTTTCTATTTTATGCTCAGATGACTCATATATAAAGTAAAGACGCGAGCCATAGTAAATAATATTTATTTATATATCTCAATACGAGTTATCATAATTTTATACTTGTTATTGTAACGTGGTAATTTTTTCCATTGATAAGTATATAAGTTCGTTTGCCTTGACCGCCCAAGGCTGCACTTTACTTGTGTCTTCAATAATTTTTTATTAAATTCTTATGGATGTTTATATCATCAATTAGCATATTTTATAAATCTACGCATTTACACACGCAGTCATTCTTATGGTATTTTTTATTGGTTGGTTGGTGAATGACTATTTTATGGGCAAGATAATGGCTGCGAGTGTAATATTTTTTTTATTTTTATTAAACTATAAAAAAATCTCATAATTGAGTTTATTAACCCATACATTACATTTCAATTTAAAAAGAAGGTTAAAGAACACTACTCGTAATCAGTGTTTCTATTATAAAAATATAGAAACTTAAGTTAAGTAGATATTATAATTATAACTGTTAGTCCACATCGCATGCCGTGGCTGTCTTTAATTAAAAACTGTACTTAATTTAATGTATATGCTATAGTTAAATATTTTTTGTTGGTATGTGTTATTGTTGACTGCCCTTAAAATGTATATGTATAGTATAAATACCGTATGTATAGTATAATATATTTTATATGTACAGTTGTACGCACATAAATGGTAACATAAATAAGTACAGTTGACCTCCAGCCAATTATAAGTGTATATCAAAAGCACAAAACTGTGGAAGTGTCACAAACACAGACACAGACACAATGTAAGCTTGGAACATTTCACGGTAAAGTTGTTAGTGTACTTTCATTATGCTCTCTCTCTTTCGCTCATCACTCAAGTTATCAAATGTGGTATTGAGTTATTATTATTATTTTAGTGGTGTCTCGTTCCGCGTGTCCGCTGTGGCCGCCGCTTTATTTATTGGTGTTAGTTTCAAATGTCTTTCGAAGCCGGTACTTCTATGTGTATCTTCTCTTGACAAGGCCTCCCGGTAGTGAACAGAAAGAAAAAAATGTAGAGGTAAACAAGTAGAAGTATATAATTTTCATTTCAAGCTTTATTGTTTTTGACGCGTCTTAAGTGTAACTACTTGTTACCTAAATGATTCAATAAAGAATTTCATTTCATTTCATTTCATAATAAACTTTATTACAATTGTGTTCCTGCTGTTGAAGTATCAAATATATTACCAAAACAAAAGCACTGATTGAATACATTATTCAGAATAATTTTAACGTAATGTTTATTGACATCCAAGTATCGCCACGCTACTGCTGTAACCGCTTCAGTCCGGAGGATAATTATAATATATATTGATTAATGGGTCATCATAATAGGGATAATTATTGTAACCTTTTGTTTGATATTAAATAACACAATCGGCAACAAGTAACGAATGACAAACAAACCATGAAATGTATCGACATTAATTACTTATCTTGCACATCACCTTAACTCACATTAACTCGCTCTGTCTGTACGTTTCATAATTTGTAATGGACATTTGGACCACTTCTGAAAAGCCAATCTCACTGAAATTCCTGAAAGGTCATTTGCATACTTATTTTAAGCCTGCAAATGTTCTTATGTGTTTCTTGAATAACAACAGGATAGAAGCTATTATATGAAGGAATGATTCTCTATTTCGGGACTCAGACATGACATGTGATTTATCACTATTGACATTGTAGTTGGAGTAATACATTTTGTTGTGGTGCTATACACTGAGCCTAAACAAACCTCTTTAAGTTTAATCTAGAAGAAAAACCTTGTCAATATATTTAGATTTTTGTATAAAAACGTCGCGATGTTGATAAATCAATAACCTCTATAAACAGGAAAAATCACAGTAACCCACGTGGATTGTTAATTTTATAATTAATTACAGTAAAATACTAATCGCGTTGATAGAAACTTTTATTTTTATTAGAGATATAATCGAAATGTAACCACTCCAGTGTTGACACGTTTAATACGCTTATGAAAGTTACGATTAAGCACTTCCAACAATTCTTTCCCAATATATTTATTATTTGTTCCGCTCAGACGGTCCTGTATATATAGCTAAGGTCGGAAGGTCGGACCAGGTCGGTACGTCGAGATAACGCCTGGATAATACTGGATATTACAGATTCGCAATGTGATTGGGGTTACGCATTCAGCGTTCATTGCTCACGCGTTGACCACGTGCGAGTTGCATTCCTAATACTTACATTACATTCAGTATAGTACACAACTCAGTCAAATGTTCAGCAAAGACACACTTTTGCTTAGATATTTGTATGACTTTATGTTTGTATCATAATGAATGATCGCAAATATATTTTAATTTCGATTATAGTTATATAAAATAGGTATATACTTTTTAGCTTTCTATATAGTCTGTCCGTATGTCAAGATAAATTATTTTTACTATTAAGAACATTTGTATTTTATGGTATATATTAACCCATTTCCAAAATATTCAAGGATATTTGTTGCTAACTTGTGTTGACACATGAATGAAATAAATAGTTGAGGTGGAAATACATCCAAGAAGGTTATATACTCGGCTAGCTTTTTTTTATTTTTCTCTAAACGTATTCTTAGCATATGATTAATTTATAATATAAGGTATTATTAGTATGGGATCGTAAGGACGATTACAATGTAAAGTGTTGAGTGTCGTCGACCACTAATGTATACATTTAGTTTTTGTTGTATTTACTTCTCTTTGGCGTGTATTATTTGGGTGACAGATGTTACTAATTAAAACTAAAGTTAAATTCCGCAAGATTGTGATTTGTTTTAAGTTTACGTTAGAGATGTCGCAACCAAGCCTTCTGGCGATCACCGGATCAACTGATACTTGGTAATTGGCACAAAGATAAAGAGGCAACCATTGACAGCTATTTATCAGCAAATTTTTGGAATACTTTGTAATAATCGTGTGGTTTGATGACATAGTTACGGGAAGTACGCTTAATACTATTTAAACTGTAAAATGATATCCTTTCTAATAAAAAATTGACCTACTCGTGTTATACAGTATTCTGAACTCGGTTTCTAATATTGATTGCCATTATTTATTTATTTATTTATTTATTTTCACAATTTGTTAAGTTATTAACGTGGGGGATCGCCAGCTTAGTCGACTGGTCTGTTTCTGACTTCAATCACTGGTTGAAATGCATGATATATATGTAAAGAAATTGTTTTGCGTTTCTTTATTAAATTTAGAACTGGCCGTAACGTGTCGGTAAAGAGGTTTCATAGTGTAGGTAAAAGAGTTGTATGCTGTCTTAGTTTTAAAATTCCCGCGTTACGGTGTATGAGTTAGAAGCGTGACATTTATATGAGAGGTTATAAAAAGTATTAAGTTTAAGTTAAAAGATTGCTCAATTTAAAGTAAAATATAAATTGGAAGTTACATGTGAGAATTGACAAACCTATTTAAATATAAACTTTGAATGTCGTTTCTTGGTTTTCAGGTTTGTACTTTACATACATATTGTGTAATTATTATTGTAATAGTAACCTTGTATTATAATAACTAAGAAAAATAAACTTGGTTTTCAGAGCAACACAACATAGTTTATTTTATAGAAAATTGTCAATCCTTTTGGAGTGAAAAATAAATAAACTTATATATATAAATATTTTTATTACTTTCGCTTGTCTGTTGTTTTTACAGGGATGTATGTCGTTGTCTGTAAAATATTGGCGATGTATATTTACACAGAATATAATTCATCTACACATAATATTATAAAGTATAATATAAGTAAGTTATATATTTATATACTTATTACTTTCACGTAATTTTGGTGCTAAAAGGAAACGCGTCGCAGTAGGCTCTGTGGTTTACCTTTGTTGGACGAGAACCGTTAAAACGAGATCTCTTAGACAAACATCAGGATATACAAACAATATATAAGAATATTCCATTAGCTTCAAGGTAACGATAGGAATGTTATCGCATCTTTAATCAAAACTTAAATTAAATGGTTTAAGTGTCATTTAGTTTACAGCCGAGTAATCACAGCGTTTAATCCATCTTTATTCTTTTATAAGATTCGGTGATAGTTTTAATAATCTCTATCGTCTCGGTGGTTACAAGTATCTTTTAGAATTATATAGTTGCAGAATTATTACAGAGATTATTACAGAGATTAAAACAAAATAATAAGAACAGTAATGAGGACGTAGAGGGGGGAGAGGGGAGAGATAATAGAAATAAAAATACTCAACGCTTCATCATGAGCTGATGCGTTGGGTATTTTGATTAAAATATGATATTTGTGTATACATTCTTGCGACCGAAGATCTATTGTGACTTAATTGAGATATAAGCTTTTCTTGGTATACGAAGTTACTATTTTTTGTAATTCAACTTGTTAATTAAACGTGTACTGATCCAGAGCTCATTCGATTATCGATAATATATTTGTGAGATAGTGTATTGAATGGAAAAATTTATATGACTTTATTTTTCCGAATCTGTTCATAAACTTATTGTTTATCAAGAAACTTACAATAACATGTTGTAGTTTATTAACAATCAAAGATAATTATGTGCACAAAATTAATAGATGACATAGCGCTGCTTCTATCCATAACGCCAAAGAAGGTTATTTATTGACCAATTGTTAGTGAACATAATATTTAATTATGTATTATATTATCGGAACATATCGTTCATTGTTGGAACATGAGTACGTGTCAATTCAACCTGTCAAGCGAAACATAGTGATATATGTATTTTCCCTAAGACTCTAAGAGACAGCGGGATACCTGCCCTGGAGGTGATGCCGAAATTTTCGGGATCTCGTTAATTAAATAAAATATAATTGAAAAAAAAAACAACAAACCTTTATTCTTTAATATAAGTTAATAAATAATTAACAGTTTTTTATAATTAAAATTATCAAAAGAAAAAATATAGTTTAAGGAGATTAGAAAGTAATTACAGGTGATTTTGAAAGTAACTTCTTAAAAAAAAGGGTGTATTAAGGGTGTTATTTGCTGAACGGTATCTAAAGTCCGTTACAATACACCCATGTGCTAAGAATGCCCACTCTGACTCAACACTGGTTGGCAGCAGCGTGACTAAGCAATTATATGCAAACTGAAAAAATCTCTCCTTGTTCCTCGACACTCAAATAGAGCCAGTTATTTTTTATGACTAACTCTAATTTATCTAAACTCGTGGATAAATGCGACAAAGGACTATCAGATACTCTCACAGTCTCTTCTAATTCCTCTTGAAATTAGTCGATATTATGGTTCGGGATTGATCCCGAAAAATGTCAGGAGATCTCGTGAGATCGGGATTGCATTCCCTAATATGTACATTCTGTAAACTAATTAAAACAATAAAAGTTTAAATTAAATTATTAGTTGTATTATTATTAATCTTAAAAATCATTATCGCTTAAAAATGGCCCAAATATTACGTAACCAAGACTAAAATGGGAATGGAATTTGAAATATCACGATTTCTTTGACGATTAAAAAGAAAATTGTTTCACAAATTCCTATCGCAGGTCTGCTGCTAGAAATGGCTAAGGTAACTGCCTTTGTACTCTATTTTTGTGTCCGTTTTTTTAACCATTTATGTGTACATAAATAAAGAAAAATAAATAAATATCCGAAACCAACTTATTCTTGTACGTTGTGTGTGTCACTTATATGAAAATGATTGCAATCTATAGTATTTTTAGTTTTAAGGTAATAAATAACACACTAATATAATAAGCACATTGATGATTATTTTATTATGTAACAAACATATCTCTACATGTGATTAAATGTTTAAATAATTGTGGATCAATAATACCAGGTATCAAAAATATTCTATAAATATATCTTTGAATAAAGGAAAGAAACAAAATGAAACAGGGAACTGTTTCTTTTGTAACCTTTCAACTATTTAGTTTTGTCTTCACCTCGATGACACGCCCGCTTGTTAATTTGAACGAACGCCGATATTTTTGTTCCTTACTGAAAGTGTATTCAAATAATCGACATTTTGGGAATTAACTGACTCAGTATACATTAGATTTGCGATGTCAACTCCATTATTGCGAGAACTCGGATGTATATTGCCGCAGTTTCGGCTGCTAACGTAGGGAAGGTTTAAACAAGCTACCGAAACTATAAGAGCACAGTCCCCAATGTTAATAACTCGTCAGATGTGAATACAACTATAGAACATAGTAATGGAAGTTTACCACCTTTCGCTAATAGAAAGTAACAAAAAATCAGTGCGATCGACGGCACAGTGACCTATCGGTCACGTGGTGTGTGCGCGCGCGTATGACGCACCGTCACGTGAGGACGCTCCCCGAGGGCAGGAGGTGAGGAGGTGAGGAGGTGAGGAGGCTCTCCTATGTAGGACCGGTTTTTACACACGCAAAAAATGGACAACAATATACAGAGTGCCAGTACTGTAAAACTGTTGATTATTCCTGAGAAATATTAGAAGTTGAAACACACGAAAAATTTATTATTTTTAAAAGTTTGGTGTAAATTATAGCACTGTTGTCAAATTAAACGTCAGCATCTATTATAAATGCTGGACTATGAGATGAGAAGAAAGGACAAGACAAGACACAGAATTTGGTTATCATTTACATAATTAGCATTATTAGATTAATAAATGTCATAATAACTAAAAGATCAATAGCCCAGTCTGGTACAGACTTAAAATAACTCTTGTAGGATTGATAGTTTGTATGAAGAGTAAAAATATTTAGTCATAGTCATAGTTGTTAAAATTAATTAATTAATTTATTATAGCTGCTCGGGAGATGTTCGCAATGTTTTGTTACATTGAGAACATCTCTTACTACAACGAACTAAACCGCGTACATACCTATCAGGGAATCATTTTTATATATATTCATTTTGTATTTTATTTTATTCCATCATATAAATAAAAAAGGAGACAAGTTTATGTATGTTATATTAACGCTAAGATAGAAATGTAAAGAAAGCTAGTCCTTTCAAAATACTATTTTACTTAAGAGGATTAAAATCCAATTTTACTTTTTTGTTCATTATTTCGATTGGCCAATGATGTTAAGTTAATGAAGTTAGTTCGATTCGCAGACAAAGAAAGACATTTTTAGAAAATCTTTGAATGCAGTGTTAGCTACTTTTATCTATACTACATAAGGTACTTTCCTTATTTAAGATGAATATTAGAGTGAATAGTTGTACATTTATTATTATAATTTCATTCCACTACATCGCGTTGGACACACCCTGTACATATAGGAATGTTTTGTTGTTTAGTTAACTTATCTCACTATTATCAATATTAATGTTGATTAGTTCGCTCGGTGACAGTTTTGGCTTTTGATGTTATTTTTTATTATTGTTGAGATACATTAATAACATTGATTCAAGTAGGAAAGTGTAATCTACAAGTTATCTAATGAAAAGCCGTACAACGCAGACACAATAGATTTTTATTTCTGAATCAATTATTATATTGATGACTGCCATATTTTATATATATATATATATATATATATATATATGAGATTTTAACACTTTTCAGTTGTAATGTTTATTTGAGATTCTGATCGGTCTGACGATTGGGTTCAATTTCGCAACAAAATTTAAAAACACCTTTAATTCAGATGGTAATTAAGTTCAGATTATTAAGACTCACATGAAATGAAATAAAAATAATGATACTATTCTATATTACACAATTTACGTAAAATGTTACAGTTATATTTAAAATCTTATCAAATAGTGCACCAAAATTACATGCAAAATTTAATACGCTTCAAAAATATTTACAGAGTACCGATAGTATTGTTTTGGGAATGTTAACCAATTGACAGACAGATCGCTAACGTTGTGTGACGTTGAATGAGGTGTAGATCTTACAATATAGCTACAAAAAGCACAGGCTAATATCTACTCAGTCCGTTATTTGAAAATTGATAAGGTTATCTAAACTTGACATTTTTATCTCGTATATTTTTTCTTAATTTTTTTGTATATATACCTGGCGACACCTGGGCGCTGAAACACATAATGAATGGATAAAGAATCAACTTCAAAACTTTGTAATGCTAAGAAGCAAAAATAAATAAATATAAGAAGTTCTTTGGAGTTGAAGCGTCACTGTATATGATTTAAAATTTAAAATTAATTGACTTTTGCCTTTTTAGTATTTTGATGTTGGGGTTTAATTTTATAAAAACTTATTTTTTCACAATTTTGAGTCTTAATCAAAGTTTTATGGTTGTATTGTCTACCACCAGCTCACTGAAGAAATATGAATAATTTTTTTTTGTCTGACTAATGCTGTTGGCCGCAGATGATCTGTACAGCGTTACCGGGGTTTTAAGGAGGCGGGGTTTTAAGGCTTGAGGACTCCCCAAGGAGCGATTCACCTCTGGACCTTAAGCGGAATCTAATTCTGGATCTCTGGATATAATGCAAAAAAGGATGCAAAATGAAAATTATACTTAACGAACTAACCCGTAACTCCTAAAACTCAAGGATCGATTGAAACTCACACTAGGGCACTGAGCGAAAAGTTCTTGAAACAATATTTATGGATTAGTTTTTAGTCATTTGTACCAAATACAGATTTATTCTTTTCCATTCTATACTAAACAAAATTGTCCTTAGTAGGTATACAAATCATTTTTGACAGTCATGATTAGTGACATATTATTAAACACAGATATACCACGCTTAGGTTATGTTATAATTGGTTATGTAGTTAAGAAGGAATGACATCAATATATCGAAATAATAGCTAATTGTAATTGTAAGGGCCGTGACTTAAAAACATATATAAACTGGCAAAACTGTTTAGATTATTATCCAAACAGTTTTGCCAGGTTAAATATAAAAGTTTTGTAATTAATGCGTTTGTAATGAAGTGTCTAACTCCATTACACTATAAGTAAGCTATCAGGCAGTAGTTTTTGTCATTGTTCCACTTTTTGCGGCATTAAATCTAAATCGTGTAAGGTAATTGGCAAAATTGTAAAAAACCGCTTCAATCGATTGTTGTCTGTGTCCATTAAAAAGCAAATTAGATAAAAACTTGCACTTAAGGGTTATTACGCACGTTCTCTGCAAAGAATAGTTTTTGTTTGGTCTACAACAATTTTTAGTAGTTTTCTTTTCTTCTAGGTTTGAACAATTAAGAAATTAAGGAGAGTATTCCGCGAAAATAACCGACGTACAATTTCCAACCTATGTTCTAAGAAACAAATTAGCCCGTGACTCAGCAGTCCTGATGTCGCGAGGGTGTCAGCATACCAACCTACATTCGCTAAAAGAAGGAGCCAGAATTATAAATAGACAGGGTATTTCTGAGCATTCGTTCGTCATCTGAAATAGACGAGAGGTCGTATGAGTTCAATACTGGGAAGGGACAATGAGATGCACTAGCAAATAGTAATGATAGAATACACTCAGGTCGACATCGTACAAGTTTTGGCAGGCAAGGCTTCAAGTCTGTTGCTCAATTGAATCTTGATGCTAGTGGAATAATCTGAACGCTTAAAAATAGACTTACCGTTAAAAATGACGACGTAACGCGTCCTGATTTTAAAACGCACGGTTTGATTTCACGCGCCGTGGCCATTTTAACAGTATGAAAAGACTGAAGATAAAAAAATATAACAGTCGGTTTTAATATTTTGCATAGTTTATACAAATAAGACGAAACTGGTGGGACACTTAGTTAGACATAGAAAGAAGTATCAAAATCATTTCAAAAATGACGGAAATATCGACGAACACCATTTTTTAAAGTCTGTTAATATGAATAACTCGCAGTGTATCAAATCGATCACATACCTACATTAGTTATTTCAAAACCAAACACCTTTTGTTCCCAGATGCCACGTGCCAGAATGCGAAAATTACACAGGCGCAGTTTTGGCCTCTCCAGAACAGTGGGACCCGGAGTGGAAGCAGTGGTCATTGCCAGAAGACTCCACCTGTCACCGCTGGATGCCAGTGGACGGCGGCTGCGGGAAAGACTCCTTTGACAACAATACCCATCTAGAATGCGAGGCTTTCGTTTATCAGACGGGAAGCAGCATTGTCGCTGAGGTAAAAATTAAACTTCGGCAGTTTTGTTGAAAGTAAGAAATTTTCAAGGTTTAAAGATGAGTCCGAGTGTATATTCTAATTTATTAATACTAAAATGTGGTCTCATAAGAGGCAAGTAACGTTTTAATTTCTTCTGTTAATCTAAAACTTGAGAATGCAAAATTAAAACTTGTCGCCTCCTTTCGAAAGTAAAATTATTAAAATAATGTGAGAACTATTAATTAAAATATTTTGGTGTTATACACACTACCATATTTTCGGTTCATATTTTACAGAGGGGAATCGTTATTTCATGTCGATTGTTCATTTTGTGTATTATGCGATTATAATACACGATATGAATATAGACAATCGAAAATATCAAAACGTAGTGTAATGTTTTATATATAATAATGTTGAAAAATATTAATTGTGAAAGAATGCGATTCTTTCACAATTAATATTTTTCATACTCCACACTAATAGTTTCGAGACGCACAAAAGAAATAGGATCTATTGTATTTACCTTCAAAAGTGTGGCAACTCGTCGGCGATGTTGTCATTTTATACAGAAAAATATCACTAAGATGTTACTGTAACGGATCGAAACATCAAATAAAAGTGTTTAGTTAATATTTGTTTAGGATACAGGTTTTGGGTTACCTTTGTTGGTTTAACATTGTTGTTTGTATAATACTACTTATTTTGTTAATAATAATAACAATTCTGAAGAAATCGCTGATTTCTTTATTATAATTCTAAGAACACTATTATTTTTGTTGGCAGTTCGATTTGGCATGTCAGGAGTGGAAGCGGTCTCTGGTTGGGACCGTGCACAATGTCGGGATGCTCATTTCACTGCCGATCCTGGGAATAGTGTCTGACAAGTGAGTCATTGTTTCATCATGTTCAATCAGTTTGTGCCGTTCGCCTCATCATCCACCATCATCAGTACCCAGAATTGGTTTAACGATTTGATTGGGAGCTCCTGGGGACCGACTACACACCTTAATGGCATTTACATAAACTAACCCCATTTTCACTGTTATATTGTGTGGACTGTGAATATGGTATATACAGATGGGGACGACGAGCTGCGCTGATCCTCAGCGGCTGCGGTGCGGGTGTGCTGGGCCTCTGCAAGTCATTCGTCAACTCTTACCCCTCATACCTAGTGACAGAGCTCCTCGAGACTGTTTGCGGGGCCAGCGTGTACCCAGCCGCGTTCGTGTTGAGTTAGTTCTTAAATATTATTTAATATCATGTTTGGTAATATTTCAAACATACTTTTGAAAATGAAAGTGCAAAGAATACAAAGGTTTATATATCTGTTTGCAGTGATCGAGTGGTTGGGCGTTAAACACAGAATTCTGGCAAGTCTCGTCCTGGGAATACCTCTGGCGATGGGAGCAGCTACCCTGTCTTTACTAGATTACCTAACTGGCTATTGGAGAACCTGGGCCCGGCTGGCATATCCACCATCGTTCTTGCTTCTGCTGTACCCTTGGCTATTACCAGAGAGCGTGAGATGGCTGACGATACAGGGTCGCTTGTCCGAAGCTGTAGAGGTTATAAAGAAAGCTGCAAAATGTAATAGAGTTATAATTCCTCACGAGGGCCTCGAAAAGTTGCTTCTTAGTGACGCAGAGCAAGTAAAAAATAAAGTGGAAGAGATTATCGAAGATGAAAGCTTGATTAAAGCGCTGATCAAGTAAGTGATTTCTAATCGATATTACTCCATACATATTAAACCTATGAGAAAGCTAGCTAACAGTTTAAGTATGAAAATTAGTGTCCAGGAAAATGTTGATCGTGACTATTAAGTAATTTATTAATTAACATGATACGTAAATGTTTTTTATTACATAATCGAGTATCATTTTGTAGACTTCCGAGTCTTCTGTGTCTTATTACCATGTGTCTGGTGACGATAAGAGTATAAGTTTATTGTATGTCCTTAACACTTAACCTTTGTCTATAAGCTATTGTTACGGTCAGATACGGCGCCCTTCGTCGTCGCCTGTGCGTGTGCTTCGTATGGTGGTCGTCGGCCGTGTTCGTGTTCTACGGGCTGGCGGTGCGCTCGCACGCGCTGGCGGGCTCGGCGCACGGTAACTACGCGCTGGTCGCCGGCGCCGAGCTGCCCGCGCTGCTGGTCAACACGCTGCTGCTGGACCGGGTCGGCAGGAGGCCGCTGCTCACTGCTGCGCTACTAGTTACTGCTTTTGCGCTCATCACTATTCCTTTTTTGCCTGAATGTAAGTTTATTTAAGTAAAGGCTTTGAATTTTGCAAGATTTTGACCACTTTAATTAGAAATCGTATGTGTTATACGGCGTGATTTCATCTCGAGTACAGTTTGAGTTTGCGAAGTTTCATAAAAAATGATGTTTGTCGCTACTTCTGACAAGTAATATGTTATAAGTTATAATATACTTAATATGTTACACCGCCGGCGGGCTTGTAACATTTTACTGTATCAATGTAACATTTTACGATATAGAAGTGATGAAAAGTATATCGCAGTATATGTCTATAATAGACAACTATACAATCTCGTTTAGATAGAGAGATAGATAAAACATTGTAATGGCAATTATTTTTGCCATTACTATCATTAATGTTATAATTAAACAAAAAAAACTTAAAAATAAAATAAATTGTGTGTGTGCCACAGCAAATTGGGTTTAAGGGCATGTTGAAAGAACTCCTTATACAAGTTTCTATTAGGAATATTAAGTTGTATTGTAATAAACAAACAAGTCTTGCCAAGTAATCGTTATCGTCGTCGCCGAAGAAATTACCTCCTGGCGCCGCCGGCATCCGGTCACACGTCATGACTCCACGTCTTAAGTTTAAATGAACCAGCCAAAGTTGTAGGCTAGTGTTGTAAAGTAACTCGTATTAGTAGCACCTAAGGTGGTAATTAAAATTAATGTACTTGTTGTATGAGACGACTTTTGTAAGCACGATTATCGATGCCATACTTCGCCATTCCTATAAAAACAAACGAATCGTTGAAAATATTTAAATTAGTCAAGCTTGCTGGTATCCTTCTAATATTGTGAGTACTTATAAGTATCTACTATATATAACACTACTCATCTTTATAAGCATCTACAATATTTTCCATAACTCTGTGAGTTGTTTATGTACAAAGTATTACTAGGATGTCCAAATCTAATCATATCTATAAGTACCAAGGGGTATTTCCACTACGAGAGGAGCAGACTCCGTACGGATTTGGTTTGACTTAGAATGATGGCTTTAAAAAAAGTACTTCGACTGTAATTCAAGTCAATGGAGTAGTATAATGCGAACTCTGTTCGTAAGGAGTCCGCTAAGACCTGCTTTAAGGAGGTCTTACTGCTATAGATAACTTTAACTACTATAGGAGAGTCAGTCAATATCTGGTTAGTTTTTCAGATGGTAAAAGTCTTGTTTGCATACATAATATTAAGGGCTCGCGCGCACTGGAATAACTTATCGCGCATTTATTTTGTGGCGGTTTTTAATCCACAGAACTTGTACCCAAAACAACTCACATGTATATATTATAGCAAAAACAGAAATTGGTTTAGGAATTTTCTACGGGTGGTATATCTTCACACGTACATGCACTATCATAAATACACCAAAACATAACGTAAATCCGAACTGTGTCCGTGCTTCCAGCGGCCAGCAGCGCCGGCATAGCGCTGTACTTGGTGGGCAAGATGGGCGCCACGATGACGCTGAACGCGCTGTACGTGTACACGGCGGAGCTGTTCCCGACGCGCGCGCGACACCGGCTCCTGGCAGCCTGCTCCACCATGGGCCGCGTCGGCGCCATCCTGGCCCCACTCACGCCGCTACTGGTCAGTACACTAAAATACATCATCATTATCGTCCCCCGAACAGGACGCTCACAACTCACTAAAAAGTAAACGGTCCAAATTTAGTAATTCCTGAATTAATTAAAGGTAGCTTTTGTTGCCAGAATTTATTTCCCTAAAAATTTAACTTAATTTTACCAATCCTAACGACAGTCCAGATCAATAGAACAATATAGATTCAAGTTAAATGTATCGTATGAGTGCGATTGACCAGTCAAATGTTATTCTATTAAACAATCTTGTATATTTAAAAAAATAGTAGGAAGTAAAGATAAGTTGGATTGTTCAAAGTCAAAACTAGTATTTTGGGTTCTGATGGATACTCGAGTTACACGTACAAACGGTCATGTTATCCTGTAGGTACTAAGAATTAATATAATTCAACTAGTTGAAATAGGATATAATAATGATTTAAATCTAAAAATTACATGATTTCTTAATTTTACGGCGATACTGCGATGGGTATTTTTGTTAGTGCTTACAATTACTGTCTATTATTAGCTCAGATCCAGAAGCTGTTTTTGTGAGCGGGCGGCCTTAACTAATAGCTTGCGCAACCAGTAATTTTATAAATAACTTCAACAAGTGCCATGTTATCAGCTATCTAATCCAGTTTATAAATAAATAAGTACATTTTATATTTAGTGGTTTTTAGTTTAATTAAATACAGTGAACTCGGGTTTAAGAAGTAATAGTGGTAATGAGTAGCGGGAATACTACTTAGGTATTTTTAATCGAATAATTAATAAAATCTGTCCCTAGTTCTACAAAAACTATTAACGTAATGTTGGCTTGGTCGATTTTATGTCTAACTTCATTTTAATGGTTTACGAAAATATGGTTTGATCACGATTCCGCCACTATGTTGCCAATAGTGTTCTGGGGGTTTTAATGTGTAAGCTTGCGTGTTCTTTTAACAAAATAAATAAATACTATAACTTAGTGAAAATATTACAAGTATGTAGGCACATTGTATTAGTATTTTGTAAATGTCATAACAAACATTGAAAAGCCGAGGAATTTCAAAAGTTATTGTTCGAAGTGGCGGTAGAATTACAAACATTAAATGAACGTATTATTTGAATATTTTTTAACGTAATATTTTTATATTGCTTGAGCAGGCGGTGTACAAGTGGTGGCTACCAACTTTCCTGTTTGGTTCCCTGCCGCTGCTGAGCGCGGCCCTAACGAGGCTGGTGCCCGACACGCTGCACCGGCGGCTACCTGACTCCTTCGCGGACCTGGAGGCAGCACCACCACCCACCTCTACCCCTCCTCCAGAGGAAGTCTGAAGCGTGAATGCACTGATAGGCAGCGGACATCTAAATATAAAACCTCACAAAGAAAACTTTTGCATAGCTCTAAAACTATCAAAACTGACTGTAAAGCCAGATGAATTAGTTTAGATAATTTAAATTTTAGATGTAGTCATCAATGAGGGTTTCGCATTCTTGGACTGATGGCTGAATCAGCAAAACTACTCATAGATACGAGACGAGTCTCTCGATGTACTTACATGTCTCAAAGTGAGAGACTTAGACAAATGTGATGACTGCGTTTATTTTATAGACTCCTTGTAATACGATTAAAAAGACTTCTTCTTCTTCACTAGTAGGGGATTAGACAATTTACCGCACCAGTCGATTGAATATAACACAAGGTATATATAGCTATACATATGTTTAGATTCAAATTCCGAGCGTGTTGTTTGTGTTGTTAATTTTGGTTATTAAGGGTACAACCATTGTGGTCTGGTGCTCGGCTTCAGGGTATTAGAGTGAGTTTTTCCAGGAACCAGAGCATATGAGTTTAATTATGTTTAATTTTTTTTAAATCTTGCATTGAACTGTTTAAAATCTATATAATATAAAAACAGATGCATTAATATTACGCTATTACGTATTCTGTGGCCTCAGTAAGCTCACATAGCATTTTTAAATATTCATTTTTAAAATTAGAATCTTTTAAAAACCAACCTTATTTTTATTAGCATAAAAACCAAATTTTGAAGTACCATAAATTGAATATTGCTTGATAAGTTCATAGTAAGTGGGCCTCTGGTGGTCACAGTGTAACTAAATATGTACTTATTATAATTATACCTTAATACTGACGGTACATACAGTACTATACTGACGATACGGTGTACTTTACAAGAGATTTTAATATAAGAAATTTTTTTTTTATGTCATTAATATAATCTTTACAACTTAATGTCTTTGTATAAAACGTTGACATTAAGTTGTTAATAAAAATGCAACTTTTATATCATAATAAAATACGTTCCAAGTATTTTTTCTTATACAAAAGCCTCTAGTAAAGTACAGCTATAGTTTTCATGTGAAGAAAAAGAGGAGCTTTGCACTTTATTTCAGTTAATTTATGAGCGATTTTTGTAAAATCTGTACCTAATGATACATAATATTAATTAGTTGAGTATACACTTATGTACTCTTTCGTAGATTTGCTAATTTAATTATTTTCCATATAAAAATTAACAGAATTGATGTATATTATATTATTAATTTCGAATTACATGTTTAATTAATGTTAATATTTACCATTAAGCTGTGTAGCCCGCCAGGATGAAGGTAATTATTGTATTTAAGTAAGATACCTCTTTATGGTAATTAAGGTCGTTATTAATAAAGTCCAACGAAATAACGTATTTTAGCCGTCGGGGATGTTGAGTTATATTAACTTGCGGAGAGAATTTGAAATTACGATATTGTGTTTTATTCCTGTGGGCCGAAGATTTATTATTACTTATATTTTAAATTAGTAATCTAATGAAAGCTAATTATAATAAAAGACAGTAATTAACAGCGCACACCAATATCACTAATTTATGATAGTTATTAAGGTAACAGCTTCTTAAATTGCGATTTCTAAAAGAAACATTTGGTTTGATTTGCGATCGCTGTAAGTATTGCGAGTGTGTGTGCGTGTGTCGGTTGTTACTCTTACTGAGGAGCCGGTCTCCTTTATAGACATGGTTTGTGGCATTACTATATGTAAACTTAATAAATCACATATTATCACTGAGAGTTGAAATTGTGTATGATTCTGACTTTTACATTGTAGTTAATATATCCTATTCTTTAATTGTGTAAAGGAAATGGAACGTCAAATAACTTAAATTTAGACAGATTAATAGAAATAATAAACAATAGATGGCATGTAGTTGGAGATGTCAAAAATATTTTATAAAACTTGGTTACATCAATGTACACATATTGAACGTCAATCAAAACCATCTGTCCGTAAATGTACCGAGGGTTAGACGTGAACACAGTAAGAAACTCGGCAAGGTTTGGCCCCCCTTTCCAAGTTATTCAATAAAACTAAATTGTGGATTTTCAATCACAGTCGTGTAAAATATCATTTACAATAAAGTAAAATAAAATTAAAGATGCCCATGATACTAAATAAAAAAATGAATATGTCGATATTGCATTCTCATATCTATTATCTAAATATTTCTGCGCCTTATACCCATTTATAGCCTTTTATAATTAAATTTTTATGAACGAAAAGTTCAGAGGCTGTAGTTACATTCGATAGAACTTGATATAAATGTGTATACGTTGCCCCGCGGACGAGTGCCTTGTCTGGTGAAGTTCCTCTTGCTATTCTCACAACATTTTGAAATAATACTTTTCAAAATGTAGTAAAAGGCACCTGTTTCTTTCAAAAGCTGTTAAGTATTTTTAATGAACACCAACAGGCCTGTGTTATGTCATCCTGTCATATATTTATGAATATATCCTGATCAAGGACCTCATGATTTGGTTTTAGTGAAATGTCATGTTTTTATCAAAGATTTCAAAATGTCTGCTCATTTGTGCCGTGATTGTTTATAGTAACATATGTACAATAATGTTATGGTTGTGCTAAGCACTTTAATAGAGTAACAACTGCAAGTACAACTTGCTGTAGGGTAAGAGTTTCTATATTTATACTTAACTGTCAAGCCGACTATCAATACATATTGTTGTTGGTTGACTTGGCAGTTAAGTGAATGTCAAATTAGTTTTATTTTTGGTAGTATATAAAAAAGAATTTCTCAATTGAAAATTGCAGATGGTCACGTCCATTTTGTGCTTAAAACAACACAAATACATCATACAAAAGATGTATCATTCTGTCCAAATGCTGGAAATAGAATAGCTGGAATACTTAACTGCACTATGCAGAGCCAAGAAATTAAATGTCTAATTATTAATGAAAAATTCTATTGGGCACATTTAACGAAATAATTGATTGTTCAAAATAATTTGGGAACGTTAAATACAGCCCTGTTATAATTCTAATTAGTAGTGCATTGACCTCCTTGCTAGTATTCAGAACATGAACAAAAATTAACAGATATGTATTCAATATTAAGATAAATATATTGGTTGGAATCTGTTCATTATATTTCAAAACAACTAAATAAACCTTTTCTATATAATCAATTACTACCTATACGCATACATTGTAAGATCAACTTTATGGTTCACAAAAATAAAGTAATATTTTTGTACTATAGCCTTTATTATTTCTCATAACCTTATTTTAATCTGTGTTTGGAAATTAAATTGTTATTGTTATTATGTTGCAAAAGCAATGGGATATGAATAGATGATCGATGACTGATGATGACGGTTAGCTGGAGCAGCCTCTTGGGGAAGACAGGTGGGAGAGAGGATGCGTAATCGCGAGGGGTTCAATGAGGTAGACTCACTGAACCCGTCAGAGTACGTATTTGCAGGCATGAGGAGTTTGGTCACGAAGATTGAAGCCTATATAAAAAGACCTAAAATTGAGTAATTTTGCTGAACTACAATGAAAACAAATGCTTCAAGGTGGTGGTGTATATAAAACATGTCATTTGATTCCGTGTCAATACATTGAAAATAAACAGGATGTTTCTAGTGAACAAGAACTCATTTTTTATAGTTAGAATTATAGACGAAGTTAGTATAGTATTCTTAGAAGAAGTTACTTCGCTACATCTCTGCATAGTTGAAGTGTGCAATTTGATATGAATGTCTCATCTCATATAGCCAGCTGTTAACAAACACGCGATTATAACGTTGCTTCACAAAATGTTAATATACATATATATTTTCAGTTACCTTGGGAGAACCTTGAAAAAATATCAGTTTTCAGAGTAAGGATTTCGATTTAGGAGTATCCAGGCCAGCAGAATACCAAGAAAAGAACCTCTTTCCTAGTCTACTTTGCTTCATGCGTTCGGTGTTATATTGTGACAGACAACAGAAATAATCATTTTTGGACTATGCGGTCAAATGCAGTTCCCACAGGAATACTAAAATATTATTTGTCGTCATGATATGTTCTGACGCGGTCTGCGGGCGAGTATTTTTCAAGTGATCCATATTGTAACATTAAGGAGTCTGGCCGGTATAACGCGGCTATAAAATGTCATTTACTAAACCGAACTAGCTTTAAATAAAACTAGCGTTGTCATGCATGTTTGTATTTAGTTATTTCTAATATTTATATACCCGTCGCTACCTTCATTTCTCCAATCTCATACAAAAGATACATATACCCATAAATTGGATTCGAACCTGTGACATATAGTCTCAAATTAGTTGATATGCAAAACAAATTGGATACTGTACCGTGACGTGCCCAAGCGCAGCCGCGGGCGAAGTCATCGTGTACAATGGACCAGTGCGACCTTGACCGAGTGTCGCTTTCTATGATCTGTCGGTGATCAGCGGTCTATAGATCAGTATCGACGGAGCCGGTGCAGCAATAGCATGGCGCGCTTACCCGACGTAGCGAGGCTCACGAGCGGGGTTGACGCTGATGCAGTGCTGCGGCAGCTGGGGCAGGCGGGCCAGTTCCATCTACGGATTTACGTGCTGGTCGCGCTGTCCGCGGTCCAAGTCGGCTTGCTGCACACCACCTACATATTTCTTGCTGCTGAAGTTCCTTACAGGTGAGAGGATCATTTAGTGACATATCGAAGGATTTTTTCTTAAATTAGACGTTTAATACAAAAAGATGATTTATCATTTTAAATAACACATTCCAATTGTTTGAACGAATTTTATTTTATTGATATGATACAAATCAGTTATAAAAGTTGATAATTGAGTATCTGAAAAAGACATAAACGAATACATTCAGCTGATATAAAGCGCTGTTCCTCCAAAATTAAAGTCTGTGTTACACTTGGTTTCATATTCAAAAAATATGAGTTATAACTTAACCTTTTTTTGACCCATCACGAGTTTTGACTCGTATATTTATGAATACGAAACAAAAATGTTGTTATAATTGGAGTAAGTAAACTGTGATCGGGTATCTAGAAAAGACAAAAACTTTTAGGTGTCGTTAGAGCAAATACTTGTTAAATGTTACTTTTAATTATCTACTCCAGGTAGCTAATATATTGTGCTAATATTAAGATTGAGTGTAGAAAACTAATGTAAAAATATATCTAACACTAAAGAAGATAATTAACTTTTGGCACGTTCAGTCATTATCATGAGTCCTATGGGCGCGAATCAATCAAAATTTTCTTCATAGCCCGAGATCAGAGAAATAAGGATTTGAAATAGTTATTGAGCTAAATAATATAAAGACTCCATTACTTGTACTCGGAATGTTGAAGATCGGATGTTTCGTGCGTTTAAAGTATTACTTTTCAGCCCTTGGGAAAATAGTTTTCAACAACAGCTGTCAAATTAAAAACTAGTTCTATTTCTATATTTCTATTGAACCATGTTCCAACTGTCTATACCAACAAATGCGCGATGTTAAATTGAAATAACATTTAGTAAAGTATTAGTCATAGATAGATTTTGAATTTACACGATTGATGGTTTTGACCTATTCCCAGTATTAATGAAATATTTGGAAGGAGTTTCTACGTTACATTGGGACTTCAAGGGTGAAATTAAGCATTATGCCTGCTATATCAGCCTTAAGAGTTCTAGTAAGTACAGTACAGTATTCTAATTATGAGCATTATTATATATACATATTATATTATTCCTTCAGTTGACCATGAGGCGGCGAGGTGTTCCTACAGTTAATAAAATACTGAAGTGTTACCTGCAGCACACATATGGTTCTTGTAATTGCTGTATACATGTGGTGATGCGTACTCTGAATAGTAAAGTTTAAATTGAAATATATATTATTGCAAATACAAGTTAAAAAGGGGTTTATATAATACTTATATGTTAAAGTACATTCTGCCTGTTAGACACGCAACATTGAAAATATAGTTCACGACATGACTCGCCTGAGCTGACGTCCGAGCCTTTAGAGGCTCCCTCTGGTTAGTCGCTCCCTTGTGGCTCGAGAACCCTGGAGACTCTAAGAGACAGCGGGACACCTCCAGCCTTTCTAATCGACATTAGAAATCTTCCAGACGAATCACTCGTTTCTTAAAATCCCGGTAATGTTATAACGCCATCTGCGACTAACAGCATTAGTCAGTCCAAAAATTAAAGAAAAATATAGTCATTAAGTCTTAGTGTTCAAATCAAATATTCATAATACAAAACACGCCAATTACTTAGTCTACTTATAATAAATTATGATAGATACATAGTTTTGTTTATTCACATCTCAAGTACACACATTAACAATAAAATCAAACACAAAAGGAAATAAGTAATTGTTCCCATTGTACACGTGTGTGACAGTGATGCCAATGGACACAAGCTCAGCGTTGATTCTACCTTGTGACCAAAAACTACCGGAGACACGATGCGTATATAAAACATATATATAACAAACAATTGATACATCAAAATATTGTTGCAAAAGCAAAATAATCAATAAATTAGTTATACACTATTTTGAATGAATAATTTATATTATTGTAGCTGTAACTTGCTGTTAGTTTGTTTGTCCTTTGATGTAAATGACCATCTATGTTACAGTTTCGAGTAAATAATAAGAAACATTAGATCTTTACAGTAACCGGCCGTCTGGTCGTGGTCGAGTGGTCAGTGACCCAGTTCGTCTTAAACTAAATATATTTCTCATGTAAAAGATTCTACATAAATGTCTATACCTTCATGGTTCTTGCCAGAGAATATAGAAAATAAAAATAGCATACGCCTTGTGAAAATATGTTATAAAATTTCTTAAATTTAGTTTCAAACAAATGTTCACTTGGCGTAAGCTTATAATAACAGTCAAGGGCCATCTTGTTCACATTTGGAGGTCCAGAATTCGTTCCCAGTGGAAGCAATAATTTTCTGCTTAGTTTGGTTGGTGGTAGGGCTTTATCTAAGTACTCCTGGCTAGTTAACTATAGAGCTGGATAATTTTTGTTAAATGACATTGAACTAAGTGGGTATTGCTCAACTCGATAGTTAAATTAAACCTTAAAAAAACACCGAGCAATAACATAGTACCACCGCTTGCGAGCAGTTGAAGTGATAGAACAAACATTAATGTGTTGTCTTACGACACGATAGAAAGGCAGCATTGAACTGAGGGCACTCATTACAGCCTAAATTACATTCAAAGGATTGATATCTTATGGTCAAATAAACTATTGAGTTCATAATGAGCCGGCGTCTGTCGAAATGTATTACAAATATTAATAGCGCTCGGGAATGTTGCCTTGTCGCCGTAATTGTTTGCGCCGGCGCCGCTCGCCGTGGGACTGTGTTATTGATTAGTACAATATCAATATCTCATTTGTTCCTTTGTTAACTGCTAATATATATGCAATTAATATGCATTATAATTTATCATTAAAGTTTAAGTTGCACTAGAATTAGCTACTTAAATATTATTTAACACAAAAAGCTCAACACCTAAAGTTCTAAAATAAACATTTTAAAGACACTTAATAAGATATTAATTATTGAGTTATTAATTCCAGTAGTTTTAAATCAGGTACCATAAGAAAACTGGCAAGCTGTATTTTTCAATCAAATTTTGTCATGGTTGTTTTTTGTAAAACAATTATTCCGTATGATTTCCGTCGCATTTGTTTGGTACGTTTGCATAAAGCCACCCCTTAAACTTAAACTGACACTAATTATCTATACTCAACCATTAATATACTTAAAAAAAAATGTACCTAACTTTGAATCTTGTGATTTCTTTCGTTGAATACGAGACAAGTGCATTCATAACTTGGCCACATACCTTGGTAGCGTGTCTTCAATGTTCGGTGATAGCATATTTGCTGTATGAGTTAACTAATTAAACAATTCCTGTAATTTTTTGGATTTCAAAATATAATCTTTTCCAAACCATATAGGATATTTACAACTAATCAGGCCAAATATTGAGAGTTTTCCAAAAACGTGGGACAGTGCGGGTCTTTATAATATAGTGTTTATGTACAAGTACACTAGAGATATATCAGTACCTATATAAACACAGACAACATATTTACAAGTCATATTTTAAAATAACAATAATTAAAGCCAGCTGTTAAAAGCCGCGACACAAATATGGTGTTAATTTAATATTGTCGTAATTTACTGTACGTATGAAGCATAGTGTAATTTATTAATTTAAGAATTAGCTTCTTATTTAAATTAATCATAACTTAGCTCATATTAACAGAGCGGACAAATTGAATACAATAGTGTAAATTAACAGTTAGGTTATTCAATCTCAAATAAGGAGTGAACACTACATATACTTGCGAAGGATAGTAATTTTTTAATATGTATAATATTAAGCAGGTACCAGTAGCCAAACATCTATCTATCTACAATAGAGTTAGAAACTCCTCTGATGTACACAGTAACACTTGTTAATGTTCTACGATATAAATTTGTATATATAAACTGATGCATATTAAATTTCAAATGAATACAACTTTCAAGAAAAGCCATAAGAATAGTTAATTGTAAAACTTATTTAAATATAAAGTAATAAAAAAACTCCTTTACAACAATTTAACACCAGCGCAGTAATATTTACTTTAAGTGACCTAATATTTTTCTTAAAATCTCCAAATGTCGAAATGAAATATTTATTTCTTGCCAGGAATCCCAGGGTCAAAATGTATTTATTCAGTGTTATACATACTCATATGAGTATGTATAAAATGTCATGTTAGTATGTAATATATGTCTTTTATATGAAAGATTAACGAATATAAATAATATAATTATAATATATAATATATATATATATATATATATATATATATATATATATATATATATATATATATATATATATATATATATATATATATATATATATATATATTATAATTATATTATTTATATTCGTTAATCTTTCATATATATATATATATATATTTAAAGTATTAAAATCATATCATCAGACTAATCTTTTTTTTTATTCTGTGTAATATTAGTTGATATAGGTATAATACGTAATTAAAATTAAATACTAAATATTTTGAATGCATAAAGTAAAAAATTTATGGACAAAACCCGTTGTACCTGTTCACAGGCAGCAATTGAAGGACCAAATAGCTTCAAATATTATGAATTAGCCTTCGTGTTCGCTCTTAAGTTAGTTGTGCAACTCTAAATAGTGGCCTTAGCTCAGGGTTCATTAAATTCACTTTTGATACCTTCAACAATGTCACGAGGATGTTGTAATGTACTCCTGCGCATGGTATAGCCGAGCGCGAACTATCCGCAGTCTCGGCAGCGTTCGCCACCGGCAGGTGTACCCGCTAAAACAGTTAAACAAGTGTGATCATTTGTTCAAGTGGCAAAACAAGTGACAACAAGTAGAAATGTTTAGTATCAATCGCTATCACAGATTAGAAAGAGGATCCCTATTCGTTAAAAATTATAACTAAAAGGTCACGGTCGAAATAACAAAAAAACTCTAAACTTTTTACTAAGGAGGTTTATACCAATAATAGTGTTTAAATAAACATGGACGAGAAGGACGGGCCAGTGTCAGCTAGTGTTGGAGTGGACTTGGACCAGCTGATGAGGGAGTTGGGCCAGCTGGGGAGGTTCCATGTGCTCAACTACGGCCTCCTGGCGCTAGTCTTCATGGTGGGATCTCTGTATGGCACCAACTATGTGTTCCTAGCAGCTGACGTTCCATACAGGTGCGTACGCAGAATAGGGTATCTGTAACTAAACGGCCCCGTAAACTTTGCATCACTTAAAACTTTTTTTTAGTAATCCGAAAATTGAGAAAAATATAGCTTCAACAGGAGAAAATTATAGCTTTATGTAGTACCACATGTAGACGGTTTTTCTTTTTCTTTAGAAATTTTTACATTTTCTTTAGCATTTCCCGGTACATTCACCACGTATGACTAGTTTGTTTATGCATTTGTTATTTTAATTTCACTTTACTACGATAAATATAAATAACACGCAATTACTTTGTCTTCATTGAAGCCTTGGTTACACTGTGCTTGGATTTACTTATTAAATAACTTATTTAATTTGTAACAATGTGTGTACTGTTCCAGTTTGTTAATAATAATAATATATTAATTGTTTCGTGTGTGTTATAATTGTATTTAATACATAGTTTCACTTGTATTTTGTTTAATGGCTGTTTCGTTCCAACATCGACTGGCAGGCACACAATATAATACTCTTAGCTAAGTCTAACAAATGTTATAATCTAAGTGCAGTGATTTATTTTTAAGACATTTTATTTACGTTACGATTTATTTGATTCTATAAAAATAACATGTTATGTTTATTAATTGATACTTCAAAATATTTTTAATTTTATCATAAGCGCCAGTATATAGTGTAAAGTAAATGTTGAATTTACAAAAAAAAATACCTATTTTATTTACATGTTTTTAGTTTTATTTAAGTACTTTCTCGCTCTGGCGTACACTGTGTGTGTGTCTGTGTGTTCTAATAAAGATACCCTTTCATTTGACACCCAGCTGTCTGTAAGGGCATCGAACAAAATATTAGATCCGCAATTTTGTACCGGCGTAATTTTGGATTAGATTTTTAATTTTCGATAATTTACTGTACTGTATTCACTAGTGATCCGCCACTTTGTGGCTACGAACACGTGGGATTTACAATATTGAATATATTAAATTGTGTTGTTATCAAAACTAATGCTGTTTACGAAATACGAGATAGTCAAAATGCGAATAGAACACGATCCCACCTTGAGCTCATAAAAACAGCTGATTTTAATAAAACTTTGTTGCTATAGGCAGGAAAACATGAAAATACTGCCCCCGCGGGGAATTAAATCCTAAATATCTTGGTCCGAGGCAGGTGGTTTCAACCGCTAGACTACCAAGGCGGTTATCAAAAAATATTTACACTTTAATGGTTTATTGACTGTTGTTTGTAAATTGTAAAGCGGTAAATAAAAGTAATTGTTCTTTAGTTCCTTCCGGTTCACATTGATGCAGCAGTATCGTTGCGCGGGCGCTTCATCAGTCACAGCAGGCGCGCGCGCCGCCCGCAACGTTCCTTAGCGACGCGCGCTATCGGCTATTTCAAGAGTTTAAATAATTCAATTTTGTGTTTACAAAGAGTTTTTATTTATAAGTTATTCTGATTAAAGAAGCAGAAAATTGAACATCGTCATTCAAAAATCATCAGAATACAACAACAGAACGAATCTTATCGTAAACATAACATATTTCGTAAAAATTCGCTGTTTAGCAATAATAGTAATAGCTTCACAATCCTCAAATTCCTACTGTACTTTCTTATTGATAAAATAAAATGGATGACAAAAAAGAATCCCCACACGCTGGGAGCGCTGGCGTGGACACGGACCGGCTGATGAAGGAGCTGGGTCAGTTCAGGAGGTTCCATGTGATCAACTATTGCCTCCTAGCCGTGCCCGTGTTTGTGGCTGCCTTGTATGCCATCAACTACGTCTTCCTAGCCGCTGATGTCCCTTACAGGTGCGTGCGTACAGTAAAATAGTTATTTTAGAAAAAACTTTAATAAATTCAAACATCATATTTAATAAATCCAACTTACGCGAATAAAGCGGTCCATTACTCTGTGCTACAATTTATGCAAACCTTGTATATATTGTTAATTGACTATTTTACAAGCTATTATATATACATAAGCATAAGACGCATTAAAATGTATTAAAATATCGAGATATAGCAATGTTTAACAATATGAAACTCTGTTATAAGTAAGAAGTAATGAATAAAGTAAATAACATTTATTTATCATAATAAAATGATAACTTTAATTACAAGCAAGCAAGTGAAAATTTTAATTTGATATAAATGAGGTTTTATGATTGCATATGTAAGTACTGCTGCGACAGTGTCAGGTGCCGAGATCGAATCGTAGCAAGAGAATATTTTAAAAGGATATTTATTAGCTTATTATTTTGTACGAAATAAGTATATAATTTGTTAGAAATAACAATAATTTAATGTACCATCTTACCTTTGCCGGATGACAAATTTATTTATTTACTAATTTCTTTTAAGCTATGTTATCCCACAGCTGGGCAAGGTGTCTAACACTTTCCAATTGTTCCTTCATATCACCTTTGCCTTGTCGGTATGCATACAGCTAACATGACTTGACCAATCTCATTTGAGCCTGGTAGATATAAATAATAATGATAAATATTTTGGAGATGATTATAAGGAAAATTAGTTGGTTTACAAAAATTATCTGAATTTATAATACGAAACACGTGTGGTAGTACAAAAAATCGTCAAACAAATGTTTTCCTAAAAGGCTATCTCTTACATTATAACGAATAGAATACTTTTTAATTATAGATATAAGGTAAAAATATGGATGTTTTATTACCGTATTGTTGTGTTTTGGTCTGAAAGTTATCTATATCTTCATGGTCGACCACACAATAACCATAAAAATGTACCTCTTAAAGAAAACCAATAAAAATTGAAATGAAACAATTATTAGATTCGTACTGAAACTATCCTCTATAGTAATACTCGTAACAACTTCAACTATCAAAGTTGACTTTACCACAAATTAGTAAAGTTATTACTTGACTGTGCGTTCAAAGTTATGGTGTCATGTTCCCAGCTTTGATTAGGTGCTGTTCAAACAAATTCGCAGTTACGATGACAAAAAAAATTTAAGGTAACGTAATTCGTGTATATTATCACAAAAACATAGCGTACCTTACTTCATTATGTTATTTGTTCGTCTTTATTACATCCCAAGAAGGCGGCCTCACCCACCAGCCCGCATTAGACCAGCGTGGTATGTTTATGGTACAAACTTCTCCCTGCCTTTCTCCGACGTAGGAAGGCCTATGGCCAGCCGTGAGGGGTATAAAGGCTACTGACGCTTTCAAATGCATACTATATACGTATATATATAGAATAAATACAACTTTACATGTTTTTGCGTTATTTTTCCTCATCTAACGAATTAATGTGTAAATTTTTTACCAAGATTTCTTTTATCTGTAACAACGTTAAGTTTATATATGTAAATGAATATCGTAGAATAATATTATTCTGGCATTTTTAACATCCCCATGACTTCTTCGGTACCCGAGTATCCTATCAAATAATTTAAAAACTGCTTTTATCGTACACAATATTTAGCAAGATAAATTAAACAATGTAGCCGTTACAATATAATACTTAGGTAATTAATAGTAAGGAGTCCGCAAATTGTCATGTAGCCACTTAGCTTGTAACATTATAACGTTTTTCCTAAAAACTATTGAGTGCTGGCAAGCTAAGTCAGCCTAGTTCACTATAAATAAAATATATGACCAAAGTACAAGTTTAAATTACTGGTGATGTTGTAATTCTTAAGTTTTGCGGTAAAATCCTTGAGTTTTTACTTGCGGCTAAGTTGACAGATTCGTCTGAGACTGTCTACGTGTAGTTTATTTAATTATTTATATATTATTACGCTTTTAGAATTACAAGATGGTGGACCGGATACTAGCATTTTAACAGCAACTAGAGAGGAACAGAAAACAACTCATTTCGGCACCAACAATTATGAGCATTTAGTTAAAAACTTAGTTGAACTGTTTTATTTAAGTTGTATATCTTAATTAAATAGTGACATTGATCTTAAACACTTCATATTTCTTGTGAGGCTAGCTAAGTGCTCCTCGAAGTAAGAACTAGGACCTAGTGCATATTATATTATGCACTTTTTCTGTTTGCATTATTTTATTGTATTTAACTTTTTTTTAATGCGGAAATGACAAAAATATACTTGTTTTCCAAATTACCTTATATAATTAATTATTTTGTTTACTCCTCTAAAATTTAATCTTCGGCTTTAAACTGTGTCTGCATGTTTTAAATTTGTGTTTCAAATCACCGACACATGTTTGCGTCGATAATCTTACAACACTATTGTCATGTACACATACCGTTGTCGCGGATCTTCCTCGAGTCTCGACTGTATTTTAAGGAAAGGAGCCGCAAGAAATTCGTCGATATCAACAAAAAGCTATTGACAATACCGTTTTTTAACGTTATATTTTTCTATCTGTTATATTATTTGACTTAGTTTGACAAAAACGGAGGTATTTTTAGCACTATTAGAGGTCGTTTTTTGTGGTTTAAAATAAAAAATCTTTTGTTTTAATTTTATTAACATTAAAATTCAACACTGTTTATCTTGAATCGTTAATAATAACACCAACGTATTTTACAATATACGCGGACGTCTGTACTTACTTCTATAAAACTTTGAAAATATTAATATTGTATGTTATGCACATAACAGCCACAATAGAATTCACGCTCTAGCTGTGCGACAGAGAAAGAAGACACAAAATCTTTTTATGCACAAAGTAGACGTGGTGAAATAGTGACTCCGTAGACCAGCATGCGTACTCTTGAGTAGGGAAGGAGAGGGAGGGATAAGGTTAAAGAGGTCTACGAGAAGATACGAAAAAAAATTAGTTTAAAAAAACTAGTTATTTCAGTATTTATATGTATCACAGAAGTATGTACATGGTCATTTTGGGTGTTGGGCAATGAAATAGCTAATGTGTTGACTAGAAAGGTTCAGAAGAAACACATTTCTATACAGAAACCTGAGCCCTTTATAGCACTCACACAACATTAGCAAGGTGATAAGAAAACATGACAAAGACAGGCAAAAGCTAAATAATACCGGGATTAAATTACTTCAAATTCAGGTGGCGGTAGGACGGCGGAGGACATACGTTTATACAAACGGTAAAATACAGGCTCGTCTGTAAGTCAACCGACGTTTTAAATCAGCGTCGTTAAATCAGCAAGTATAAGTAGCAGAAAAATACTTGAAACTTAACACAAATGAAAACACAATCAATGAAAATAATCTATCCTTAATCGCTTACTCTGGACTATGATATTAATTTTATACATTTATTAAAGGCCAAGTTATTATACGTGTCTAATCTATGCCAAGTTTCCTTTCACAGCTTGCACTCAATAAGGTTATGTGGAAGGATATGACTATGTCCTCAAACCGTATATTTTAGGGTCAGTATAGTATCAGCCTTTCCTCAAGCTATTTCTAGTTTCATAAAACCAGTTATAATATTATGTACTACTACAAGAGGAAACGCGTGACGAGTTAGTGAAACACACTCACTGGTCATCACTGGTGCACCAGTATGGAGATGCACCACTGATGACCAGAGTGTTCAAAAGACTGCGCGCTTCAATGGCGCAGTGAAACGTTTCATTATCATGCGAGGCGAAATAAAGTATAACAGCTTATGTTGCACGCCGACTGATGGTAAACAGTACAAGTAGTTCCCGCTGGAATACAGCTGGTGCAGGGTTTCTGCCGCAGCCACCTGAAATTTCCCTTCTAAAAGCTACCTTTTTACGATTTTTGATGAAACTCATGTTAAACGCTGTTTCATTCGAGAAAGAACGTTTCTTGTCTCTTCAACAAGCAACATGTATTTAACTAAGCGCCTCAAGTTCTTAACAAGCCTCCTAGGCTACATGTGGATGTGATTAGTAAAATGTTAATTGCATTTGGAAAAATATTAGTAAAGCTCCTAATCGATTCCGAAAGCCCACAATAGTTCTTTTGAGGATGCATTTTTGATCAATTGAATGAATTCAGCCAACTATGTGTCTAGTTTATACATGTTTATTTGGATCACCAGCAAGTTTAAACTAATCAAATATAGGTGAAACTGCATGTTCCAGAGCACAAATACATTTGAAAGTTTTAAATAATCGATGGCGTAGAATACCAGGCCAGGATTACAAGACCCCAATACTCATAAGTAGGGAGGAGGAAAACCTTCAAAGTTGAAATTGTATCACATATCTGATCAAGTAGATCGTGTCGTGAAAAGTCTGAAGCAACACCAAAATGGAACGTCTTAAGTCAAAGTGAACTTATGGACCATACATTGCATCAAACATCATCGCTCCACAATTACGGGCTGTTGTCAATGTCAGACACAATTACTTGTTAAGACGACTTGTCATCTAGGTATATGAAGTACGATGCATTTTCTCTTTACTTTAATGCATCACGTTTTATTTGATAATAGACTCATTCTATACAATTTCATTTAATATGCATGTATTATATTATGAGAAGTACATTTGATGTAAATAAATACATGCTTATGTATGATAGATTACATGCTGTGATCACTTACAATATTTATTTGGGATTTTTATCAACTGGACACCATGAAATAGATATGGGCGAGACTGGTGACGGTAATCGAAACAAAACAGTCTTTCTTATTTTGTACAATGAACTCAATAAGGTCCTTTGTTAGTTTCCTCCAACTGGACTATGTGTCCACTTTAAAAGCCATAATTTAATCCACAAGAAAATATCTCGAGCAGTTTCTTGCAAATTGATTTGTAAACGTTCTTTTTGATATAAACGTTGATTGAAAAGGTTAATTAATGCCCCATAATATTTCAATTAAAAGTCTTTTGTAACAAAGTCAGTTCTAGTAAAACATATATGTTCTATGGTGTGATGGGAATACAAGAATCATATACTAAGGTAACATATTTTCGCCAGTGGTCAATATATTAAGCATACGTTTTTGTTTCCAGATGTCTCATCCCAGAATGCGAGCCATCCAACAGCACAGATTTCCATCCATCATGGGTGGATGGTGCTTTGCCGGCCAGCATGGGCCGAGAGCAACGGTGTTACCGGCGGGCTATGGCTGGCGACCTCCAGGACTGTGAGCAGAAGGAGGCTTTCACGGAGGAGCTGCAGCCTTGCGAGCAGTGGCTCTATGCTTCCAAGGATACAATCGTTGGAGAGGTGGGTCAGATACATGTAGCTTAGGACTAGCTTCTGAATTATTTCAATGATCAGTTGTTCTTCATTAACATGCGGGTGATATCCACAAATGGACGGATTTAGAACCTGATAATGTAAGAGGGTATAGGCTATAGAGTGAGCTAAGATATCATAGTAACAGGATATTATAACGATCAGATCTTTGAGATATGTAATTGGGAGAAGAGTCAATTATTTTACATATCAGAAACTGTCATGAATTTGACTACGAAACATCAGCCAATGATGTAAAATGGAATTTTGACCTGATCCTGTTCATTAAATTGCCGCTACAGGTTGGATCAGCACGATTATTTGTGAAATACCACACATAGAGTTCCTTTCTTTATGGAATTTGAGTTCCTTCAATTGATTAATAGATGAAACAGCTAGCAGGTTATTCCTGGAAAGACCAGCTGTAGGAAAACGCTGCATTTTATAGTCAGGTGATATGAAGGCCTTAGCTGTATTAAAATTAAACAAAATGTCTACGTCATTTCATAATTGAACAGTGTTAACTCACTTTGTTTATGGACGACGAGGACTCAGGAACTATTCCGATGTTGTCCAGTGGTTCCATCAACAGGTTTGCCACCGGATCGCCTTTATACATTATTTTGTCATTTCTGGGATACGTTATTGATCAAGGCCTTAAATTACAATTCATTTTTTATTGGCTTTTATCCGTAAACAGTTTTTACTTATATCAGAGCTCGATGCTTTGTAGAAATAGTAGCGAGAAGTAAATACAGTTTCATATTATATACAATCTGTACTAGTATGTTCTTATCGGACTAAGTACAAGATGCCATGTTACTTACTATACAGTAATTGCTGTCTCACGTCATTACCGCACAATTAGATAACAATGCTATGGATAACAACTGTTTTACTTAGAGTTAGATTGTGGAAGATTATTAATCTGTCGTTAGTGTTGGAGGAGTTGATAAACTAAGTACAAATTCTATTTGTATTTTTAAAAGTGTCCTATTTAAATAAACGGTGGTACAATAAAGTGTGGAGAACTAAGAACGAGGAAAGTTAAAGGGGTAGACAATTTTTCTTCTTATTTCGAACTTGAATGACGAAGAGCTTTATATTTCAAAAGATTCATACACATGACTCTTATCGTATTCAAACTGTAAATAAACAAAGTTCATAGTAAAAGGTACATGTGAAATGCATGGAAAAATTTATAAATATTTTTTATATAAAGCTCAGCAACCTGATAAGCAGTAGAGGAGTCCGTATGTGAATATAGCTAGTGAAGCATGTGACATACTGCCCTAGCTACACTCACATTGCCGGCCCATAAAGTGCTTTTTCACGCCTCTTTTAAAGGAACCCATATTGTAAGAAGGAGGGAATACGAATTATCTTTAAGAATTATCTTTGGTTTTGTGAGTTCCCTGCCGAATTGATGTCTGATGGCTTAGTTCTAAATGAAACATTACTTTGGGGTTTTGGTGTATGGACAGTAGTAACTAATTCTCCAAAAAAGCAATGCATTCGCCATCTATGAAGTTTATTTTAAATTATATTTAATAGAGTGATGGGAGCGATAGCAATATTTTAAGAAGGTCAAATAGCCGCTGCCGCCGCCGCTGGGAGCGTTTAAAGTTGTTTCCACGTGTGACTATTTATCTATTCATATTTGCGATGTAATAATATTCAACTATACCGTCATTTTAGTTTCCGTTGAAATTTTATTTATATGTGTATATATGATGTTCATATTGACAATAGTGTTAAGTCCAATTATGTCCTGCGCCCAACCGTAACTCTCCCGAGTGGCGCAAAAGTTCTACGCTCTATCTAAATAATAATGAATAAAACTAACAATTAACTTGTAATTTTTTTATTAATAAAAAGCATAGAATAACTCGACATAGCTTGAGGGTCAGTATTGGGAACTAGTACGAAGACTTCATATATGATGGTAGCTAGTGCAGTATGGGACCTGTATGGCTTCCTTCTAAAGTACAGACTACCGCACATAAAGAGTAACAGTTGCTCTTTGAAAGCAGTCTCTACTACTAAGGGTATAAGGTTAAACGTTACGCTTGATTTGTTCCCTCATGGCTCGAGCGCCCTGGAGAATCTAAGAGACAGCGGGACACCTCCCTCGGAGGTGATGCCTGTCGATTAGAACTCCTCCAGAGGCGAATCGTCCCTTAAGGCTTGAGGACTCTCCAAGGTTCTCGCCTCCTTAAAAACCCGGTAACGCTGTAAAGGACATCTGCGGCCAACAGTATTAGTCAGTCCAAAAAAAAGCTTGATTTGCTAGCGCCTGTACATAAATGTTAACACGTTTATGCTATACGTACATAGCTTTGTTTAATCAGATGTTTAAGAATATTTACATTTAAATGTGACATTGAGGAACAATATTTATTTTTGTTCATGTATATATGTTTTTTATGTTGTCTTTTAGACTTGTCCTATTTATTAAACGTCCGAGTGTTCTGAACTGACCAAAGACTTGACAATAATGTCAAATAGTATCATCACGTTGGATCATTGCGTGATGGTATATGGAAGTCGTTATTTAACAACCCTTAACAAGCGGGACCAGCGTGCCTTCCGAAGCACGGCAACGTTCAAGATAACACATTTTGTTTGACCCATCCACCACCAACTATAGCTAGTTGCTTTGTTTTCCTTATCAAACCCAAAGCGTTAGAACCTCTTCGACCATCAGCTCTTCGAGTTTAAATAAATTGAAATTACTAATTCGATATATTACTATATGTCTTGGGCACGTTACCTGTTCTATCTGCTATATATTGTTGGACAAAATATTTATTTATCACTGAAAAGAAATTAGGACAAAGAATGTACTATATCCAGATAATAGTTTAGTTATGAATGTGCTACTGATGCATTACAACAATACGATTGTCTGGGAGTAACGGTTATACGTTTATCAAGACATGTATGCACCTCATTATGTGTAAAGGCTCGTGGTCAATGACCCTAGTTGCAGTTACTGGGTCCCTGTATCCCTCTTTGAATCCCGATTAGTCAGAATCACCCCATCAATCTACGCCTATTGTTAATTTACGTCAGTGCCTATCTTTATTAAATTATGATGAAAATGGCTCGCGGCTACGCTCGGAGTTTCTTTACGGGATCGAATAACAAATGTGATGAGATATGCAAGAGAACTAGGATCGCCGATCTAGCTCAAAGAATTGCAATCTTTAAGTGGCAGTGGGTAGGGAATATGTTGGTGGTAAGGACTAATGTTCTTTGGCACGCAAAGGCCTTCGACTAGGCTTCTTATAAGGTAGATAGACGATCAGTTTAAGATCGCGGGAAGCCGCTACCGCTAGATGCAGACAGCGAGAGACCGATTGGTTTGAAAATTTTCGAAGTAGGCTTATGCCCAGCAATGGTAATCTCTCAGTTACATGTTGAGTAAATATGAGAACTATCAGGTGTTTAAGTTACAGTCAGTCAGTAGGCACTTATGAAATTCGCTCTTTCAGATTTCTTTATAAGAAAGAAATTACACAAAAATTTTCATAACATTTGGACTCTGTAACTGAGGTTCGATGCTACCACGCAAATGAGCTAGGCTTCTTCGGCTACTACCGCTGCTTTCGCAGCGATCGCTTAGCTCGTGTATGACAGTTGATAAACAAGACCTACTTCTGTCCAAACGGCGACAACAGCGCCTCTAGCGGCGAATAATGTAATAAATGAAAATAAGCTTTTTTGATACTTAACACCATGGTTAGTATCAATTCTAGACGTGTTCTTGTTTGTCACAGTTGTAATATGTATATATTCTGTAGGTGATCTCGGATTATCACTTGGTGAATTGCTCGGCAGAGTCCATGTTACCCCTGTGAAGGGCAATGGAGTTAACGGGGAGTTTTAGTGGGAATTCCCAGTGCCGCTCTGATGTGGCACTGGGTGAGCCCCATACATACCCACCGCTCAGCGGCGGGTAGGTTCCTCCTCATAAAAGGGGATCTCAGATCATGTCACATGTCTATCACTTGGTTATCTCTGTTATTTTACAACTGCGAATTTAATCATGCCAGAACAGGGCAGGGTTACATTGTAGTCTGGAATAGCACAAGTTACTTTTTATCTTGGAAAATGTACGGATTTTGCCTCAAGTTCATAAGTAAAAGTGCCGATCGAACATCAAAACCATTCCCAATGATTCTGATTTGTGATTAATATAATTATTTATAATAACACGGATGGCTCCTGGTACAATAATAATGATAATGAACTTTACAACGATGCATGCTTGACAGGTATTGGTCTCAGGGTTTATGGTTTGTTATGAGAGCAATTTTAAGACAAATAATGTATACAATACACATTCTTACAAACAGGCAAGAGGTACCTATCACAATATTTTGAAATACGATGGTGAAGAATGAAGCTGGCGGATTGATGGCCTCCTCTTTATGCTTATTAATTGAGGATCTATAGAAGTGGTTCAAAATAAGTTCTGACAACGTTGTGCTTTTGACACTGTACTGCTTGTTTTATTATTTGGTTGGTTATTGTACTCTTAGTTTCCAGTTTTATACAGTCAAAACTCTCAGCAGTTGCAACGAAGTAAATTAATCGTGTAATATATAAACAATTCATCTCATTTCTCGAAACATGTCAATTGAAAATGTATATATATTTCCTAAGAGTTAAGTAGACAGTTTGTACTCATTCATCTATATAAATTGTAATTGTGTACATAAATAAATTAATTTTCATTTCATATGCCATTGGCGGTGTTTGGTGAGCAAAGGCATCCGTGTCGAATTAGCTTATTACAGTGTCATTTGCACGTCTAGCCTAGATATTCGAAATATTTCATAAAACATGATTACGTGTTTCAATAAATACTTCGGTTCGTTATTTTTGATGTCAATTTTTATTTTAGATTCAGAGATTTGGTTATTGGCAAAAATAATTCAATTTAAGAACTTATCTAATTTAAAAGTATTTTTTGTAATCGGCGCTTCACTTTCTATGGTTTTCGGAAATAACTAAGAACGAAATACAAAAATACTTGGAATTTAGATAAGTTCTTAAATTGAAATATTTTGTCTTTTCAGTGTTATGAAGTTGGCTTTTAGTTTGATGTAAAACTTGTTTTAATTTTGAGTGGCAAGTTTAAATTGTAATGTCAAAGTGAGTTGAGCGACGTCAGCATTCCCTGAGCATATAAACAATACAGCATTGTCGACCTACCTGTTTCTTTGATGTAGGTTAAAAATGAGAACATCTTCAACGTAGTCAAGTCAATTAAATACGCGTTATTAGGAATTACTACTTGACAGATGTCTCTCTAATTGAAATTGGACTACATAACAAGCATTAGCTTTCGAATATAACATGACTCATCAAAATAGACACACGCAGTAGACTTAAGAGGTAACTCGCATAAAAAATTCCAAGTTGAAGAAGAAAAACAGTCGAAGTAAAAACTTCACCCTTTTAAAAGTCGGTTAAAATACAAACGAATATAAATTATGCATTTGTTAAGATGTCATTGATAAATAAATACAATGCTTACAATAATTACTACTTACTTGTTAAATATAATACATTTTTAATGTAAAGTACAGCGTCCGTCTCCACATCACTTAAGATCAAAGTCTGTTGAGATAGTTTTGTACTATGGAGAGTGCTCTGAAGAGCTCTTCGACCTTATCCCTCTCTCTCCTTTCCTACTAAGGAGTACGCGTGCTGGTCTACGGAGACATTCCTTCACTGTAGCCACGTCTACTTTACGCACTAAGAGATTTTGTGACTTCTTTCTCTGTCGCACAGCTAGAGCTTGGAATTCATTACCAGCACACGTATTCCCTCCTTCTTGTAACATGTGTTCCTTTAAAAGAGGCGTGAAAAAGCACTTTTTGAGGTGAGCTGAGGGTGGCTAGGGCAGTATGTCGTATGCTTCACTAGCTATCTTCACATACGGACTCCTCTACTGCTTATCATCAGGTGGTTTCGAGTCTTTTGCTGTGTTTTATAAAAAAAAATTGTAAGTGAGTAAGTAATGGCAATGGTTTTCTTAAAAAAAAAATCATTTTGCCAGCTGAGGGCCTATTTCGAAATGTAAAATATGATAACAAAATTGATTGTTTGAAAAACTGCCAACTGTCATCTGTCTGTCTGTCTGTCGTAACTCCATATTTCGTAGTACGCTCTCTGATACAGCAGGATCTAGAATGTATACTCGCAGACCAACAAAGCGCCTATTAATTTTTCAATTTTTTTTTTACTTTTAATTCAAACAGTAAATAATATTTTACTTAATTTGGTTTTGAATTAAATTAATTATTAACTATATTTTAGTTCAGGATTGCCTGATATCGATTAGTTATTTTAATTGAACTATGTATTGACATAGTTCAATTAAAATAACTAATCGATATAATTCATAATATTTATTTGATTGATACATGTTTGGAGTGGTGTTGTTTTTAAACTTCGGATGATTATTTTTCTCTGTCAGTTTAAAAACAATCAAACATATCAGTCTCCTCAAAGTAAATATTGTTGTACACACGATCAGGTAACACAAGTACTACATTAATTATAATTGAAATATTAATTAATTTGCATATAATGGATTCACTATACCTTATTTGGATTAACTCCTGGAGCCCTTCGATGCCAGGCTGCTGTACTAAAATACTTCCAAGGTGTACTTGCTAAGTATGATAGAAGATAGCACCCTTATATCTCCATGAATGGGGTATAGGCCCATTCCAAAGAGACCTATACTGTTCCTAGCAAGAGCATCACAGTTACACAGGATGTGTTCCATTTGTTCAGTGTGCTCCCCCCCCCCCCGCGCAGGTCCTATACAGAGGCTACTCCACCAGCTTAATTTTAAATAGCATGCTTCGTGGTATAGAGGACAGTGATAGCGCCACATAAGCCGCGCAGCCTGCTAAGCTGTAAGCTCCAAATTGCCTTCTTTGTTCCTCCAAATGGATACATTAATCTTTTGGAGTGTGCGAAACAAGCAATCACATCCTATTCTTCTGAATGATTCCTCTCTTGCACCGTACTGAATCAGAATCCAACGGAGGGTTCGGGTCCAACAACATTTCTCCTGACCCTTACCTTGCAAGTCTCAAGTCTACATTTTCACTACCAGGGACACTTGTGCGTCTGTTCTGCATAATATTTAGCCTCGAATCGACCCTATATGATATGCTAGGATATTAATAATTATATAATATTTTTCACACTCATATCCATTATCTAGGCCGAAGTAAGTGTCATTTAGTACCATACCATTTACCCATTCTTTGACTAAACACGTAGACGTCTCTACGGTATGTTGAGTAACTTTAAGACAGATTTTTTCCCGTTAAGAAAAGAATTCCTCCATCAATCACCACTTATCTATATAATCTGTTTGGTAGAATTGCTTAACAAATTATTTCTACCTGTTTTGTGTTACCAGTGTAATATTGAAACACGTCTACTACAATGTTAATTCTATTATTTTATGTTCAGATGGTCGTGAACAAACTTGATAACATATAAAGCAGTATATATATCAATAAGTTTCGTACATAATATTGAACACAAAACTCCGCCATCATCTCCTCTTGATATCGGTATGACTGCATCATTTGGAGCCAACACAACAGCGTCATGTCTCGCTTCGCCGCCGCCATTGTGCGCTGGCCTCTGATCCGGCCACGCTCTGGACATGAAACCTTGAACTATTTGCAATTAATGTAGCGCATCGGTATCCTTGACTGATGGTGATGAACTTTTTTATTTATTTAAAACGGAATAACTGCTTCCAAACCAAATAAATTCCTTAAAACTAATCTAATATTAAATGACATGCAAGCTTGCGGACCAATAACTATTACGCATAATATTTAATCTGATTTTAATCAGACTTTTTCTACTACATTGACAGTTAATGTATGATGTTTGGACATGATTTTGTAAAAAATATTTTTTATTATTAGTTTTATATTAGTTTTCGTCAGAGTAAAAGTTTAAGAATTAGAGAAGGATACTGGTACTGGCATAGACAAAGAGAAGAGGATTTAATAATTTAACTAAAATACGAAATCAACTTGCTAAAGTATTTTGTAGTTCTGTAATATGGTTAGGTTACGGTCATACGTACATCTCTTTGTATAATTGTATTCTAAGATTTATATTTGATTTTTCAGTTCAACCTCGCGTGTCAGGAGTGGAAGCGGACGCTGGTGGGCACCGTGCACAACATCGGCATGCTTGTGTCACTGCCCATACTCGGTTACATATCCGACAGGTAGGCAACTTAATTACGCTAAGATAGACTCTGAGAACTAGGGAATACGATACTGATTATACTTACCATGACTTGGGACGTTTCATATATATCACATGGGAGAAAAAACACGATAAAAGATGAGATATTAGTTGTTTGCAAATGTGAATAAAGCTGGTCATATCATCGTCTCCAGTAGCACCACCATATAGTTATTATTAGTTTTAAAATGATATTGGTATTAAAAATGTTATAAAACACAACACCGTTCAGAACTGCCGCTCACCACCGCATTTTGACAGGAATTATGGAATTCTGCAGAAACAGACCTGGAGTCTTTTGCAGATACTGCTGTGCTTGGGTTTGGATATCATGAGATTTCTAGGTACTTAAATTGAACAATATTGAAGTAACGTTATTTAATTAAAAAAATAAACATACAGTATTTCGTAATTATTTCATTTATTTGATAAAAACTTTACGATATGTAAAATCTGTGTCGGTAGCGTGTTCAACATTTCAATATTATGTACCAATGGTTGAATATTCAAAAATATATTTAATTAAATTATAATTAATATAGCTACAATGGAGAGTGTTCTTAAGAGTTTTTAACCTATTCCGCCTCTTTTCTTGTCTACTCAGGAGCATACGTACCAATTTTAGAGATAGTATGTCGCACGCTGGTACTAGCTATCTTCTCATTGGAACTCTTCGTTCTTCGAGGCATATGCTGTGCTTTTTATTAAGAAAAAAATATTAAAGGCATTGAATACAGATTGTTATAGGCTGTAATGCCGTCGCCTTTAATTTATAGATATTTAAATCACAGTTAGAAGTAAAGAATGTGCATGAAAATCTTCTTCTCTACAGTGTTATTACTTATTTCACAAAAAAAATATTCTATACTTTAAGATGGGGCCGTAAACGAGCTCTGGTCCTGAGCTGCACATTGGTTGGAGCCATCGGTTCTCTCAAAGCCTTTTCCATATCTTACGAGATGTACGTCATCGTGGAGTTTTTGGAGACAGTGGCTGGAGCCAGTGCCTTTCCTGCTGCTTACATATTGAGTAAGTCTTGATGCTTTTGAATCAATCTACAGCCACTTGAGCTATTGAAGTTAGATAAGTAAATATTACTGTCCTACTTGTTACAGCTATCGAGTTATTAGGACAAGACAAAAGAGTGCTCACCACCGCCTTCCTCGGAATCATGTTAGTGATTGGTGGTCTCAGCTTCGCTCTCCTCGCCAAGACCTTCACCTACTGGCGCACTTTTATCCTCGTCGTGTACCCACCGTCTCTTCTGTTCATTCTCTACATCTACCTCCTGCCCGAAAGCATTAGATGGCTTCTCTCCAAAGGCCGAAAAGAGGAGGCCGTGGAAATTATAATGAAAGCAGCAAAGATGAACAATGTGACCTTATCTGATGAAACAATGAGGCAACTCACAGAAGAGAAGTCTAAACCAGTGGAGGAAAAGAAAGATTCAAACCAAGAGGGAGGGTTATGGATGCAGGTGCTTCGGTCCCCAATTATAATGACTCGATTAGCCATCTGTTCATGGTGGTGGATCACTTGTACTTTTGTGTTCTACGGGCTGGCCATCAACTCAGTGTCTTTGGCTGGTGATAAATACACTAATTACATGCTGGTGGTTAGCGTGGAGGTGATCGCCGTGGTGACCAACGCGCTGGTGCTGGATCGGATCGGGAGGAAGCGGACGCTGTTGGCAGCTTACGTTGTTTGTGGATTCGCCTGTATTGCTATCACATTTGTGCCAAAATGTAAGTAAATGTAATGTATCTGTAATTCGTAATATTTTCTGCCTGAATTCAAAGCGGTCCCATTGAAATTCTCAAAAGAATTCTCTGGTGGAGGTACTACTAGAGAATATCTCTGACGTGTTTTTGGATTTTCTTGGTTACGGCCACCAGAATGTATCAAGAAAATATTTAGTTTAAAGACGGGATCATCATCTTTCCTATAAGTAAAACGCTACATCTTGAAAAAATATGGTGGAGTATGGCTCGCACCTGTGGAATGGCTCCGCCCAATACCGCCTCGATGCTCTGGATAGATTGCAGCGTCGCGCTATGCGTATTATTGGCGATGCGGAGGTAACCACCACCCTAGAGTCTCTGCAATTGCGTCACGATATAGCGTCGCTTAGTGCCTTTTATCTTTTATACTATAGAGAGTATTCTAAAGAGTTCTTTGACCGTATCCTTCCCTCTCCTTCCCTACTCAGGAGTACTTACTTACTTGACTTATAATTGGTACTTTCTTGCTTAACAGATGTAAATAAACTATTTTAACATAATTAATACTAACATGCCGCATACCAAAGAACTATTAAGTTATTTTATATTTATATACTATTTGATTAAACAAACAATTTAATAACAACTATTCGCTTTTTTTCATAAATTAGTAAGTTAAAATTATAATATGTAAAGGTAATATCACTCAAAGTCTATTGGTGAAACACATAATTTTGTCACAGTCAGTCCTTTTAGTAATTGCATTTCCACTATACACTATTGTGTGTATTGGCATTTATCCAGTGTTAGATTATCGGTTTTGATCAAGACTATATCGACGACCTTGAACTCATTTCCAGTCTAATCATTTAGGATGCTGTTGAAGCCTTGATAAATACTTATTACCATCGTCGCCAGAAATTGTTAGTTAAATGTTGATGTTACCTATATCAATAGATAACAACGGGCGAGAATTACATAAACAGGCCTCTATTTGACACAGAACAGTAGTCATTTCTTCGTATGTTGGGTTAGATGTTAATACTCTTTTCAAACGAAATTTCATTGCTTTTACATCTACCCCTCATAGTTCATAGTACCCACACATTTTGGAGATGAGGCCTGGACTTAGCAAGTATAGTCTTGGATGGTTTGTTTGCTGTCAGTTGTTCCGACGTAACATACGCTTGATATTTCAACCTGAACCTCAAATCAAACCTAGATGTTATGTTCAGCATCCGTGAGTGAAATAAGCATCTTTTAAATCTCCGAATAATATTTTATATAAGTCCTCATGAAAGTAATATTCTTCGTTTAAAAAATTCCTTGGGCGATATTTTTGATAATTCTTGATGAGCAGATTTAAAAGTTCCAATAATTGTCTAAAATCTTAATGCATGCTTCTTTATAACTGTTTTCAAATCACTCTGCGTTTTCTTCAACAGTGTCGCCGGATTTTCTAATACAGAAAGTAATTTTTGTTGTTCTATTGTAATTGCCATGATTTTGCAATAATCTATACAAGAAGTTGTTTACGTGATCGGCGATATCAGGTTCTTTTGTTCTCGGCTCGACTCGGGCGCAGCGTAGGAAACAGGACTGATAATCCGATACAAAATCCGGCCTTGATTACGACCATATTCTGCTTGTAATAAGGTTCACTTTAACTGGGAAGTTATAATCAAAGAGACGTGTGTTTAGTGTGAAATCATTACTTGCAATTTAATTATATAAATATAAACCCCACAGTATAACATGGTTGATCGCGTAGATATAGGTAGAGATACACAGATGGTACTTTCTTGCTTGACAGATATAAACAAACTATTTTAACATAATTAGTAGTAACAAGTATATTGTTTAACAATCTTGTTTCCAGCTCTGTCCTGGTTGACCACTTTGCTGTACTTAGTGGGCAAAATCGCGATCACGCAGGCGTTTAGCGGCGTATACATGTACACGTCAGAACTGTTCCCGACGCATGCGCGCCACTCGCTGCTCGGCTTTTGCTCTATGTTGGGCCGGCTTGGATCCATCGTGGCGCCACAGATGCCGCTACTGGTAAGATCGATCGTGCAGTTCTTTTAAGTCTACGTCAATTTTCACAGTACTATGAACTGTTAATGAAATACGTATACCTCTCCTATATATAACCTCTGTGGTGGGATTTTGATTGGGAACTTATAAAGGTAAAATTTTTAATTTATTGATATGCTTTTTTTACTACAATCGACCACCAGATATATCAATTGACACCAAGTAATATGTTAGCTATAGATTTGAAGTACCTTAACTAAATAAGTTGTCTTGCCTTAAAGATACGTTGTATCACTCTATTATTTCAATATCTATTATATTAAAAATTATATTCACCAATGAAACTATGTTTGTTGGTTATATATTGTCGTTTTGAACCTTTATAAACGACAAACATAGATTTAAATACAAACACGATAAAATATTATATATTATTTTCGCAATACCAAAATTACTATTTCATCTTAACTACATCCACGACACCATCGTAATTGGAAATAAAGACTTTATCTATCTATCTATCTATCTAATTAATTCATTGTAATAACGACACCTCTTGCAGGCCATCTACGTAGACTGGTTACCCTCAGTCCTTTTTGGCGCTACGGCTTTGATAGCAGGTGGTCTGATGCTGACCACACCTGAGACCCTCAACACGAAGCTACCAGACACCATTGAAGAGGCGGAGATGCTCGCTAAAAAACCGAAGTTGGGGAAACGAGAGGACATTCAAATGAACTCTACGAGTTAGCTGTTGCGTATTAAAATATTATAGACGACTTGGTTGTAATAAAAATCAATTAGAAATACTGATTATTTCAAATTCAATTGAAATTATCAATTTGTGTCACACGTTGTTGAGAACTATAATGATATGTTTTTATATAATGAAATGATATTTGAATGAAATGAGGAATAGTTTTAGTCAGATTACGGCAACTTAGTTACATCGTTCAGCTGTTTTTATGATTCCATTCGTACTCTATGTGGTAATATATTATTAATATTTTTTGATTTGAGGTTATTTAAGATGTCGTTGTCTTTTAAGACTGTAATGTCACTGCGACCTGAAAGATTTACGAGTATTGTGACTTGTTTTGGGCAATTTTTATAACAACTTTTAATTTCACTTAGATCGTTTTTGTGTGTTACACAGGGGGTGCATAAGGGTTTCATGCGGGAGCATGAACACTCACAGTAATATTTTTTTTTAATTACCAACGTCTCTACGTTGAAATTTTCGTTCTAGAAACTTACGCTATAATATGATATGAAATTAAGCGACTGATATTTGTAGATACCGTGAACTAGACTGAAACAAGGTGAAAAACATATATTTCCTCCTAACGTTCTAAAAGATATGAAGCTTTTAAGCACGTTTCTTAAGCTAATTCTCTACATCATGCTAAAACTGAAAGCTAAAGTTCGAAGTCTTCAAGTCACAAACTTAGTTTTCTTAACAATTTATAATGATTGGAATATATTAGATTAGATAACAAAAAAATTTATTTTGACGGTGTTTATGACTACAACTGGCCCTACTAAAATAACGGGAACAGTTTTAATACAACCGACACACGTCGACTTGTCAGACTAAACAATTGAACCTATTTTCGTATGACTAAAAGTCGTAAACATTATTTGCAGCCATTATGTAGACGCATTTAATATACGACCGCACTCATAATACTTATTACAATGAAAGAATGAAAAAATAAAGTTTTACAACCATTTTTTAAAAATAAAACAGTTAAAATTATCTTCTACAATGAATCGAAATGGTTACCACTCATATCTTCCGCGGCGACGATGCTACGCGCTGGCTTTCAGTGCTATCAGAGAAGAAACGATGAGCCCTATAGACATCACAATTTCCTAACTCATCTGGCACTGTGTCACAAAATGAAATTAATTCAACAAAATGGCGCAGACACGTTACAGTAAATATGATGTGGATATTTTATGTTTTATTAGCTTATTAATATTTATATTGGCATGACTATGTTCAGGGTCACTGGACTCTAATGCTGCCGAAAGTTCGTACATTTTTTTAAATTATTTAAATTTACAATACAACAATGACAGAACTAAAATATGTTTGTGTTTTTTAAAATTAATTTAACTGATATTGTGTACATCTGTGCACAACACGCCATTTATAAGTTTTATGGATTACACTCCACATTTATTTTGCACGTGTATTGTATTATTATTTATTTTGTAAACTGATGAAAATTTTCTGTGATAATATTCTTGATGACAGTGAGACGTCTAAATAGAGACAGACCGCCATGTATTGTGATACATTAACATGTTATTAATTGTATCGACACGCCATTAAAATGAGGAAACAATTATTTTTAACTGACTTCAAAATGGATTTCTGAGTTAATTGTGAGCCGATTTTCAAAATACTATTTTAAACGATAGAGTGTACTCCTGAGGAGATCTCATTGTCACCAAGTCAGCATTGGATGATAAGATCCCAGACAAAGCGGGGCAAGTTTTTACATTTTTTTTCCAAAGCTATTAGAGTATTTCTCACCAACGACAAACAGACAGGCAAATCGACAATACTGACGGTCACCCATCTGACTTTGAACTTAGAAACAGTCAATAATTTTATTAATATATTGGTTGGTGTACACAAATGGTTAGAAGTATACCTACATAAAACAATTGAGTATAAAAGTACTGCTTTTCGGAGAACTTTTTAAATTGAATTATTTTTGATTATTTAGTGTTTTGAAGTCGGTATTTAGTTTGCTTTTAGTCAACAATATACAATAGTTTGATTGAATACTGGGCTATTTTTGTAACTGTCGCTTGTTATACAAAACAATTACAAATCGTGCGTAACAATGGAAAATGTTAGATGTCTTCAATATACCAACGTTAATATATATGAATCTCATACTCTCCTATACTTAATGAGTATTATGTATTAATATTAGTTTTTATGTATTTAAATTACATTAATATTATGACTAGAAGTTATTTCATAAATGTAATAAGTGCCATAATTTAAGAAATGGTGCTTAAACGAAAGTATTTATGGTTTATCAAAATGTTTAGACTATTACTTTCCTTGTTCCTATCGGAACGACATTTTTACGAGAAAGTTTAATTACAATTATTTAATTGTAATAATATTAATTCCTACAACCCTGGGTCCTTTAAAAGAGGCGTGAAGAAGCATCTTGCAGATAGGCAAGATCAAGTTAGTGCAGTTCATAGTTTCACTCGAACTAGCCTACTTTTTATTTGGGCTCCACTTCTGCTTACCAACAAGTGGAATGGAGTCATTTGTTCGAACTTTCTATAAAAAAATTGTTATCAATAAACGACATTCCATGTATGACTCTATTTATTCGTAGATAAATAAGTTTTATATATTACATAAGTAATGTAGAGATCTATGTTAATTGCTAATAGTGTGGCTGAAAAAATGAAATTATATTCGATTATAATTTTTTGAAAAATACAGTAATATATTTTATTTAAAAGAAAATCCTAATTTATTTTACGTTAAGTAGAAAATTGGCTTCAACGGATACGAATTCCAGATACAAATAATTGTCTTGAGGTACCTGGGAGTACATCGCGGCTTAACAAATCAAACATTTGTAACAATTTTATTTTACAGATGTAGTAATGATAGCTACTGGAGCTAATTTGTTTTCATGTCAATCCGACCTCGGCTCTTCTAAATGTATTTTTTTAATAAGATCACTTTGATGTGTTCCTACAACGCTGCCAAAAAAGTAGATAGAATCAGTAGTTATTAAAATAAACAACTGCGACACACAGACAAACAAGTCTCGGTGCAAGGATTCTTATGAAATATTATTTATTACTACCGTTACATACGTATGCAAAGCTAGGCACACCTTCGTATTGATAATAGGAATAATTTTAAAACAAGCTGAAAGCTGCCTGATGAGTATCAGCAGGAGTCCATATGCTCGTAAAGTTAGTGCAGCCTGCGACACACTGCCGTAGCCACCTCAACCTTACCAGCGTACAAGGTCTTACAAAAGACTCTACTACGTAGTACTAAAGTTCAAAGTTAGTTATAACTAAAAACACGAACTCGAGTTCTCTTTATTAGCTACCCATGATATTATATGGCAACACAAGCCTATAAGCGCTTGAAACAATGCGTTTTCTTAACATTTTTATAACTGTTGTTGTTATGAAAACAATCTATATAATGTTATTACTGATTATTATTTTACTCGCTGGACATTCTACTCGTCTCCACAGAATAAACAATTTTTGTATGGGGCCGTTTATACGTTATTAATCAAACTTCCAATCTATATTAGAAGTTACATTAGCATTAGTATTAGTTTTATTAGCATAACTAATTTGTAAATTTATACCTTAGCACTGTCGAAATGGTAATAGAGTATAAATTGGATGATTTTAAAGTGCTAAGGAATTCAGTTTCTTTTATTAAAGAGCGTCAAACGTACTGCCTGATGCTTGGATTTATAATCGTTAACGTTGGTTCAAATGAACGGAAACAGCATTCACATAGTGCCTGGTCAGTGTATCCTTAGAATGTTCAAGTGTCAGATACATAATTCCAGTGGTATTAATAGCGAAGTACGAAGGAATCATGAATGGCTTTCCGAGTGTACCGAGCGATCCCGAGTCCCGACCGACCCAAATATCGAGGGATTTCCACATTTCAGCCGTAAAACGGATTCCGCGCTGCAAGCGTGCGCGCGCGCATGTCAATAGCGCGGTTATTTCTTTTCCAGTTTTTAACGCAATGTGTTTTAGAGAACATGTTGTGTCGCGGATTAGAAGCTTACAGAAATTTATGTGCGCATTGAACCTAGATTAGTGAAAAGTAAACTTAGTATTTCATTACTTTTTGTGATAGCGGAGAGATATAGTTCATAACTAGCATTACAAAGGGTGTGATAGTAAATGGTTTAACTATATGAAATAAGTTTTTAAAATGATTTATGTGATGTTTAAAGGAATATCTCAATGGGTTCACAGTGTACTGTATAGTGAGTGTAGACTACGAGTTCTGATGAAGGTCTAAGTGATAGGAGTTGGTGTTTGGGAGTCATGTCTCGCAGGGACGTGAGAGTGGAGCGCGCGGACTACGGCGCCGCGCCTCTGCCGCCACCCAGCAAGTGTGCTAAAGTAGGTAGGACCTTGAGTCATGAAACAAGATAAAATTAAAATAATAATAATGGTACCCAGTTCGCATGTACTGGGACAGGTCCATCATTACAGAACTGTTTTAGTTCCTCCTATCCATCCTATCCTGATCCTGATGTCGTTCTGATGGACGTGGTAGAATCACGTGTGTTCTTAGTGGATGTCACCATACCGTTTGATGAAAACCTTATTAAAGCTAAATCAGATAAAAAGATCAGGTATTTGAACCCAACACACAAGGTTTCCGATATGTGGAGGATGACTTCCAATGTGATAATACAAGTCGTAATCATAACCACTGGCTTCGTCCTTAATTTCCCTTCGTGATCATCTGATGAGATTGCGCCGGCGGCCATTCTCGATAACTCCTGACCCTCGGCCGTCTAGCCTCCTCTGCCGAGGGATGCTCTCGTCCCTCGAGTCGTCATATTTTTTACACTCACAACAGTTATCTAATCCAAAGTAAGCATCATTTAGAGCTTGTGTTATGGCTATAAGGTAATGGAGAAATCTAGATATTATATGAATGTAAGTATCAGAAATATACTTAATAAACATACAAACATTAAGAGATCAATGTCGATGTCAATTTTAAGAGAAGTAATGTAAAGTTTCTCATCCGCTAGAACTGAGAAAGTTCGACTAGAGATGAGCTTCCACCTTACAGAAGACCAATTCTATCTTATTAATTTATTCTTCTATCTTCGGCTGTATCTTCATCTGGTGAGATGAAAGCCAAGTCACAAAATCTCATGGACGAAACTTAGTCTTGAGATGAACTTTATAAACCCCACTAACTATGGTATTCATTTCCCATCAGGTAGTAGCAGGGTATAAATTTTTTAATCAACAAGCCCCCCGTTTTGGTCCAAAAGAGTGCCTAATATATATGTTATCATTTTTAAGACAGTTTTGATTATAGATACAACTAATGGTGCGGAGCTGCTGCTGAGTGACTTAAATTCAGTTATAAAATGGTGCGATGCCATTAAAATGCAACTCATTTATGAGTTGTCTTATAACATTCTCAAGAAGGAGCAAGAATATTGATCTAAGCTAATTGATACAATGGGTTGACATAATGAGGACCTTGGTGATATTTTATAAAAAAAATAATTTACTATAACACAAATCGAGAATGTCAGTAATAAGGCTTGAAAAATGATAGGTTTTGTACTCATTTCACTTTAGCAGAAGCTTAAACTAAAAAATTTACTTCATATGAAACCAGACTACAAAATTTTAATTTGTTGTCATTGGATGAACGCAGAGATCTCATTGCTGCATTGTTAGTTTACAAAATGTTTAACAACAAAATCGATTATTCGCAACTAATTGGTTTATTTAATGTTCGAGTTCCTTCTATAATTCCAAGAACCCCAATCACCGATTACGTCTCTCACTAAGGAGAACAGTACTCAGAGTAAGTTCTCAGATTGTTTAAAATAATGAATAGCCTATGTATTGGGACTGATTTACATTTTGACAATCTGAATTCATACCGCAACTATCGTTGGAGGTCTGTCTATCTGGCTTTGATGCACTCAAACTTAATTGACTACATAAATGTCTTCAATAATTCTTGAATTTTTTGAATTGCCTAGATGTCCTTATTTATAAGCACAGGCTGTTTACTTGTATGCAGTTGTTATGTTTAACTACATAGTTTTACTTTGTATAAAAGAATCGTAAGTGTTGAGAAGAAGCAACTGTTGGTAATCATTGTTATTTTCCTTCAGGTACTTTACTACACGTGGAGACTGTGCTCTGTGGTGTTCTCTCACTTTGTAATGATCAGCTTGGTAGTAGCTTACTGCATCTTGGGAGCCGTGACCTTCGAAAGACTTGAGGCGCAGCACGAGCGAGAGGTGAGGTTCTATTTATTACATTTAAAAACACACTGACTTATAATGCCAAACAATCCCAAGACAATTATTATTTTGAATGCATATTTAACCTACCTTTTGTAATCTACCTTTCTCCTGTATATCCTAAAATTTGTTGTGCCCTACAGATTCCATAGTGCCATTAATAGTCTTAAGATCTACATATTATGTAACTATGGAACGCAAAATAAAGAATTGAATTGAATTGAGCTGACTGAGAAATACAAGTTTTGGTTTTCATCTTCTAAATTTTGTGAGAGAATATTAATATCTCTAATATTTCATTTTAAGTATTTCGGTACTGTGAATTAATTATTATATTTTTATTAATTTGGACTTTTTGGCTCCTGACCATTTTTGTTAGTAGTTGCCGATTACATCGTACTTTTCGTTCCCAGTTCATTTATTTGATAAGGATATTTTACTCTATTAACTACGATGGCAATTTCATTAAAATTACTTATCGTAGGAATATTACTTTGCCCATGATCTTCAGTAAGGTCCCTCACCAAGACGTCTTTAGTCAAAGTCAAGTCTCAATATTTTAGTTTGGTTTACTAATTGAACGTCAATCTAAGCCATCTATTCATAAATCTACCTTGGAGTCCTGACCGGAGAGTTAAAAATCCCTTAATAATACTGCTCGACTCATTGCTCTCAACCCTCACAGTAGATATACTTACTATGAGTTAAAATCATAAATCTTGGCGTTGACTTGCAGTCTTTTCTAATTTGTGACGCTAATTGGCAGATGAAGGATCCACTCAAACTCGCAGCCAGAACAATATATATTATTTTGTATTGTTGATAGCTTTCAACTATTTTACGTCCTAACATTATGATTTTCGTTATTTGTTAACGTTGATTGAGTGTTGATTTTGTTGCTTCTCGACTACATGGATTTCAATACTTAAGATCAATAACGGTAATCATAAACGCAAGCCACATTGTAATATATCCTAGAAGACACTGGTATGAATCTTAGTAGCTATATATCAATCATTATTCGTAAAGTGGGGATTGTGGAAATACACAAATCACTGTGTACCCTAGGCTTAATATTACAAGTCTTATTACAGGTGAAGACGAACATCTCTCGTATCCGTGATAACACCACGCAGAGCATGTGGTTAATGACCACCCGGGTACCACTCCTCAACCAGAGCAATTGGACCAATGGTGCCGTGGACATGCTCAAGGTGGGCTGGATACAATTATGGCAAACGATATCTTATTTTAGTTTTATTAACTATAAGTAGTAAGATTTTAAGAAATCCTCTGAAAAATTATTTTCGATGTAAAAGCCAATAGTTTTCAACTTTGGTGTATATAGATAGAATGTATTAATTGTTCACCATAAATGACAAATACAGGAAATTTTTCAAATACAATAAATTCGAACATAATTCTACAAGAGAATTCTGTGCTTCATGTCACTGTATTCTTGTAAGCAATTTTTCATGACATACAAATAGACTTTGTATTTCATCTCGGGCCAAATAAATTTAAATGGACATTATTCTTTTAATAAAATACACAGAATGATTTCTTCTCAAATTATTTATCTATATATATCGTATTTTTTGATTTATTGACTTATATGTATGTAATTCAGGTGAGACGTGTTACTTAGTGACTAGATTCTCTGAAGCCGCTGTTTCAGTGTGTGTCTCGTTACCGTCTTTGATATTTATTATTTCTGCTTGGAGCAAGTAAATAGCTGCCACAGGTGATGTTCACCGTCAGATGAGTCAGCCTGCTTGTTTCTAATTAGATTAGAAGTTATCTCAGATTTATTACTATGTATCTTCCTAACTCAACGGCACCAAAAAATACATTTACATTACAACATACTGTGATGGCATTCAGGACTTCGAGAACGCCATCCTTCTGGAGATGAAGGTCCGTGGTTGGGACGGCAACGAGAGCACCGATCACATCCAATGGACCTTTACCGGAGCACTGTTCTACTCCATCATCGTGATAACCACTATCGGTAAGATTATATTTACTCCGTCGGTTTAATATATATAAGTATCAATGAAATACTCACAGAGGAGGTGAAAGTGGTATTAATACTGTAGAACAATAATAAGTTTGGTTAATGAGCTTTTATTAAACGTTTTAATTTATACCTTATGTTTAAGTGATAAAAGGTGTCTTTGATACTGAATTGTAATTTGGTAATGAGGATGATTGGATGGAATATAATCAAAGTAAAGAAGATTTTTATATTTACTAATTTCAAATTCAAGTGATTTTCGAAATTATATTACGTGCGATATGAAATATGAATAAATTTTTATCGAATATATGATAACTAATTGACATATAAATTTAACGATTCACGTTATTACTCCAGATATGATTCTTTTCGAATTGTTCGATGTACAATTTCTATTCTATTTATTTATATTCTATGCCTAATTGAGTAATTTATACAAAAGACACTCAAAGTAAGCATTCGGAACAGTTCCAAGTGTTTTGCAACTAATAAAAGCGACGAATCTGTGCCAATGTCTCTGATATTAATTTAATAACTAAGCAACCTAGTTTGTGTCTGCCAGTTATGTAGGCATAAAAGCAAATTGGCTTAGATTTTTGATGTGGTTTTTACAGTACGGTGAACAAAACTAGGATTACAACTGATCATAGAAAAAGAACGGAGCAATGTCGATTTCTGAAACAAAACCGTTGAAAATTAATTGTTTCATATTATCAATTACTTGTGGATTTGTGTATGCTACACAGTCTCACAAGTGTACACGATTAACTCTCCCAGCTTTATCCAGTTGTAATAGAGATGGTTTCTGCAATTAAATGGTTACACTTCATATGTGGTAGACTGTATCACAGTAGCGATGATTCCGATAGGCGCTTGGAACCGAGCCAGTTTTGCGGCGCACGTCATTTTTGATTCTAGTTTATATTTAGCGTAATATCGACAGATTTATGACGGTGAAAGACCTTTGCCTAATTCACTTGAATAGTGTAAATATTAGAAAAATTGTGCCATTACTGACTTCCGACCGAGACCTCATTTGTGAAATGAGAAATGAATCTTGATATTTATTATCTGTATCATGTTTTAAATGAAAGCAATCCCGAAAGGGATATGGACTATCTACATGGAAATTTTACGGAAACCTAATTATAAATCTATATTAATAATAATAATAAAATAATAATCCCAATTATAATCCATCTGTTGTTTAAATCCACCAAAAACCTAAACGATCAATTATGAAATAAAAATTATATGTAAATATAGCAAATATTATCACTTTACTCTAATTAATATCTGATGTTACTAGTCCAATTGACCAAACAACGAAATATATATATATAGGGAGCGTTATGTCAAGTCATAGGATACAAGTCCAGCATTCTCCAAACGCAAGAAGTCCGCGTTTTATTTTCCACGTCATGCAAAGCATTAATATCCAGTGTCCAGACTGTCGACACACCTGCAAAATTAAGTAACTTTCCAACGTTATCTCGCTACTCAGCCGTATCGTCATTCAGACAGTATTAATCTTTACTTCTGTTTCCTCCTCCCTACATAATCATCCCATTTTCTTCAGTCAGATGCTCGTCATCATGTACTAAAGTTCATATAACTACTAACGAATAAACAGTACTAAAGTTGTATTCTCGTATAACTATTCATAAAAGTCATATTTTACGGGGTCAATTTCTGTATACACTGTTGATGTCTTAATGTAGAAGTCTTTGAAATGACAGCAATTGTTGCAACTTTCGGTTTCGGTGTAAATTAATCTTGACTTACAATCTGTGTCGAAACTAAGTCCACTTAAGATTGGTCACCTCTAATTGGCGTCAAAAATAAATGATACTGATAAAAAGAGTATAGTAGATTATAATGAGTAGATCCCGATAAAGTACTTGCAAATAGGAAGCGCTGAAATCAAAGAGTAACTATGTAATATAGTAATTTTAATTCTGATTCTTAATACCTATTGACAAAGTAAGTAATTATTGCACTTTCTTGCGCGGTTTAGGTTTGTCCGTAGTTTTCTGGCCAGTCTTTCTTGGGCAGCCTATTTACTATATACGGAGGTTCACGCGCAAGCACACGAAAAACATGGTAACTATCTAGCTTAGAGCTCCATATACAAAACCCTAGTATTATTTACACAAAGTACTCACGAACAACTAAGTAATTAATTAGTCATTTGCACTTAGTCACAGACTTATTTACCGAAGTAACGTCTTCGCAGCGGCCCTATTAAGCCTGTTGGACCGTCTGGCCCCACTAGTACCGGTGTCCTAGTTCTTCCATAGGGACCAATAATACCTGTAGGACCTCCTGGGCCCACCAATACAGGCTGCCGCCCATATCCAGCCGGACCTATAATTCCAGTGGGACCACCAGGACCGACTAGAATTGGTCTTTGAGCAGTTTCACTTAACCCGATATCTTGTCTGGAGTCATCAATAAAGTGGCCTTTATTGCCTGGTCCGATTATACCCGTAGGACCACCAGGTCCTACTAATACTGCCTGATTTTTATGAATCGGATCTATTATGCCGCTAGGGCCTTTAGGACCTACTAAGACAGCTTGGTTTTGATGAGTAGGGCCAATTGTACCTGTAGGACCACCAGGGCCAACTAAAACTGCTTGATGATTTGGTATCACAGTGTCCACAGGTGCTCCAGGTCTAAATAAAAAGCCTTGATGCTGTTGAGCTGGACCTATGATACCAGTAGGGCCACTAGGACCAGCTAGTACTGCCTGATTCTGCTGTTTTGGACCAATGATGCCAGTAGGACCTTCCGGACCAACTAAAACACCTCGGTTTGGGTTTCCTGGGCCAATTATACCGGAAGGTCCTTCTGGCCCTACAAGTACCGGTCTATTGTCTTGCCTCAAGTCTAAATTACTGTTAGGTCGATTATGGCCTACATGGATGGGTTGTTTTTCCGGACTGGTAATATCTCCGGGGTTGTGTGAATTAAAAAAGTTGTAACCACCATTGATACCGGTGCCTGGTGGTGGTGGTAACGGCCTGGCGTGCTCAGCTTGTCCCGTAAGCAGGATTGGGCGTTCGTTTTCCACTTCGTTAAAGTATTCTGAAATTACCAAAAAAAGGTTCGGTTGAGTTTCATATTATTGAAAAAAGCCTTCGATATCTTCACTGTTTTTAGAACGCAAAGTGTCCATACCTGAAGTGTACTGTGGGCTTTTATTCGCTCGATTATAGCAGCACAGGTGTTTTCCAAAACTGCAAGCTTTCTGAAAATGTAGAGAAAAAAATATACTTTTAAATTATCCAATTATAAATTTATGAAGGTAAAATAGGTTTAATTAACTTACAGTAGAATCAACGGTGGGGTTACAGTCAGGTGTAGTGACACATTTGCAAAACTGAATAGAGTCTAAAGTTCCATCTGAGTAATACTGCTGGGATCTGTAAAGCGTAGATTATTGTCAATGAAGTAAAAAAAAACTAAAATTTACTCAAAACATATAATATACTTACGTCTTCTTCAAGTTGTAAACTGAGTCAGGATGAATCTTGTCGGGCTCGTTGTAAGCTTCTATCTTCACAGGGTAGCGGCCCACGCCAGGTGGTCGGTTGTAGAATCCCACCGTATTTACCGGTTCCTCGAATTGTTGGTTGTCTGACAGAATTTCGAGGTTGCGTGTGTTTCTGGAAGGAGAATACATTAGTGAATCACTTATAGATGTAAAGTTATATGTTGCCAACTTTTGCTATAGTTGGTTCCTGGATGGGTCATGGATTATCATCTTTATTATCTCAAGCTGCTACGTGCTTCGGAAGGCATGTTGAGCCGTTCATCTCGGTTGCTACGGCAACCGCTTACACGCACTAAGCAGCATAAGCAAGGCAGCCTGGTTAAATATGGCCCAAACTCGCTTCGTGTTTCTCCCAGGTAGGAAGTGTCTTGCATTTGGATTAGTACGAAATGAAATAAAACGTTACATAAAAATGTTAAGTGATGAAAACAGAATCTACATTGCAATGTAGGGAATTCAGGGGACATAACTGATTCGTACATTTCTGAATAGTCAAATAATGACATTCTTAGTCATAGAGCGTGAAGAAATGAACCAAGTATTGAGTAATGTAAAAAGGTTTTCTATTTTTTTAAATGTGGCAAGGCGTGATTGAATGCGTACATTAGTATCTACACTGTATGTACATACAATAACAGGCAAGTGTTTGCACAACGCCACTCGCAAGTGGTTTGTAACACTGACTTTGTGATTGGAACAATACCATTGCGATACTAAACGGATGTTGGCTTATAATACGCAGAGGAACTGATTGGTTGTTAAATATTGAGTAATCTTACATTAGTTCGATAATGATACTTGAAATGTTAATACTTGAAAAATTAATACATTTAAACTGTTATAATTGACACGTAATGGCATAAATAATTGGTAAATGTCTGACAAATGTTTAAAAACTGAGGAGTTTCTTGCATTGCCTCCTTTCCAAGCTAAAGTATCCGTCTAAGCGGTGGGAGATTACATTAAGAGTCAATTTAAAAAGAACTTTTTGATATGATTATAAATAAGTTTCCTGGCCATCATCTCGCTGCATCTTGCTTCTCTCATTCAAAGATACATGCCATGATCTCATGCTCCAGGGGCGAGAACAATAGGAATCCATAAGCTGTGATGACTTTTGCAACATGAACTAGAAAAGTGTCTACTACTATTACCCGGTTACGTACTAAAACAATACTTAAATGATCGATAATAACTATTACAACATTTTTAACAAACTAATAAAGTTACCTAAAACGCGTCCAAGTTTTGTTAAAAAACTTTGTCAGATTAAGCAATGTAATTTATGCGAAACATCAAACACTAGCGTGTTAGTAAACATTTGGCCCAATTCAGTAAGATTGACGAGCCACTACACAGAGCTAAACGGGAGCTATAATTAGTCCGTTCTGAGGAAATCATCTGAATAATCGACTAACTAAATATTGGAATGTTTGCTTGATCTATAAAACGGTCGATAAAACTGCACGCAAATGTCTTAATAAAATGTGAATATATTAATTTAACCGTAAATTATTAATTATAGTATCGAAACCAATTGAAGTTAGTTTTATTGAACATAAAAATATTTGGAGCAAGTTGTAACAATTAATAAGAATCTCAATCTAAAAATATTTGTATAATTTAACTTTTATTATTTACCATAAATCTAACAATGGATACAGTATCCTGATCTCGTCGTTTAAGCCGGTGTACAGTGAGTCATTGAGAAAGAACGTGTTACTGAGTAGCTAGTATCATTATAATGTAAACACAGAGTCAAGACACGAGATAGAATCGTTACAATACGTAATACAAAGGCTGAATCACGCTTACGAAGTTACTGAATCACGTAATTTTAGTTATTATTTAAGGAATTTATGTTTAATATTTTTTATTGATTTTGTATTGCGTAGGCAAAGCTGGGCTAGCATAGTTGTTACATGAAACAACTTTGCTTGACCGCAGTGACGTAGGCAATGTTTTGATTTCGTTGATTTTTCCGCGCATGCGCGAGATGTCTTTTTGTTTTGTTTCCTAGGTTACGTTATTCTCTGTTATTAATTTTTACACAAATATATTTGTTAAGTTTTAGTTTTGAATGATTTCCCTTGTTTCCAATATGTGTATTTATCTTTGTTATTTACAGAAGTAAACGGCTGTGATTAGCAATAAGTTTTATTATAACCTAATCTAACAAACTAAGACATTTGAATATCGCACAGATTTTTGATTGGTCAAACCCTGATGTCATGAAGTTGTGTTTCAATGTTTGCCTGATCAAATAGACTTTTCTAGGTTTGATTTAAATTCTTTAGTCAAAAGCCGAAAAAAGTCCTTTCTGTCAGACCTGAGGATTGACTAGTCAAACAACGAAACGCCGGAACTTCGTTTAAATATAACACATATAATGTTCGACAATGTACAGTCGATACCCGTTCGATTCCCTTATGTCGAGATCTCTTCTTGATCATGATGTGATGAACCCAGCCACATACCGACATTGGTGACTCCAACTACACACTTATACATTGCTTGGCTCATACTTTTTTATATAACACGTAATGAAAAAATTATCGCAATCAGTGGGACGTTGTTGGGCTACCATTGATAACAAAGATGATATTTTTTTGATATTAGGAGCATGTCTAAGTCATATTGCTAAGAATGATAGTTGAAAGATTCTGAGTGTTCACGCGCAAAACTAGCAAGGAGGCTTTGTAGCGGGAGACATGCCGCCTCCTTGAAGCATTGAAGAGTGTCGTGTGACGTTTTAGAAAAAAGCCGAGATCGGCGATCGCTTTTTGTTACTACTACTTTTTCTTTTATTTTACAATAGATTGTAAATACCATGTTTAAATATTATATTTGATAACTTTTTAATCTATTGTATTATTGTTCGCACGAACACTGAGCTTAGGACATTTTAATTTATAGATTATTTATATAAGTGTCTGTATTTTTTGATTTTTGTTTTAAGAACAAGAAGTATTCTAACGTAGGGTTGGCAAAGCAATTTTTGTCTGACAGCATAATAGATGACAATACGTACATAGCAATCCAATTAGTAGATCAGTGACGCAAATCCATTCAAGTGTCGGCCATTTGTGGGATATATCCATTGTGTCGGCGAACAATGTCGGCCAAGGAGCCGAAACCGAAGCACGGCACATTGCGTGGTAAATAATTGCATGTATCCCGCAATGATCGAATAATAGAAATTAAAATCTGTGTACGACTTGTGTGTGCAGTGGAGGTGAATTAACGTCCTTGCAGCTGACACAGTGCAACATACGAGCAGTAAAGCAATTTAGTTTTAAAAAATAAACTTAAGATTTGTTGTAATGGAATTGAATCGATGTAAAGTAAAAATTGCAGAAGGCTCTCTTTTAAGAAAATTTCATTAATTTATTTTGGCACATGAAAAACAGAAAGATTTTACACTTAAGAGTGTTATCTGTGCCAGTTAAAATTAAAGATTGATACAGGAATATAAGTTGGCAGAATTGTTATCCTATCTCGTGATAACATATTGATAATATTCAAAAAAGTAGCAGAAGGACATATGAATAGATATGTTTTTATAATAAGCGCAGCATGTGGCTCGACACTGACTGATAGTAAGCAGTAGATGGAGTCCAAATGTGAAGGTAGCTAGTGCAGTAATAGTTCTAAAAATTGCTTGGTTTAAATTTTAAAAACATCTCGTAAATGAACATTTTAGTGTAACCAAAGAAGGCGTGGTATAATTTTATATTCTTACACAAGCTATTACGAAGACAGACAATTTTGCAGGCAATTGTTTAGTCAATTTTATTTGATATTATGTTTTAGAGCAAGCTACCAAGGTTTAATTTGTAATTTACATATTTTGATAAGGAATAGATAGAGGAAACATGATTGGCTAAGAACCAATAGCGGCACCTGTTTACAGGGCCAGTAAATTTGATTGAATATCTACATATTCATATAATTATTTAATGAATTGTTCATTGTGACACTGATCACAAACTATAACATAATCGAGAGGTGTTCTACTGACAACGGCGCACTGTAATCTCAACACCACCTCAGGGCCACTGGTCGTGAATAAATAATATATTATCACATCTTGATTCCACAGGTTTCCACGGGACCTAATTTATGGCCCGCAAATAGGCATTGAATTAATTTAACATTATTATATGCTTGAGAGATCTCTTCAATGATGAGTAGTTCACATCTTCAATGTTTATGAAAGATGGAGGGTACTGTACGGTCTAATTACCGTACATTTTACCGCGTCAGCCACATTATACCTATATTGTTATTGTATAAACTAATTAATATTCACATTTCATTCACTTTTAATTCCTCATATTAGCAAGTTGTGTGTTATCAAGCTGAAGTGAATCAATAAAATTTATATTTAATCAACAAGGATTCTCATTTAGCAAGATATATCAGGTTGTGAGACTGAGCCAAGAAGTCCCACAACAGGTACTTAAGTCTCGTGTCTTCGACAACACTGGGAGTAATGGAAATGAATATTTGTTCATAAGTACCTTCGTTAGATAAAATAAGTTGAATAGGAATAATATATTCTTGAATATTATGACCAGAATGATAAAATTCGAAATTAAATTAGTGACTCAACATGAGCCGCAGGTCTGGGACTCTTTTTTTTTATATAAAGCACAGCAAATGACTCGACACCTGATGATAAGCAGTGGAGTCCATATGTGAAGATAGCTAGTGAAGCATGTGACATACTGTCCTAGCCACCCTCACCTTGCCGGCCCAAAAAGAGCTTTTTCACGCCTCTTTTAAAGGAACCCATGATCTTGGATTGCGTGGTACCTTCTGAGAAAGAAAGCTTGCTAAATTGTCGACACTTCAGTACTAACTTGTTATGTTCCCTGGTGTCTTGTCCATTGTCGAAGTGAACCTTGTGGTCGATGCGCACCGAGCCCGCGCCCTCCGGCCACTGCCACTTCTCCGCTACGCCTGCGCAGGCGCACGCCAACAGGAACCACGCTGTGCCTCCTGAGAAATATATTTATATAATCTTAGAAAAATCTTATCATTAAAATATTACGTTCATAAACTATCAATATGGTATGGACCAAATGACCACAAACGACCGCGCATGCGTCACTTTCAGAGGCTTTACCCAAGAATAATATTTGTCACACTCACACTATTGTCTGCCCAAAGTAAGCATCATTAAGAGTGTGTTATGAATACTAGATAACGGTTTAATATGGATAGTAGTATATATATATTATTTCTCCGAGATATAAAAAAAAATCTAAATAAAGATACAAAGATCCATGAATCTAACCGGGATTCGAACCAGGGCCCCCTGACTAGATCAGGACGTTTAGGGCTTAGTCAACCACGCTGGTGGAGTGCGGGTTAGTATTACCATTTTGGTATTACTATATACTATATTATAGTATTTTTAATTCAGTAGTTTTCATTTTCACTTTGATATATTCTTTCTAATTTTATGATATATACTAAAAAGACAGGAAACGTTTAGTGACAATTTATTTTAAAACATAGGTCGGTTTCATCTCTAAGTTAACTAGTTAGTTAAGTCAGTCAAGGTATAATAGGCTTTACTTTTTAAAAGGGAGAATAATTGCTTGCAAAATAAAATAAAATCGTTTTCTTTGGCTATTTAAATTGTCATACAACAAAAGCTGTTTCTTTTGAATGCGATGCAAATGTTAATCTCAACGTGTCTGTCCCCATGTGGCTGGGACCTGCACATAATTAGTGAAAAGGTAAGATCTTCCGCCGAGCTAGGTGTCGCAGAGAACTGTTATCTGTAGCGATGCTCTTCACTTGCGTGATATGGTAGATTAGTTTGGATGCTGGTCATGCTACGTGAAGGTTGCAGATATCCAATGTCTGGGATCACCAATGTTGATATTTGGCTGGGCGCGTGTGACAAGTGTACTAGTGAAGAATGTCTGTATTGGCTATAAAGCCGATTCAATTCTCTATCGTTACTATAATATTTTGATCTGAATCATTATTAGTTCTATCATCACTGTGTAACAATATTATATAGATTAATCGAATAACTGATAGCCAACAGCCTCCATGCCATCAAGCGATCATACGCAATAGTTTTCGCTAATTAAGTGGTGAGTCATTACGACTGTTTTCTATCAACAGTCAGGAGTATGTGCATGTTGGTAAACACGAGCTGGTCTTCTTAGTGGTGTATAGAAACCAACATTAGTTACACAAGGGAATAATTGAATCGGCTCCAGATTTTACCGGATTAATAGTTTCATCTGTTTAATTAATTTAAAATGTTTTACAATTTTTATATTTTATTTTTTGTTAATTTAAAATTCAAACAGACATTGCTGAGTATTCTGCCTGTTCTTCTCAGGTCGAGACCCCCGGGGGCATTAATGAGCACAAAGCATAAGTTTCAATTAGTCTTGGCTTAAATTGGCTAATAATTGGCTTCTGTCTGGGTAATTCCTTTATATTCTGTATGTATAAAAAATGCTGTTGAAGCAATGTTGAATTAAATAAATAAATAAATAATATATTCTGACTTAAACTTTGATGTACCTAGTAGTAACTGATATTTTTGGGGAAGTAAGTAAATCCAAATATTCAAATATATAATAAACTTCAACTTTTTGGAGGTTAGCTGATAAAATCTTTATTCTTATTATATCTTTATTGTACATCAGCCAATACAAAAAAAAACATTTAACTAATTTATAAAGGGCGACCTTATCGCTAAAAGCGATCTCTTCCAGGTAACCTTAGGATGGACAGGATTAAAGATAAAGTACTTGAGGGAAGTTGGCGACGTATAACGAATACATACATGATAAAAGTTATTACATACAAATATTAAATATATACATACATAGGTACTTACTTAATGATAGCATATATACACTACATAATACATAATTATATAAATATATATCTACTAAAATACATAAAATCACAGATAATAATCATCAGATAATGCTCTTTATGTGATTGTAAGTATGAAAAAAGTAACAAGCTATCAGACGTTACTATTAGTAACTTTGATAGCTGAAAACTGAAAGCTTTATAAATTAGCGATTGCCTTCAACATTTTAAGTATTGTTGGATTCTAAACATTATTTGGACAAACAATAGATTGAGCACTTCCAAGCATTTAAGTAGTTAACAATTTTAGTTATTAGGGGCAATATACACTCAAATGCCTCGAGACAATATTGTCTCGATTGTACCTTTGGCTTGGCGGGGCTTGACGTTTGACATTGCGAGTGGTTGCGTGTATCATACAAAGTGAAGTGATATTTTGTATATATATGTACATATTTGTAATGTTATGTAATTAACATTTTTTTATTGTATATTAAGAACTATTTTTAACATTGACGGCAGACAGAGAAAACAGTACTTACTATCTACGCAGCTGATGATTGGGATATGACATTTGTATACATTTGATATTTGTTTACAAGTCATGCATTTCTGTAGGTTTATTTAGTATATTTCAAATATATATACATATACATATTACTCTCTAGACGTAATCTATAATGATAATGGTCAAATTTCATAAGTGTAATACTAATAATATTTGTTAGGAAATATGTGCTAAAATACATATTGTCATATGTCAAATCAAGTCAATAGCATAACTTAGACCTTTTCCAAAACCGCACACACAAAATTACAAGCATTTCGTTTAGAAATAGCTATACTACATTATTTGGTATACAATGTGGAATTTGTATTATTTTACGACTCCACAACTATACGCAAACGTCAATGTATATGGTATAAATAATTATTATCTGCTTTTAAGAGTAAGGGCGTAGGTGTAGGGTTGCGCAAGATTTCACTCAAGGATAGTCTGAGGCAATAAGCCTTTTGCGGAGAATTTGAGATGAATCGTGATTATTTTATTTATTAATATTAACGTTTGTGAACGCAAGGTTCATACCTTTATAGTGATTATTTAAATTTAAAATATCATTGAAATTTTTGAAACCAACACCAGTTATAAAACAATGTCATTGCGAAGCTTAACAGTATTTGTTTACGATCAGTCAGTTAAAGGTTTAACAAACAAAGAAATATTGTTTATTTTACATTACTGCAAACACGAACAAAGTTTGGTCAACAACCAATGGATTCACATAGTAATGCATCGGTGGATGTTTTTTTAAAATACTTTATGTCTAAGAAGTATTTACGAAACATTAAGTTAATTAGAATTCAATTTATAAACCATATAATTGATTTAGGAGAGAAAAGAAAAAGGCTAAAATTTAATTGGTTTTTTCCTTAAGGAAAATTTATGAATGCATCAGTAGATCGCAGCTAAATAATATTTACTATCAAAAAGGTAATTTTATCTCCAAAAACTTATATTTAGTATATTAAAAAAATGGTTTTTTTTAACATTTTGAAATCATAATGCACCTTAGTGCACGAAAATACAAGGCTACCTTCAAAATTATTAGCAGGAACGTAAACCCCCAGTAATCAGAATTTCTAATAATAACTTTAAAAAATATAAATAAACTTAAGTTAAGTAGATATTATAATTATAACTGTAAGTCCACATTGCATTGTTTAATTGAAAACTGTACTTAATATAATATCTAAGCTACAGTTAAATATTTTTTGTTGGTAAGTGTTTTTGATGACAGCCCTTAAAATAAATAAATAATTAAAAATGAATGTAACTGCTCACCTGCTTTCATCGTGGACTTTAAAACTATTAATCGAATAAAAATGTTGTTGTCACTAAATTCTAGAACATGTTGGGACGTCCGCCCGGCTTGCTCTGTGTTATGTAACTAACTGTCTTCAGGCGCACGCGCAATAATATCCACGCTGCCTTCAGATGTGGGGTTTAATTATGAAAATTTTTGAAAATATTTTAGCAGTCTAAAATTAAAGTACTTGGAGTTATATGTGATTTCTGATTAATAAATTATCTTACGCTTATAGAAGCTGCACCATTTTATCGTTAGTTTTATTTATTTGCTTCTCGTGGATGTACACACTATAAAATCAAAGGAAAAGGTATTTATGGAAGAAATATGTATGTACTACTGTTTATTTAGAAATGAAATCTGTACCAAAAATCTTATCACCAAGAATAGGCGTGGGTGTAATTATATTAATATTATTGAATATGTAGTACTTATTGATAAATTATATACAACATAAGTATATGATACGAACATTTACTTGTCTACCGCGAAGTCGCTAGATAATAGTTGTTCGAATTTCTCTCCATATCCAAAATTAAAAATTAAATAATAATAACAATGTGCCTGGAATATAAAAGACATCACTCGACATTTTTCGAACGTTTTTGAATAGGGTCAATTGTTTGCTGCAACGGCTGCGCTAGCGCACTTACAAATAGGGGGAAGTAATTTAAATTATTATAAAAACTTATACTTATGTATATACTTATAATACTATTATTATTACTTATTTTATTATAAACAAAAAGCATGCTTTTTGATTATAATAGGCATACAATTAAAAACTTTTTTGTTGTTCATTGAGTTCATTGTAAATAAAATCAAAATATAGACGAAAATCATTTATAGACATTGATAATATAGTTTCAAGTAGAAAAAACTTTTTATATGTATATAAAATAAAAATTTAAATCGAAGAACTATGTGCCGTGACCCGATCTATTCGCGGACTATTTGGATTCCAAAGCCAAAATGATAAAAAGTTTTCTATACTTCCGTTTTCAGTCTGATTGTAACCTATTTCCTTATATCACAGATGTTTCTGGATAAGCAAAGTCTAACATCATACATAGCCCTTATTGTCAAATTTTAAGTACTTATTTACAAAATTTTATTGAAATTAAATGGTTTTATTGCATGTCTCATTGGTGTACACAGTAAGACTATAAGTCAGTAGGTACATAAGTTGTTGGGGCTAACAATGCAGCGCCCTGTATATAGTTATAAACAATTTATCATTACGAATCAACAAATTATTGTTGATTAATAATGATACATTGTTTATAACCGACATATAAATATTGTAACATCCATTACACAAGCTCTTAATTGATTAGGTTACATAATAAGTACTAGTGAGAGGTTTCCATTTTAAATTAACAAAATGTAAACGTCAGTATTGTGTTTACATTTTAAATAAGATTCATATATCTTAAGCTTGGAAAAGAAAACTCATAGTACGAGCAGTCTGGACCGACTAGTTCTGAGTCAATCGCTGAAGGTCGCCGGTGGGAAAGCGGCGGCCTTGCGACCTTGTTATTTACGACGCCTTACTCGGAAGTTTCATAACTATACTATTTTTTGTTAGTTTTAGATAAATACCAGAACTTTTTGAACAAGAAGTTTAAAACAAACACGCGGCCTGATGTGAAACGATCATAAATCATTATTGTATTAAGGGGTTACATGGGTTTCCTCAATACAAGGTTTCCTCAATACAAGGAAACCCATGTAACCCCTTAATAACTTAAGATCTACATTCACTGGTAGTTATATTACTGATTATAACAAAATGAGTGACTTATAAAAGCATTTGTTAATACTTTAGTAACAATAACTTAGAAAAATATCACAATAAAGTTATAATATCTATGATCACTAAGCGCATATATTAATTATTTATTATGTTAAAGATATTCCCTACACTTTACGTTGCCTATAAATGTACCTATATAATTAAATAATTATTAATTCGTTTCCAGCCTGAAAATTTTGGAATAACATATCTATCTATTTGAAATCACAGGAATAACAACAATTAAAAAACACAATGTAAGTAATAAAATACTGCCTTCATAAGAAACAATATGTAACATGTGCCTAAAAAATTTGGAAGTTCCTTTCGATTTTTCTGTGGTCTCACAATCAGATGAGACCACGTCAGGAGTACACATTATCAAATAAAAAAAGAATTTTGAAAATCGGTTCACAATTGACTTAGTAATCGCGTAACAGCAAAAAAATGCAGTTGCATTGTTAATGTTATTTGTTGTAATAGGAAACTAAAAAGTATGTCAATATTTTAACGCGCACGTGGCTAAAGAATTAAGAGGAAAGCGTATTTGACAATTCTTCATCTGCGATGACTTACATTACATTTAGTTGTAGAACAACTTGTTCATTGAATTGGGTGATCTGGTGAACTTCGTTAATGCCACTAAAAACTGATTTAAGTGTAAATTTCATTAGAAATTAGCCAACTGTTAGGTCATTCTTGAGTATACAAGTTACCTTTTTAAGATGAAGAACTCAGTATTGAGTCAAATGTTTAATTTAAAACAAAATTTTATAGTCGAGACACTTCTGGGTTTTACGATACTACTAACTAAAGAGTAATTGGTTTTTGTAAAACAAAATTTTTTTTTTGGTATATTAAACAAGTAACTACTTCTTTAATTATGAAATATTATTTGTTATGTTTATTAAAATTGGTCGCGGTATCGCAACGGCCCACCGGGTTTTTAAGAATATACAACATGCCATTATCTAGAACATTACAAAAAATTTTCGCACCTGGAATACTGTCGGTAATATTAGTAAAGACAATGAAAATCTAAACTGTATTCAACATATCTTCGAGGGCAGGGCGTGGTGCGAGTTGAAGCTCCTCGCTAAAAAGTCTAACCCTGGCGCCTGATGCGAGTGACGGTACAATACTGGTTTGACTACATCTATACACTACTAAGTAATATAAAGAATATTTGAAAATGGTCTTCTTATTTAGCAATACAACAACAAAAATATAAAATAATAACAAAATATATTATTAAAACGAGTTCCTATAGGCAAGGTTCCGTATATACTGACAGCGTTCCCCCTTTGAATAGCTAGATTAATTCTTTGTACGAGGTAGCTGCCAGGTCTTCGGTCTCCTAAGACATCGACTAACCTTTTTGCTATTAAAACCATTTTTTTTTAAATTTAAAATATTAATTCTAATATTATTAACGAGGGTTAATAATATTAGATTATTAATTGAGGTATCAACAACACATTTATAATCATACACACACTTATCCATACAAACCTATTGTCTTATAAAAACCCGAATGCCTGTGTTGTTCTGCAATTATTATCGTATAAAATTAAATTATTATATCCAAGTTTTTTTGCAAATGGAATTATGACAACAACAAGACGCTGGTATTTCGTGGATATTAAGTTAAACTATATCATATCATCTTCATATAGTATACAAAACATTGGGTTAATTACACCACTTAAAGCACGAGAACGCCTGAATAGATTTTAATTATCTCTTACTAACTGAAAACAAGGAAGACTATGTTCGTTACCTCAGAACTTCGTCATTAGAAGACCGATGTATCCATTTTTTGTATATAAATGTCTTTTTAAATTTAAAAAGTAAATTTTAACTTCCAGTTTAGTTCCGATATTATCAAACTCTATTTATAACTGCTTAAAATTTATAGACATTGTTTATAGCGATTTTGGAATTTTTATGAATAAGAGAAGAATTTTCATTCGATATACTATATTCTGAGGTGGTCTCGTCACAAAACCAGGATCAATCTTCAAATTTTTTAGGCACATTACTTCTTTCATATAAGTATATATTTTTTGTTAAGCTATTTGAGTATTTGTTACTAATGACAAAAAGACAGGTAAGTCGACAATACTGACGGTCACCCATCTAACTTTGACCATAGAAACTGACCAATCAAATTTGTGATATAAAAAGGTAACAAGTTTTTGTAGATAGCGCTAAGTTGTTTGCAGAAACAATACAAAGTGAAGCCTTGACTTCAAAAACTAATTTTTAAATTAGATTACTTGTTGAATTGAATTAATTTCATCTTTTGGTGTTTTGTAATCGGATTTTAGTTTTGGTTTTTGGTTTGATAGTAGAATAACTAATAAAATATCGGAAAACTTCACGAGAAAAATAATTATATGGAAATACATATATTTTTTAATAAATTAGGCTTGGAACTCCGCCATCTTCCGCAATGGATACCTCACGTCACGCATGGCGAGCGTCAAGCATAATAGAAAGATGTTTTATATGAGTCCTATGCCACAAATTAATATAATTCAGAAATATAAAATTGGTTATGAGGTGATTACTTACTTAATAAAAACAGTCAAGTGTGAGAGGACTTACGACCTACTTACGACTTACTTACGAAGGTTCTAAGTGTATATCACTTTATAAAATTAAAATTCATCTTATTCTAATATGTGCCGAGAGAGCTGTGTGCCGACCTTAAGATCTGTGATCACCCCGTTGATACAGTGGGAAAGCACGGAGGTCGCCGATGCCAAAATAGTCATTGTTTCGTCCCAATTACTGTCAAGGATACATTTTATCTGTTATGATACGCATTATTAAGTTAGTGGGTCTGGGAAAAGGTTAATATAATCACCAAAGACAATTATGCCTGTAATCTCCATGGCATTTTTATAAAAGCTCGGTGTAAACATATTAAATAATTTAAATTATATTTCGGTGATGTGTTGACTCGTATTAAAACAATCTAGTTTTAATACGAGTCAACACATCTTATTGAGAAATGTATAATACAAACCTAAGGTTTCCTTATTGTGTTAATTTGTTATAAGGCATGTATTTAGCATTTACACTCGTTTGTATATTGTTATCTGCTTCTAGGGTCCTATATAAAGATACTAAATATGTAGGGGTCATTTATTCAAAATAATATAATTAAGTAAGTTGTATCATGCGTCCAGTAGTAATAATATAATCGGTCGACTTTTTGTTATTTTGGTAAGAAGTCGACCTCGACAACATCCGTTACATATAATAGATCGGAAACTGTATCGATTTAAAAAAAGTATATATCAAAAATAGTTTTTATGTGCGGAATGGTTATACTTAATATACTTTATAGTTATACTTAACATAATTTATAAATAAACCACTATTTATCTCAGTTTCTCAGTTTTTTTGTTCTCAGCTCTATGTGGATCTTGCTTGGTCATCAAAGTTTGTATAGATAAAACATACCACCATATATACCATAAATAGAAAATACTTTGTACATTGCTGGTCTTATGGCTACGTAGCGATATCCTACAGACAACCTTTGGATACATAGGACACACAAGAATAGCTTGATAAATGAAGTTTTCAGTGTCGTGGTTTAATTCTAATAAAATATGTAATTAATAAACATTTTTTTTACAAGGAGGAATCCATTTACGGACCTACCCGCCACTGGCTAAGCGACGGGCGTGTGTGGGGCTCACTCAGTATCTCAATAGAGCGGCACTGAGAATACCCACTAAAACTCCCCGGTAACTCCATTGCCCTTCACGGGGGTAACCTGGGTTCTGCGGAGCATTTCAGCAGGTCACCTCCAGGCAGCCCAGCCTTATAACTGGGCTTCTTTCAAATAGATTCTAAAAAATTATCACTCACGCCGAAGGCTGCTAACTCAGAAGTGGTTTTCTATGGATCAGCTTCCACGATAGCCTTAGTAAAACGCCGCCAAAGAAAAAACCACCAACGAAAAAACAAACGAAGTTTTTGAAACTCAGATGTGGCAGATATATCAGTATATACATTTGAATTTGGAATTCTTAACCAAAGAGGAGATATTTCAGATCAAAGTGGCCAGTACGACAAAACGTCAAATTCATATGTAAGGACCTAATAAAATTAAATGTTATATGGGTATTCAAAACCAGTCATCTGATCTGCTATGTTTGTGGAAACTTTATCTGTTAAGGTAATCTGTTTAGTTATATCCTATTAAGGTAATTGTAGACCTGACTATATAATCATGTTGTAAACCTTTTTTGTTTTGTTTCTTAAAAATTATGCCTGGTTAATGTGACTATATCACGATAACATCATGTTTTTTGTGCTTAAGGTTATTGACAAAAAAAGAAAAAAATACGAGAAATACATAATACACAACCATGTTTTTATTAGGGCGTTATATAGGATCTGACTTTGATATATAACCCATTTCATTTTTTAAAGTATTTCAATAAATTTCTAACTATATTAGTTACTAAGGAGTATCTGTGTTAGAATCTTAAAACGTATACTTTTGGAGGGTATTTTTAGGTTTCGGCTGAGTATTGCATATTGCACGTATATAACCCGTCGAAGTGTATTTTTTGATATCAATATGGCGTAGTTTCACGTCTAAAAGAATCGCTGTATAGTGCATTTTATAGAATACTTATTAAGAGTGAGATTCCTTTTCGAAAATTCATTTGTAAGATTTTGAATTTTATCATAAATTCTAAATGAATTCTATCAATTTGTTCTAATTTCCGTAAAATTTGATTGTTAATGTTATCATTAACATTTCGTCATCGACAAATCTTATCATTTGTCATCAAAAACTCCGCGAGATAAAAGGTGTCCTACAGCGTGTTCAAGAAGGGAGAATGTACATTCTAAACGGATGGTTCGAAAGTCTTAAATACCACCCTTACTAAATAAAACTAAATTAGGTTTCTTTAGTTACTACTTTCTTAAAGAAAAAACAATGAATAGCTCAAGTTAATTTTTCATCCAATAATATTAAGCAAAATACTAACTCCAATAGCAAAAATGTCAAATTATTCAATCACATGTATTTTAAACTAATTTTTTGTCTACTTGTCAAATTTATTCCATTAAAGTTATGCTCAAAAGAGTAAATTTGAAAAATCTTTATGTCAAAAACATGAAAAATATTGAATAAACAAAAATTAGTTCAAAAGAATTGCATCGGCCGGGAATCGAACCCGGGCCGCCCGCGTGGCAGGCGAGCATTCTACCACTGAACCACCGATGCTTACTAAATATTGTTAAAATTACAGTACACAAAAATATGCAATGAGATTACGTTATATGTTCCACTTATTTGCTAAACCGATTCTCCGCGTAAGAACACGTGTCAATAAACACACACACTTTTTTGTTAGATAACTCCAAGTTTCTTTCAAGGTTTTCGTTATATTTTGTTTGATCTACATAGTTCTACTTGATTTCAATATTAATGTAGTTTTATCTATATTTAAAAAAAATATGAAACTTAAAAAGCAACGGAACAAAAAGAAAAATAAAAAAAACATTTGTTAACTGAGCACGAAAAAAATCTGGGAATATTTATGAATAATGTGTCTAACAGCGGCTTTTCTATGACTTTAAATTAAAACATTACGAAATAAAGTGACAAATGTGAAAAATAGTACTTTTAACTAGACCCCTTATTGTTATTTAATTTTGGGAGTATTAATTTAGTATCACACAATATTATATAATTATCTTCTGTACTTCTTTATACAGGCTACGGGCACATAGCTCCGAAGACTCAAACGGGGAAGGTGGTGACTATATTCTACGCTATCCTGGGGATCCCTCTGATGCTGCTCTGTCTGTCCAACATTGGCGACGTAATGGCTTCTTCTTTTAGGTAAAAAATTTAGAGAATGATTACACCCTAACAGTTCCTGAGAATATATTATACCTATGCATAGTAATAGTAATATAGTATCTTTGCGGTAAAAAATCTAACAGGCGCATTTTTGTAAATAAAAATGCACTGTACTTTATTTTATTTATCGAGCAACTGTTTTTATACAATAATAATATTAATACTATTAAACATCTAAAAGTTGGTAAAGGCGTTTTTTAAATTATTTATAGTTCAACAAAATATAATTAGATTTTGTACATTTCTTTTATACAGTAAACATGCTCGCTTTGTGAACTTGTTCTTGTATAACATGTCCTGCTACTAAGTATGAAAAATAATTTTTTTCGTAGCTTCTGGATTTTGTATGTAGTCTACTGTCGTTGCTACAGTTCGTTATCATCAAGTAAGTATATAACTGTGAATATTACCACTGTATTGTTGTGTAATAAAGTATAATTCTATTCAATTGTATAAACTATATTATTACTAAAAATTTTCAGATTTCTGTATTGGAGAGTTTGTTGCTACGTGTGTACGAGACCGCCGAAGAGACGTCACAGACACTACCATTCAACAAGGTAATCAAGAAAACAATAATAATTAATTTTAAGGCTAATTCTGAATATTATGAATAAAACATTGAAGTACCTTATAAATAATATAATTTTCTGTTCTCTTCTGTTTCTAAAACTAATTGTTTTGACTTACAGACAGAAGTCTGTGCGCGGAGGCAGCGGGCGCTGCTCTACGCGGCGCAGGCGACCAATGGAACGCGCACATTCTGACACTGACTGCAGGTAACAAAATGTCAATCATTTTTATCTTAGCTTAGGTAAATCTTTTATTTATATAGAGTCAATTTAAAATTTGCATTCTCTCACAGAAGTTATAAAAAAAAATTTTTTTGGTAACTTTTTCCTTCTTTTTTATAGCATTTCCAAAATGGATTTTTTGATATGTTATTGAATATAAAGTGTGTTTAAAAGAATAATATTTCTTGTAGCTCCGTATGAAAGTATTTAACTCAGGACAATATTCTTACATATTTTAAACTTAGTGCGCTGGGCAAACTGGCGTTTATTGGCGGGTCTGTCTAACAGGTATCGCGACAGTGGGTATAGCAGCGGACGCGTCCGAAAGAACCGTGCGCCGCCCACAGCAGTTCCTTCAGGATCTCGTCCTCGTTCTCAGCCGCCCAACACACTGCCAAGGCAGCACAAAACACTAGGTACGTTCAAATTAAATATATAGGGCTTTACAAATAACAATTGTATTAGACTTGTATGTTGTCACGATCATTCGATAACATTTTAAATTAGAGCAAAACAAATAAAGTACTTTGTAGGTCTATAACGCTTATATAATGATTATTAGTAACACACACAATAATAATATTTCTCAAATGAACGCCCCAAACCAAAAGTGGCGCTAATATTGAACCTGGAAGAACGCCCATTATTACCTGTGAAGCATGCGACAGACTGCCCTAGCCACCTTCACCTTGCCGACCCAAAAAGTGCTTTTTCACGCCTCTTTTAAAGGAATCCTGTTGTATATACGTGTGCTGGTAATTTCAGATGTTTTTTTTCTTTAGTTATAGGTGACAGAGATTACGAGAGAGACGACAGATCTCCGGTTCTCTTTGAAAGATACGACCGGGATGTCTACGATGATGATGAGGAAGGTTCTTATTATTAGTTTTTAATTCTGTCATTAGAATTTTTAATTCTTTTTATATTACGATCATTGTTTTATAAAATAACATTAATTATTTTCAGAGGATTTCCCTAAAATATCTTTGCCACTTCAAGATTTAGAAGCAGCTCTGAAAGACCTTGATAATCACCATAAGAAAATTACTTCAAAGACAGAACTTCGGAGCAAGTCCTTGCTACGACCAGCAAAAGCTAAGTCAGATTTTGGACCAAGAAAAGACGACTATCAAAGACGTTATGAAGATGAAGAAAATAGAAATATGTTTGAAATGCACGACTTACACGATGTAGACTATGAGAATTACAAGGAAAGAAAAGCTTTGGAAGAGCGGAACAGAAGAACGAGGGAAAAAGATGAATATTATAATGCCAGGGACCGTGGTTATGATCCAGAAGACGATGAATTCGATATTGATAGTCCAAGAAGGAGAAAACCATGTTATGATTATAGGTAATAATTTTGTTTCGTTTTTGAATGATTACGATTTTCTTGCTTTTCCATGTTAAATAATGCGAAAAAAGCTTCGCCTATAAACACGCAAGAGTGTCTAAATTTTGAAGACAAGAGATGTTAACGTTAATCTCCTTTAAAGGGAGCAAGAAAGTAAAAAGTAAATATTGTAAATTATATTGTACTACTTTATTATATGAATCAAAATACAAACTGTCCAGTATTAAGAAATCATTCATCATTAAGTATAATAATGTATAGATATTCCAGAAACATTTTTAGAAAACTCAAAGTAAATTAAATCATAATTGAATTCCTTAAACTAATTCTTTTCAGAATGGATCGGGGTCGTTCGGAATATTACGACCGTGTTCAGAACGAGGAGCCAGAGAGTCGCCGTGGGCGCAGGGCTCGCAGTGCAATGTATGAGTATGATAGATCATGGCAAGATGATTTCGAGAGTGGCGGAAGGAGGGATGTAGACGATGAGTGGAGGAGAGAGGAGGACGCGCGTCGGAGAGATGTGGATGACACGTGGAGACGTGATGTCAACGATCGCAGGTTAGATGTTGGTAAAGCGAGAAGGCTGCGACGACTGCACACACTCGATAATGCAACTCGATCTAACAGAAACTATGTAAGTTAACAATGTAATCTTATAAAGCATGAGATTGTGAACCAGAAGATCTGGAAGTTACTGTGACCTGTAACAACGACCGCAGTGACTTCCTCAAATTAAAGCAATAATTAAAATGTTACATGGTGGCAATAATTCATAATTAAAACTTATCTAACACACTCGATTGATCTTAATTTCAGTCACCATCACCTGAGAAAGATGACTGGAGCGATGAAGTTGTAGCTATACCTAGAAGGCCTCGGCCTCCCGGTAACTACCTTTCCTGGTCTACGGCTTTAAAATCATATATTTAATAACAAATTTAATCACCTATTTCATTACAGCATGGGGTTCTCGCCAATCAGAAATATATACTGTGGAAGCGTTAGCAGTCAAGGAAGAGGTAAATTATCATACACCTATGGTTTTCTTTGTTTCTCGACTCTAAGTCTAAGTGGAAAAGTCTTTTTTTGTTTTGTTTTTAATATGCAGATAAAGCCGGTTCCGATCTGGCTTTGCGTGTTTCTTGTGGCGTCGTACATCGTGGCAGGCACGTTCCTGTTCAAGCGCTGGGAGGGCTGGGCGTACCTGGATGCTGCTTACTTCTGCTTCATCACCCTCACCACCATCGGCTTTGGCGACTTTGTTCCTGCGCAGGTGAGCGCGGTTATTATTAGTACAGTTTATTTAACATTCATGTCACCATTTTGTAAATTGTATACACCGTATAATTTTGGAATTGTGCGAAAGAAATGTACTTTTATTTAAAATTTGAATATCTTATTTTTTTTTTAAATACGAAAAACTAAAATCTCTATTACTAGTCAACATCTCTATTACGTTTCTTGATTGAGTTAATAGTTTACTTGTTGAAATCACAACCTCTTTGAATACGCATTACGAAATAGATATACCAATAAGTAAATATTTAAAAGAGATATTTCTTTTAGCAAATATATGATATAACCACTTCAACCATTCAATTATAATATTTATTTCGAAATAAGGGTCAGAACACTGAAGACCCTGCAGTCGCGGTGCACTCAATCGCGCTGTGCTCCCTGTACCTGCTGTTCGGCATCGCGCTACTGGCCATGTCTTTCAATCTGGTGCAAGAGGAAGTCCGTGCCAACGTCGCTGCGCTCGCCACTAAGCTGGGCATCATCAAACCACGGGAGCAAGATTTGGAAGATGATTACTGAAGAACTATACTCGTATACCTCGTAATGTTGATTAATTTGGCTGGTTTCAATAATCTGTCTCGTGACAGTTTGTTAGTTGTTTCCGAAGCGTTGAGTTTTGATATGTGATTGTGTATAGAATTTGTGTAGCAGAATCATTCATTTATTAATTTAATTAATTCAACATTGTTTCAATAGCATTTTTTATATATACAGAATATAATGGAATTACCTAGACATAAGCCAATTAAAGAAACACTATACTTTACTTTACTTTTATTCGTCGATTGAATATTGTAACTCAGCTTTAGTGAAGGAAGGTACACCTTTATATATTGTATTTTAGATATATCTTAAGTCTAGGAGACATGGGGAATGGAATTAGTTTTGTTAACATGCTATAGTTAATAAGATATAATTAATAACGATGATTGTTGTAATTTGTAAGTTTTATAAACTGTAAAATGGTAGCTATTGTTACTGTGAATAAATAAATAAATAGCTACAATAGCCAATCGTAACTAGTATAAATCTCAAAATAAATGGAAGGTGGCTTGGAAGAAAATTCTGTTAGAAATAAGAAACGCCTTTTGTGACTTTTGTTTTCATTTCTTTATATTAATGTGTACACAATAAATTATTTATAAATAAATTTGGAGTAAGTACAAAACATTTTTAATTCAATGATTAAATTTTTCACAAATTTTCTCTTATATATAAAAATATAAAGCTGTTCTTTAGTCTCGCTAAATTCAAAAAACAACTTGATCGATTTGAATAATTTTTCTGTATTGCTCTCTTTCATTCAGGAGTTTTAAATAGATAAATAATAGAGATTCTAAATAAAGTCTAAAGAAATATTGAAAATTGGTAATTTAGATGGAATATCTCACGGGCGTGCTAACATTAATATGTAATTCAAAGTGCCTTTATATTGTCACTAAATACTTCAACTTACTGTCGATAGATGGCGTTCTTTACACTCACTGTGTGTGTTCTGTGGGATTAATGTCTCAACTAAAGGTGATACAAAGTTCATCTGGTCGGTCGATTAGTCGATTATAAATACTCTTAATATTTATAATGGAAAAATATTAATGATAGCTTCTAATTAAGTATTTTGGAATATTAATTGATAATAAAGAATATGTTACGTTCTTAAATGTAGGCACATATAACGATATCAAAGTGGCATTAAGTATATATAATAATTGACTTATAAGATTGTTATGAAAATCAGATTTTGGTGGATCAAACTAATGATAGATATATTTGGTTTTTCAATGTTTTCAATTATAATCATGAGAAATTAATTATCGGTACTTACAAGCTTGAGTGAGAGCACGTGTGTTTTTAGATAAATTTATTTATTTATACATGATAGGATAACAATCTCCATGTCATGTAATTATTATAACAATAATATATCTATGTCGGTCATCTACAATTCCTTTCACTGTGATGCCTTTGAAGAATTTTTTTATTATTTTATATTTAGAAGATATTAATAAATACCTATTTGTTTAAGTGTCATCGCAATGAGTACATTGATTTTCATAGAGCTGAAACATTGCATTCAGATTCTTAATTAATTAATATTTAACTTCCACTGAATGCCTAATGGTAAGCTTATTACTTAGTTCATGTTTCTTTTGAAGGAGCTCATGTTATAACGAAGTAATGCTTAGCTATAGATTTCTACGTCTCCACTTCAACATCACATACAACGAGGTTATGAAGTGAAGACAGATGAAGAATGCGAGGCTACGTTGAAGTGGAGACTGATTTTTCCCAGTTCACAGTTCACGAATTTATTTTGTTCCTTACAGGAGAGTAAAGAAGGATTTATTTGTTTGTTTCCACATTAACATTCTTATAGAAATACCAGCACTTGGCTTTCCTTCTTATTATACGAAAAAAAGGAGAATTTGAAATGTTTTCTTCCTTTTCATTTGAAATGTTAACGAATCCTTTAATACATGTCAAAAGCAGGCAAATGGCTGAAACTTACTACTAGGACAGTTATAAAGGACCCTTTGATGACTTAGTTGATATACAATAAGGATATATTCTATTCTGTTCCTGCTGAGACAGGTTTTTTAAATATAATCTTTAAAAGAAGCGTGAAAAAGCACTTTTTGGGCCGGCAAGGTGGCTAGAGCAGTATGTCGCATGCTTCACTAGTATACGGGCATCGCGCGTACATTGTCACATAAGCAGTTATTATTTTAACCCGAATATTGTAAATTCTAACTAATAAAGCAATGCAGTTACTTTAGTCCAGTTCGCCATCGGTCATCAGTACCGGGATTCCCGTACAACTAGCTATCTTCACAAATGATCTTCTTTACTGCTTATCATTAGGTGGTGGCGAGTCATTTTCTGAGCTTAATATAAAAAAAAATCTTGTATAATGGTACTCACTCAGCTGATGTTGATTGTATAATATTGGTAAAACATTCATAATAACCAATATCTACAATATTTAAATAATATGAGCTTGACTGCCAGTAATAGGATTATATGATAAATAATTTTATAGTCTAGCTAGTATATCGCTATTTGAAGGTTTATTTGATTATTGCGATCTTTATCATTCGGAAAGTGGCTTCTAACAACGCTAGTGGTCTGATATGTCGAGTGCGGAGAAAGGGGAACAGTCCAAAGAGCATGGAGTGGATTTGGACAAGATTTTAGTGGAAGAGGTGGGTCAGTTCGGGCGGTACCAGCTAGTGACGTTAGCCTTGGCGGCGCTGCCAGTCATCTTCTCTGCTTTTGCTTCAGGGGAGTACATCTTCACGACTGCGAGGATACCTACAAGGTAAATGCAATGTAAATTAAATAACTTATGGATATATATCTAACCTTTGGTAAACCACTAGATTAGAACATATAGGAACTAAATAATGTAGGTAATCTACTTCTGCAGAAACTTAATTCAATAGTGACAAACTTTATGTAGATAATAATATATGATCATAAACTGAATGACCTTGCGCTGCTGACGTGAAATTTCACCGAATATAATACTTTTTGAGTTGAAATACTTAAAAAACAGTTAGGGTGAGAGTCTGTTCGAATTTCTACGATAGTCTTTGTTTATCTGGTAAGCTGGTAAACCTCCATCTTATTGTAAGTTTGTTAACACTTTCGACATTCGAACTGAACCTTCATCGACATCTGAACAAAGGTTTTTGTTAGAGCTACAATATAATGCCTGATATGATAAATTTTACTGATTTCATAGATCACTATCTTACGTTCCAGTTTGAAAACCTTAGGTTTAGATACTTATAAATTTGGATGACGATTACTAATTAATATAATGTCCCTGAAGATTTCAGTCGCTGTTTTCGATAAATACTTGTTACTGTTACTAACTATACGTATATAAGTATATTAATTATATGACGTGACGTAGGTTGGACATTATAGAATTTCTGATACTCTTTCGGATAATTAATGATTGATACTTATCATTTTGTATCGTAATCAGATAATTCTTTAATAAGCTAGTTGTTTTGTGAAAGTTGTGAAACGCGATAATAAGCCTCTTATATTGCGTATTATAATTTTGTGCAAGACACTAAAAGATTTAACTGAAGTTTTATAAATTTTTATATGAGTAATATTTAAATGGGATTTTTCTGGTTAAACTCAAAAGCTATATCAATATCAAATACAAGTTTGACTCAGAAGAGTAACTTTCTTATCATTAAGGTAATTGAGCATGAAGATTTTGGACCTTGTTAAAAAGCCTGCTATCATTATGAGATAACATATACCTTCAATTAATACTAATTTTTTTCAATTATAAAAAAACTAAGAACTGATTTCAAAACACTTTCTATTGTTTTTGGGAACTCCTAAAAATAGTTATTAATTGGATAACTTCTTAAATTGAATTATTTTTGCCGTCTTTGTTTTAGCCTCTGGGGTCCCATTATAAGCCTTTGATTTGGCTATAATAGGCTACCTCAGGATAATACTTCATACAGAAGACAACTTTTGTCCTGATCATAAAAATTCAATATCGCTATATACAACCCTACGAACATATAAGAATTCATCGTTCTCCCAATCATTAGAATTGGAATGAGATCAAACTGCAAGTATACATCCTTTCAAATAACGAAAGAGTTTTAGAAAAATAAAGTATTAAAACATAACATGAAAACCTCCTTCTTTATTGAAGTCAGTTAAATAGAACCGATTCGGTTAAGCATATTCCTGGATTCCTTAAGAGTTCCTGAGCGAATAGTGTGGAATGAACAATAAAATTTCTGCCTATGTACCTTTTGTGGAAGAATATTCTCGCTCTCGTCACGGCCGTTATTCGCCACTAAATAGATCGATGATTGCTAACAACAATCTTGTTAAACATTTTTACAAACATTCCCGTAATTCAGCTGTCTCTTGTCTCTGGCACTTGCTCATTTGGTGTCGATATATTTTCAGATTCTTTGCCTAAATTTTAAGAAAATTTTCATGTTGTAGCAGGACTAATTATAGCAGCTTAAGCTTTAGTTTTTGCGGATCCTGTTAATTAAATTAGTGAACATGTATTTTTAATTGTAATTTTGTAATTAGAGTTATCACAAAGTATTCTGTATAACTATAGTGTAACTCCTATAATTAAGATTGCATTTAATTCTTATTAATTGTTTTTTTTTGTGCATGTTAAAATGTTAATCTTGGTGGAGTTAATAAATAAATAAATAAATAAAAAATAAAAATGGAATGCTCACAAAGGAGGTTACGTTGTTTTGGCACCACGCTAGTCCCTGGAGCCTATGTTCTGGAGACTGAACTCGCTGCAATGTCAAAGTCAAAATACAAAGACCTTATTTGCTACGAACTCCTGTGGGGTAAAAAGTACTACCTGAGTCGGCTATAGGTAATGTCTACTTCTCTTTAAAAAAGAGTTGATAAACTAAAATATTTGCATGTATTCCTTTCAGATGTCTGATCCCAGAATGTGATTCAAGCAGCAACCCGGAATTCCCACAGTCTTGGCTAGGGAATGCCATTCCCGCTATTAACAATAACGGTGACTTGGACAATTGTGCTCGGTTTGCAAACAGCACTACACCTGAGAGCATCCCTGGAGACATCTGTCCTATCACATATTTCGATAATTCCACCACGGAAGAATGTCAGTACTATGTTTATGAGAACACTGATAGCGTTGTTTATGATGTGAGTATTATCTTCATCCGCCTAAGATGCTTAATCCTCAACAAAGGTTTTCCTCATCAATTTACAAACGGAACGGTTATATACATTTAGCATCCATTGGCATCTCAAAAACACAACAATATCTCGTGGGAGGCTGCATTGTGCTATCTGATACGCGAGGTATATTGTCAAGTTTCGGAGAAATAATTATATTTAGTGGAAAAAATATTTGTGATTATATTTTATGTGAACATACATTCTCAAAACAATATTGTTTGGGTTCATAAGAGTGTAATAACCTCATTTGGCATTATAAGTTCGTTTTCTGTCATGAAAATCAGTTCATCTGAATTTTGTTATTATCCTTAATTAATGTAACATAAAAAAATTAAAATTTCAGTTCGGATTAGCATGCGATGAATGGCGTCGCTCCCAAATCGGATCCATCCGTACTATTGGTACGTTGCTCGTCCTGCCAATTACCGGGTACATATCGGACAGGTGGGGGCGCCGCGTTGCTCTCACTCTTAACGCCTTCAACACCGGCTGGATCGGACTGGTGCGGTCATTCGTCAACTCCTACGAGTGGTTTCTCGCTCTAGAAGTTATTGAATCCGCTGTTGGCGCCGGTGCTTACTCGTCTTGTTACATTTTAGGTAAGAGACGAAATATTATCCACAGAAGATTTTAAATTGTGTGCTTGTTGCCTTAGAACGATGGCTTTCGATTAGAGAAAATAATTTAAAAATTGCATTGTAATAAAATACCTAAATGTGAAATTTTGAGAGAAAAAAAAATTCACTTACACGTGGAAATTGAAAAATAATTACAAATAAATTTAACACTCGTTTATTTAGTACTATAAACTATTTATTAACATTTCAGTGACAGAACTAGTGGGTCCGAAATTCAGAGTCATTGCTGGTGCAACGATGTCGACCATGTTCGCTGTGGGACAAGTGATACTGGGTTTTATAGCGTGGGCCCTCCCGCAGTGGCGAACCCTCACTCAAGTGCTGTACGCACCGCAACTGCTCGTCGTCTCATACTTCTGGATCCTATCTGAATCCGTCCGCTGGCTCATGAGTAAAGGCCGTTACGAAGAATCCGAGAAAATCTTGAAGAAAGTAGCTAAAATGAATAAAAAAGAACTATCAGAGAAATCTTTGCAAGCATTACGGTCATCAGCAGAAGTCGAGAAGTCTATAGAGAAACCTAAGGAGCAGTGGTTACCGATTCTCGTATTTAAATCTCCAGTTTTATTGTCGAGGTGTATCGTTACTCCCATTTGGTGGATCACCAACACTCTTGTGTATTACGGCATGAATATTAACGCTGTCAACTTATTGGGCAATCCCTACATCAACTACGCCATCGTAGCTGCCATAGAGATACCCGGCTATTGGACCGCCATCTTGCTACTGGACCGCATAGGAAGGAAACCTGTATTGATTTGCGCATATTGGTTATGCGCTGTGTGCCAATTTACTTTCGCATTTTTGCCTGAAGGTATGTATTATCTTAATATAATATATAAAATGTCTTGTCACAGTTTGTCATCGAACTACTTCGAATCGGCTTGAAAGGTCTGAGAATAAGTCGTAGATTATTTTTTATACCTCAATACTTGGCAAGGGTAGTCCTCTCCAGATTTTTTAAAAGTAATAATTTATAGACATAACGACATTATATTCAACGTGGCGTTGGAAGTACCTAGGTTTTAGATATGATTTAAAAATTCTGGTTATTATGACAAATGCTATTTCATTTTAAGCATTACCATTTTTAGGTAGACCATTGAAATCTAGCATAAGCCGCTACACCGAATTTTATAAATTGGCATAGATTTAGATTACATCCACGTCCTAAGGACATGAAATAAATTTTATTGTTTTCTAGAAACGGTGATAAAAAATTAAATGTAATTAAACGTGCGCGGCGCGAAGCCTATCAAATAAGTTCTTATTATTTGGAGGTTTTTTTTTAAATTTTATATTACAATTTGGTATTTAAGCAAGATGGCGGAAGTATTCCAAGTGAGTATCTGAATCTCGCACTCTTTGAGTTTCTTTAGACCTCTCGTTAATAGTATTAGAAAGAGAAGTTGGACCACAGTACAATCAGAACAGATTGAGATAATAATAAACGATTTTTGCTTGAAGTACGAGTAGATTTCAAAGTAAACACTTTGAAATCTCGTCCATGTTTTCATAACTTCATAATTGTTAGTCAGTGTCATGACAGGATACCCGTTAATTCCACCCGATGGGCTTACTAAGTTTCCTATCGACGAGTGATACGTCATTATGATTAGAAATAAATGTTTTCTTTCAGATATGGGGGGCCTGGCCCTGGCAGTTTACCTGATCGCCAAATACAGTATTGCAGTGGTAATGACCTCAGTGTATGTATACACAGCGGAGCTGTACCCCACCAAGTACCGTCACAACCTGTTTGCCTTCTCGTCCATGATCGGCAGGCTTGGCTCCATCACTGCGCCACTAACGCCGGCTCTGGTAAGATCTCACTGACTTATCGCTAGAGCTGTGACGACGTTACAGATTACAGAGCCAGATACATTGTCCTGCCACAGTCACTTAAAATGAACGTTTTAAAAAGTTCTTATCTATTTCAGTGCTTTTCCTATTAAAAAAAATAACGGTTCGCTAATTGTAAGCTTGGACGATGAAAAGTAAATATTACAGTTGATTTTGTTTATCGGAACAAAACTAAAAACTGACTTCAAAATACCAAAAAGACATAAATTCTTTTTGTAGTCAACTCTACACTTTCCATTGTTTTTGGAAACAACTAAGTTGTTTTTGACCTTACTTATTTTCACAATTAAGTGGTAAGTTTCTAAGTTCAAAACTAGATGGGTGACCGTCAGTATTGGCGAATTGCCTGTCTGTCTATCGTTGGTTAAAAAAATCAACAAGTTTTAGAAAAAAATATGAAAAACATAATACGTGCTTATAAAATTTGAAGGTTGTCCTCGATTTCAGTGGGTCCCATCTTAAGGTCCTTGTTGACAACGGGACCCCCTTAGGACTATATTTTATTTTTGTAAGTTTCTGCGAATTAGTGACATCTGATTGCATATTGTTCTTTGTAATAAGATTCACTTTAACTGGGAAGTTTTAATAACAGAGACGGTTGATCATTATGAGTTCTTTAATTGAGACTGAATTTTAAATACAGATATCACATTATAATTTTTTATACTATGACGCGTATGTATAAGTATAAATACATAGATGGTTCTTTATTGTGTAACACATAAAAACAAACTATTTTAACATAATTGGTAATAACATATATAAATTTTACTGTGACAATTGCCCATTACCTTAGATTTCTTATTGCAAATGAAATCAATTCAATCAATTCTTCCTCAGGCGCTAGAAGTATGGGAAAGTCTCCCGTCAGTGATGTTCGGCAGCTTCGCGCTGCTCTCTGGACTGTTGATCTTCACCACGCCCGAGACCCTCGGCACCAAGCTTCCGGACACCATCGAGGATGCTGAACAACTTGGAAAATCGACTGGTTATAATAGATAGATATAGTTTACACGATGGTGTTTTATTTTTAAACTCTACCCATCTCTCTGATAATAACACTAGACGTTGTGGTGCAAGCATTGTAATTTCTCTGGCAACCTTGAATTCTTCGCTCGTTGAAGAATAACTTGTAAATCTAATTTAGCCATATTTCCTCGGTGAGAAATCTAAGTTCATATGTAATTTTAACTCCAGCAGTACGAATAGGATACTTTTACTGCGCAAACACTCGCGGCAAAAAGATTTTTGAATTTCGAACACGTTATTATAGTATTACCCGGCGTGGCGCTCATATTCATAATGTCGTAAGTCCTTTGTGCTAGTGGCGCGTGGAAAATCTAAGTTTGAAGTAAATTTTTTAAATTATGTATTGAAAATAATGTTATATGTTGATTTAAAACAATTAAAGTCAATATTTTATCATCATTATCTCCGTGTAGATAGCTACCATCATACCTAATTCTGCCGTCAAAACATTGTTATTTTCCAGCAGTTGGAGGAAAGAATGTATTTCGCTTACATCTTCGGACTAACCATCACGTGAGATGAAATCCATGAACTATTTATTGAACTTAAAATTACGTATAACAAAGTGATTTTGCGGACCTTGCTGGATTTCAGCAACTAGATTTTGAAAATGTTGATTAATTTAATTAATTAATAGAATTAATTAATAGAACAGATTTTATATTTACTTTAACTTTGGACATTTTTCTCACGAGTGAGAAGTTTTACTAAAGTTATTTTTTTTATAAACTGAAGTATATATACTTCAGGACTCTATTTTAGAATCAATCTTAGATGTCTTCGCTACTTTGTTGTTTTAATAGGTGGTTTAAATAGCATATGCTAAAAGGCCCAAGACAGGCGCTAAGACAATGCGCCTAAATTTGAGAAGAGAAAGTTTTGTAAGCTTAATCTCCGGGGTCCTGTTGGAGGAGTCGGCTCAAGCCCCAGTAAGCGCTATGTCACTTCACTAGTTTTCTTCGTGAGTGATGACGGCAACGCATTTGTGCGGGCCAGGAGCCAAAAGGATCTAGTTAATGACAAAAAACTATGCTCAATTTGTCTCATACGATCTTATCAGATCTATTAGGGACTAGAAAACATAAATAAATATAAATATTTTCAGGCGGAATGAAAGTTACTGGTCCACATCTGCCATCGTGCCTGGAAATAGCTAGGCTGTTCACACCAAACTTTTGGATCCTGGAATCATTTTGTTTTACGTAAATACCCCGAAGAAAACAAATTCCAACTCTTCTATTTCGGTCTTCAAGCAGTTCCCTATGTTTTGAAGTCAAATTCAAGATATCCAATGTAATTTCACGGCTAAGGAGCGAAATTCTGTAGACTGGATGTGTCTACAGAATGACCACGCATCTGTCGTATGAAGTGATTCCTTGATGTTGTATATGTCTACGGGCGATTGTCACCAGACACTAAACAGGTCTATAGAATGGACTAGAACAGTTTATATCTTTATTGTTTTATCAATTAATTCAACATAGGGACAATGTTTACCAATTAACAATATTGATAACCAAGGGCCGAGATTAGCGCAGTCTATGCTAATGCAAAAATTGCCATAAAATAAATATCCGACGTGAGACATAGTCTACCTGATATCTAATCTGAAATAGGAATTAGAAAAATTATATTGACGGTCATAAGTTTTATACATTTACCAATATTTTATCAGTAATAAAACACCATTGGGAAGGCCAATTAAAAAATGAAATCAACATAAGTAAAAAGTATAGACTGATAGGTGACGAGCAATATAACAATAGGTTTTGTGATACGTACGATAAAAGAGTTATGTATCATACTATGCGATATCTTAAATTTTACATATATTTATTATTATCGATATGATGTCTTTCACCCATTGCAATTTCAGGTATTGGTGGTGAAACACCCATGCGAGATATTTTTTAAATTTCATGACCAAAAAATAAACTCGTAATATCACCTGTATCTATCTGACAATAAAGTAACAGTTCCTCGCAATGGCCAGTGAAAATAAAAAGGATATACCAGCCCCAGATGTAGAGACGGGGAAGTCCCGAGTGGACCTAGACTCGATCTTGGTGAATGAGATCGGACAGCTCGGCTGGTTCCAGATAAGGACGCTGCTGCTGGCCATGATCGTGGTCATCTTCGCTTCGTGGGGTGCCAGCGAGTACGTGTTCACAACTGCCAGGATTAGAACCAGGTATGCAGATTAAGTTCTTCAAAATTTGTCCTTAACCGGCACGAAAGTGCTTACACATTAGATTTTAAGGTATTATGATCATCAAAATATAACCCGTTCTGAACCAATTTTTACCTCCACCTCATTTATCTTGCCTCCAGAGCTTCACATTCCAGGATGATAGATCCTAGGAGAAAAACTAGGGCTTTAATTTCCATAAAAACTTTTCCCGTGTTTCCTCCCTGTATAATACCTCTAAAGCTATATTTTCCAAAAATTCTATGGCCACTATTGCTATGTCTGTGTTTTTTTTTTACAAAAAGAACAGCAAATGACTCAACACCACCTGATGATAAGCAGTAGACGAGTCCACATGTGAAGATAGCTAGTGAAGCATGCATAGCTAGTGTGTGTGTTATCCTTATTGCGTTAATAATTTTATTATTATTTGATTTCCATTATGTCATCGTCATCATCATCATCAACAGCCTATATGTATTCCACTGCTGGGCTCTGGCCTTTCTAAACTACTTATTTTTCAACTACAAATACTTATTTTTCGACTCTCTCAACCTTGGCGTTTTCTCTTAACATACATGTCGTACATTCTCGGGTGATAGATAGCCAAAGGCTATTCCTTAAACTAATAACCTTGTCATTCTTTAGACTTGCAGGCAAACGGTTGTTTGTATAAAACTTCGTCGACGATTGTAATATTTTCTTTATATCTAAGTGCTCCTGCGCATAAGGAACAGCAGGAAGCAGATATACCATAACGGGGTCATTATATCAAAAAGTTCTCAGTTTTTTTACAATAGGAAAGTCGAATTCAAAAAATAATTTAATATACTTTTTGTATTGTTTTAAGCAATTTAATAATGATTTCGTTTAGTCACTTAGTTAATTGACTACAAATATACAACCTTCACACAATTTTATTATAGTGTCTATATTTTGCGTGTCCATATAATTACAAAATCTTCTTTAAAAGAATCCTATCTTTATAGGAACATCGAAAAACAATACGGATTATCTTTTGGGACTTAACTTTTAAAACCTTATCTTTAATCAATTTGTAACTTTAAATGTTTAAGGTCAAGTTGGTGTAACTCGCCATGCAGATGTTATCTAAAATTTTGTTGTGCCCGACAGGGTCCATAGTGTCATTAATAGTCTTAAGATTCATATTATGTAACTATGGAACGCAAAATAAAGAATTGAATTGAAAAAAATTGACGTTGATACGGATTGTTTTAAGTATTTGATTTTCATGCAATGATTGATCTGAAACTGTCATAGTATCAGCAATTATATCTCTAAACTGGTTATAATTAATTACTGTCATAATTATCTTTGGGTAAGACGTCAATAATACATAAATAAATAAAAACACATCAAGAGAGATATGTAATTTTTTAAATAACTCCTAAAATGATTTAAAAATACTAATAATATAAAAATGCCGTACAAATTTAAGGAAAGCAAAATCGAATTACATTATGTTCAACACCTCTAAATTGGGAATAAAAACATACAATTGTTCGCAGCCTTACAAATAAATATCCATTTTCACCCATTCCTCAATGGATGGCACTGCGCTAAGTTACATCGGGCTAACGTTGAGAAACCATAATGCTTAAAGATATATTTTATAGCCAACAGCAATGGGTTGGCAATCCAGTACAGATTTCAGGAACGTTACAAACCAGCCGGTTAAAAAGCCGGTTAAAAATAGATCCTTTGCCTAGTGACTGAATTACTTGAAAACATTTGCAAGTGGACAATAGAACTTGCATAGTGGACCGACGATTTGGTAAAAGTCGGAAACCGCAGGATGCGGGCAGAACAGGACAAATCGGTTTAGATATCCTTAAGGAAGAGCTGGAGAAGACTGTGGACGTTTCTCACCTGATATGATGATGGTGCAGAAAGAAGACCTTAAAAATCTATCATGTTTTAGATGCCACATCCCAGAATGTGACACACCAGAGCCGGATTTTTCCCCTGACTGGATTCTGAATGCATTCCCTGGGACCAGTGCCACTTCTTACGATGGCTGCCAACGGTTTGCCAACATGACAGTACTGACTCCATCACTTGATGTCTGTCCAGCATCTTGGTTTAACAGAGAAGAGCTCCAGAACTGCGAAAGCCATCTTTATGAAAATACTAACAGTGTTGTTTATGATGTAAGTTTATCGTCATATTTGTTGTACTAATTGGGGTGTCTAGTTATCACCATTGAAACTTGTTGGGTACTTTGTTCTAGATTTATACAATGTTAACTCTAGATATACCAGCGATTTGAATATATGTCACTAACAAAAATTATATTTGTTACTAATGTATATAAAATAACATTTAGTTTATAAAACGTACTCTCTAATTATAGCTACAAAAGTCATAACATCATTTCTGAAAAAAATATGTGTAATATAGTAGGAATTTTGAATTGAAATTGCACGACCAGTCTAAATGACTGGTTTGGTAAATCTAGTGTTAAAAACATAAGGAATGAAATTAAACATATAGATATAAAACAATATATTATATAACATTGAGTGCCAGTAGATATGACAGTTAACTAAGGTACTACTTAATTCACAATACATATAGTCGGGGGTAGTGCAAATCCCCGTATATATAATAGTATAGGTAAGGTCCGTGTATCTGCACTTAATTAAGTCTCACTGGGGAACGTAATGATTTGATAAGTTTCCTATTTTAAAATCTTTTATACTAATTTAAGCAATTTGAGTTTGATCTTCTCTTGTAGCGATGACAACTATGAAGGGCGGCGTAATCCTACAGGGACCGTAGGATTCCGCCGCCCTAAAGGACTTCAACTTACTGCCATTCGCTGTCCACCACCGAAATCCAATATCTCTGGTTAAAAGTCGTTTCGCCAAATCTCTATTGCTAGTCTAGTAAATTATTTTTTATTTACTCACATATTCTCAGAACTTGATTCAATAAAAGCGACGTATTTGTAAAATCACAATGAAACTCTTTAGTGACTTCTTTAGGAGGAATCACAGAAGAAAATCACTAGATCACACCCAACAAGCTACCAACTAACAGTAGCACTGAGCTGACGTAAGAAAAACAGCACTAACCAAGGTTCAATTTAATATTGTTTAAAAAATATATTTCTACATTAAGGTGTCACGTTACGTTTTATCTTACAGAGAGTACATGATTAGTAGCTGATATGTAATCAGAAATAATTATGGTTTGGTCTCCAAATGCAATTTCTTTGTATTCGAGTAATTTAAAAATACGAAATAATTAAGAAAATGCGACTCACATTTTGCTGTTACTTTTGTTTAGATTTACTTATAGTTCTGATTATTATTGTAAAAATATTCAGTTATAATGGTGAAATAATATTTCTTCTTAATATATAAATATATATCTTAAATAAAAATAATTATACAATGCTCTTTACATATCCAGTACGGCCTCGCTTGCGATGAGTGGCGCCGTTCTGTCATCGGCTCGTTTAGGACCTTCGGCACCCTCACCGCACTGCCCATCACTGGCTTCGTCTCCGACCGCTGGGGCCGACGCACCGCCCTCACCCTTAACGCCTTCAACACTGCCTGGATTGGACTCCTCAGATACTTCGCTGACACCTATATAGGCTTCATCATCTCAGAATTTGTTGAGGCTACTTTTGGTTCTGGTGGCTTCTCAGCTGCTTATATCCTTGGTAAGTTAATCTCCACCAAATACTTATTTATAAATAGAAATATAGTAGATATATTGAAGATACTCGAGTTAGTGATTAAAGAATAATATTTTTATTCATGGGATCGTTTCTGCTTTTGTAATAAAAATGTTAGAATCTTAGCATTATTTTTTAGTTAACAATGTTAAAATGATCAACACATTTGAATTACTCGAAATTAAATAAAAATATAATAATATATAATAGCTTTAATGTAGTTTCAAAGATAGTACACGTGTTTTTAATTTGCACATGAATACATTCAAAGCTAAAGTATAATGTTAAAATAGAAAGTAATAAATTATACTACACATGGAAAGTAAAATAACTTTGATAACTTAATACGTTTAAATGTTAGTCTAATTACGGATGACCTGGTAAATTGCTCGTGCAGAACCCAGGTTACCCCCGTGAAGGGCAATGGAGTTACCGGGGAGTTTTAGTGGGTATTCTCAGTGCCGCTCTATTGAGGTACTGAGTGAGTCCCACACACGCCCGTCGCTTAGCCAGTGGCGGGTAGGTCCGTAAATGGATTCCTCCTCGTAAAAAAAGAAGTCCAATTACGGATAATATAATAAAAATATTTGTCACACTTACACCTATTATGCAATCCAAAGTATCATTAGAAGTGTGTTATGGATACTTTATAATAGTAATATTAATATGTATATAAATATTTATTAATATATAAGTATTCTTCATTCAAATATCGGCCCCGACCGGGAATCGAACACGAGAGCAATGGCTAAGTAGACAGAGGTACTGGCTTACGTTATCGTGAATATTTTAATTCTGTTTGTATCGTAAATAAATACAATAGTTTTCTATTGTCTGTCTCCTAAGTATATCATCACTGATAACGATAACAATATACGCACTTCATTGTAGTTGAAACATGATTAAAAATTTGTTTACGTAAATACTCCGAAACCTATTGGATTGAAAATAAACTAGGATAATGTTATAATAAAAAATACCTCGCATCATTATGATGTACGTTGAATAGTAACTTAAAATTCGCCAAGTATATAAGAAAATAATTTTGATCATTTTTCTATAACATCATCATATCGGTAGGTAGGTAGATTTAACTTTAATTCTATAATTCTAAGGATACTATTCTTTAAGAGAAACATAAAAATATTGATCTCAGTACCCTTAGCCAGGCCTTACCCTTAGCTTTATAACTAATAATAATAAGGTAATTGTTCTTTGAATATTCTACAAAATGTCGATCTTGTAAGGTTGGCTCAATTAAATCTTTTTTAGTAATCTAACTTGTTCCAAAATTATTATTTTTTTGCGAAGATGTTTTTGCAAACATTATATGATTCCTTAACCAAATAAATACTCAAGTAAAATCAAGCAACCTACTCATTAACGTACGACATATTGTTATTTTCCGTCATCCAGGCGAACGATGTCGCGGGCTCAGCTATCCTTATATACAAAGTTGTTTCATTACGTCATAACATAGCCGCTGCTGTCATTTCCATATGATTTGACAGGTGACGAACATGATCGAATGGGGTAAATTTTTTTTAAGCTAAATAAACTTTGTGTTCTGCAAGTTAGATTTTACTATTCAACGGACTTCTTGGCTTTCCTTTCAAAAATCGTACAAGTATGGAAGTTTAATTTGTTGAAATACCTTTTTCTTTTGACATGGCAATGACATTGATATTCATGGGATCTCAATAGTTAACATTTTGTTCTGAGAGATCTTATTTATATTACAGTGATGGAAGTAGTGGGACCCAGGTACCGGGTGCTGGCCGGAGCCACAATGAACACGTTTTTCTCCGTTGGCCAGATAACAACCGGCCTGATCGCATGGGGAGTCCCGAATTGGCGGCTACTCACCTTAACACTTTACGCGCCACAACTGCTAACCATCTTTTACTTTTGGCTGATGACGGAGTCAGTGCGCTGGTACATGAGCAAAGGGCGATATGATAAATCTGAAAAGGTTTTGAAAAAAGTAGCTAAAGTCAACGGCAGGAACCTTTCCGATAAATCTTTGGAGGCTCTCAGACTTTCCGCGGAAGAGGAAAAGCAAAACCAGGCATTGTTGGAGGAAGCAAAGAAAAACGAGCCTTGGCTGATAGTATTAGTATTCCGACACAAGAGGATTTTGATCAGATGCTTGGTGTCTCCTGTGTGGTGGATCACGACTACGTTGATCTATTACGGGCTTTCAATCAACGCCGTGAACTTAGTAGGGAACGGATACTTGAACTACGTGGCCGTGTCCGCAGCCCAGATCCCTGGATATTGGACTGCAGTTTTGCTGCTCGGGATTATTGGCAGGAAACCTGTCCTCATCATTGGTTTCTGGATCTGTGGTGCCTGCCAAATAGGATACATCTTCTTGTCTGAAGGTAATCTCCGAGTTGTTGTAAATTTGATAAAAAATTATCTTTATTTAATTCCCTCGGTTTTGATATTATCAACGGAATTTAATTATTTAATACAATGTCATCGATAATATAATTGTTTTATAGCACAGCGTATTAATATTTTGATGAATGATATAGATAAACTATCCAGACTAACAGACATTTCTCATCAATATGCATCACTATAACAATAATATATAAATATGGTAATATCTATATTAACATACTTGTGTGTAACGATACATTTTATTATAATTGATATACGTTTACATGATTTAGTCATTTTAACAACTCTATTGATGGATTTATAAAATCAGAAGTTACTTACTACAATTTTGACTAATACATCAGTTAATTGTTAAAATAATTCATTAGGTTTTTGTTTGTTTTTTCTTAACGAAGTCGCTCTTGGGCTTCATCTCATTTTATTTTAAGTGATGATAAGTCTAAAATAGTTACAAGCAACCCGGTATTCTGAACCACAAAAAAGCCAGCTATCTTACCCCCAACTGCCGGAACACAATAATTTCGTAAATATTATGTTATGACGCTAGAGTTAGGTAAGATGTTGGTATCAACATACTAACTTAAAGATTTACCACCAAGCAAACTGATAAGGCAGTTGTTCTCAATTACTAGACCAAAGAGAAGATAAACGTCTACAATGATTTTTATCTTTCTGAAGATTGACCAGGAGTCGTAGGTTGTCTACAACTCCTTCAGAAACATAAAAATATTGTTTATCCATATTTAAGTGTCTTTTATTGTGATTAGTTTTTTTATTACACTTGTTATGTGACATCTTCAGTTCTGGCTGGTAAGGATGCAAGGGTTTTTTCATATAACCACATTAAATATCCACGATTGTCCATAGCGATACGTTCACCTGTGACTCCTTACTACAAATCTATAAATTGCTTAGTTTTCACCAGAATTGATTTAAGAATTATGTATTCTGACTTTGTACAGAGCAAACTGGTCTGGCGTTGGCTATGTACCTGGTGGGAACTTACTGCATCGCCATGGTGATGACGTCAATATACGTGTACACGGCGGAGCTGTACCCCACGAAGTACCGCCACAGCCTGTTCGCCTTCTCCTCCATGATGGGGAGAATTGGATCTATCCTAGCTCCTCTCACACCAGCTCTGGTAAGATTTGAAACTATTCTACAAAATAATTTCGGTCCTCTTGGTAACAATTTACTTCTTCCCATCACGGGTGTTCGATCAAAATAACAATTAAATTGATTTAGTCAATTTTAATAGCCCCCTAATTTTAAAAGTTCTGATAAATGAAAAATTATCATCATCAATAGTATAATATCCGATGAGAAATCTAGTATAGAAAAAGTTCTATGTTTGTTAATATTTTATTATAATAAGTCCATAGACAAACGTCTAGACCAGAAACATTATCCACGCAGAGGTTGTTCCACATTCTACCCACCCATTGATTGACTTTTCAACTTCAGGGCACCGCTGTATGGGTTCACCTGCCCTACGTGCTGTTCGCCAGCATGTCTATCCTCTCGGGTCTACTCGTCTTTATCACGCCCGAGACCCTGGGCGCCAAGTTCCCTGATACTATGGAAGAAGCTTCGCACCTTGGAAGTAAAGAGGAGCTTATCTCGCGGCGGTCATGACATGACACGTTGTAGCTTTAATTTGTATTTTTTATTTTATTTTGATTAAATTATAATCAAAAGGAATAGTCCACTAATTAATATAACAAAATATTTTAAAACAAGCTTTTATTTTATTAAGTGAGAATATGTTTCAGTTAAATAATTTAATTTCCAAAACACGGATGTGTAATGATTCTTAATTTTCGAATGCATTGCGTTATATCTAAATTAACTATACAAAAATATGGAATTTTTGTAAAAAAATGTCAACGCATTTATAGTCAAACTCAAAGTTAAAATATCTTTATTTAAATAGACTCATTTACTAAGTTCTTTTAAATCGTCATAAAAGGGAATGTGTATGAGAAAAAATAAATAAATGTAATTAAAGGTAATAGTGATAACTTTAAGTGGTTATTAACCGGTTATTTACAAATTGTGCTAGTTATAGAATTTAATATTTGTACTGTAACTCCACTAACGCCATCTATGAAAAGAAACCCAAAGTTGCGATGAAAGAAATTATAGTTTTAATGCATGTTAGACGGTTATCCACACTAAATAATCAACATTTAATTAATATATTTATTTAAATTTTCTTGAAGGTTTTCCTTATTATTATTGTATTTAAACACACAATAAAACACAATAACTTATATATGAATCAGTCAAGCCGGTTTTTTTAGTTGTAGCGGAACTTACGAACAACTACTTATTTTTATATAAAAGAAGAAGGGATAGGTACTTATTATGTACACTTATTAAACGTCAATTTGATACTGTATTGGGTAATATAGATCTAGTATTCTATCTTATTTCATTTATTTAGCTTCCCCAGATTATATATATATATATATAAAATTGCATTTTCATTTCATTTATATTGAAAATGAAATTTGCTAATATTTTCAAGCCATGTGCATAGCCTACAGTGTACAGTGGTCGTTAATTTTATATTGAACAACAAGGCGAAATGAAGGGGTAAAACTCATCCTTAGAGCAGTCCCTTTTGGTCCTTTCCAGCATGTTGATGGAAATCTGACATTCTTTAAAGTGACATTCTTTATCCTAAAATTAATAATAAAAAAATTATACCTTTACCATATCTGTGAAGTATTTGAATTTCCTCGGTACATATTTTATATTTAATTGCTTTGCTTCGTTCTACTTGTTTTGATAGTGTTAGAGTTTATAAACGCTACATTCCTGCTGTACGGTGTCATCTGTTTGTATGTAGAACTCGGGAAAATGCGTTTCCTTAACAAACTTATAGACAGACTTTACAGATTTCCTAAACCTACTTTGGGAATCTCTACCGAAGCTGGTTATCACTCAAGAATATTAACTAACAGTAAATATTCAAGTGTTCTCTCGCCACAGCAAGGTACAATTACGACGTAAGTAAGCGCCGTATGAGTGGAATTGCAGTTTTCATAATCACTATACTGACTTCATAGTCGTAGCAAAGGCGCGGGCACCGTATCATACATGCTACGGTTAATATTATTTGTTTTCATCTGATTTCTTAATAAAACAGTTTCTTTTCATTGCAATCGCCAGAACCTCTTTCATTTAGAAATTATCATCTCATTTTACAAATTGCAAAATGAGATGATAATCTCAAATAAAAAAAAATAAAAAAAATGAAAATCAATTATAAAAATGAAAATGAAAATGAAAAAAAAAAGAATTATAAATGATAATCTCAAATTTAAATTTAAGTATAAATTAATTTAGTAAGATCAATTTTGAGTGTTAACATTTAGACGCTGACTGCGATATAAATATGCGAATAATTTTGTATGTGTGCATGAGTTTATGATTGCTTGTACTTTCATATAATTGTGTGTGATAACAGTTTTGTCAATCACGTTAACTGGTAGTACGTTTTGATGTGAATTAAACTCGAGCCTAATGTATATACCATATTATCATTTTGTTCACAGCTTCCTGGCGCTGTCACATATAATTGAATATCTATTGTGTACTTTACATTACATTTAATACAGTACAAAGGCAAAAATAGGTCATTTTAAAATAATTTTTAGAGTCGGAGTTTAATTTTTTATTGTTTCTAGAAACAACTGCAAAAGATAATTTTATAAATTTTATTATTTGCTTAAATTTTTTTACGTAACATTCATTAGTAAGTTTCTAAGTTAGGAGGTTAGAACCGTCTGTATTGTCGACTTGACTATATTTCTTGCGTTGGTTAACACTCGATTAGCTTTAGAAAAAAAATGATACTCGAAATACGAGACTATAAAATGTTAAGGATTTCCCTGGGACCCCATCATCAGTACCTAAATTGGTGACAGTGGGATCATTTCAGGATATACTCTATCCAATCAAAAAGGATTTTGATAATCAGTTTACAATACATAAAGCAATCTGTAAATATACATATAAAAAAGCATACAGTGAAATATATCTCACTGTAAGTCTAAAAAAAAATGTTTAATGTTCTTTTAACCTCCTTTTTTATTGAAGTCAGTTAAAATATTGTGTAGTCTTCACGATACCAAAACCCAAAATACCACCACCAAGTAACATTACAGTAGACGTGTTATTCGTTTAGAATTTCAAAAGGAAGTGTTTCCTCAAACTAGCATAAACAATTGTCTGTCTATAGTTTTCAGTATGTACAGACGGCAGCTCGTCTAGCGTAACACGTCAGATAGAAATTGACACTTACTACAACAAAATAAAGGTATTATTAGCAAAGATAAAGTTAACGCGTGTACATAGTTCTATATAGATTAACATTTTTATTTTTTTAACAAACTAGGGTCTGAATATTTAGAAATTATCTATACGTTTAGATTATTTCCTTGTCCAAGTGAAATAAAAACTAAAACTTATATTCATTATATGGAACTTATTATCATTAAAAAAAACATTGAAACTAAAACAGTCATCGAAACACTAAAAAAGCAAAAATAATAACTTATTTAAGAAGTCATACAAATATTTTTTTTTTTAGTTAGTGCTGTTGTTATTTTTAGAAACATTAAAAAGTGAAGCTCTGAATTTAGAAATTAATTAACAAAGTGGATAACTTTTCGTAATTATAGAATAGCGTGGTGTACATTATGTCGAATATGTAAAATGGCGCAGATTGGTTTTGTTTACGAATTTAGGATGTTGATAAATTCGTTTTTCCGTTATTTTCCCGGTCAAGGAATTCTTAGGCTGATTATTATGGATGTTTGGTTATAAGGGTAACCTTAAAATCTTTTAGAAATCCTAGATGACAGTTAAAGTGAAGTGGAAAAAATAAAAGGACTTTCTTTAGATCCAGATATTAATATTTATTTGATGAAATTAGTTCATTACATTTGATAAAAAAAAATGTAAGTAGAAGACCGGCTTGGTGAGAAGACACACAACGAATTATCGTTATTTAAGTATGAAACCAATGATTTATCAAAATAGTAAATACCTAAGGAAATCTTTAATTTAACCCACGCCGGACACGTACGCCCTGCACCAGATGCGTAAACAGTAAACGAACACTGACACCATGAGTACACATACATTTGAGCAACTGTTATATTAATACATTCATTGATAATAAATTACTCTTCATTAATGTTCCTAATTCTGAATTTTTAAGTTGTTCCATATAAACTCTCGAACAGGACGTTTGCTTTGAACTTTAAATAAATTGTCTTTTCATTGGTTTGGAAACAAATGCTACTAATATAATATATAACTATATATAACTAATAATGTAATTTGAATTGACTAATTGAACTTACAGTTATATGCATCATATTCTGCTGTTATTTAAATGAATACTAATAATTCAGGTCAACTAAATGTATCCGTTTTAGTTTTTGTAGTATATCAGATAAAATTAGTTTTTAATTGTGTGTGCCCCTTGGCTCGTTGTAACTAATAACGAAACTACATTTGATTAATTTTGATTAATTACGCATATTTTTAAGTAAGAATAAACGTCATTGTGAATACAGCCCAAGACACTACAATGGTCGTTACGTGCGCACACGCAGGGCGGGCGACGCAGCCGCGACGCTGGCGCACGCATCGCGACAGGACGTATACAACGAACGCGCGCTCCACCACGCTACTGAAACACCTGTAGCCGGCTTGTATTTAACAACTCAACGTGGTTTTCAATTAAAAGTTTAAATAAAATACTGGCTACGAGCCAGTTTAAAATAATAAAAAAGTGAGTGCTGTGATCGTTGTTAAGCTGTGGTTTTTCTTATTTATTTTGACGTAAGTATAGTTAATTCAGTTATATTTTTCGCGTTTATGTTCTTAACGGAAGTATTTCGATTTGTACTTTCATATGGGTTTAGGAGTCCGTTTATTAGTAATTAATAACTGTTGTCCAAATGTGCAACCAGTTGACTAGTTAATGAAAGTAAGAATTCATAATACACCTCCAGAATATGAGGAGTCAGACAAATTAATTTTTTTCAATCTAGTTGACATGGAGAACCTCTAATAAGTGGAGGAATTAGGCATCTCCATGGTGTTAATGCACTTGCAATATCAAGTGTATTTTATGATATTGTAGATGTATTAATGATTGATATTATTACTAATCACCTCATTTGTTTGAATATTCACTTTATTGGTTTTTTCTAGTAGAAATGACACTATTATAGGCATGTTTTGGATAACAAATTCTCATGAGACACCGTTAATTGATTCGGGGAAAGCCCTTTGATCTTGATTCATTCAGGTCAAATAATCTCATTTTTAATTATTTTTGCGTATATATATATCCGCGCTGCAAGTGAAATCTGTGTCTCTCCTATATTTTATATCCTTATAGTTATCGTCAAAAGAAGAATGAAGCATTTACTATTTTCTTGTTATTGATTCCTTCCATCGCTCTTGACAGAGTGGTGGGGACCGGCTTATCTTGAGTGGCCCGTCAGGTGCTCTCCTAGAGGGGGTAGACTGCTGCTCGCTGCTACCTTGATTTGGTCGGTGCACCTCATAGGTGCCTTGGACTATGGGGGAATCGTGAATGGTTATTATCTATGTTCGTGAATTTCCGACAAATTTTTAGCTACATCTAGATTTCATACTGCTTTGAACATCTCTCTGTTTTGTTTCTTCTTTTCAAAAGTTTGTAGATCGTTAACCCCTTTTAATACAAGTCAATTTCAGTATTTCAATTTTTTTTAGATTAAATAATTAATCACTTTTGTCTACAACCACTTCAGTTTGCTTATGATTTTCTTTGCGACACACGAAAGTCTACTTCTTATTTTGACATGCAGTACAATATTTTGAGAATTATCTTAGATAACGTCTTAAACAATTTTGAGACGTTAACTAAGGAATTCCTAAAAAATTTAATTTTATATAAAACTGTTCCATCTGATGATGTAACAGATGAGAAACTGCGTGCATTTGAAAATATTGACTGACCGTCTGAAAGGACTAGGAAACAAAAAGGAGCTCATGTAACGATATAGTTCAAATTAAACAGAGCGGTCATCACCGATAAAAACTAAATTATTTGGTTTGACTAATGCTAGCAACAAATAGCCTCTACAACGCTTCCGAGTTTATGGAGGTAAGGACAATAGTGAGACCGCAAGCCCTGGCTAACTTCACCACTACATATATCTAATCAACAGAGAAAACCTCCAGGGGAGGTGTTCCTCTATCAGTAAGTCGCACGAGCGTAAGAGTAACTAGATCTATTTGCGTAAAACTTCAGGAAACGGTATGATGAAATTTTGTTTTAATTAATGTCAAATAGAACAGACATATAGTGAAGTATTTACAAGAACATAATAAGTAGGTATACAAATGGAACAATGCCTGACTTACGTGTGTTTTTTAATTAAAATTCACTGTTTTCTGTTGCTACAAGTGTCAAAGTTTATAATAATTATTAACGTATCACTAATTGTCATTTAAATAACGCCATCTGTATTACTAGAGCAAATATAGATGAAAGACTAAATAATTTATTACATTTTATTTATAGTTGAAAGTTGTACTCCATTTTGATTCATTAATCATCGTTCGATGAAACGATATTCTTCCCGTTGAAAATAATTGGGCATCATAGATATTCTCAATTAGATTAGACGAGGTTTGCAGAAATCTAACTTCTGTAATACTGCAGCAGGCTTACCATGAAACGCTTTTCATAGTTTCCTAAAAATGTACCTAGTTTGTTGTTAGAATTTTCTTCCCTTTAACTCACGAATATACACAATTACTTTTTGTAACAATCTTCATGGCTAGTTCTTTTTCCACAATTTCGTTCGCCTTCGAAGTTGGGGTTAAGAAAGTATAAGAAAATTTGATAAATCAGACTCAATAAATTTGGCTTCAAATCAAAATTACATTTATAAGAGCTTTGTCCGCGAATTCTTTCTTATCAATGTCTATGGTTATCGCAGATCCAGACGCCACAGATTAAATAATTGCCCATATCCTGCCTTGGACTTCAAACTTTGTATGTATATGTTTTTTAACTCTACATTTTGGAGTAAAAGTAGTCTATATACTATTTGAGACTATTATCTATTCCTGTGCCTAGTTGCATCCAAATCCTTCGGCCATCATTCTCTCGCGATTGAGTAAAAAAAATTCATACGATTTTTCGTATTTATAAAAGTGGCAATATAGGTACTTTACCGAATTCACCGAACTGTCTCATATTTGTTCTTTAATTTACCAATAAATTATACGCATATCAATCAACTGCGCAATATGACGTGACGGAACATATGCGCGTTATTAAATTTAATATAGATTGAAGAATTACCTGGAATTAATGAAAATGCCAATTTTACAATACCCCTTTTAGGCTCTTCAATTTTAACTCTGCCTATATCCAAAATATTGTCATAAGCTTCGCTATGTCTCCTAAGAGCCTATAGTATTCCGGTTTTGGGTAGGTCATTCTTAGGAGATTCGTGTTCTAGTCAGAGTATCACACAGACGTAAGAGATGTTCCCAGGTTTCCTGACTTCCACCACGCACTCTGCTAACTCATGTTGGGAAGAGTTGCATTTGAGAGTTGTAGCATTTAGCAAAATGCCCTTTCACCGCTCCAATTAATAAACCTACCGTTTGCATTGATATATTAACTCCATCTTACTTCCTATTCTCCTAAGAAGAATCTGATGTGTTTTATTCCAATTTTTCCCTTTCGATATTTTGCCTGTCTTTGTCATGTTTTTTTTATTGGCTATGTTTATAAAACTTTATGAATGTGTTTGTAAATATTTTGTTCGTATATTCAAATTGGAACATGGCGGTAAATTCTTTGAAGTCCTTTCAGGTAGATATTATAGGAAATCCAGTATCAATATTAACGTATGATTGGAAATATTCTACAGTCTTATTTATAACCATTTTAATACTCCAAACTGAAAGCTCAATCGTTACTCGCCATCAAACAAAACAATATGATTTGTGCACTTTTCATTAATTTTAGGATGTTCTTTACCTCGAGGCCTTTAATTTCATTTACGACGTTTATATGTCTCCGGTTGAAAGCTTAGTAAATGCAAGGTTTCATTTACACAAGTGGTGCTACTGGGGTTTTACGCCCTTATCTAAAGTAACTACAAACTTCGGAATTATCTGCTTTAAATCATATTATTTTAAGGTACCTTGGCAGTGCCTTTCCAAAATCTAATCATTGATCTAATGTTATTTCTTCTGAGTTTATCAGCTCCTAAGTTTGTTCAGTAGCATTGTTTTGGATAGTAGCTGCGTATGAACCCTGACTTCTTTAGCCATTTATTGGAAGAATCCTGCATGACTTTAGATTTTGCATTTGAGAAAATGTATTTGATTCTTTGAAACCTCAGAAAGATTCTGGCATCATCTGTTGGCTTTGAGCCCCAGTTCCTGATAATTTATTGGCATAGATAATGTGTTTCAAATGGAACTACTTAGGATACTTACATTGATGCTACCGGGCTCCCAGTTATTATTCCTGGAAGACACAACCAGCTTTGGTGATTGTTTTCCGTCAAATGGAGTGTATGCCATAAAGGAGATACAAATGGATTAGCATTCCTGCTTACAACCGATGAAGGTTTCAATATTGAAACACATGCACGGAGCCCTGAGGAACACATGCAGTCACTGACATAAACACATACATTCTTTGTTATAAAAAATATTTTTGAAACAAAGAACATAAGTTTTCTTTGGAATTGCTTATCAATGAAGTTACTTTATAAATAACTATTTATATTAAATATAGTGTAATAACAAGATAACACTAAATCAAAAAAATTAAATAATTAAGAATATTTTGCAATAAAATTACTCCTTTTTACTTGAAAATGTAAAATTTAAAGTAAATAGTGCGGCCAATATTTAACGTAATAGCTATACAACATTAGTTGTTGTATTCTGTTGAATATCTGTCAAAAGAAACTATGACTTAAGTATGCCCATTACAACTGTATTGGTTACAAGACGCGATTTATGTTTTCAGATAGTTAAAGTAACGTTTACCTACGCTTTTAGTGATACTCTTGCCTGCAATCGACATTATCGATAGAATTTGTTATATAAATATATTGGCCTGCTTGGTGGAACGTTAGGCTCGTGGGTCGTTAACAACTTTCTTTATAAGTGTATTTTACAGGCTTAAGCACAAAAGATCCTTTGTCAAAGTGTCCCTAAACTAAAATAAGATCTATTGGCCCTGAAAATATTACAAAATCATTAGTAAGTATAAAAAATCCCATATCATTTCAAATATAGAACGCAATATTTATATTAGTTTTATTTATTCTAAAACCAAGCTATCGATATTTTTATTTGTGATATCGATAAATAACGATGACTCTACCAACACTCATAATTTTCACAAACATAGAGAGCTTACTTGTTATTTTCCGGTTTTCATAAAAGCCTATGACAGACGGACGTCCAAAGACATGCGTGTGAGCGTGCGTCAATATGTAAATGAATTCTATTTATCGGAATAAACAACAGAATATCTAAGTCATTTTTAAAGAAGGCGATGCTTATATTGGATACAGTAATAATTATAATAGTACTCGTTTTTAATCGAAGTTAGTATCAAACATAAGCAACACGCCTTCAAAAATACCTATAGAACATTAAAAAAAAAAGAATTTTTTATCAATACTAAAATCCGATTCTTAAGCCCTAAAAAACAAAAATAATCGAATTTGAGCAGTTATGTAATTTAAAAAAATTCCTAGAGTCGGGACGTTAACTTTCTTTTGTTTAAAAAAAAGCATAAATTTAAATAAACACCTGACAATAAATTTAAATTGGATAACTCCCTAAATTGAATTATTTTTTCCTTTTTAGTATGTAAAACTCGGTAATTAGTTTTATTTAAAACTTTTTTTTCACAATTTTCAGTGGTAAGTTTCCAAGGTCAAAGTTAGATGGATGACCGTCAGTATTATCGGTTTGCCTGTCTGTTTATCATTGGTAAAAATACTTGAATTCAATTGGAAAAGAAAAAAATATTAAAGACTGATATTTGTGCATATAAATAAATGCAATCAATCGACCTGATTGCAGTGAATTAATAATTAATTAATTTTTTGACTCCTGTAGACAACTTCTGCGGTTGGGTGTTGTGTTGACGCACTCGATAGCAACCGTGAAGGTATATTAAGTCATCTTTGTTCACAACAAAGGCGTACAGCGGCCGTGTCATTAAAAGTATGACGAATAATAAGCTAGGCAACGTCCGCCATTGTGTCTGAGACAACTGTTTGAATACGATTTTACACGCATTCCGTAATATTGATATGTTTCATACAAAATTCAGCGACAGGTGTACTTCGATCATCTTTTAGAATAAAGAGTTCTTTTTGAAATAGACCTTCAATCATATGCCAAAAGTGATATTGCTGAAATATATAGTAAATATACTTTAACTATCTTTTTACTATATATATTTTTACTATCCAGCTCACGCCCACAGAACCACGTATCCTACCATCCTAATCACTTTCTGTCAATGACTCCGGATGGTACGAAGACTTTAAGATGTCGTTTCGGCAAATGGTATGACCGACATCTGCTTCTTAGTGATTCGAAAAGAAGAGGGAGCCTGTTGACCCTCATTTTTATTAATCCAATTCATTATTCATGATAAACTTCACACACGAATAGTATATATAACACTGGACAGACATTTGATTAGTAAAAGTGGAAATCATGAACAATGGGTGCTTTACAACATCAACGTCGTATCTTTGTTTAACTTACATATTGACTTTATGAAGCGATTTGACAGTTGGCAGCAATAACTGTCATATTGTTTCATTCAATATGCAACTCATATTTTGATGAAAACGGAGTTGTCATTTATGTAACTGTCAATAAAATATCATTAAATTATGTAGGTACAGATAGAGTGTACATTTTAAAACTGTTAAATAAACAGAAAACGCTCTGAGTCTTCGAGACTCGAAGCCGACAAAAATTTATTCATTCATATTTTGAATCATTTTTTCCTCAGTTTGAGCAAAAATGAAATTTCTTATCAAAATAAGCCCGTTTGGAATGCGTACTCATTTTACTTCGCCGAATATGAATTGTTCGAGAAAATATTAACTTTTTGGACGATTAAACCAACTAATACACAATGGTGCTTCTAATGTGAATTTCAATCGAATTGAAATGTCTTGTAGGTTCACAGCTCGTATGAAAATGAGAGCAGCGCCTTTGTTGTGAAGAATAGAAAAGTAATTTTTAACCGACTTCAAAAAAGGAGAAGGTCCTATGTTGTTTGTAATTTTGATTGTATGTATATTCCCCGATTTCTATGTCCATTATGAACCCATTTACAATTTTTTTAAATTATTTCTTGGAATAATATACTCCTGAGGTCCCATCGTCACTAAGTCAGGTTCTGATGATGTAATACCAGGGAAATCAAGGGCAACCTTCATATTTAAATAGCACTTATTGCGTGTTTTTTTTTGTTTTTCTAAAAGTTTTTGATAAGTCCAAAATATTAACGCTCGCCCATCCTAGTTAGATCATAGAAACTTCCACTCAAATTAAATAAAAACATTTTTTATAGGGAACGGAACTTTTTTTATGACTAAAAGTAAGTTTAACACGGGTTACTAATAGTTGATATAGAAACTTAAAAATCCAGCCTGTACATCAAAATTTTAAATTAATATAACGTTTATATAATGCATTTTATTTTTAATCGTGTGCATCTTATGTAATTATGATGCATAAGTCATCTACAATCATCAATCTATTATGGTTTATCTAAAATATGTAATGAGTGTTTATTTTTAAAATGCTTATCAAAGCAGTCCATGTGTCCTTAAAAGTACCTAGGTTTTTTGATATTTAAGGTACAAATAATTAACTTTACAAAATTTAAAAACTACCTTCCTTGTCACACTACACTAAAAGTAACAGCGACGAGGCTTTAGGGCACGTCACGGCACGGTCCGTGACGTTTTATTTCATATATTGTGTCGTAGTATAATTTTTGATGTGAACATGGTGTAATTCTATGCCAAGAAGGATCATTATAACATACGTAATTCAGCATTGATCGGTGCCTTTCGTAAGATTTTTGAGTGTTTCATTTTCATTGATTCATTAGCAGGTATAGTTCATTTTCATTTTCATATAGTTTCATTAATTATTAAAATTACATTCCAATCACATAAATTTTATCGCAAAACGGAGAAATATTATGTCAGTAAAATTGGGACTACATTGTGAGTTTAATGCAATAAAGAGTTTTTTGATTAAAAACATATTTTCCTTTTCTAAAGATCTATAAATAAAATAATAATTGTCAAACAAATATACGACGAACCAGCTGCTAAACGCAGTTGGTACCGTTGCGTCCCTTGCAGTCAGTACCTAGTCAATAATATTGTGTTGATGAATGACATGCGATGGTTGTTTACTTCGGCTATACGCTCATACTGATAATAATGGTGAAGAATTAGATTTGTATCTACGCCTATGCGTTACTACTGTGGCATTTGCCAATCCAAATGCTACAGTAGTCTACTGGTTTTGATTTTTACAAATAGACATAAGCACAATCCAGTTATTTAAGATGAAAATGAATGCCTTCTTTATAAAACCGTCTCTGTGGTCTAGTCTAGAGTTTCCATCTAACTCTGATTTATTGGTCTGGGGTTCAATGCAGTGGGGGCAGAAATGATTTCCTCCTTTTGGTAGGTGGTAAGGCTTCTTCTTAGTCCACGTTGCAGCATATTATAGCATTGTTGTGTTCCAGCAGTTAGAAGTAAGACCAGTTCCTATGTGGTTGTGGAATCTGGGTGTAGTTTACACCCATCTTTGACTTTATTGGCATCACTTATCAGCAGGTGTGATAAAGGCCATGAGGTAGTCCATTCAGAATAAAAATTAAGTCTTCAGTGTTCTCATAACCGAGCTCATTAATCCCGATAATTAATCTAATCTATGTCTTAATGATAGTCTGCGATCCACATTTTGTTTAGTTTAGAATATTAGTTATTTTTGTGTTAAATTTGATTTAATTTTGCTCCTATTACATGCTTCGATTAGTTTTACTTTAAATCATTATTAGTTCTATTCAATTTGTTGAAAAAATCCTCATGTTAAATGATCATGAAAATGTACAAGAGAACATCATATATATTAGATCCTTGGTTAACTGTAAGACGTTTCTATAAGATACCAGAACCCCTGAATTTATCCACGTGTAGCTCGCAGGCCGAGAGCAACAATGTGTGTTTACAAAACAAAGCCATCGACTCCCGCGCCGCTTGCAATGTGACCGGCTGTGAGCAAATTTAGATACTATGGATATTATTGAGTAGAGTAATTCAAATTAATATTAATTTATTTAGCAGACTTTCCCAAATTAACAGTAACCAAATTTCAAAAATATAAAAATAAAATTTATAAATCTATTTTCTTGAAATTTTCATTTTACATAGGTTTTTCAAATTTACTTACGACTTGAAATTTAACAGAAAAGGGACCCGATTCCGTTGTAAAATTAAATGTAAATTTACTATAGTTAAGTTTACATATTCTTTCATTACAATCTGACCAGAAAGAGACAGATGACTTAAATTCATTTGACAATTGAAAAGTGGCGTCTCTTTTATTTATTTTAATGCATATCGTACACATGTAGATTAAATAAGTAAAAAGAATATGACTCGTCTAAGTGACAACTAAATTGATTTTTTAAAAGTCTCAATAAAATATTTTTTTTCATATTGAATTGGAATGAAAGAGAGTGAAATAACTTAATTGTAATATAAGCTTAATAATTCAAGTTATACGAGTATATTAAAACTCATTTGAATGTGAATGTTGAAGCCGTAAATTTACGTAATTACCATTCTACTCATAAACATGAGTAATAGGTTACTTTGATATCGATAGTAAAATTGGAAACATTAAATTATTGTTTCAGTACGTCAATGAGTCAGAAGTTTCAATTGTATTGATAGAATAAAATCATTAAAGTATACCTGTTTTAGTGACCACATACTGACACGTTTTGGTGATTTTTTCCAACAATCCATAAACCTTAAATAATAACACATAAATCTATCATATCGTGCCTGTTTGTTTTCTTTTTTTTTTATAAAACTAATTATTTCAAGAAATATGAATGTAAAACATGGAAATTCCGTCAGTTTTTCTTAAACTTTTAATGAAGATATCGTTACATCATTTTTGGAGGACGATACTGGAGACTGCGAAACGTTAATATTGTATACTTGTTAGGTGTTTTCGGTTAGAGCTGCAGGGGTCCTTATCGCGGTGGATTTCGGCTGATTGGGTACAAGGCGAGAGCAATAGATTTTATCTATAGTCTATAGTTGTGGCTTACCATCTGACGGTCTCTCTGCTTACTTCATATTTTCTGACATAAAAAATGCATTATTTTTCTTCACATATTAATATTAAGGGTGAACTGAGTCTCTTTTATTTGAACAAGATTTATATTTAGTGTAAAATCATCTATATAATTAAATAAATTGAATTCCTAAGTTGTTTTAAATCTTCAAAATTAAACTTCGACGAATACTTTAGCTTTATTTTAAGAATTTGTGTGAAAACTTATGCCCGGTAGTGCGAAATAGACTGTTGGTCATTTATAGTTCATTACTGTAGCGACCAGCTAAAGAGGCTAAGGGGGATGAACACACGAAGTCTATCAATGCTTAGTAGTGGTCAAGTCTTTTTGCTAATAAAACTTTTGATTAATTACCTCCTTGCTTGCTAAGTTTCGTAATATAAGTTCGTTCCATATTTAAATTACGGCAAGTATTAGTTTATATAGCAATTTATTTGTCCGCTATACCAAGACAAATATATATTATCATACAACTTAAAATCAAATTATTACTTACTATGATGAAACAATTTGAATATTTTTTGGTGGAGATGGATTGATTATATCTTGAAGAATGACATAGGTACTTTTTATTTACGCAAAATAAAATGTCATGGCACAAAATCGCTACTAACACTAATTGACCTTTGTATAATTATCATAACATTAAATAGAAGAATCAAATTTCATGATGAGCTGAAGATTTGGGTTTCCAAAACTAAAAAGAAAAAAATATTTTCTTATAACCGACTTTGCAAAAAGGAGAAAGTTCTATAATCCTTTGTACTGTTCATTTTTTTATTAATTACTTATTTATTGCTTTCTTCATTGCACAATAGCACAATTAACGAACTTAATGGCTAAAGCATGCGTATAGTTTGTACATAGTTTGTAGTTTGTACATCGACTTCTTTGTAATTTTTTAGAGATTTACAAAATTCAATATTTTTCTTATATTTTTATTTCAATTATTAAATGCTTTTCCGTTATCTAACATAAACTTTTCGTGACGCTTACTTAGGACTAGACAATAAGTTTGAGTGTAATTATTATTATAAACGGGAAAGGCGGTATAGTTCATCACCCCTAGAATACCTTTCAATACCTTAAGTAATGCCAGGAAGCATAGATAAGACACACCCATATAGGTACATACACGCATGCGACTCACAAAACAATACAGCTACATTTCAGAGTGAACACTACACTAGATGTATGCCGCACAATAGCAGAAAGTTATGTAATTATTACGTGTATATCGAAGTGATGTGGAACCCTAACGGGTCTATATAGAAGTCGGCTTCGTTAGCGTTGTTTCAGTGTGCGACAGTCGTTAGTTTGTGAAAATCGCGGGAGAACTTGTATAAGCTTGTTACATGCAGTTTTTAACCAACTTCGATAAAAAGAAGTTCAATATGTATGTACTTAATATTTATATAATAATATAAATTTGTGGTTTTCAGTTAAAACGTTACTTAAAATATTTTAACTTTACGTATTCAGAAAATGTGGTAATCAAAGTGAACATTCGTGTGACGATGTGACCAGGCTACTAGAGCTCGCGAAAGCTTTTATTTATAAGCTTATCAAAGAATTTGTATATAATCTCTGATGTTACATATATTTATTTACAACAGATACTAATAATGAAAAGAACATATAATACTCGTAATAAAGTTGACCGTACAAAACCTAGGCTGAATGATTCTCAAGAATAGGACAAATTTTATTATAGCTAAAAGAAAGAAAAATATATATGGTTATTTCTCTAAAATAATATTAATATCACAATTGTATAAACTATTCTGGATTGGACGTCCGTCTGGTTGGAGGTCCTGGGTTTGAATCTCGGTCCAAGTAGCTCTGTGCAATCTTCATTCGCGCGAAGCCCAACCGTAAGGGAGGCTCTTTTTGAGATGGATATTAAAAATGTAATATGAAAATAATTTAAGTACGTATATACAATTGGAAAGTCAGCACCAAAAATTATTATTATTTAATTGGTTGGGGAAAAAGAAATAATGAAATTTATGCTTTACGTACAAAGATCAGTATATGTCAATATAAACTCTAATTGAGAAATGATTACCAAATGGGTTTTTTTATTTTTCATTTAACGCTTTTAATAGCAAAATATTTGAAACATATCAACGAATCTAAGATCTAATTTTGTAACATATTAGCAGACGAAAACTATTCTATTCTACATATTTGATCTCTGTGACGAAACTGTTTTTATCACCAATATTAGGTTTCTTGTTTAGGGTGAGATTGAAAGAAATTTTGGTGTTCGTTTGTCGTTAAATCAATTAAAATTATAATCAATCAATTGTATTGGTGGTAGAATGCTTAATAAGGTAGTTTGTGTCGCTTCATAAATTTTTTAATGGTTATTACCGACGTTATGTTACATTCGGGCAAGATAACAGCCCTTGATTTGCGAAAAACTTTAATGAGATTTAAAAAAACTGCTGTATTTGGTTTTGGAAAAAAACTGTCCAAAATTGAATACACTTGAATTAAAGAATTTGAATTTGAATTCCATTCGATATCCTCCCTTCTAGGAGGAAAAATATTATCCTAGATTTTTTTAGTTGCTACTAGACGATATGTTGAAATTCGTGGTACCTATAACTGGATATATGTAGCCAGAAATAACACAAAACTGAGTGAATTAAAATATTTCTCACACTCACCCCTATTACCTGGCCCAAAGTAAGCATCATTAAGAGTTTGTGTTACGGATACTAGATAACGGAGAAATATAGAAATATGTATATAAAAATCAGAAATATACTAAATATACACAAACGTCCATGACTTATACAAATATATAGCCCTAACGCATTTGAACCTGGGGACCACTGGCTGAGTAGACAGGGTTTACTGACGACTCGGCCAGACGGCTGTCCTAATAAAGTTAGCTATAATTATTATCATTTTATACAAACCTCAGACAGTGATTGGTCTGGCAGGACCAAGCAGATTTAGAGAAATATAAATTTTGAAAATGAAATCGGTTTTCAATAGAGTATAATGCGGTTAAATTTAAAAAAGTGTGGGTTCATTCATTTTGACGATGTCAATAGTATTTCTAACATTGTCATATTGTCATTAATATTTATCTGTAATATTATTGTTAGTTCTTTAACTGATTGTGATCGTGCCTCACGAGTTCATTATGCGTTACGCATTTTACGGTGATTGTTACAGATACGATGGTTAAAGCCTTCGAAGTCACTCAGAAGATACAGGACTCCAAGCGTCTGAGCGTCACGATGGTTTCTAAAGAAAAATTCACGACTAAAGTAAGTATTTAACATAATTAATTTCTCGCTAGTAGTTCAGTGCAGCCTTCGACTTACTGTCTTAGCGTCACCTTATACTTGCCAACCCAAAAAGAGTATTTTCACCGTTATGAGAAAGTCAAATTCCTTTTTGTTTTATTGTTATAGTAGTTCTACTAAATCTGTAGATGCAGATGATGTAGTGCATTCAGTACATGGCTACTTATCTGACTGTCTGGCTCTACTGAAAGTTCTCTTTACTGTGAAAAGGCAATTTTTGGATCGACAAGTTTTAGGTGGCTATGACTAGCTGTACGAGCATATGGATTCCACCTACGGCTTACCTTCAGGTGATGTCGACTCATCTGCTGTGCTTTTTATAAGAAAGGAAGTTTCTTCAACTGTATAATCTATAACTTATGTGGATACCAATTAAATGAGACGCCACTCTTGAAATATGGTCATCCCTCTCACATTAGACGCAAACGCGCGAAAACATTAAGCCCTTTAAAGGTCAATCGGGTAAAACTACAGCCATGGCGATTGCCTAACTGAGCATCAGCCTCAAAATTACATAAAAAGATTAAGTTTCAAGTTGAAACTTGGAGATGGCGCCTATTCTGTTTGAGATCATATAAATTCATATATTTAGTAACACAAAGTGTATTTATAATATATCGTTGATGAGCTAATACGATAAAAAGGAACACAGCCCTCCCAGTTTTTGAGAAGTCGACCCCTCGCACCGTTCCTGATACAAAGCATTTTCTGTAACACTATAAAATTAACGTTACAATTCATGTGCGGCCTTCTGTACGGACTTTCTTTAAGCCGCGTCATGCTGATACCCAAATTGTACAACTGAACCAAACAAAAGTAAAAACTACAGAAATTGTCCCACCAACGCTGCGTTTTTACATATTGTACATAGGAATATCTCAGATTCGTATTATTATAGAAACGTATATCGATAACAGAGATAATAGGAAAAAAGGAAAATGCCGTTAGCACTTACGTGATAAAAAACATTATATTTATTTAACTTTGAACTATAGGAATAGATAGAACTCGAATACCTTTGGCTCTTCGAATTTGCGGTTCCTATAAATATACGATATAGCTTACATACCATATATTATGGTTTGACAAAAACGTAACTACAAAACTAGACCTAAGGTATACAATATCATATTAATAGAACTGTTGTGGAGTTGAGTTAGTCTCAACTCATCCCACAGCTGGGCATAGACCTTCTTACATGGCAGAAACACATGAAAAGTTCGGACCATAACACAAACACTCTGGTCTAATGTGGGCTGGTAGTAAGCATTTGACGAAAAAACCTTGACCAACGGATAAACGTCGACAGAGGAGCTCGATATAGATAATTTGGATTGACCATTCCCGGGACCAACTATGACGAAAGAGGTTTTGTTTTGTGATCGAAACCAGAGCGATCTGCTACGTCGATTATTAATGCTCGTATAGAACGATCAGCTTCCGAGAGCGTCTTTCTTTATGTCATCATGGCGAAGGTCGTGGTAGCGTCTTCCGTAAACGATTTGTCCAGAGGTTTTTTGGTTCATTCATCAGTTTGTTTCTCTAATGCCAACTGAGCGTTGCACAATACTTGTTTGCGATTAACTGAGGAATTACAGATCTTATTATTGTAACAACTATGGCTGTGTAGTGTTTGTGATATAATCATATGGAATTTGAAGAGGATGGTTCATTAATAAATGGACTGTAATAGGTACGTTTCAGTTTACGAATATTTTTTTGTGGTTGCGTTTTGTCATGTCACTAAACCAATTATTTAATTCAAGTTGAATAAAGAAAGGAAGAAAAAATACTGTATTATAACATGTATTACTATTACATAGGAATAATAATTTATATAAACTTAACTAAGTTGAGCTAAGGATCCCTTCTCAGCATAATGTTATTTATTAAATCGGTGCTGGTCTCCCGCAGGAGCAGTGCTGATGACACAAGAGAGCACACACCAATGTTTTACATATTATTATGTCACTCTGTTAATATTAACATTTAAGAATATTATTATTTCTTGAGTAAAATCAAGAAAGTGGCTGCATAGGCTAGATCTCTTTGCCTTTCAATTGTATTATAAAATTAGTTTAAAAACTTATAAAACCAACAGAAGAGAATATATTTTTGATGACATAGTACTGGATTAATATGTTATCATAATGTAGTATATCAAATAAAAAAGCATTTGCAAAATTAAAAACTTTCGCCGACTATTCCAAGCTTCTCTATATTTTACTTATAATTGTTTTTGCTAACAAGGCGTTGACTGTCGATGTACTTACTATACCTGTATATAATATATATAGAAAAGTCAACGCCTCGTAAGCAAACTCATTCATAACTAAATTATTAAAATCTAGTACTTTTAAATAAAACTACAGCCAATTGAATTCGATCCTTAAATATAAATATGAAATTTATATAGATACGTACACATTCTTTGTGCAAACAAGTGACTGAAAAAAGCAGCAAGTGTGAGTCGAAGTTGTACTACAAAAACAAATACGATTTTAGGAAGCTTTCAGCTTGTAATTAATTTAGCTTTAGCTTGTAGTTAATTTTATATTATTGTCCATTATAGGGACAATAGAATGGATATTTCATTCTATTGAAATTTAAACAGTCTACTTATAATGTTTCAAGGCGTACAAAAATTATTGAAGTGAAGCAAAATACTTCGAAAAATCACTGTATTTTGCATGGGTCAATTTGGACACGGAACCCTGAAAATTCAACAAAGTAGGGGAGTCAAAAATAAGTCCGGCAGTTCTGAGTGCACTGACCGCGGGACAAAGATCGACTAGACAATTGACAGTGACAGTTCAAGAATAATTGAGTAACCTGTTATTCCTTCAGGCACCGTTATATTTACAGTTCTATTTTCTAAACTTTTGTGAAGGAAATATTGAAATATATTTTTAATTAAAAGCTCAGCAAATGACTTGACACGATCTGATGATAAGCAGTAGAAGAGTCCATATGTGAAGATAGCTAGTGCAGCTTGCCCTAGCCTTTTTTAAAGAAACCCATGATTGTTGAATAAATTTATGATTAATTTATAAAATGTTATCTAATTTCGACTAAAGATAGAAATTACACATTAATCACCTGATTAACTTAGATCTATACTAAACTCATAAACCTACTATTTTGTGTTTTGGTACAATCTTCTTGTTTTTTCAAACGTTTAGTCCTTGCAGATCGTCCTTAGACCGTAAACAGACAGGATTACAATCTTTAGATTAATGAAAAAATTGCAACAATTTAATTCACTTATTTTTAAATATAGTCTACATAAATTTGAATATTATACAGATGCCAGAACCCAACACTGAGGGTCAATTCAATTTGGAAGGCATCCTGAGCGAGCTGGGCAGCTTTGGCAAGTACCAGCTAGTCCTGCTGCTGTTGCTGGCCTTCCGCGACGCGTTTCTCGCCATGTGCAACTACAACTACGTCTTCACTGCTGCCGAGGTCGCACACAGGTCTGTATCACTGTATTCTTGTTGATCACGAAGCATTCCTAGGATTACTCATCAACTATAAATTCTCTGGCAAGTCTGGCTTTGTTTACGAAAACAAACCAATTTTAGTCATGGTTAGTCCTGAATGAGTCATTCAAAATTTGTTATCTTAAGCTCTTCTGTTGTTTGAAAAGCACAATAAATGGTTGGTTCCGGTTATTTTGGCAAAAGTTTTATCATTTAAAAACCCACATTTAATCGGATTGATAGAAAGTATTATGTCCCAAACTCGGCATCTGTTTCTCCCGTGTGGAATACGGGTTGTTGATGTTGATGTTGACGAAGGCTAACTGAACAGAGATGAAGCTATCTGCAATGAGAGGAAAGAGAAGAATGAGAATGAAGTAATATGAATATTCAATGTTCTCTAATAAATTATTAATGCAATCTGTCCAGTTAAAATAGAATTAGAGATGGTGAATATTATAATTAATAGATGATCTATTTCACTGACAAAAATGGAATATAGCTGAATGTCATGGGTGAAAATCAGATTTGTTAAGGAATTTTTTTTAGAATTAGTCGGTATAGACACGGCCTCCTCTTTCAGTTGCTTTTTAGGAAATAAAAAACGATCGTAAATAAGACATCAAAAGTGATTGAGTTAACTTATCGGGATTGATTACAGGTGTTATGTGCCAGAATGCGAATCAATAGACCCCAGCTTTAACGCATCCTGGGCATCGTTCGCGTTAACCAACCACACGGGCGTCTGCCACCAGCCGATTCTCAACAAGGAGTACAACTACACCAGCCCGAATGACACCTTCGAAGCTTGTGTTCCAGAGAGGTTCCTCCTAGACGATACGGTGCCTTGTCAGCGAGTCATCTATGAGAATAACGATAGTATTGTCGCCGAGGTAAATAGTATTTGTAAACTTGTACACGACAATTTTATTATAACAAACCAAGCTATGATAAGTGGTTTAGATTTAAGGATTAAGTAGTCGTTTATAAGTAAGACCTATCTGCTCGCAGTAATTAAAAATCTTGCATCAATTAAGCTGGTTCACAAGTTAAATGTCGATCTAGGGAAGGGCCATCCTTGGATTTTCTCTGTAGGATTCTGAACGATGTAATCTGTGAACCAACTAAGGTCTTCGTCGTTCTTCATTTTAAGCGGAAGTAGCAGTGGTCCGGCCACCTAATATGAATAATTGATGATGAGCGAATACGTGAGTGGTCACTACGAGTCGGTTAATGAAGTATACGACGTTTTGACATTAGCCAACTATTTCATGGCAAAGAAAAGGCTAAACACCTTTTCAGTGAGTAATTATTTATTCTCATTTTTTGTTTCACTTTAAGTGACAAAGCAATATTTCAAGTCGAATGGTAAACATAAAGACGACGGATAATTCAATCTGTGATAAAGATAAATTAAGACAAAGTAACGAGACCAATTTTTGTAATTGTAATCAAAATTACAAAAATGGTAACAAAAAAGGTAAGAAAGTGGAATCCTTACGTTGTCATGTGCATTTCATCTTTATTTATCATTAACACAAATTAAATTATCTGCCATCCTTATACTTACTATTTGAATTTAAGCATTGATTTGTCACATAATTTTTTTAAATATAAATAAATATTCAAGCAGGCCAGAGATATAAAGTAGGTTAAAAATATTAATAATTATTAGTATTTTCGTCGCACTCGTTACATTGCGTTAATATTATGAAAAACATAGAGCAAGTAACATTTCACAAGTCCAGTGTCGCGTGAAGGTGGCCAGTAGAGCCACGAACGTGACCAGCGCGTTGTTATGGTCATTGTCATGGCCGGGTCACGGTCACCAGCCTATGGAGGCTCTGTACGCTGTAACCAATTAGCACAGTTGGCTTGCAGATGTTACATTTAAACGGTTCTCTTGTCAGTTGACGTATTATCTCTTGAATATAATTAAATGCTATTGTGAATTACAAATAGTATTACTAATGGAATGAGGCTAGTATTGAAGTTTAAATATTTAGCAATGTATTAAGACTCTCTAATAAATTAATTTACGGTAATTTTGTTCGATAATTTTTAAACATTTCTAAAACTTATATGTGAAATTTCTTGTTTTTTTAAAAACTAAATATTTATAAAATTGCGCGATATTAAAGAAAAAATCACTTCTTTTTAAATTAGGATTTGTTAGTATAAAATACAAAAGAGTAGGGTTTTAAATAAATAACTTGTACACTTTTTGCCTTCTGGTTATCAGGTAGCCATCTATAGAAGTATACTTCTAAAGGGTATACAGCTGAAGGGTATACCCTTCAGCTTATTAAACAATAGAATGACTGAATACTTCAGCAACTATTTTTGTTAACACTTTTAAACAAAGAATAGATATAATTGATATAATTTAATTGATAGTTCTTATTTCACATTTATATACGTTTGACGTAGACGCGTACGCGTGTTTTTAAATTAACATAAGCTTATTTATGCTACGGTTAACCGATCATGTCAGACTTTCGAATATCTCATAGTTAAATCTAATTTAAAATCGCTGACGCACTTTGCCGGGTTATATCGTCCTTTGATCGTCATCTCTGAGTAATCTGCGATTGCGCATCCTATCTATATTTTATGGATATTAAAGAACTATAAAGTACATTTGCAACGATGTTTACAACTTTGTTTTTGTTATTTTCGCCATCATTATATCGGTTACAATTTTTCAGCCAGCAACCTCAGGTACCGTCCGTTATACTTAAACTCGATTACTGATGGATGCGATATCGATAAATATACTAATTACAGCCTTTTTTTAGTAGTATATAAGTATATAACGTATAACGTTCGGACGTAATAACCTGTGTTATATGGTAATAAGTAGTTATGTATAATGACCCGTCGGTCCCAGCCTTAAGAAACACTTCGTCACTATGACAACGTTACTATGACAATAAATTTGACATTATTTTCAATCAACAAGTGCCATTATTAAATTTCACAATTATTAAATTATGACCAATAAATTTATTAGTTATTACCTACCAGATTGTTATTGTTGGAGGTTAAGAATATCTCTGACTATTTTAAAATTTAGTTTTATTTATTTTCTTACATTTCACTTATATTGTATTTTTTATTTTTAAAATTTCTACTATTTTAACGGCAAAATATGTGAAACATTTAACATTAACGTATTAAAGATCTCATTTTGTAGCATATTCATCAGTAATAAACGATTATGTTCTATTATATTCTATGATTATCTATCTAACTGATTATTGGCGTTATTCGTAAATTACAAAAAGCTCTGGACTAACAAATCAGTTTTTTTTTGTGTAATTTATTTATTTTCATATGACACACCAACAGCATACACATTAATCTGTACAAAAACACAAATATGATAAAAATGTCCTGATGTGTACACCTATTACAGGCGTGTACAGCATTCTTTACATAATAATCATCGCCAAAAATTTATTAAAGAAAATAATAAAAATAAAATATAGCAATAATGTATTAATTATTCTCGTCTCTCTTTCATTCTAATCCAATGAACAGGGATAGAATGACTTTAAGAACGTGAAGTTAGTTGACATTTAATGATCTATATACACTTTGACTTACTTTTACTTATGATGCGCATTAAATAAGGCAAAATGTTTGAGAGAAAATGTCTATTTTAGAAACGTCAAATGACGTCACCGGTCACTTGTCTCGTTAGTCGTATATTGCTGAAAGAGTAGTACTGAAATTAAATTAAATTCCGTTTAAAATTATAACGCCCAAAGGCCAATGGCTGAGCTAAAATTTTAGGCCAGAGGCCCCGAGTTCAAATCCGGCAGGGGCATATATTTGTATGAGGAGTGCCAGTATAGTATTATTTATTCAGCCATGAGCCATGGATGTCTGTATGTTTATTTAGTATATTTCTGATATTTATGTACATATTACCATTTAAATTGCTCCAGTATCTAGTATCTATAACACCAGCTCTTAATGATGCTGAACTTAGGCTAGATGGTGTGAAAAATATTATCTAATCTATAAAATGTTATAGAACTCTCCCAAAACAGTTTTTATATATTTGATAGGTCTGAGAGCAGGCTGGAGGATATTTTTGTATCTATTAATTTATTAGTCTCCCCATTTATATTTTGTTAGAAACAATAAAATAACGTTGCTGTATCAATTTTTAAAATCATTAATATATTATACATAGTACTTTACATAGTATTATTAACTCTTTTGTCTGATAGTTTTGTTTAATTTTACTTAAATAAGTATTGTTGTTGCTCCAGTTCAACCTTGGCTGTGAACCGTGGAAGAGAACTATGATTGGAACAGTTCACAACATGGGGCTGGTCTTCTCCTTCCTGATCTCCGGTTTTATATCTGACAGGTAAATTAGTGGGCACTGAAGAACTGTAATATTTAGCAGCGTTTAAATAATGCAATATGAAGTCTACGTCATCAACACCCTATTTACGTCCCACAGCTGGGCACAAGCCTTGACTGCGCGTGCGCATGCAATACGGGTTGTTGGGTGAGCGCGGTTGACTTATCAACCGAGACCAACATTGCACGCGGTAGTGCAGTCGCAGGTTCCGCGTACATCTCTCGCGATTCGGCCATTATAACCGCAAGGTTATATGGTATATGACCATGGGAGGTAGTGGGTGATCCATCCAGATACCAAACATAGCGATAGTTGCTTTGTTGTTGTTATTGCAACAAGAGCACTCGAACCACAACGACTATAAGCTTAGCCCTCAATATAAAGTGATTCCTTGCTATTTTCAATTTGTATACCTTTTCCTCTACAACCCACACATCCTGAAATCCCTTAAACCGACCCCCTACTATCACAATTGTCATTTCCTTCAAAAGATAGCGATAATAGTAATTTTTAGGTTATATAAAGTTCAACGGGTCGAGTAGTTTATCATATAGAGAGTCCTACTAATCCTCGCTATGTAATTCGAGTAGATACCACAATAATTTAACTTCTGAAAACAAAATTTCATTTATATTACATAAGGGAAGGATTATCTTAGGGTAAATGGATGCAAAATCTATACATATTTTTTTCAAGAGAGAAACTTACATACATTTTTCAGTTACAAACTACAGAACAATGAAACCTTTAGAAAAACCATTAAATCAGAGTAAATAAGTGGACACTATAACGGGGTCCAAGCACGAGCAGCAGCGCTAAGTAACCGTGACTTGTATATGTTCGTAATCACCACAGTTAATTGTGTGTGACGAATGTCTCTAAACTACATGTTTAAGTTACAATTTATTAGAACATTTTCATGTTTTTTTATTTATTAGTCACTTCATAAGCTATCTATACATATATAGAGAAAAATCAAAAGATTTTATTCAACTTTGGCACAGATATATAAACTTGTTGAACGTAAATCTAAGTCATTTGTTCGTAAATCTGCCGAGGGGTCTTCTCCTGAGAAGAACAGGCAGGAAACTTAGCAAGATTAGTTCTTCCTATACACGTCATTTTGAATTATATGAAAAATGTTAAAATTCTCAGTCAATAATAAAACTATGAATGTACAACCAAATAAAAATATAGTGCCTTTTAACATTTCCAATCACATAAATGTAAAATAAATACAGTAATATGTAACAAGTAATTGTGTTGATGACACTTAATAATAAATTAAATTGTATATAAATAAAATTTCAATTTGTTCATGCATTCTTATCATCCTAATATTCATTGACCTTATAATAGCTTTTTTTAATCAAATTTTGTTAAAATATAGACTTTAAATTTCTGTAAAGACAGTTCAATTACCTTTGGCTGGACTTTGTTATAAATGTGTATACATTCCCCCATGAAACAGTGATCTGTCTTGTGAAGTCTAAAGTTTGGTACATCAAGTTTGCTTTTATTCCTATTTTAGTGTTAAAGCTTTTTAGAAACGGCATTTGACGTCACTGGTCGTTTGACTCTAGTAATGAAATAATAGTACTATGAATAATAGTACTGAACTGAAATTTTATTTAATTGGTGTACAACAGAATCGGGCCAATGTCTGATTACACTTGAATGTTCCTCAGCTACTATTCACATCTACATCCATTCTCTTCCTCTGAAAAACGTGGTAATGATGGTCCCTTGACCATGTTTGACACAAAACTATCAAGTCTTTGTTTATTTATCAATATACTTTAAGATCATAATCAAGATTCTTAAATGTTTTAATCTTGAAATAAATAAAAATATTAAAGTGATTAAATCTCAAGTAAATTTATATTGGCAAACAAAAATTGAGAATTCATTAAAATTTAAGCCCATTAGTATTTTCAATTGATTATAATAATACAATATTTTTTTCTAGATATGGACGAAAGGTGATTATAGTAGCTACACCTCTGGTGGTAGGCGTGGTGGGCCTCGTCAAGTCTTTTTCAATCAACTACTGGATGCTCCTCGTGCTGGAGTTCCTTGAGACTGCCCTGGGTTACGGAAACGCTTCAATGGTTTTGTGTAAGTTTTACTGTCCTTCTTACAATGAATGAATCGATCAAATATATTTTATTATACCCAAGAGTATATAACAAACTATTTTTAAACTTTTCTATTGTTCTTTGAATGCTGAAGATCTTCTGGAGATAAGTGTAATTAATTTTTAACAGACTTCAAAAAGAAGGAGGTTTTCAATTTTTTTTAAGATCACATTCATTTATTTATTTAGCACTTCCTGAATAAAAGTAAATTAAAAATAGTGAATTAATTTTACAATAAATTGAATAGTAGTTTATACGATGAGCAATGGCATTCATGTTATTGTGCTAAAATAGATCAAAGTCAATGTCTTTGATAGAAAATAAAGACTGCTTGATGATATCAGATTTTTTTTTGTGTCTTATTAGGAGGTTAATATCTCTATGTTAATATCTCTATGTTAAAATCTCTATGTTAATATCTCTATGTTAATATCTCTACGTTAAAATCTCTATGTTAAAATCTCTATGTTAATATCTCTATGTTAATATCTCTATGTTAATATCTCTATGTTAAAATCTCTATGTTAATATCTCTATGTTAATATCTCTATGTTAATATCTCTATGTTAAAATCTCTATGTTAATATCTCTATGTTAATATCTCTATGTTAAAATCTCTATGTTAATATCTCTATGTTAATATCTCTATGTTAATATCTCTATGTTCCGCAGACCACCAAGAAGTAACATTAATTATAATATTGCCTTAACACATATTGCGAAGGTCATAAACACTTATCTTTTCTTCTTACCAACTCATATTCAAACCATAACCAATTGTTTATACGATTACACAGAAATCAGCACAAAACTCGTCGGAAGAAAATCTTTGTTATATCAATAAATACGATATCAACTATTTGTTTACACAAAATCGCTACTAGGTGTTGGTAGGTATTTTATATGTTACAGAATAAATACCACACGCAAACATTAATAAATACCGTCTTAAACTAATTAGCAACTTATCTTTTTGAGATTTAATCGATAATTGCTTGGAAAATATGCAAAGGTAGCAACAAGTTTATTGTTTATACCTAATTTGCGCGGTTTCGGAAAATAATTATTGTAGTGATTTTGATTTAACGATAGATAAACGTATCCAGTACTATTAATAATTTTTTATAGACACTATACACCTCCTGGAGCCTCGAGATAATTATAATTAAATATGTCTGGATTGTACTTCTTGACAGTTAAGTTAAATTTAGATTGATGTCTTCGAAATACGTCTTCAGCTGGTCACGTCTCAATACTTGATAAAGCAATGTGTAAATTCTCCTTGTAATCAAATGAGCATAATTCTGTTTCAGCTCTTGAAATGGTCAGTCAAAAACGTCGAGTGGTCTTCTCCTGTATAGCTGATATTCTGTCCAGTTTCGGAACAGCATTCTTCGGACTGATCGCTTGGAAAGTGCCGTATTGGAGATATATGATGCGAGCCATCTACGCCCCGCTTCTCGTTGTGGTCTTCTACATATTCTTAGTTGACGAAGGCGTGAGATGGTTGCTTGCTCATAACAAGAAGGACGAAGCAGTCAGGGTCTTGAATAAAGTAGCAAAAATTAACAAAATCACGTTGTCGAAGAAAGCTAAAGAGATGCTTACTAGTATTACAGAAGAAGCGAGGAAAGCTGAACAGGTAACCTATCCTATCTTACTAAAAATTATCGAATCATGTTTCGCGTGAATGTCCTTATATTTCAATATATAGTTTTTTTGTTAGTACAAGAAAGTGTAGTAAAAATAATAACCTACGTGGTTTTAAAGGAATTCGTCGATATCTTTCATATTAAGATTGAATTATATTTCAATTTGAAATCTGATAAAGCATGCGTACATGTGTACCCGTAACCAATTACTGTTGTTTGGTTGATTTATTTATCAAACATAAAGGAAATATTGAAATAACAAATCTATTTTCAATGTCAATATCCTGTTTGGTTAGTGATAGTCCAACTGACTCTTATTTTGACTTATTTTGGGGTATACAAGGTGTTCTACTTTCTGTTTCTAGGCAGGAGTAATCGACACGCCTTCATCCCACCAAAGCTTGATAGTTATTCTTCGGTCTAAGAAGATCCTTCTCCGCGTGTTTCTGATAGCAGCCATCTTCTTCTGCTGCATGTTTGTCTACACTGGCACCGTCATTAACTCCACTAGGATCGCCGGCAACATGTACCTCAACTACTCTGCTCTAGTTCTCGTCTCCATCCCCACAAGAATCATCACTGCAGTCACATTGACTAAATTTGGCCGGAAAGCGCCTATCTGCGTTGCATATATTCTGTGTGGACTTTTCTTTATGGCGTCAGGCTTCGTGCCAAAATGTGAGTTCATAATATCGTATTCTCTATCATTGTTCCGACTCTTAGTGATTATGTTTAACGCTGCATCATAATTATTTTACGAAAATTATCGTAATAATCACAGTGGACAACAAATCTACTACAACTGATGACACGTTAAAAATCCTGATTTTGTTTATGTAGAAAAAAGTAATTAATGGTCATGATTCATGGATGATCATTATTGTGTTTAATACTATGGTGTTCTGGTACTTTGGAAAATAATAAGAAAATTGAAGGCTTCACTTTTTTCTCCGCCTATAATAAGTTGAAGAATATCCGAAACCTGCAATTTGGTAGGCAGTTTATTAATATTTTTTCAATTAGCTATTCAAAATATACCATATTCAAGAAAATACATCTTTTACACACAGTATATAACTTCCTTTATTTTCTATTTAACTTAATAGATTTTTATTTTGGATGAAATATCTTAGAGATGAGATATTTTATCCCGCCGTTTTCGCATTTAAAAAATATAACTAAAGAACAATTTTCAGCAATCTGGTGGGCGTCAGTGTTGCTATACCTACTGGGCAAGATGTGTAGCAGCTACGGTATGTTCTCTATGATGGTGGTGGCCATGGAGGTGTTCCCCACTACCTCTCGCAACTCGCTCACCAACGCAGCCAGCACCATCGGGAGGTTTGGCGCTGTGCTTGCGCCACAGGCACCGCTGCTGGTATACTTAATTACTTTCCTATTAATTTTATTTTTTCATTATGTTATCAACTACAAACTTGTTTTAGCAATAACCTATTTAGAAGTTGGATATAAGTAGGTGTTTTGATATAATCAAATTGTAATTCCTTAGGAAAAGTACATGGCTGGTCTGCCGAGCATAGTTTTCGGACTAGCGGCGCTTGGACCAGCACTTCTAGCACTACTATTACCAGACACCAGCCATTCTGCACTGCCAGACCATATCGTTCAAGCTGAACGTATCGGAGAGACGACAGACAACGAGACAGACCGAGATGTTGAGAAGCAGCGATGACGATCGTGGACTTAGGAATAGTATATAATTGTCTGAGAAATATTTCTTTTGGGCTCCATACCGATACTTAGCAATGGGACCAAGAGAAATAAAGCCTTATGATCTAGATCACTAAGAAGAATATTAAAAAATATCTTAGGTTCTGAATTACTCAAAATAGTGTATTCTGAAACCAATTTTATACCGATTGTAATCTCTGTATGTAACACTCGAATGTCGTCTATACAGTTACCAATAGTATCTGTGATTTTTGTACAATTTTTATTGATAGAACAATAAGTAACAAACCAGTAGGTACTTTTTAATTGTAAGTAAATACATTCTGAACTGGTACGTACCTCACAGATATCATTTTAAGACCATAGGCAACCATAGAGGAACTAGCTAAAAGGTAGTATCTAACCATTTGTTTTTTTAATAAGCAGCTACTTATCTCTTTGGTTGCCATGTTTCGGAGTAAAACATCGTTCCATATTTAAACTACACAAAGATATGGTTTGTCATACAACTTACGCCGGCCGCTGCTCGCATGTATTTGGCTAATTCAGCAATTTCGATTAATCTTGAAGAGTTTTGTCAAAATAATGCTCAAACTTCCAAGCATGTTTGAGAAAAATTCTGATTTGGATGACAAACCAAAGCTACAGATTAATAATGCTGTGTCCAGGGGTGTATTATGACGTCTCATGTCAGGCTTCCTTCAGTACAGGGACTACATACCTTTTTGCTACACAAAACCTTATTAATCATTAAACTCATTGGATCGAAGTGTTCATAATACACCCCCTGGAGTATGTCATGTAGTGTCTGATTTAATTTAAAAGATTATCATTTCCTGTGTCTCCGCGTGAACCGTTATAGGTATATACAATGAGGTCGGTTAAAAATGAACATTCGAACATAGTTCGTGTTAGTTAGTGTCCTTTAGCCGACTGTACCATAAACGTTATAATAACACACAAACTGAGTAAGAACAGAATGGCTATTCTAAGATTATGTGTCGTCATCTTAGAATGTTTTAACGTAAAAACATCTTATTATCTTTAATTATTCAGTAATTTATGAGTAAATCATTAATTTTAAATACGTTTATAGTTATGTAAGCCGCCTCATGTAAATATATTTTTATTTCAAATAAAACACTTATCTTCTTATATACATTTTTATTTTGTTTAAAATAGAATTTATTATTCCTACAATTTAAATGAGCATTATCGTGGGTAATGCGCGGGGAAAACTTCAGACTTTTAGTAGTATAAACAATATTCTCTGTCTCCTGCGAATGGCTACTACCGTATTAACAGTTAAATAGTGTCGAAAGATAGATAGAAACTAAATATTAAAGAAACTAAACTAATTAAAATAAAGTCTTTATCTATCTAAACTATTCTAATATAACAATGTACTCTGTGGCTTAGTGGATGACGCCTCTTACGATCTGAAGGTCTGGTCTGGATTCTTAGTGAGGGCAGAAATTCTCTGCTCGTTAGTTTGGTAGTAGGGGTTATGTGCGCAAGCGCATACTTTTTTATATATTGTTTTTTATTTTATACGAAGTTATTGTTATTGTATTCTGTTAGTACTGTATGTCAAGTTTGAAAGAATATTTATTGGTGAAGCTGAGAAATAGTTTATTTCCCTATAATAAGCATATTTTTACGTCAAAGCTTTTGTAAGTCTGCGCTCTTAATGATAATGATAATAACATTGTTGTATGTTCCTCTGTAGTCGAGCATCAGCTTAAATGACGCTTAAGAGTTACCTTATTAGCGTTATTAAGGGCTATCGATGAACGGACAGATGTTGAACGGCGTGTTTATAAAATGACACGTGTTATGTATCTAAAAGAGAAAAGTCAAAATTACCATATTAATTCTTAAAATTTCTGAACTATTTCATTTAAAAACTGTTGTCAACTACGCCGAGGAATATAATTAGAATTTTCAAGATGCAACAAATGACGCCTCAAGCCAAACACACAATGTACTTGGAACAACAGAAAATATTCGTGAGCATAAACGAAATAAGAGGATTTCATACTTCGTTTCTATTAATAAAACACTTCATAACTTTCAAAAATGTTAAAAGTCAACCCGAAACTTTCAGAAAGAATTAATTACGTAGGCTTGCTATCTTTTTAGATTCTTGTGTCAATTTAACTTAATCTTGATTCTCCTAATTTTTGCAGAGTATTAACTAGATCAAAAGTCAAAAATAACTGTATTTAAATAGACTTATTTACTAAGCTCTTTTAAATCGTCCCAACAGGGAATATGTATGAGAAAACAAATAAATATAATTATAAAGGCAATAGTCATAATTTTCCTGGGTATCAACCGGGCATTTACTAATTGTCCCAGTTATAGATCGGTTTCTGTGTTTGTATTATCTTTGTGTATTTACTTTATATTTTTTTAAATCATTTATTTTAGAACTAACTGTTCAATCTTCTCTCAATTCAGGTCTGAACTGTTGACCGACAGATTATTACCAATATACCAATATTTTACCAATATAATTATATTAGTATATACTACTAATACGTTTCATGGGAGAAACTAAACTTTGGTACTTAATTTGTTATTAAATTATTTATTTTCCTATTTGATTTATAACTAACATAAATTATCACATAACTAGGTCTTTCTTCCAAGAGCCTCTGCTTCAGCCAGGGTATCGGGCATCTTGGTCCCTAAGGTCTCCGGCTGCGTCAGTATTAGTACTCCAGACAACACCGCCATGGTACCGAACGCCACTGAAGGTATACCCTCCCAGTATTCCGCCTGCGGAGTTAGAAATGTGAAACATACAGAGTAATACGAACCGAGTAACCGGTCACAGTAGAAGTTAATATCTGAAAAGCACGAGCATTATTCAACGGAGAATCAACGATAGGATTAGAACTACTAGTCTAGATACTGTCAATGAACCCGTATACTTTTTGTTACATTGGTTTATATAAAATCAACAACTGTTTTTTTCTTGTTTTCCAAGAGCACCTACTTGTTTAATCACTTCAAATGATGCAGAAACTGATTACTGATTTTAGATTAATATATACTTGATTAAGAATATCGATTAATCTCCAAGGAAATATAGAAGTAAGATAAACAATTACTCCCGAATTAGGTATATACAACTTTAGTTACAGCTACTAGATGGTGTTTTAGAGACTATTGGCAAGATAATATAGTGATCGTTCATATTTACAAGTAGCAAGGCACCTCTAACCTGAGCTCCAATTAATTTTATAACCTTTGTTTCTTTTATGACTCATCAGTTTGTCAAAGTCTTCTGACAACGTTATTTTTCCATTAATTGTGGTAACGAATAACGTTGCTTTCATTTGAAGCTCAATTATTTAAATAATCATAGCAGTCATCATCTTACCGTCAGATGATTTATTTGATGGAGTTGTTTGAGATGGATCTCTAACAGATTTGATTAAGAAGTATCTAAGGTAGATCTAAATTAGATATCTGTGACAGATAAATCTACTTCTCAATAGGTATAATTAACACTCACCAAGGCTGGCGTGAGTGGTGCAGTGATGGAGCCTATCCTGCCGATCATGGAGGAGAAGGCGAGCAGGCTGTGGCGATACTGCGTCGGGTACAGCTCCGACGTGTACAGGTACAGGCAGGTGAACACAAGCGAGATGCCGAACTTGCCCAGAAGGAATACTACTAGCCGAAAAACTGCCATATCTGTGAAAAGATTCAAATAGGTCTCTTGGCAAACACTTTTTCTAGACAGAAAAATTAAATTTCTTATAAAATATCGAATGGTGGAAAAGAGCAGTGAAAGTAACGTGAACAAGGTGACGCGTGTCACCTGCCATGTCACCATTGTAAAAGTCCTTGTCATATAAGCTTTTCAAAATAAAGTTCTACAAAATTATTTTTCCTCAATTTCAACCATAAATTATATTAAATAAAGTGCAATTTATATTTTAATAGCTTTTCTATTTCGTCATCGCGCTATGTAATCTTATTCTAAAACTCCTCATGATCCCTTAATAAATATATTTGTATTTTAAATTTCATGTGGATTTTAACTAAAAAACTAATTGAAAACAGTTGACATTGAATATGTTATGTACTTTAAATTAGCCGTTTACAGATACAAACCCGAAAGAGCATTAAATCTGCCACAAGATTGTGTAATGTTATCATGATCGAATATTATAATCAATAATAATTTATTATTGCAAATTAAGTGGTATGTCTAAGTACAATCATCTGATTGTATTTGATAGCAATTAGCTTAAGATGGATGATAAGATGTAGATGAGGTTCTAAATGTATTTCTTACCACCAGAAATGAAAGCAAAAGCAAAGTTGCAGGCAGCACTCAAGAAGAACCCAGCACAAAGAGTTGGGCGCCTCCCGATCCTGTCCACTACGAGGACAGCACTATAGAAACCAGGTATTTCTATCGCACAAGTCAGAATGTAATTTAGGTGCATCTCGTCTGATAGGCTGGTTGAGTTGATAGAAAGCCCGTAATACACGAAGGTCGTGGTGATCCACCAAATGGGGGTGGTCAGAACCCGACGTAAGAGGATCGGAGACTTGAATATCGTTTTCAACATAGAATCATTATTCTGAAAAATGAAACTAATCTTAAAAAATATAAACATTATTAAAAATATTAACAATAATGAATTTGAAATTAAATAACATTGTTAAACAACTCCAGGCAATAGATCTTTGTGTTTAACCTGGACGGCGGCTTCAGGTGGTGGAGGAGGGTTCAGCAAAGCTTGCATCGATTTCTCACTGATCTGCCTTCCGTTTACTCTTGCAACCTTTTCGAGCACCTCCTTAGCTTCATCAAACTTTTTCTTTGACAATAACCACCTCACACTTTCCGAAAGGAACCAGTAATATGACATGACCAGAAAGCAGGGAATGTTGAGAACCAGGAGCAAATAGCTCCATGATGGAATTAGCCAAGCTACTCCTCCCAGAATCACTTGACCCACAGCGAACATTGCAGTAGAAGTTGCGCTTGATATAACACGGTATTTAGGACCCACTAGTTCCGCAGCTGAAAAAAAATACCTGTCCTGTAGAAGTTATAGGGGTGAATACGAAAAAAAGATGAATCAGTTTAGAGAAGCGTTATATTTTAAAAGACGGGACTTACCTTCTATGAGAGAAAGATAATAAGGACAAAGAAGTAGATGAAGAAGATAACAAGATGACTTTACCTAAATTTTTTACATATTGGAAACGCGTGAGTTGTGCTTACTAAAAACTTATTATCATCTATGGCGTCCAGTTACCATCGGGTGGCACAAAAAATGTAATTTAAACGTATCAAACTATAATTTTAACGGAAATATAATACTTTATTACCAAAGATATAAGCTGAACTGAATGTTCCCGCTCCAAGAGTAGTCTGCAATATTTGGAAAACCAAATACATTGGATAGCTGACAGAGAAAGCCCTCACGATTCCCAATACTGCCATGTTGAAGACACTGATGATGAGCGCTACTCTTCTACCGAAACGATCGGAGACATACCCGGTGATCGGTAACACCAACAGTGTACCAACACTGTTCAGGGTACCGGCTAAGGCTCTCATCCATTCCTGACATCCTAAATCGAACTGGAACAGGAAGAAAATTTACTGGATATTTTAATGCTTTAATTAACCACCAATTGGTACAATTATATAATTGAGAGAGTCACAAATCTTGAGAGTCCTTATGAATTAGGCATTGATTTTCTTCAATCAGATTCTTATCTGCTAGCTATGCAAACTAGGTATGATGTTGGTAGCTGACTGGCTAAGAAAAAGCCCACAAATAATCACATTAGGCAGAAATTGTCTGCCCAAGAGAGGATTAGACCCCCGATTTAAGAGTTTTGAGGGGAGTCGTATAGTCTAATTAGAGCCAACTTTGATGAGCCCACGTGATCGACGATAGTGAAATTACTTATTTACACTTTACAAATATTGGATTACGAAGGTGAGTTATAACTTGTAAAATTTGATACAACATTAAATGTACTTACATCATAGACAACAGACTCGTATCTATCATAGACAAATCCGTCACAGGGAACTTCCGTTTCTCTGTCAAAAAGGTTTATAGGACAGTAGTCAAGGGTGCCATTTCCTACTGAAGGGAACCGATGGCAGCTGACGATTCCCGAATTTGTCTCCGGGATAGCGTTGGTGATCCAGGTGTTGTTAAACGGGACTTGTTTGCTATCTTCTCCGCATTCTGGGATTCGGCATCTAGGTGTATATTTATGAATATAATATATTAGGCTAAATTTTAGTAGGTTCCATGGGCTTTATAAATTGTTTAAGTCGTCTTTTATGACATACTAACGAAGAACCCTCGTTATTTTATGATATGCCGTAGAAATCAACTCATTATTGAAGTTTTCCAGCCGACCCACTAACTCATTACTGGTATAAGTAATAATTTATTTAATATCCTTTCATGTTATCCTTTTGATAAAAGTAGAAAAAAATCTTACACAATCTAAAACAATATTATCTATTTTATGACGTTCATTTGTTTAACTTAATATGGTCATATATATATATATTGTTTTCTTTTCAAAAGATTAAATAAAGAATGATATTATATGACAGTATAAGAAAAAATTCTTCATAAACTGATGACTCGTATGATAATCTTGTATAATATTGATTTTTTCCGTTAATTATATTTTTTCTATATGAGAAATTAATATATTATTTTATTTTTGGACAGTCATAGTTACGTTACACTAAAATACCTTTTAAGAAAGGCCATTGGTTACCAACAGACTTCATGTCGAATGGTCTAAGCTTCTCTTTACTACTTTGATATTTTATTTCTGAGGAGACGGTATTGCTCGTCTTAAATCAAACACACTCAGTTAAGCCTTTTTTAGTCATTGAGACAATATTTTAAAATTAACGAGAGAATAGGCTACAATTTCCAAAACTGCCTTTCAGCCTATCCTAGAAAGATAGAGTCTATAAAGTGGTAATAATGTGAAATACTACCTATGTGGTATTGCAGCAGCACCGAAAATATATTCACTCATAAACGCTGACATGATGAGAGGAATCGCTACCAGCAATGTATTATACAGTTGAAACTTGCCGAATTGGCCAAGTTCGTTCACTAGCACGTAGTCAAGGTCTATATGTTGAGGAGGCTTAGCACTCTTATCCTGGAAGGCATTTGAATTATCCGATATATCATTTTCACCTTCCACAACATTGACAAAATTTGGCTTAGCAACGCTGTCTTCTTCATCTGGTGCTTTAGGCTTTGCACTCTTGTCTTCTCGTACATCATCACTTATGACTATTTGTGGTACACCAGCCATATTTTCTATCCTACACTCAGAAATTTCGATTTTAAGTCTTTAGACACCTGAACCAACTGACCTAAACCGCGACTCAGGTGCAACTGAGCTTAACTTTCGTGCAATCAAAAAAGTGAATCATGTTAAATCAAAGTTACTTCGTCAATAAGCTGTGGAGCGTGAATATCTTCAAGATAACAATTTTTCAGATAAAAATCAAAGAAGCACATAAATTATGTGCAGTGTGCCGTCAAGTGTTGTGAGTTGAGTGATGTGATCAAGTGCAAACATGACAAGTTAGGGCTTAAGCCCTAAATAAAGCGGCAAATAATGTTTACTTTCAAAGTAAGTACAAATATATTAGAAATTGATTATATTAGCTTAAATTAGCCTCAATTTGTGTAGAAGTCACAAAACCCGACACAGTTGATATTCTATCAGAGAATCCGGCGGGCTGGTATGGGATATAGTGTCAAGTTTTATATTGTTATATATTATTTCTAAGATTATCTTACCTCCTCAAATTTGTATTCTAATAGTAAATATTATATGGCAAACTGTATTTTTTCAGCGTGGTGTATTGTACTGACTGGTAGTCAGTCAGTCAGAAATTAACTTTCTACGTTAATGGTCCGTTACTGTTACCCACTTATAAGTCTTATCTTTTTTGAAGGAGATAGAGCCTTTTAAAATAGCCGATTATCGAATACCATATTTTCTATACAATAGCTATCTCTCTATATAATTTATTTTCTATAGAATATTTATTTCTATATAAATATTATACCTTGAACCAAAACTATCTGAAATGTAAAAATCTACTCAAAACTACTGCCTTCAACTAGACGTACAAAGTATGAATTAATATTTAATAAAATCATGTTCAGAAGGATTTGATAAGATTTTAAAATGATATGACTAATATTTGAAATGAGATTTCAATAAGGAATTTAATAGCTGAAATATATATATATATATATATAATAGAGATAGCATCGGTCCACTAGAAATCCACGAGAGAATAAAAAATAATAATAATGATAAATTAATATCTGATCAAGACAACACGTCGTTTTTCAACAGAAGTGGCATTGCTGTAAAGGGCGTGAATAAATATTCAATTAAGGAATTATTTTTACCTTTTGTTTTGAAATCGGGTTTTAGTTGTGTTTAAAACCTTTTTTTTAACGTTTTGTGTGCCAAGTAAGCAAGAGGAGAGATGGTAGGATCCTTTGTTTTAGGAGAGATCCTGGAGACAACTTTTCGGCGTTTTGAAGATTTTATTTCTTGTTTAATAATTAGGGTTGTTGGCGACTAGATGCCAAACATAGAAACTCTTTTAAGTTTAACTTTTTTTTTATTAATATTTTCTGTTACGTTGCTTAGTTACGGTTTTTTATTTATTCTATTGTTATTGAAAAATTGTGTTGAAAACAAACGAGATGAAAGCTGTTGTGCACTTTAAAGCGACCTTTTATTATTATCAAATTAATACACAAAATCAGTCACTGAGTTGCGACCCTTTTGTACTTATGCGCTGGCACACAATGCAGTTTGATTGTTAAAATGTTGTCTTTAAACAATGTACTGTTAAGATCTATTTTTGTGTATGGAAAAATAAAAAATAAAGTCATTATGCATCTATTTATCTATCTATTAAAGCCAAAAGTGTTCAAAAATGACAAAAGACATTGCAGTAAGTAAATACCAACAGTTTACAAATAAATATATTTATTATGTATAATATAAAACTGTATGGGCGCTGGAAATAAATTGCAGTCAGTTTTTGATTAGATAGAAGGGTTTATTTTATAACTCACGTACATAATTTGACGCGCACAAAAAAGAGAAGAAACTCGAATATACATCTCAAAGAGCACGTCTACGCATCCAACATTGTTCACACGCTCGCCATGTTCACCTGGCTAGTTATGTAAGCTTGATATAAGTGTATACATAATTGTGGAAGATGGCACCCATATTCTTACCCATATTCTTTCTTTCTTGAAAGAAAAATTAAATGGTACCTCTAAGGCAGGCAAGGCGAAGGCAGCTGGGGCCGTATGTCGCATTGTGCACCAGCTACCTTTACATTAAGGACCCTATTGCATACCATTAAGGGGTGTTTTGAACAATATACGTGCATACATTTGTGAAATTTGTCAGAATTCAATGTCTCACAAGCAAATGCAATGGACGACCGTACATAGATCTATATTTCCCAGCATTGACGATATGTCCCAGTCTGGATGTCAGTCTGGAGGTAGTTTAATATGTAGACTTGTAACAATGTGGCCTCCTTCGGTCCATCGATTTAAAAGTGCTGGTTGTTTTTATTCGAACAAACATTTAAAAATATTACATGTCAAAATTGTCATTTTCTAACTAGGAGACCATGTAAATGTTTTATTGCCATTTCAAAAAAATCTGCAGAGCGCCACCTTTATCACCTAGGAGTAGTACCTTTACTTAAACCTAAGCAATATACACAAATAATTACAGAGGAGTTAAATAGGAAACACTGTGACAAGAGATTTTTATATTTTATATTTATAGTTGTACAATTAAAAAATATGTATATTTTTACATTGCATATAATATTATAGTATTCATAATAACAACTCTTTTTTTAGTTAGATAATAGGTATTAGTTGTAAAGTATATATTATTTTTAAAATTCGGACTTTTAAAACATCTTAGGGACAACTTCATTATAAAAATAAAACGATACAACTCTTAATAACATTTATTTTCTTCTAAATTGTTTAAATTTATAAATATCACAATTAACTTAATTACAAACATGAGTACGTTTTATTCTTAATGTTAATACAAAATAGATCGCATTTAATCTCAAAGTTACGAGAGCATTTACTTGTCAAACAAAACATCATTTAAGTACTACGAGTTTGTTTTTAAATGCCTACATTAGGATAGACAACAGAACGGATTCAGATTTACTTAATTCAATTCTTTATTTTGCGTTCCTTAGTTACATAATATGCAGATCTTAAGACTATTATTGACACTATGGACCCTGTCGGGCACAACTAAATTTTAGGATATACAGGAGAAAGGTAGATTACAAAAGGTAGGTTTAAGTTAATTGTTTAAATTTGTATAACCAAGTATAATAAGTATAGTCTACACTAATCTTTCATTTTATTAATGTTAATTATTTTCAGTCGTAGTTATTATTATTAAATACAGCTAATGTAACATTCCATAATTATGCTGTTGCTATCGTAGTGGTCCAAGCCTCCAAGAATTGCCCTTAGATACTTGATAAGTAAAAATATACAAATTGGTACTTCAATTTACCAAGGAAACTAAGGAAAAATCGCACAAGGTTACCAAGGAATTTATTAATCCTTAGTTAAAAGTCTATTGATTCTAGTAATCGACTTCAAAAAGGAAGTTTCTGTGTTTCCTGTTTGTATGTTAACCGATTTCTCTGTCATATGTGATCTGATTTTACAAAATATTGTTATATTTGAAAATATAAAAAACAAACAGACAAGTCGACAATACTGACAGACACCCATGTATCTATGACCTTAGTAACTTACGACTAAAAATGGTGACAGAAAGTGACAAAACCATTTTCACGTTTATTTCAATTTTTTGTCATTGTTAAGTTATCGGTATTCGTTATTTAGGGGCTGTATTTATCTTGTTGCCTTTGCTATTCTATTAGAAATAAAATTATTATTTGTTGACGAGTAAGCACCTGCCCATCGGTACAACCCAAACATAATTAGATAATTTATCTCCAAGTTCCCGAAAGTATAGAAAAACTCGAAACAAATACAAAGGTTCAATATGAAATCATATTCATAAATTAAAGCATTACTGACACACTTTTGTGAGTTGTCAATAATAATGTTACGTATCATAAAATGTACTTCAAAATATAAAACCTTTTACTTTCGGGTATAATGGGTATTTTTCTTTTAGAATTAGGTAACTACAATGAGATCGAAAAGTTAACATGCTGAATTGCTCAACTAAATAATAATATATAATGATCCCACAGCTGGGCACAGGCTGGCCAAATGCGTGCTGGTAGGTGAAAGCGCTTCCCACTTACCGTAAAATCGGCCTAAGTAGTTTAACACTTAAGAATCATGTCATACCAACTAAGAAGTATCAGTAATATTTAGCACCCTACGCAATTCTTATTTTGACATGGGACTTAACTCTGAGTTAAAATTTCTTAGGCTGACCCTACCTTACAAAGCATAGAGATTATCACTTTCTTTATATGATTAAGTTGAGTAAATACGGTAAAAAATATATTACCGGTATTAAAGATTTAAAGATTTTGCAGAACTAGTTAACGGCCCAGGCGTCTGGACTCTGGCTTGCCGAGCGCCTCTGCCTCTTCTAAAGTATCAGGCATCTTGGTCCCGAGGGTCTCCGGCTGCGTGAGCACCAGAATCGCGGAGATCAGGCCCATAGTACCAAACATCAGGGACGGGATGCCTGCCCAGTACTCCGCCTAGAATTGTAAAGTTTAAGCACTATATAGTATTCGTTGTATCAATAACTTGGTGTTACAACTTAGAACCACTCGGTGGCTGGTTGCAACATGACATCGTCCTATTTTTGTCATATAACAGGTTTATTTTGAGTTGTATGTAAAGGAAGCCATTTTGTAATTATATAGCACGGAAGGGACTTTAAGTCCCTCGCGAGCAATCCTGTGCCGACATACAAATAAAGTCAATTGTTCATTAGGTCGGGGGAAAAATCTTTTCAAATATAGTATGTATAAACTTGTAATAAATTATCTTCGGCTGTACTATTTGTGACTGATTTTAGTTTTTTTCTGGCATTTCAAAAAAAGAATCAAATTAGGAAAGTTTTGATTCCCACTATTTTTCATTTGTTTTTCTTTCTGTCAAAATGAGCGAATCGAATGAAGAAATTATTTCCATTTTCTTCATTCGATTCGCTTTAAAATTTTATTACAAAAAAGGGAAAGAATGAACGCAAGCCGCGAAAAAAATTGTGACGTTTATGAACCTAATGCAGTGTCAATAACAGCAGCACACAGTTTGTTTAAGAGTTTAAGTAAGTTATTATTTATGAAGGTTTAGTAAAGACGACTATTTGTAGATGTTAATTATAGTTTTATATTATTTATTTGAAATGCACTGGTCACTTGAAATAAATATAAAGATAACACATCCATGACGGTTTGACTCGAAGAGATCTGTATCAGAGATAATTCCTCGCTTGCATTTATACATTATATTTTATATTTACTTTTATTGCAATAAAGAGTTTTCAAATAATGATTTCATTATTACTAAGTCGAACATGTTTGACATGTGACACAGCATTCTGTATATGCCTTCTAACGATTCGTGCTGTCTTTTTTCTACTGACCATCAAGTTAATCTATCATTACATACTTCTACTTGCCACCAGTAAATCAACCAGAATCCCCTTACCAGCCTATCAGGTAAAATAGGTTAAGTAGGTTTATATAAACTTCTTTATAATTCAATTCATTGTCATTTCGAAGTGACACTGACCACATACCTACCTGATAATCCAAGTGATTAGATTTAATAACTATAATATTATTATCAAGTAATTTATTCAATCATCATTTGATAATCTGTTCGATAACTCTGTTTTTGTATTCAATTGGGAATATGCCTGACGGTTTACGGTTTTCTTGGACATGACCGTAAGAGTAGTAAGCTGTTACTATAATCTAAGCTATAAATAATTATTAGAAAACCATATTAATAGTAAATTATTCAACGAAATGAAGGTACAACATGAGCCACAGATTTGTCTAACATGGCAGTTACAAACTCACCAATACAGGCGTGAGTGGTGCAGTGATGGAGCCTATCCTGCCGATCATGGAGGAGAAGGCGAGCAGGCTGTGGCGATACTGCGTCGGGTACAGCTCCGACGTGTACAGGTACAGGCAGGTGAACACCAGCGAGATGCCGAACTTGCCCAGCAAGTATATTACTAGGCGAAGAATTTCCAAATCTGAAACGATAAAATAATCAGCAAAAAGTAATCATAATGTTGTTACATTCACACCTACACTAATGCGCTTAATAATTTGAACACTTTTAATGTTCAAATACTATAATATTACTTTACTCATTTCCACGTGCTACATTAAATACAACTCGCTCCAGCACCAAGCTCAAGCATGTGGTGAAACCGAGGAATCAATGTAAGCCATTAGAGGATGCATACCCAGAGCCAGAAGACTATAGACTATTCCTGCCCAGAGACATAATATTGCTTATCGCAGCTATTTTGTACTCCAGTAACAAATCAAAATATATTTTCGATTCGTTCTGCTCTGAAGAACCCAGCCGAAGATGTCGTAGTTCGACAGTAGATCTTAATCAATAGCATTACGGTTGTTAACTTATTGAAAGTGGTAAAAATCTGCTTACAATTTTTTTATAAATTATCTATATAATTTAATATATACTTCAATAATGTTCACGCGCAAGCTCGCAAGGAGGCTTCGTAGCGAGAGACATGCCGCCTCCTTGAAGTATGGATGAGCGGCGTGTAGCTGTTTTTAGAAGAAAGCCGAGTTCGGCGATTGTCTTTTTTTTTCTTTTCTTTCTGTTACTACTATTTTCTTTTATTTTTACAAGAGATTGTAAATTACCATATTTTAATATTATACTATATTCCATTTTAATCTCTTGTATTATTGTTCGCACGAACAAATTGGCGACCGTGACAGGACAAATTTGAAGATCGTAACTAAGAACAAATTGGCTATTGTGCTGAAAAGGATCTGCATGTTTGGAGCCAGGCTGAGGACAAATATTGTGAAACTCGCATCATCTGGTCTTTCCAAGGGAAGTGCTCCCATTTTATTGCTTAATCCGTTTATTTTCTTAGCATTTCAAAACTTTATACAGAAGTTACTTCAATTCTTTACAAAGAAAAACTAATAATTTTCTTACTAATAGTAGTAACTAATAGTCTTCGTATTAATATTTTTTCTTACCATTTATTTACCTAAATTAATAATTCTTGGCAGAGGACTATTACATAGCGCATACTACGTGTGTGCATTCAGTACACCTTCCTACGTCTTGGCGGCCTTTACCAGGGACGAGCTACCTGTCTCAAGTAGTGTGCGTGTGTCGGTCGTATTGCTGGCGGAACGCAAAACAGCTATTTGGTTATTTAATTCGCTTTACTTTTCCTAGCTCATTGTTTGTTTTTTCCATTGTCACAAAATGTCTACCAAGGAGAATTTTGGCAAATGTGAATACTCTGAGTTAATAAGGAAACGAGTTATTATACGGGCTCGTTTGACAAAGGTTACTGAATATGTGCAGGAATTAGATATTAGTAACTTAAATGATATCGTTATTAAGGAATTAAGCAGACGATTAGACAATTGCCAAGATTTATTTAGGAAATTTGATGATATTCAATCCTTTATTGAAGACTCTTGTAAGGAATCCGAGTTGGACGAACAGATTTCCTTACGAGATTCTATTGAGACTAAATTTTATTCAGTTATGTCTACTTTGGATTGCATACTTGAGAAACATAAAGTCAAAAATCAGGAAAACTCATGTAATGTAAACTCATGTAATAGAGTCAAAGAAACAAACTTCGTCGGAGCTAGCAATGAGCTAGGTAAGGTTTTGCGGGCGAGTCATGACTCAGTAGCTGACTTTGCTAATAATGAAGGGATTTTATTTAAGTTTAGCCCAGCCTATTCACCACATTTTGGTGGTTTGTGGGAGGCAGGGGTAAAGGCCGCTAAGTTTCATTTAAAAAGGGTAGCAGCAAACGCATCGCTAACATTTGAAGAGCTATCAACTTTGTTCTCGCAGATAGAGGCTATCCTCAATTCACGTCCCCTTTCCCCATTGTCCTCTGATCCTTTTGATTTAAATTGTTTAACTCCCGGGCACTTTCTAATCGGAAGACCAATGATGTCGATACCTGATTCCGGAGCAGCCGAGCCTAAGCCTAAGTATCACCTGATCGAAAAGTTACGCCAGGATTTCTGGAAGAGATGGTCCAACGAGTTTATTGCTGAAATGCAGCAACGCACAAAATGGAAGAAGAGTTCAGTAGATCCCAAGGTCGGAGATATGGTTTTAGTAAAGGACAAGAATCTTCCTCCACAACGTTGGCGTTTAGGACGCATATCTAAGCTCCACTTGGGCACTGATGGCGTATGCAGGGTGGTTGACATCTACACGTCGAGGGGAACAATCCGTAGAGCTATCCACTACGTGGTCAGGATGCCTACTGACGAAGATTCGGAGAAAGAAATTGAAAGTTAAATCTTTCAAGGGCCGGAGCATGTTCACGCGCAAGCTCGCAAGGAGGCTTCGTAGCGAGAGACATGCCGCCTCCTTGAAGTATGGATGAGCGGCGTGTAGCTGTTTTTAGAAGAAAGCCGAGTTCGGCGATTGTCTTTTTTTTTCTTTTCTTTCTGTTACTACTATTTTTTTTTCTTTTATTTTTACAAGAGATTGTAAATTACCATATTTTAATATTATACTATATTCCATTTTAATCTCTTGTATTATTGTTCGCACGAACAAATAACATAAAAAAAAAATTTCTTTTTATTCTAAGAATTATAAATTTTGCACTAAGGGTGACTTGCTATTGTATTTAATTAATTATTTTTTCACAGAAAAACACGCCTGACTTTTTTAATTGCAAATTGGTCGATTAAATCTTCACTTGCAATTTTGCCGCCCTAAATAAATTGCCGCCCTGGGCACTAGCCCCGACTGCCCCTAGTGTTAATCCACCACTGATCAAGAGGGATGTTTACTATTATACAGTTAACTCAGTAATTTGTTCTCTGATATATTAAAATAGATGATCAAAATTTAATTACTTTCGTAATTCTTAAACATAATCAAAGATAAGCATACATTTTAAGTATGAGATACGCAAAACCATATTATCAATGACCTTGATGTTAGTATTATGGATAAATGACACAAATTACTTAGCTATCAGTGATAACAATTACAATCTGCATTAATTTAAATAACTTACCATTTGGAATGAAAGCGAACGCGATGTTGCAAGCAGCGCTTAAGAAATAGCCGCCAGATAAAGTAAACCTTCTCCCGATCCAGTCTACTATGAGGACTGCCGTGAAAAAGCCAGGGATCTCTATGGCACAAGTCAATATGTAGTTCAAGTATATAGTGTCGGAGAGGCTCGTAGAGTTGATAGACAACCCGTAGTAAACGAATGTCGTAGTGATCCACCAGATGGGGGTAGTTAGGACACGCCGCCGAAGAACTCGTGATTTCATTATAGTCTTTAGCAAGCTTGGCTGAGCCTAAAATTGGAAATTATTTTGTTAAATGTTGTTAAAGTAAAAAATGATGTTCTCAAGAGCATAATTAGGTACTTTATTGAATATTTACCTTTTGAACTAATTGGAGGCGCGATATATCAAAAACAGGGGGTTCACCTTCTATACTCTCAAATAACGGCTATGGTTACAAATTCTGAAGGCTACATGGTTCTTTGCCAACATTTTTTGTTTTAATTTATATTAATACTTAGACATCATAATTTATTACCTGAGCATCAACAGCTGGAGCAGGCGGAGGGTTCATCAGAGCATTCAGAGATTTTTCACTAATTGTTTTTTTATTAGTTTTTGCTACTTTCAGAAGAACTTCTTTAGCTTCGTCGTATCTTCCTTTTGAGAGCAGCCACCGTACACTCTCAGATAACAGCCAGTAGTAGCTGATAATGAGGAAGCAGGGTATATGGAGAGTCATGATCATGTAACGCCATGGCTGTACAATCCAGGCAATAGATCCCAGTATAACCTGACCCACGGCAAACATAGACGAGCATGTGGCACTCGTGATCACACGGAACTTCGGTCCTACCATTTCCGTTGCTAGAAATTTACAAAATAACATAAAAATTGAACGGGATACATAAATAACTGAAGTCCTCATTTAATTTTACTATTTCAATAAGATTATATTAAAAAAGCATAGAAAATAATAAGATAATTACCAAAAATATAAGAAGAACTATAAAGACCGGCACCGAAGGTAGTTTGTAGGATTTGGAAAACTAAATACATTGCATAGCTGACCGAGAAGGCTCTGATAAGACCAAAGAGTGCCAAGTTGAAGATACTGATGACAAGAGCAACCCTTCTACCAAAGCGGTCAGATATGTAGCCAGTGAACGGCAGGACCAGTAGAGTTCCGACGCTACTGAGAGTACCGGCCAGAGCTCGCATCCACTCTTGACAGCCAAGATCAAACTGGGAACCACATAAGATATTAACTAATTCGTATGATAGAGAAAAAATAACCAAAGATATTGGAAAACAGCTCCATACTCTATATGAGGCGGCTACTTAAATACAATGCAGCTGTTTAACGGTCCTACTCCGGCTGTCTTTAAAACTATATCGTGCAGCTTCATGATTTAATTTCACAATTTCCGGTTAAACACAATATAGAATTCGTTTTAATGAATCATCTTATTAATCTATCTTCAAAGTAGATGAAAAGTATTTTCATCTATACTAATATTATAAAGAGATAAAGGTTGTATGGTTGAAAGGGATAATCAAACATGCCATGGTTGGTCTATGGATGGGTCAATAAAAAAACTTTTTTGGATTTTGTGGTAAAGGTAATAAATCTCTAATATAGCTATTAGAGATTTATTTCCTTCTTTGCCAATCCGTACAACTATTTCAATTCAATTACGTACCTCGTAAACTACAGAATTATCTCTGGCGTACACGTAGCCTTCACATTGTACTGTAGATTGTTGATTGAATAAGGAACTTGGACAGAAGTTTTGTGAGCTATTCAACCCGGTCGGCGTGTATCGCTCACAGCTTACTGGAGAATTGTCAACTATCGGAATAGCGTCGGGAACCCATGTCTGATCGTAGGTCAGACCTTTGGTTTCTTCCCCACATTCTGGTACCATGCATCTAGAAAAAAGACAAGATTCCTAATATGATCTTTTTAGTCTTTCTTTTTTTCAATTTTTTTTCAACTTTCAATACACCACCTCACCTGCTCAAAAGGTGCCTTTTTAAGGATTATTAAAGGAGCCCCTTTGTTATATAAGAAACGGAACACGAGTGTCAATGCGACAGAAAAACAAATCACAGAAAGTCACTAGAAATTTCAAAGCCTATAATAATTTTAATGATCGCTTAAGTCAATAGGTCGTCCGTTACTAGTTTTTTGACAATTTAAAGCCTTAATAAAACAATTATAAAGTTGTTTTTACCCAAAAATTGCAAGTTGTATATAATGATAATAAAACCTTATCGTTCTATTCATTCTATTAATTGTTCTATTAATTACTATTCCACCTGACCAATTGACAATTTACAATTCGGAATGTAATCTTGTATATGGACTGTCTAATAAAACAATACCTGTGCGGAATAGCTGCTGCACTGAAGATATATTCACTCATGAAAGCTGACATGGCAATAGGAATGGCGACCAGCAAAATGCTCATAAACTGGAACCACCCGAACTGCCCCAACTCATTAATCAGGATGTCATCCAAGTCCACTGGCTTTTCAACCTGACTTGGATTCTGCAAGCTACCTTTACGATCGTCCATGATTGAATCTTGTCTTTATACTCAAGAACAGCTGCAGTTACACGATGACTCTTAAGCGTGACCAGAATGGAAGTGTTCATTTCAACAGCAATTTTATCTGAGGGAATAACTGATCATAAATACTGATAACGACCCGTGTGTAAATTTTTTTTAGGTACTAATTTCAATAGATAAGATAGATTTATGATTTTTAGATTGATAAATTTATATTGTGATGTTAAACAAAAGTACTTTTAGTAAACTACGTTTGTTTTTGCCTTCATTAAACTGCTAACTTATTGTCCTATACCAGCTCGTTAATAAACGCGCCAACATACAACAGAAAATCAGATGTGTCTGGTATGAGGCTAGGGCACTTCTTAGAAGAATGCCACAGACACTTTCGAACAATGACATTGGAGTATCCAAATGCGAACTACTTGCTAAACATGAAGAAATTGACAACAAAATAAAGAAATTGTTGTCGTTTATAATTTAACGGATAGGGTACACTAGCTGCTGTCGTCTTCTGTACTCTGATATATGTAGCATTGAATGTGAAATAATTTATTTTAATAAGTGTTAATACACACTTTGTACCTAAGCCAAGTTTGTACCTAATTTTTTGTGATATAATTTCAATCGTTAGACACATCATGTTAGACCTGGCACCATGGACTTCTTTGTAGATTTTGATGTCTTCTATAAACTGTACTACATCAGTTTACTATATTGTAGATAATTTTCGTAGCATTATAACAGTTGCAATATAAGGTTTTGTTTGTTTTTTCACACGTCGGGTTACATTACCGAAGTTTTCATAACGATCCTTAACTTTTTTGAATATATTCTATCGTTTACGTGCATCAGAGATAATGTTGGATTCTCAGAATTTTTCAAATCGGTTCAGTAGTTTCGGAGCCAGTTCCTCATCATATTATATATGAAGAATGTGTCTCCTACTCAAGGTGGAAATCATACGTAGTTTTATATATAATATACAAAAAGTAGTAAAACTGGTGAAACCCGTTTATTAGCGGGTGATCCACCTTAATCCTGATTCAGATACGCAAAAAATGTGTAAAAATTGGTAATTACATATACTTTGGCTTCGTTCACTCCCAGTCTCAACCTAATGTGTGTAAATGACCAAGTGTTATTGCATTAGGAGAAAACAATCACCACTTGTTCTAGTGTTTACTTAAAGCTGTATTTATTCACGTGTTTTTCATTTATGTTTTTATTCACAGAAGGTTATTCTTCTACAATATTTCATAGACTATGTACAAATCTATATCTGTGTAGGAACTTAATACTAACAAGTGTTATGTGTCTGTGGTCGTATGGCATTTGCGAAAATTACAAATAATTACCACAAGTATTCACACCACATACTTGTCTTGGAGCCGTGACTGACAAGGCAGTGTAATTCGATGAAACTAAAGAGATAATTAAATTTTCAACCGTTATTAAAAACGGTAAAAACACCTTGAAATTTTTGACTTCTTTAATGTTTCAGACTATGGCGTTAACATAATTATGTGAAAATAATCATATGTTACCGCTGTATTGCCGTATCTATTTTTCCCAAAAATAAACAGTAGTATAAAAAGAGTTGGTAGAGAATTTCTTATCATCTTCATATTATGTAACTGCATAAATGTATATTTCCTGAGATACGTGTATCAAAGCAACACATTACGTTTCGACATGACTGTCGTTATCTCTACATACACTGATAAGCATTGATCTGTATACTATTATATTAATGCAAATTCTTAAAACTCTATTTTATTTAGCAAGATTTAACCCAAGAAAACAATTAAAAAATGTCAAAAAATATTTTTAAAATTCCCCCCCGAGTTTAAAATAAGCTACACCCGAAATTCGTTCTTAGTTCGTTCCAGTTAACATCTATAACAAAAAAAAATTATAAGATAAATTTACTCACCACTCATGTATTTTATCTTTAATCCTATCCATCTTAAGGTTACCTGGAAGAGAGCTCTTTTAGCGATAAGGTCGCTTTTGTACAAAATTAGTTAAAAGTTTTTTGTGTATTTCTCTTCTTGAATTGGCTGATGTACAATAAATATATATTCTATTCTATTCTATTCTCACGGTTTCTCTCAACAGTTTGAAACAACAACTCAAATTTCTGTTACATAATTAGTATAGTCCCTTTTTATAAATTTAATACAGGAAAACTCTCTGTTTTCTAAAATTTTTGTTAAGTCTCCTTGATTTTATTACTAATTAAATAATACTCATCGGCAAATAATGCGAAAATAATTGAAACAAAAAACCTAAATCTAGTTTGACGTTTACGCCTAAATCAGGATTTGATAAAATCGAGATATCGTGAATCAGCCTTATTAGATTTACAAGGTTTAGGTAGTTAGATCTACAAGGTATGGTCTTATAAGGTTTAGGTTCACACTATTGGTCGTCTTGATGTCGGTATGTCTGCTTAATCGTTTTGAAGGAAAATGACAATTTTTGTCTACATTCTGGATTATACTCGTATCACACAAATATGTTTTACTTTTTTATTTTTAAATTATTTATATATTTCTTTAACGATATTCTTTCTTTGGTTTAACACTTTCTTACTAATTCAAAATGAAATAATACTTTATACTTAAAGAAATCATATTTGAACAAAATTAATAAGTGGGATGAAAGATATTGTATCCGGTAGAATTAATCATTGTTTTTGAAAACCCTACCTGTTGAAATAAATATTAAAGTATATATATATATATATATATATATATATGTATGTATATTATTTAGTTTTGTGATCTATATAATAATAATAAATAGTAAGCTAATGTTAGTAAGTAAATTTATAAGAAGTCTTAGTTTCAAGGCAGAAGCTGAAAATCACCTATTTTCTTTAGTCAGGCAAATACATCGCTGAGTTTTAGCCTGTTTACGTCGCTGTGACACAACATATTTATATAAGAATGTTTTTTAAGTCCTTGGTTACTTTTAAGTTTTATAAATGTGTGTGTATATGATGACGCAAATAATTTCTTTATCTATCTAACTAATTTTGCTGTAAGTGGACGTTCATTAATTTACTTAGGCCTTAAGCTTAATGTTTAAATCTATATTGTGTTAGGATTAAACTTCAGATCAAGGGGTTCATTTCCCAGAGGGAGTAGAGTTTTCTGTTCAAACCAAACTGGGTGGATGGTGGACCAAAATTTGGTGGATTTTTGCTAAGTCCACCTGACATAAAAATAATGTTAGTACCGTTATTGGCAGTTGTAGGTAGTATAGCCAGTTCCTCTGTGGTTGTGGTGACCGGGTGTAGTTCGCTTCCATCTTCGGCCTTATATTCATATATTATCAGCCAAAAGCTACCCCGTTAAGAATTAAAAAACTCAATTTTATCCTTAATCTAGATTTAATTCAAGTTTTAAATCTAAATAATTTATAAAATGAAGTGGCACTGCAAGAATATCCCGACTGAGAAAATAGTTCGATGTTAATAAGATTTGTAACGTTGGGACTTCTTGGGTGAACTTTTACTCCTGACATATAAAAATTATGCTACCATTTTAATAAGTGAGGATAATGTAGCAGTTTTAAAACAAAGGCAAATTAAATAATCTTTGTTTATTATAAAAATTTCATTGCGGCAGTTGTAAAAACTCCTAATAACATATAAATATAATATACAAATCTTTAGGCATTTGATATTGTAATAATTGAAATATTTAGAGCACTGTAGTACCCCTGCCAGGACGAGCCAAGCAAAGCGCAAGGGCATTACCTGCGTACCATGGGAAGAGCTCTGAAAAGCTTTTTAATCGTATCCTTTCCTATTCAGGAACACACGTGCCGGTCAACGGAGTCACACGTATTCCCTCCTTCACAATCACCGGTTCCTCTTAACCACGTCAATATGTACCTTTCTGGACCGGCATGGTAGAAATGGGCAAGCCACATATTTTGAGTAAGATGTAATTTGTTAAGTTTTTTTTGTTTTTATGTAGAGTAAGAAGCTTGGCTTCGCATGAGATCTGATAACTTTTTGAAAGAGCGTATTATAGTCTCTATCTCGTCTTCACAACATTTTACATGAAAATATGTTTTGTGGGGCTGTTCGGAAAATCTTCAAACACTATGCAAACGCAGCTTACAACTTTGTAAATTATTCAATTCAGCTCGAAGGACCATTTGTTGGACCCCTTTCAACATTAAAAAATAGGCTGTATAAATGCTGGTACGTAATAATGAAACAGATACAGTAAAATATATCGTTGAAAATATTAATTTTCAACGATATATTTTACCAGAAGAAGAACGAACCATAAAATGTAAGTGGTTTAAACCGCGTTCTTGTAACTGTTCGAAGGAGTTTCGAACATGGATAATTTGTTTTTTAGTCAATATCGTTTACACTCTCCACTTAAACTTTATATACATAAATTTTACGACATTCGCTCACAGATATAATTACTTATTACAATACATTTGTACTTACTTATGTATATGAATATATATAAATATGAACTATCGCGAGAGCATATTTAGTGATTTAAATGTTTATTTATTCAAATCAATTCATGCAGGCTTATTAATTAATTTATGCTTGTAGACTTATCCTTTGGATGTTCTTTTTGAATATACAAAGGACCTACAAGCATAAATTAAAAAGGTAATATCATGAAACCTGTATATATCAAGTTATTAATATTTATAATGTATGAAATACACACTTTTATATCAGATTTAAGTTAATGCTTTCAAAAAACATTTAGTCTTCAAACTAGCAAGGAGGCTTCGTAGCAGGAGACATGCCGCCTCCTTGAAGAATTGAAGAGCGGTGTGTGACGTTTTAGAATAAAGCCGAGTTCGGCGATTGTCTTTTGTTTCTTTTCTTCTTGTTAACTACTATTTTCTTTTAATTTTTACAATAGATTGTAAATTACCAAATTTTAATATTAAATTATATCCTACTTTAATCTATTGTATTATTGTTCGCACGAACAGGGTCTTTCTTTAAAAAGGACATCTTCAAGTATTTATATTGGCAAAAGGAAACTATATGATTTATCTATGGAAGGTCATTTCTAATTATCAAAAAAGTATGCAATGTTGCCAAAGTAAACTTTCTTAGAAAGAAAATTAAGAATGCTGAGAAACCATAAATTATGAATAAAATTGAATATAAGGATTGAAGCAATGCCATTCAAGCGTGGTGTGTTGATTTAATAATAACAATTTGTTGCTTAATTCAAAGATAACTAAGTGCATCAAATTTTTCTTACCAAATGTAGTGCAGGTTGATACACACATTAAAATCAATGAAAAATGCTTGAATGTGTTGAAAGTACTTTCGTTCTGGGAATTAACTTGTTTAATCACGAGTATATTATATATTATTATATTTAATAGGTAGACTTATTATTTTAAGTATACTTTAGGTATTTCCAAAGTGTTTTGTCATATTGGCTTGATATTACGGGGCAACGCTACGGACATTGAAGATGATATATTATTTTACAAAAAGGGATGTGCGTGACATTTACAGACTCCAGCCACGTGAATCACTCAGACTCGGATTTATTTAAAGATTATAATATTTTAACTGAAGCTTATCAATATATATATGATAATATTTTGTATGGTCATAAATATATACATACCTTTTCAAAACATAGCGATTCTCACTGCTTAAATACTAGACATAGAAATAAACTTGTTGTTTCAAACTTTAAATTTCATAAAACAAGTAACTAACAATTATATATTTATAACAAAATCCCGCCAAATATAACTGAAGTGTCTATACACATATTTAAAGAATATATCAAACAAAATTTAATGAAAAAAGGCTACTACAAAGTTCAGGAATATTTAGGTTTTAAGAATGCGTGTTTAAACATGCAATTTAAATAAAACTAATCTGTTATTAAACTGACTTGAAACTTAATGAAGCACGAAATGACGATACATACCGATGTATAAAATATCGCACTGTAAAACAAATAAATATGTTTGTATTACAAATACCTAAAGACATAAGTAATTTGTAAATATCATTACAAATACTTCTCTGCAGCTACTAATTCGTCGAGGTGGTGGTAGGGTTAATTAGGAATATACATATTAGAGTTAGTTTCATTTTAAATTAATTAATTTAATACTTAAATAAATTTTAAAACTGGGACCATTTGCAAATACCCGGTTAATAACCACTTAAAGTTATCATTATTATATTCATTTATTTTTCTCATACATATTCCCTGTTATGACTATTTAAAGAACTTACTGAATGAATCTATTTATATAAAGACATTTTGACTTTGACACTAGAATTTGTACCTATTTTGAATACCACATTAACAGCGACATAGAAGATATACTACCCCTAACTAATGTCTATTATAGTGCAATTTAATTAGCTTCCAATGGATAGTACTGTTCATCATCATCTACAGCTCGTACACGTTCAGTTTGGGTCATAACCCCACCATAGAACCACTACGCCAACGAGATCCTAATTCATCCTCGAGCTGGTATTGCTTACGAGGTGTTAAATTTTGACATATTGCACGTACATCTATTTATTATTTTTTTATTTATTTATCTTAACACTGTTTCAACAGCAATTTTCTACACACACAGAATATAATACAATAAACAAGACACAAGCCAATTAGAGAAACACATTATTTTTCCAAAGAATCATTAGGAAGCCAAAATACATTAAGACACATTCAAACCAATAACTATAAAATAACTAAAGAGAAAAAACAAATAAAACAAAAATAAAAACAAAAACAAAATAAAAATAAAAAAAAATCAATAAAACAAAACAAAAGTCAGTCATCGCATGTGAAAGGTGTGTATCTAGTAAATAAAAATTTGGTGATTGTTACCGAACTCCTCAATTCAATTCAATTTTTTATTTTTCGTTCCATAGTTACATAATACGTAGATCTTAAGACTATTATTGATACTATGGACACTACAAAAGGGCTTGACCGATATTTATAATTTTGTGTGTATAATATATCTGTCGTAGGATATTTTTATAGCGCGACGTGATAAGGTTTGCCGAGTCAGTCTACAAAGGTTAATCAAAGATTTTGTTAGTGGCCAGATTGTTTTTGTGTGGCGCGGCAAGGTCCTCGGCCTGCGCCACGGTGTCCGGGAGCCTCATCCTCAACGTCTCCGGTGTCAGCATCATAAGCAACCCTGCCGTGACCGCCATCACCCCAAATATGAGGTATGGAAGTGACTCCATATACGCCATCTGCCAGCACAATAATTAAATGAATTTTAAGAAGTGCTCCAGGATTAACATATTGGTGGATATTCATAATTTCATTAAAATATCTTTGTATTGTATTCCATAAAAATATCATTGCGTGATTACTTATTCATCTGTATTTAATATTTCCATCACTATTAAAATATAAATCTTACAAAGAAAGTTAAATTGTAGAACCAAGTAGACCTGGGATTGGTCTGGTAAATTGCTCCGGCCGAACCAAGGTCACTCCCACGAATGACATCAGAGTTACCAGGGAGATTTAGTTATGATTACCAGCATGCTTATGTTCAGGCACTGGGTAAGAACCACACACGCCTGCCGCCAATAGCGGGTAGGTCCGTAAACGCATTCCCCCTCGATAAAAAGAACCGTGTCTCCAAACCTTTCGATGACATTTGATTAGAACGCCCTAAAAGCATTGAATAACGTAGTCATCCATGTATAAAAGCTACAACAGCGTCCGTTTCTCTGACAGACCAACCAACAGCGGCGTCTGCTGCGCCAGCAGATTGCCGGTGCTGCCAAGCGACAGCACACATTCACGATTACTGCGCCTGCATCGGAAACATCTCGATCGACTTGATTCTATCCTGATTATCATCTTAACAACCAGTAGCAGTAATGGACGGGGCTGGAAGCAGGTAGAGCTGAAACTACACTACATCGCTATTTGAGGTTCCTAACTAAAAGATTGTATCTTAGGATAAGTTCCAGTTTCAAATTATTAATGATAAAAATACCTAATAATAGTCTCGGTTTTGCAACAGATCACTTTTATTATTAAATCTTACTAAATATACTTTTTTTGTCTATAGGTAGATTCAACTAATAAGAAGAAAGAAAGAGAGAAGATATGGAAATAGAAGAAATACATTACAATCTTTTGAAATTCTTCCACGTGTATAATTTGACAGAATTGAACACCTTGTAAGCAAAACATAGGTAGATAGAGTATTGACACCCAGTATTAAAGCATAAATAGATTGCTTATCGTCAACAGTATAGACAATAATGGAACATGTTCCCAATTGAGGCTAATATAATTAATAATTTAAGCGGATAATCAATCAATTTATCACAACAACTATTAGGTAATTAACATTTTCAAAACGTTCTCAAATGTGAGTAGAATTACAAACCAGCAAAGGTGTCTGCGGAGCCACGATGGATCCGATCCTGCCGACCATGGAGCAGATGCCGAGCAAGCGATGCCTTGCCTCGGTCGGGAACAGCTCCGACGTGTAGATGTAAATAGAACTGAAGCACATGCTGATACACAGCTTACCCAGCATTGTCAACGACGTCTGCAGCCACTGCAATGCTGGAAAGTGAGGACACTACTAACCAAAAACTACTTTATCTATTGTGAATTTTATGATGAAATTAAATTGCAATCAAATCTTCAATGTTTGTATTTCATTGATCATGAGTATATACGTTGTCATATCTAAAAGCAAACCTCCATTTAAAATTTAAGCCATGAATATTAATTATGAATACTATCAGTCGTACAGGAATTCAATAAAAATCAATTAAAACAATAATATTTCTCACACTCACCCCTATTATCTAGCCCAAAGTAAGCATTATAATTAGCTTGTGTTATGAATAATAGGAGACAGAGAAATATAGATACGTACTATCTATATTTCTAATAATTTAATTTTTTTTTTTATTCGTGAGCAAATATTTGTACTTATCTTATACTGCCGGGATTCGAACCCGGGTCACCTGGCTAAGTAAGTAGACAGGGATACTGACCACTCAGACATTCGTCAGATAATAAAAATATGTATTTCTTCTAAAGTTTAAATCATTCATTTAACAAATTAAATACTTACAGTTCGGGATAAATGGAAGGGATATCAGCGATAATCCACAAATGAAATATGCTGTCATAATAGAGCCTTTCCGTCCAATTCTATCAAGCGTGATTATGCTGAGGCAGTAACCAGGAATCTCAACAAGCGAAGTCAGAATGTAGTTGATATATCTATTCCCATCTAAGGATACAGAGTTTATGGAGAGGCCGTAATATATAAAAGTCACTGTAATCCACCAAAACGAACAGATACACAGACGTGTCATGATAATCTTCGATTTGAGGATTTGTATTGAAATAGATCTTTGTTTCTTAGTTTCTGCGATGGTTTGTATTGCGGGAGGAGTCGGCTTATGCTCCTCGTGCTGAGGTTCCTCTGTCAACTGTTTAACAGCTTCTGGACTCAACTTTATCTTATTAGTGTCTGCCGCTGTGAAAATTATTCTAGCTGCTTCTTTTTTGATGCCCTTACTAAGAAGCCATCGTACGCTCTCTTCAATGAGAAAGAAGTAAAATATGAAGACTAAAGAGGGTGTGTACAGGACCCTGGTGAGGGTCCGCCAGTGTGGCACGCCCCACGCGACCAGCGCCAGTACCACTTGTCCGACAGCGTATGTGCATGATATGATGTTACCGCCTAGAACTCGCCTGTTGAGACCCACCATTTCAAGGGCTGAAAATATATCAGCAAATTTTTTATTGTACTAATTCACTTACTTTTTAAATATAAATTTGATTGAAATCAACCTATAGTTGCTTAATTGGCTGATTTTAATAGATAAAAAGAGATGGATATAATTACCAAGAATAAACCCGCTGCTGTATACCCCGGACCCAAGCGTAGCGTCGAGGAACTCGAAGACTAGGTACATGATATAGTTGGGCGAAAACGACCTGATGAGACCCATCAGTCCCGCCGATACCGATGTTAGTACAAAGGCTGTACGACGCCCGAATCTGAAGCGAAATTTATAATTTAATTTAATATTAAAGTTCAAAATAACACCTGATTAAGAAACTAATGTATAGCAAAGAATCAATGCACAAGGGTCTATAGCACCATGAGATCAGAAATATTGGTCTAATAGAAATCAGTAATATTCACATCCTGTTGCTGAAAATCGGGAAGCATTAAGAAAGACCGATAACGGCAATTTAATCATGTCTCCGCTTGATTTCGTTCGGAAATACTAATTCCTTTAAATTTTTGACTAGTCTTGAGATCTATAGGTATTATATTATTTTTATTACTCTACATTAATTAATTCGTTTTAAAGTTTGTGATTTTAATATAGATTTCATAAATATGCTCTAATTGTGGACTTAAAGCAAAAGTGTTGCCATAACACACAATTATATTTGTGCCACTCACGTATCGGACATATAAGAAGTTAGAGGCAACGCTGCAAACATACCCACGCTGTGGATTGTCCCCACCAGGGTCCGCTTCCATTCGTCACATGCCAGGTCAAACTGTAAAGATCATCTATAGATTAACACAAAAGAAATTCTGTAGCTGAGTGGTATATTAGAAATAGCCCTGCTGTCGCACATCTATGAAATAAACGATTTTATTGCATTCGTTTCTGATTGCAAGTATAGCCTTTACGTAGAATAGGATACTAACTCAAAATTGATCTTAAATTAAATATTCCATTCATAATTGGCTTTATCTTTACCAATGTTTCTCAATGAATTAATGAAGGCCAACACTGAAACACAAAATAGTAGCCCTTACTGCCTGAACAACAGTGTTACTGCTCTCATAGACCCAGGCATCGCAGGCTATGGTCTCATTGAGGAACGAGGCTGGACTGCAGAAGCCCTCACCCGAAGGCCTTAGCCGCTCGCAGCGCCATCCGTCGGCAGGCAGCGCCCAGTCACCCCAATTATCTGGTACCAGCTCTGGTGGATTTGCTTCGCATTCTGGAACTTTACATCTGGAAAGAGATGTAGTATGAAAAGAGATGGGACAGCTAGAAATCCCAACCTTATAGGAAGTAAGAATATAGAAGATAGGAAGTGGGTACAGTCAGTCGCCAAAGTTTATTGAGAAAACATAATATTTAAGTCTGATTTTCTGCGCCATAAAAAACATACTTCCACTAGTTTTAATATTTTTAAGGTGTTAATAGTGTTCAAAGTGCTACAAGAGTCTGCTTCTTCTTCTTCCGTTTGGGTGTTCTCCAAAAATCGCTGTTTCTTTTGCGTTAGAGAGTGGGTAACTGGGTCACTCCAACCATCTAAGAATAAGACTCCTAGAAGTCACCCAGCGGAGCGTTTGCCCGTAACTTTGCAAGGAAAATTAATTTTTCCGCTTTAACTATAAAAAAATCGTATAATATAACGGCTAGAAGGATTGTTTTATGTGACGTCGGAACTGTCAAACGTGTAACTAACACCCATTCATGAAGGCATAGGTACAGCTTGTATATTTACGCGGCAAATCAAGCAAACAAGAATAAAATGTTTTTATTAATGAAAGTTTTATTTTAATGACATTTTTAAATAAAATTACCGCCTAATATTATACTTATACTTGCATTGTAAGCCAGCAATTCACTCGTGGTTTAACTAAGCGAATTTACCAGCAGAGGCTGGAAAAAAGTGCAGAGCTCGAAACCCAACGGGAGATAAAAATGATACAATGTTTTTTCATTTTATCTCTTTTTTATATTACTAAATTTATTGCTAATGTTTTTGTATAATTAGTGAAAGTAAAGGTAATTACCTACTCTCATAGCACGCTCTTCGTGTTTGGTTTAAAACGTTTCAGTAATAATATTAGTTTGTAAGTAAAATAAATATTATTGTATTAAAAACAATATTATGCGGAAACGCGAACGTCATTACATTTACAATCAGCTGTTCCAATATCAGTCACGTTTTTTTTATTAGTTTGAAAATGATATATATTTGCAACCATTTAGCTAAGAATTTGAAATTAAATCCAATGAGTTTTTATTGTAATAGCAAAAAAGGTCGATGGACTTGTAAAGATTTAAGGATTAAGGATAATGTCACTGTGATAATGCAGTCTAGTGCAACCGGATACAAAATCAATCGGTAGGTGAATGTGAATTTGGTAAAATATATTATGGCATATTCAACACCTTGACAGCTTCATCCTTTAATTAAATCCTTTAATTATTCCTTTTTTTTTCTTAAAAAAATAGTCTTAATAGGAAAGCGTCCTTCTATTTATGTGTCGTAAGAGTTATATTATTCAATCTTATTATGTTTTTTTAATACTAATACTCTCAGCTGTTTCAGAACTACTTAAGGAGGCATCTTATTTTAATATATTTATCAAATTCCTGTTCGCTATCTCTCTATCTGTTTAGGTAAAATCAACATTATTACGTTGTTTAATTTGTATATAAGCCCTGCTTACTTCGAAGCATAATCTCTTTCAGAAATTCTACCATAGAGAATTGATGAAAATTCAAAAAATTCATATTTTTCTATTATAAATAATTTCTACCTGATCAAGAGCAATTCTTTGTATAAAATTTTAAATGTTAAATGTCGCATGCCGGGTTTGTGTAAACTGTTGGTACTAACTTTGTGAAATATTTAACAGTTTTATACAGTTTTGGCAATAAACGTATTCTATTCTATTCTATTTAAAATAGAACTTGAAATCGCATGCCGTAGGACTCGTGTCTTGTATATTATATAGTATTATATTTTAGTAGATGTATATGTTGGCCAATCATCATTAAATATAAGGCCTTTGGTGAGTTAGGTATCTCTGATGTAAATAACATGAGTGGGCAGCCTTAATGAGGATCTAACGTCCTGTAGAATTTATTATATTTTTAAGGTCACGACGTCCAAAGGAAAGGAAGTAGAAAATTCTAATTTAAGCTAGTTTATACCAACTAGTGATTCCTGTATATTACCTCTGTCCCTATTTAAGTCAATCAACGCGGGAACTCTGAACACGTGTTGTTACTAACCTACTTAGTATATAAGATCAGGTGTTTATAAGTTTTCTTATTTATTTATATAGTTAAACGTTGTTTTAACAGCATTTATTATACAACATATTTTATAATTAACCTAAACTACTAATTATTAACTAATTAATTATGCATTTTAAAATAGTAACAATTAATCAAGGAGGTATTTACGGGAGTAAATGCAGACAATCATAGTCATTTATATTGTGTCTGATTCTGAAGTACATACTTAAACATAAGTTAAGTGCATTGCATCTCGTTCTATCATCAGTACAACAACCAGAATATCACGTGCCTTTAAGAAAGGTGTATTCAATATCCGACCTTAAATAACTTCGTACAATATATATTTTAGGGAGGACCTACAGTCAAAATAAAATAATAATATATTATAATATACAAGACTTCTAAAATTGCATATGTTTCCTTTGCAAACTATCTAAATATAGGTTATTTGACAGTTCTGATTCTTGCATCTTTTTCCTATAAGATAATGACAGAGCGGGATGCACTAAATTCAAATTAAATTTTAGGGTGTGCCGTCATAATTATGAATATATTCTTTTTATACAAAAAAATAAATTGCTCTCCGATAGACTTGCTAAAACTTATTTCCCTCCTATTTATCTAAAGGGGGCGGAATTGGTCAAATGATCTGGGTATAGGATATCTTATGGTATTTATTGCACCATCGCCACATCAGAAGGTTGACTGCTTAGTGATCTCGATTCAGATAAGGGCAGCAAAGGAACCTACACAAAATTACTGCTATTTAAAACTAAATGTTAAACTGCCCAACAATCTGTCGATTAATGCTTAATTTTAAGTAATCGAACATCTGCTACTACTTAACATTGAATAAAACAAGATAGTATAACATAACTAATTATCACTTGATCACTACAAAAATGATAGCCTAAATTTATTAATATCATTTGGAGATTTTTGTATTAAATGGAATTTCTGCCAGAAGCCCACAAAATGATTAGTTCTAAGATATACGCGTAGGCACATTGAAGTCTAGTTTTATCTTATCAATCCAATAAATTTTGCTGATAATTGACGACATAGATTCTTCTTAATGTTATGTATTACTTTTATCAAGGTTACTCCTGGCCTTCAACTCGCACTGAAGGTAAGTGATGATAAGGCAGAATATCGAAGCCAGCATTTAGGATTCCTCAACCACAGTGGAACTGGCTATTTGACCTCCAACTACTGGTACACTACAATGCTGTGAACGTTATTATTATGGTAACCAATTTAAGTCAGATAGTGCAAGCTAGCTATCTGGACTTGGAAAAAAACCATTCTCCGTTCCTAAATTCCATTCTTCCTTCTCCAATAAACCATTCATTAAGATAATCCCAGCAATTGGCATAATGACAATTATTCTGTTCGGTGTGTTAATGAATGCCAGCATGGTTATAGAAAATATGGTTTCTATTTTTTGTTTGAACTTTTCTAGATATGACAACTTGAATTTTTTGTCTCGCAAAACTCCAAAAACGCTCTGAAGAAACGAGTAATGTAGTATGACGTCACGGAGAGGTATTTTGTATCCACCGCAGACTGTTCACAGACAACTCTGTCATACTTTTGACCTGTACTTTGGTATGATAATTAATAATTATTACAATCCGTCAACCGTGTTGTGTCACTGCGAGTTATCTGTAATATAGAGACCAGCTGTTGTTGCCTGACCGGATTTGAGGAAGTTGTAATGAATTACATCACCAAATAATTACCGTCACATATTTGTGGGTGTTATTTCATTGTTTCAGCATTTCACCTAGAGTCCGCCATTTCGTAGTTTGTTTGCGATGGTCGTGGAGAATCCATTTTTCGTCACGCGCCACAATCTCTAAACCGATACAACAAGCTACTTCAAATTCAACACGCGCTGCTCGTTGCGTCAAGGTTCAGTCTAACCAAGAGACATATACTTTTAAAAATTTTTAATTTACGTATTTGATGCAAATGTATCAATAATGTAAGTAAGCTAACGTCAAACTACGCCGCTAATTCGTTGGTAATTTGTCACGGATTGGCTTACATTATCATTTTGAATGAAGATGACCAATATTTTTATTTACATTAGTAGCACGTCTTCCTCGTGGTACATTCTTCACGTTAAAGTTTTCAGTACCGAAAAGGTTCAACAAAAAATGCGAAGAACGAAGCGTTTATTAGCCGTATACTCTCCGAAAAAAGCGTTGATATTGTAAATTGTTTCTGTGGCATTAGTTCCACGTCAGAACTCTTATTAAAATATCACTAATTTTAAATGTAATTCGTATGTATCTTCACGTTTAAACTATAATATAAACAATTGGAAGATAAACAATCGATGGTCATTTTTTTGTAATTAAGAATATTAGATTAATCGCGTGGATAAAGTTGTATTTTATAATAAGCCCAATAGCCATTACGTTAAGTCAGCCGACTTTTTTATATATTATAACTAAGATTTCATATTTAAACCTAAAAGAATATGGCATATTAGTTTTAAAGTGATTTTTGAAGGTGGTTTAAAGTAATACTAATATTTTTTAATCAGGAAGTAGTTAGACAGTTGCGTTTTCCCAATTGAAGCTATAGTTACGGTTGCTAGATGTATGATGTGACAACCTCAAGGCTGTGTTATCAAGAAACTTAACTATAAGATAAAAACAAATCGTAAGTAGATCTATCTATCTCTGAACTAGTGTAACTTGTCGATAGTTATCTGAAAATCGTATCGTTTTATTACTAAGTATTCATATCGTAACAAAGTAAAACTGATGACATGTCTAAAAGAAGTAATACCAATATTGTTATTTATTCATTTAGGTAAAATATACGAGCAATACTTTTTTATTTGATTTAAAAATTACTGCAGGTTGGCTTTGAAAGATACCTATATACCTTAATCAACAGCCTATTTTCAGGGTTATTACAATGGATGTGGTCGAACGAGTGAGTTTTTATTGGTAATTCTTTTCAATGAACAAAACCATACAAGAAACCGTTGAATGCGGGCAGTTCAGAACGGTTTGGAAATCCTTAGACGAGGTGTATGCCCAGCAGTGGGCGTCACACGGATGATATGATGATCATAATATTTTTATCGAATTCTGTTACATACAGACACTTATGTCTTACTGCTCGGCAAGGCGGGTAGGATTACACGGGGAAACCCATGATGATCACATCATATCAACACCAGGCTTGCCTGATGCAGGTTTGATGGTGACAGCGGCTGCCGTAAGCTGCTGCTGCTGCTTGGTAAGCGTTAGGGGCATGAGTTTCCTCGACCCATCCAGGACTATAAAAGTTGCTGTTTTCAAAACCAGGGGACTTGGACCACTACACCAGACAGTTGCTGCTGTAGATTGTATATGTGTGTAGTATAAAGGGAGGATACACTTGGGATCAAGATCATCAGATCACTTATTTAAGAAATGAGTAATAGTTTAGTGAGTTCATAAAAACGTATTAATATATTTGTTGTAATAATTAAATATACTAATTTAAAAAGTCTTTAACACTATATTAATATGGAAAATAGTTAATTGTATTCATAAAACACACAGAAATGTCAGTTTTTGCGACGAAATTAAGAATATAACTATTTATTACCTGATAAAGAATATTTTCTTTGTTGATTTGGTGCAATCATATTTTATTATAAAGACAATAAACATTGAAGAGCTTAAATGATTAGGAAAGTAGATTTAGATCGGAACGTGTAACAAATAGTATTTTATATATTTTGTTTCTGTTTTTTTTATATTTTTACCAAATATGATTTTTTTTTTCTAAAATAAACTATTACTTCAAAAAAAATACTTTTATATCCCATCATCATACATCAAGGTATGCTACATTAAATTTATGAGTTTCATAGGGTTTTTCAATCAGATATTTCTTTCAGAACATCGCAATATTACATTATTATGAAAAACCTTTCAAATCTGACCTGTATTCTAAACTCCCGGCCGCAAAAATATACTGTCCATTGTACACAGCACTAAACAAAATTGGCAGCATGATAAAACAGTAATTCCTTATTTGGTACCGGCCGAAGGAGCCCAGCTGTACCAGTATCGAGTCCAAATCCACTTCATCATTCTTCGTCATGGTGACACACGACAACGCGCTACTGTGGAGAGGACCACACTACCTTGAGTCTACACGGTTTTGCGCCCGCGCACTCATAGTGAAATTTTATTTATCGCGTTCAGACATTAGATATATCTAAGAGTTTAAACAATGTTGTGTTAGAAATTCTTTAGTTGTTATAAAGATATACTTATTTACAATGTCATTCCCACTTTGCTTATATATGGCATAGTTATATTTGTGATTGAGATACGAAAATAAATTATTTTTTTACATTATTCTTCAGTAGTCTATTGTTAACAGAATTGTTACTGACAGTTTTATTTCCTTAAAAATAAAGTTTTCTTGAAAGCAAAAGTATAAATTATTTTATTAGACGAGTCCAATCTTGGCCCTGTCCCAATCTAAGTATTCGTAAACAATGTGGCCCATTTTACAAATATTTTCTTAATTCGGTTTTCATCTGCTGAAAACTAATATTGGTCGATGTATGTACAACAAAGCAATATTCCTAAATCCTCGCTACCCCCTTGACGTAACATGGACTTTGTGTTAGGATTTATTCATAGCTCACTAGGCTTCCAAGTTTTACAATACTTTATATCGGCCCCACAAGTAGCTTAAAACTTTAGTAATATGTAATATATTATTAATTATCATTAATCGTCGCCGCCTTTTCTAGAGGAGTAATCGTTTACCTACGCGCCACTGGCTAAGCAACACTGGGAATATCCGCTGCCCTTCCCACGGGTAACATGGGTTCTGCCAAAGCAATTCACCAGGCCAAATAGTCGCCATCCTTCAATAACCGTACTTCTTGCTGTGACATGGTATAAAAGTATTAAGCTATTTCTGAGGCCGACCGTACCTTAAAAGAAATGTAAAAAAAATATAGTGTCTGTAGGTATATCTACAGCGTACTAACCACATGTGCTAAATACAAACGTAAAGGTATAAACATTTTATCATTATTATTATATTTTCATATTATTATCATATAGTCTCATATCAGTCAATACATTAAAGTGAAAAAGATAATATGAAAATATGGAATGAAATACAATTTTTCATTTTTTCGATTATATTTTTTGACAAATTTGTAGATTAAAAGCGATCTAATCTAATTTCTTCATTCGATTCGCTCATTTTGACATAAAGAAAAACAAATGAAAAACAGTGGGATTTTTTTTTAAACGTCACCTTTTTAATGTCATCAATACATTTAACTTAAGTAAATACAAATAGTACAGCCAAAGGTATTTTATTACAAGTTTATACATACTGTAAGCGAAAAGACTTTTACCCCGACCTAATTAAGACACAATTAATGCCAGAAAATAATGCAGTTGAATCACTAGACCTCAGTAAAGCCTATGATAGAGTACGATATAATGTTTTATTGGAAAAATTGTATGACTTACGAATGAAAGGTATAACTTACAAATGGTTTCAATCATATCTCTGAGACCGTGAAAAATGTATTGAAATAGAGCACACACACTTTTACACATACGCAAAGTTAAAACAATCGATCTCAAAAATTCTAAATGTATATTTCAACCCAAGGCTTGTGTTGTTTTTGTTTCTGACTTATATAAATAACTTGCCAATGGTATTAGATAAGCATTGCATCCTTTTTCCGATGACCTATCAATAACTCTACCATGCACAGATTTAAATGAATGAACATTAAAATTCAAACCAATTCTAGACAAAATTCTTAACTGGCTAAGTGCCCATAATGTATCACTTCACTTGATAAAAACAAAATTTTATAAAAACGAAATTTAGATCTTACCAAAAAGCGCCACTTAGTATAAAAAATGCATTTAAAGATCTTTATCTTTATAAAATCAAAAATTTTTACAACTCTCTTGGGACTAAAAATAGGTTGCAATTATATTAATTGGAAATCGCGCATCCAAATACTAGCTAAGAAATTCTCATCACTTATCTATTCATTATTCCATCTTAAAAAAGCAACTGATACCAAAGCTGCGTACTATGTCTATGCACACTTTAGAATCGTGTATGTAATATTACTATGGGGCAATAGTACATATATACAAGATATATTTATACTTCAATAGAATCTTGTAAATTAATAAAAAAAACCTTAATCTTATCATTAATCTTATCTCTGCTAATACCAAATTGAGACGGCATGACGAACATAAATTAAATCTTCCATCAGATAAAACACTTCAATTAGTCAGATCAGGTTGTATCATAGTGTAGGTCTGTAGATATCTATAGTAATATATATATATATATATATATATATATATATATATATATTATATATAATATTACTAATACATACAAAACATTAGCTATTTTCAAAAAAACTTCTTTCCAAAAGAGCACATTACACTTTAAATGAGTTCTTTGCAGATACGAATAATTAACTCGTGATCAAACTGTAAGAGCTCTAAAGTTAATTTATAATTGCCGCTCTCTATTTCTAAATTTGCAGAGCCCATGGAGGGTGTTACGTATCCAAAAGTCCAAACAACCAAGATACTTTATTGTATATTGAGTCATATATGATTTAGGTTGCTCAGCCAGGGCAGACAAATGTGTTGTCTAATTGGACAAAAATTTGCGGCGACTACTTTGAAGTTGGTGTGACGTTTATCGATATGATTGCATCCTTACAGCATTGACCGTGCATCTATATTATTTAAGAGTACGTTCAATCATATGTTTGCGCATTCTAAATATTGACATTTACAACCCTTATTTATAATAGGCTAAACTTTGGGAAGTTTTTAGATATTAGCCCTTTGGAGTCAAAAATCAATAGCATAAAAAGTTTGGTAAAATTATGTACCAAATTACATAAAAATGTAAGTGGAATAAAACTCGCAATATATGTAACATAATAATTTATTTCATATATTTTTATATCCTTAAACGTTTTATATACATTAACATCAAATGCCAAGAACAACATCTACATCATTTAGTGTAAACAAGAGCACAACAGTATATAAACATACATTTATACATAGACGCGCACCGAACTCAACACTGCACTTTAATGCTTTGAAATAAGTTCCAAGTTAGTAGTACAAGTGTTACGTTCTCAGCGCGTTCGTAAGTAAGGACTAAAAGAATTTATATTAATATATAATATACATACACCTGAAACCCAATATAGTAACAGGTAATAACAAGTGATTACATAGAAAATTCCGATATAATATAATCAATATTAAATACCATTACGGACCCATAATATCGTTACAGTGGTCACGGTGATTGACTTGCAGTTATACAATTGAACGACTTTTAAGTTGAGTCTCATTACACCTAATGAAATTCTGACAAAATATTAACAGAGTAGACATTAAAAAGTCTCTACATATCTTCTAGGGTCTCTTACAACGCCGCGTTCAACTTTCTAATAGAATTCGGTTCACCTAGTCTTAATTTCAAACGTATTTAGACGTCTCGACCCCAAATGGAAAATTTATACTATTTATATAAATATTAAAAGTATTTAGAAGTCGTATTTTTAGATAATTGAAAACCCGTCCTTGTATACTTAATATCATGGTACAGTTTTTAATGAAACATATTTTAAGTGTGGTAAATTTAAGAACAATTTAAAAGTAAATCCACTGATAAGGAAAATTTAAGTCGTCAATTGAGAACTGCAATTATTTTACTACACAGTAGTGAACACTAAACACAGACTCATTCTACTAGAAATATAATTAACAATGAGTAAACATTTACAAGGATTCGACGATGACGTAAATATACAACGCTATCATTTACAAAAATACATGACAAGAGGCTGAAATCTCTATTGTACATGACATCAATTATATATATTTTATGCGACCGTCAAACAAGAAAACAGTCCACATATTACATATACAGGAAATCGTTCATTCATGCCCCATAAGTGTCTTGTTCCATTTAAATGAAAGTGCAGATATATTTTATTTACTTTTCAATAATGCAATAGAATTAGCGCTAAAACGTTACATAATAACTGGTACTTAGCCACTAGAAAGATGTTTATTTTTAGGGATCCACAAGATATTTTTAAACATAAATACAAATTATTAACACCACTACTAGTGAGTTACCTTATGAAAAACTTAGGAAGCTTTGGCCCGTAAATACACCATAACAACACGAGATGTACAGCAGACCTACAATGACGTAATATCAATGGTACTGGTGGCACTGATGCTTCATACAAAAGTTTTTGTGATGGTAAATATTGTCGCGCAAAAATATATTGGGTATATAACGCAAATAAACGAGCCCATACAACATTCGATTGAGATTTGTGCGTGCAGCAAACACATCTCAAATCAACTCTTCACGTACATGCTGTTGCGTGCAGGTGTCGCCGAAATAGGAAGTGGCACTGACAAGAAAATTTCAAGGCATCTTGTTGACTAAGTTAAGGACAAGCTACTGAAGAAGCTCAGCACCGCTTGCAACAAGACAACTGTTTTGACATTTTTTTATAGAAAGACCAAATCACTTTATTGCACCTGATGGTAAGCAGAAGTGGAGCCCAAATAAAAAGGAGGCTGCGAGTGAAACTATGAACTGCACTAGCCGTGTTGATCTTGCCGACCTGCTAGATCACGCTCTTTTGAAGAACCCACGATTTTAAGTAGAGAAACACAGTACATATTGAAACATGAAGCCACTCTCTACACTGGTAGCTGATGCCTTGGTTCCACACTGTTCCGAGATCAAAAAGCCAATGGGTACCAATGAGGCATGCCAACAGATAGTAATCTTTGTTTACCTCTGTGCCCAAGGTATTTTTGATGGACCACCATACAGTACATGAAAAATTTAGGACATTGTTTTCTGCTTCACGCGTGAGGCTTCAGTGACTGAGGCTGATGTCTCAGAAATCATGGAGTGAAGAATAATTTGTATATTGAGTATGTGGTCTTAAGTTTTTTCAGTGGATTGTCCTTCTTGTTTACAAAAAATAACCCGAAAGGCTTTTATCACAAAAACTTTCTGTTTCGAATATAGTTAAGATTTTGTGGTAACAGCTCATTATAAATAGATATATTTTAAATTAATATTGATAAATACCACTAAAAAATTATTGCCAATATACAAATCACGTTAACTTAAAATTACTGTCGTCAGACACATACAACAAAGCATTTGGCGTTAGTATATAATAATCACTACCAAACCTCACATCTTTGTATCGTTAAGTTCAATTTATCCTTATTACCACGTTAGACTTCGTACAAATGGGACTAAAAGTGTATATTCAAATTTGTTGTAAACTTAATAATGTTGTAAATCCAATTACGTCAATCAGTTATTTTAAAATTGCTATAGTGGCAAGTCGTTTAAGTTTTAATGTTTTTTCTAATCAGGGATGTTATAGATTTAAAATTTCGGACATGGATACGTATTTTTGTCATAATATTTTTCTTAAGCAACAGGTTATGTGGCTTTGTCGTTATCGAAACCAGAGGCCTCGAATGCTAGCGAACTCCTCAACCTGTTATGACGGGTCTCATACATTCTGCACCTACTGCGAAATAATGCAAAACGTTTTTATCGCTTTTAGATCTTTTTATGAGGTTAATGAGTTCTATAACATCCCTGTTTATTGCACTAAAATTGGTTCTGTATAAAACTGATGTTGTCTCTATCTACCTTGACTAAAATACGAGACGGCCATAGTTTTACACAGGCTAGTTTTATTCGAAGAAAGAGGTCTTTTAATCCGGCTCTTTTACAGATCGTACAATATTTAATCCCATTTCACCATGAATCACTTATACAAGTATTCACATAACACTATGGAATAACCAAATAACCCACGCCACACCAACTAACACCTTAAAAGAGACAAATGTAAGAAACAAAACAACAACCAAAAATGAATAAAAATGAGGTAATTCTCATTTTTAACCAAACAAAAGATAACTTAATTTATAAGAATAAATGTTTAAGCTTAAATATTTATAAAATATATTGAGTAATTACGCATCAAATTAAACACACAAGAGAACGCGGTCTGAAGACACTGCGATGATGTTATTGACTGAATTAGTAACACTTTTAAAACAAGATCAGGCTGCACCATTTACAGGCGGCTCCTTAAATACAATTCAGCTATCTAACGATGCTAAATCTCTTTAAAAACTCCAGTTATTAAAAGAACTCTATGATACAGATTCAAGGCTCAATATCACGTACGCATTCAGATATTGATTGACTATAATAATTTTCTTGTGTATTACCAACTTGTCCATTTCTGAGTAAATTTTGTATATTAATAGGAATAATTATAATGAAATTTATTTTTTATGAGTTTCCGATATTTCGGGGCAGGAGCAGACGGTAGGCGCTGATGCTGCTGACTGACGATACATAGAAAACAATATTTCATTGTAAAAGTACTGATCGTCAATGTAACTTAATATTTAGTGTATGCAGTGTAATTCTCACGTGCGCATATTTTTTATATAGATCATGTGTGAAAATAATTACATTGAAAGTTTTATTGGTAAAGTTGTTAAAGTTAAGCGAAAACAAACAATAAAATAAATAATGTTTCATTTCACTAGCCATACCTGCGCTATTTAACTAACGTCAATGTATTTTCACGTCTGTGACAATACACAACGGAACTAGCTCAGTTCTTGTGGTGTCAACATTAATATACAATAACCTTTTAAATATTTAAAACTAAACATGCCCGTTTATATTTTAAATACAATGATGCAACATTCATATGTGACTTAGACTAGCTACTTTAACTATAGAACCATTGATATACCATATAAATGTTTGATATGATAAATATGAACTATAACCAATTAATGGCAGATTAACTAAATCAGATTCATAGCGAAAATGCTTCTATTTACACTGGAATAAGAACGCTCACACCACCGTCTGAAACGAATCTTAAGAATAATTTCGGCTTTGCATCTATCTGCCTCTCGCTCATAATCTCGCAAGAAGCGCAACAACTCAATCGTTTCAAAGATATTCAAATTAATGGCATTAGATATAATCAAACCGTAGCTACGGCAAAACAACTGTTGTTTCGATAAGATCTTTACAGAGTCGAATCTTCACGATTGATATGCATTTAATTGTATACTAATAAAATATTGATAAGTCTCAACAATTATCGCCAAATACAAACTCAATTCGACTACATATAAACAAATAGATAGTATGGTTTAGATTCCTAGCTTACCTATATTCATGGCGTTTCTTGATCTAAATGAAACTATCAATCTTGACAGTTACATCAACTTAGATAGTTCTTAAGTTGATTGTTACCTTAATAATAATTAATTAAATTCAAATTCAAGAAACGCAATTTAAAGACACGCGAAATGCTATTATTTAGGTAATATAAATTAAATATCTCCGGTCCATAAAACTTTTTGCAGTCCAAGGTCCGTAGCAATTAAATTCAAATGCGATAAAGCATTCAAATACGCCTAGAAATATTTACAATTAATCTTGTTAAGGCCGGCTATCTAGAGATTTAGATATGTTCATAGCTTTATATCTGATTATTATCGACATATAAATTTTAATATTTCCCAAATATACAGTAGGTTTATTTTGAATTTCAATAACTTCCAGGTTTTGTTCAAACCAATTATAGGAATGGAATGGTAAGATATATAGTAGAAATGTGTTTGCTTATTTTCATGCCAGGCTTTTCAGAATTTTTTATATATTTTGTGTACGGTGTAAAATATTTTTAAATGTGATATCTCAGTTCTTAAAAATTCAAGGTAAAGCTGTTTTGAGAAATACGCAGATCACAAATAATTATAAATAAAATAAACTAAAATAAAAAAGTAATCTGTGCCTGTAGTAAGTTTAAACAATTAAATTAAATTAACATTTTAACAGAGTTTCTATCCAAATCGAATAAAACTGATGTACTTAAGAGATTTACTCATTTAATTGTATACAAACATAAGTTTGATAATTTTGTTTGGAGAACACAGATCGGTATTCTACAAGCTTTTAATGGTGTTACAATGCATGTATGTTAGGGTCAATTGTTAATTTATTCTCAACTGATTGAGAAGCTGAATAAGAGAGAATAGAAGAAGAAGAGAGAATAGCATACATGTTTAGTTTAAATGACATGCGTGGTTAGCTTGTGGTGTCACGCTAAATACAATATGGCCGACAGCCTAAGAAGGCGGCGGTTTGTTTTTTTTTGTTTAGGAATGACTGCCAAAAGAAATGGTTCGCTGAGAACAATACAGAAACAAAATGACTCCACTCCTAATCCAATATGGCGGACTACAAAAGATATTCATGCACTCTGAAATCGTTTTGCAAGGAGCAACCTTTTAATTTTTAGCATTTAAACTAAAGCCTTTTCTCAATAATGTTTTGATTATTAATTATTCTATAGTTTAGTTAAATAAAACACATAAAATCCGCTCATTCGTTGTGAATTGACTAAACGAAAAACCTATTAAAAGTGCCACTATTTATTACAATCCAACTTTTTTCCTTTGCAAGTGATTTTCAAAATGACCATTTTAAATCATTTTACCACGTTTTTCTTAGCTTGCTTTCTTGTATGTTAGCTTTTGAATTAAAATGAAGTCTATGGACCGGCTATATGCCAACAAACTTAAGTGTTTACAAGTCATTCTAGTTATTTGTATCTTATTTCAGTGAATGAATGGAAGGCAGGTGACTAAAATTTTGTATCAGAGAATGACATCAATAATCTATTTAATAGATTGTTCTCTCTACTCAGTCCTGTATATATTCGTAAAGCAACTACATTTACATATACATAACTCTAACGAATTTTAAATATCTACATCAATATAATTTTGGTTCATAATATTGTTACATTTGAACACACGATTGTGAAATGCTTTCACAAACGTCTCCCAGACCCGAGATCGACTATCGGTTAGATTTCTGTGATGGATTAACACTTACATTTGGTTTAGAACGTGATCTATTTGTTTAAAATTCTAATATTTATAGACAACTTACTGTTTGTTACATATGCGTTATTTAGAAACTATAACTCAGTAACTTTTTCTTAAGAAATCAAATATAACAAAGATTCATAGATGTTCATCTTTTACGGACATAATCAAAGTGAAGTTATTGGAAAAATTATTTTAATATAACCCTAATTAAGTTTAAGATTCCTAACACGATTTTATGTAATAATAATTTGAACTAATCAAAGAACTACGCCGAGATTATAGTTACAAATCATTGGACGGGATTCAAAACCAATTCACAATCAACGGTATTACAAATATGACACTTATTACAATAATAGAAGGTACAAATTTGCATTTTTGCAAGCCAGTATTAATGTACATGTATGTATGTTTGTATGTATGTAAGCTAATCTGGTTATGTGGTTGTGGTATACATTACTATTAAGTCTTGAGCAACTTCTTTACAGTTTTAATGTAAAAACGAATTTTAAAATTTAATCACACGGTTTAAATGCAAATATCTTATACTTGTAATATCTTTGAAAGCGGCGGTCACAAAAATACAATTTTTCCCAGAAGAACTCACTAAAACCAAGGCTATGTTTTATATCTCTCTCGTTAGTACTAAATAGGAAGATGACATCTGTATCATACAATTATGACATATCATTCGTACATGTATCAATATTTATATATTAACTAAAAAATATATTTTTACACTAATTTTCAGTTAGTAGATAAATGATAGAATTTTTAAAATATAGCTAGACTTTATAACATACTAGAATGTATTTATGACAATATGAGCTATATTTTATCTTGATTAGATACACTCAAAGGTGATGATGCAAATTATAACAAGACCAAAAAGTGGGTGACACTATCGATATTATTCATATTTCAAAACAAATCGATTTTGCAAAAAAATACTTTTCATTTAAAAAAAACTGTTTTATTATACGACGATCTACCCACTGCTGTTTAAAAAATATATGTGAAAAGTATGCCTTAGTCACAACATGTCCAAACTAATTAATATTGTAATATGTCACTGTTTATATTTGTTACGCGACTAAAACGCCCTATATTACAAAAAGAACCTATTTTTAGTTAAAAGTGCGTATGAATAAACAAATGCCTATATAAATTTCAAGTCTAAGTTATAAGTATTCAGTCTGAGACCTTAGTTATACTTCAATAAATATTACTGACAACATTAACTAACATCCTAAGGCCCACATACAGATATTTTCTTAAATCTCGTTTTTTTTAAAATTTGGATTTAGCCCTAGACATAAATTAAATTTAGGCTATAATCAAGATTTAACTGCACTTAATCGAGATTTAAAATGCTGCAATTGCTTCTATGTTCTGTGTGCCTCTTATGTTGTTACTCTAAATAAATTTATTATAATTTCATTTTAAGTGGGTCTCAGGAAACTATTTTGTGAATTTTAGAATGCAATCGAATAAGGTTTAATATTGAAAATAATTATTGTGGGTATCTATCTATAGATAAGTAAATAGTTTTTATACATTAAATAATCATTTTAGGTACTATGCGAAGGCGTGTAGTTGAGAATATTGTAGTTGTATTAGAAAGTGATTGTGAGAGTAAATAGAAGTTTTTGAGTGAAAATTGTCAAATTGTTGCAACAGTACGCTACTAAATTGAAAATTTGTGGAATTCAATAAAAGTGTGAATCTTTTATCGAACCTTCATTATAAGAATACTGACAAATTGTAATCAGGTTACAACATGGTGAATTCGCATTGCCTTGAAAGTTAAAGTAAAAATAAAACAGTCATATGGCCGATCCCAATATCAAAACGAAATCGAAATAATTGAATCTTACATTTTAAATTAAATTATATGATTTTATTTTCGTGGTGTTGTGTTACTGTGTTATTAAGTGTTCATAACAAAAGCTGTAATTATGTGTATTTTTATTATTTTTATTATTAACAGTTGTAATTTTACCATCGTTAGAATCGATATTCTCATTGTCTTTTGTATCGTGGACTATCGATATTTTAAAGCATTGGTTTAGCAATAGCCCGCGGGAGTTTGTTTGGGGCGGCAAAGGAGTTTTTGGCGGGTAATTTTAGTGTCGATTGAGTACTGTGTATTTTCTTGTATGTAATGCCAAAAAGGATCGCTAAATCGTACAATATTGGAATGCATAATGCAGCATCATTAGTGACTTCTATAGAGCTTGAGATTTTTTATTTTTTCATTTCGGATCATTGCTAGGTTAGCTGTTTATTTATCATTATCAATTATATTTATTTTTATTTTAAATGTATAATTTGGATTCCTATATATTCTCACGGAAGTTATTGACAATGTGTATTTCGTTCTACATTAAAAAATCAACGAGGCAAAGGGATATGTTACATCAGTAATCCGAAGCTATCTTAAAAAGAAATAATAATAACCATGACTGAATGGGCTTAGATCCCTTACTTTTCTCGTCAATAAAGAAAGTTTTCGGCGAGTAATTTTGGTCTCAGATGGGTGGCTCTCATTATACTTGTACTGTATATACTTTACTTTTTTCATGTGAAATGAATAGTTTTATGTAGTTTTATGCCAGTTATTTCGTGCGACATATGGAATGCATAATACAGGATCATTTTGGTGAGCTTAGCATAATTTTTAGTTTATTATTTTTATTCATTCATTTTATATTAGAACAATCATAATATATATCATTATTGTTTCAATACATCGTTTTTACTGTATCTTTAATCAATATTATTAACAAATGATTTGCATTTTTATAAATTATTATGGATGTCATCTACTAAATAGTGTTATTTGTCGTCAAAAATAGTAGTTCAAGGACAAAGGGATACATCGCACTGTTTTTCTGAAGTCGTATCATAGAAAGAAATCGTAATAAGCATGGCTGCATGGGTTTTATCCCTTTGCCTTTTCGTATATAAGGAGATAAATGAAAGACTAGTACGAGAAAGTAGCAGCGGCGTGGTCGCGGGGGCTAGGGCCGCGGCGCTGGTCACAGCGGCAGCGTGAGCGCGGGCTCGGGCGGCTGCAGCGTGAGCGCGGCGGCGGCGGCGTCGGCGGCGGCCGCGGGCTCCGCCAGCGCGGCCAGCACCAGCGCCAGCCGCCGCCACGTGTCGGCGCGCCGCGGCTCCAGCGCGCACGCCTCGCGCAGGCACTTCTCCGCCAGCCGCAGCCAGCCCAGCTCGTAGTACGCTGCGCCTGCGCACCGGGTCAATACGGACGGGTCACATCAATAACGTAATGGTAGCTAATTAAATTATTCAAACTACGTCACACACACACACTCGCGCACATTTAAACTGCACGAAAAATCCCAAAGAATATCAAAAAATTATTGAAAGTTGGTAATATAATATGTATAATTGAATGAAGCTATCTAACTGCTAAGGCGATACAAAGTTGAGGGTACCGGGTCAAGTAGTTGGTAGTGTTGGTTATATAAGGTAACTGACCCAGCTGCACGATGCTGTCCAGATGTGTGGGGTGTATGGCGAGCGCGTTCTGGAAGCACTGGCGCGCCTCCCCCCACTCCCCGCTCGCGGCGTGCACGCGGCCGCGCTGCAACGGACCAACGGACCACTTGTATCAACGAGTAGATTAAGAGTAAAAATGGCGGACATAACCCGGCTCAATAATAATTTTATAGCATTCTACATTCAATAAATATTAAAAGTTATGTATCGCGTATAAACTTTGAGATTCACATTATTTTTAGGTCTTTTTAAGGTCAGAAATTAGTAAAATATTTATAAACCGAAGTAAACAAATCATTATATTATTTTGTTATAAGTAATATAAATAACATTGTTAAAATTATAATTTTACAATTATTTATTTACAAGAAATTATTAAAAGATAATATAAATTTATTTTATTTTATATGTTTCCATCGTGAAGTACTATTACTTTTTTTATGTTTTATTTAATTTTTGTCTCAGGGCAAAATTTAAGGTAAAGTTTTTTTCATGATATATTTTATTAAAAACAACTTAAGACAGGACATTAAGGATATTTACACTTACTTGCCCGTCATTTGTCGGTAAGATCATTCAGACAGCATTGCGAGTTTTGTACTGACCCGACTCATGTATAATTGTGAACTTACCGTATATAAAACTAAATGACTACAAGGCGTCAGCGCGGCTGCCTCACTGACACAGCCCGCGGCTGCACTCACACGTCCTAACCTGATCAGATTAAAAAAATAATCAAGTAAATGAAAATATATAATTAGTACACGTAATAGGATATTGGTCTTTTGTACCTATCAATACCTACAACTAAAAGTATTGAACATTATTAAATTAATAATGCGTATAAATTACATAATTTTTTTTGAAAATGATAAACAGATAATTGTGCCAAAAGTGAGCTATAAATTGATCGGATTCCGCTCACAGACACTGATCGCGCTACGAAGGTTACCTGAAGCAGATGTCGAGAGGCAGAGGTCTGAAGCAGAGGTCGGCCAGCGGCAGTTACCTGAGGCAGAGGTCGGCCAGCGGCAGTTACCTGAGGCAGAGGTCGGCCAGCGGCAGTTACCTGAGGAGAGGTCGGCCAGCGGCAGTTACCTGAGGCAGAGGTCGGCCAGCGGCAGTTACCTGAGGCAGAGGTCGGCCAGCGGCAGTTACCTGAGGCAGAGGTCGGCCAGCGGCAGTTACCTGAGGCAGAGGTCGGCCAGCAGCCGTTACCTGAGGCAGAGGTCGGCCAGCAGCCGTTACCTGAGGCAGAGGTCGGCCAGCAGCCGTTACCTGAGGCAGAGGTCGGCCAGCGGCAGTTACCTGAGGCAGAGGTCGGCCAGCGGCAGTTACCTGAGGCAGAGGTCGGCCAGCAGCCGTTACCTGAGGCAGAGGTCGGCCAGCAGCCGTTACCTGAGGCAGAGGTCGGCCAGCAGCCGTTACCTGAGGCAGAGGTCGGCCAGCAGCCGTTACCTGAGGCAGAGGTCGGCCAGCAGCCGTTACCTGAGGCAGAGGTCGGCCAGCAGCCGTTACCTGAGGCAGAGGTCGGCCAGCGGCCGTTACCTGAGGCAGAGGTCGGCCAGCAGCCGTTACCTGAGGCAGAGGTCGGCCAGCGGCCGTTACCTGAGGCAGAGGTCGGCCAGCGGCCGTTACCTGAGGCAGAGGTCGGCCAGCAGCCGTTACCTGAGGCAGAGGTCGGCCAGCAGCCGTTACCTGAGGCAGAGGTCGGCCAGCAGCCGTTACCTGAGGCAGAGGTCGGCCAGCGGCCGTTACCTGAGGCAGAGGTCGGCCAGCGGCCGTTACCTGAGGCAGAGGTCGGCCAGCAGCCGTTACCTGAGGCAGAGGTCGGCCAGCAGCCGTTACCTGAGGCAGAGGTCGGCCAGCAGCCGTTACCTGAGGCAGAGGTCGGCCAGCGGCCGTTACCTGAGGCAGAGGTCGGCCAGCGGCCGTTACCTGAGGCAGAGGTCGGCCAGCGGCCGTTACCTGAGGCAGAGGTCGGCCAGCAGCAGCCAGGCGTGCGCCCGGGGCGCGGCGGGCGCGCGCGCGGCGCTCACGGACGCGGCCGACAGCGTGCGCTCCACGCGGTACGCGCCGGCGCTCTCCGCGCGGATACTCGCTGAAAAATCATTGAATGTTCTCAAGCAGATTATCTACCTGTTGCCACTCTATGGATTCATTTACTCTCAGTTTACACTTCTCACGCTAAGAGATTTTATTTGTTCATTCGACTCGATTCATTGTCACGCAACCAGAACGTGAAATTCCATTCTTTATCATCAGGCGGTGTCGAGAAATGCAATGCATCTTATACAAAAAATGTCAAGTGATCAGTAAAACTCCTAGTAACATGTAAAAATGTGCACGTACTCGCATCCCTGTTGCTGTGAGTGTCATCCGCTGGCTGGGAATCGGAGAGCGCGTCAAGCTCCGTGTACCCGTTGTAATCCAGGTCTGTCTCCAATTCGGAGTTCAGCAGCGTTAGAAGCTCTTTGCCCGTCGCTAACGCCGCCTAAATGAAACAGATAATGCTAAAATCCAACATCCAATTCACTTCACAGGGAATAGTTCTCTATAAAAACAAGTTTTCGTGACAGAAGGTGTTTAATGTTTGGAATAGTGATTTGCGATGTCAGTATGGTGCGGTACCTCGGCGCGGCCGGCGGCGGCGTGCAGCGCGGCGGTGGCCCAGAGCGGCCAGGTGGCGGCGGGGTAGTGCTGGCGCGCCAGGCGGGCGGCGGCCAGCGCGCGGGCCCCCCGCGGGCCGGCGCAGGCGCACGACCAGAGCGCGGCCGCCAGCCGCAGCCCGCCGCCGCACTCGGCGCGCGCGCGCAGGCACGACCGCGTCGCGTCCTGACACACACACACGCACGGGCAGACACTTACCTACTACTTGTAATCTTAGACTTCTTTATTAACACAGCTGTAACTTAAATAGTCTGTGATATAATATTGTACATCGAAGTGATCAAATATTTTTAGTTGCTCGTTAAAACATACATTTTTAATATGACTTCTTTAGCAAAGTGTACTCACCATAGCTTCGTTGAGCATGCCTAAGTGCATATACTGCAGCGCTAAGTAGTAGAAGGCTAAGTGGTCGTTGTCGTCCAGTTGAACCGCTCGGAGGAGAAATTTCAAACTTAATTCGTTATCCGCTTCCTTCTCGATGCGGGAATTTGTTTTCTGTTTAAAGGTTTTTATATTAATTATTAAATATAATTCTGCAGACACCGCTTCCTTTTTCTCAGCATTTATAGAAAATTATAGCAAAACTATGTAGAACTATCCCGATAGCTTTCGTGTTTAAAATCATTACTGCGTACTAAAGCAAAACGTCATAATGATAAGCAGATAAAAAGCAATGGAAATACGGTGTACATCAAAATGAAAGCAATAGCGATAGATTCAGAGTAAGACAATAAGGGAGCAGATTCTGTGTGCGTGTTCGAAAACTAAAATCAATTCATTTGTTTGTCTTTCGTTCTAATTCAATACGATAAGGTTAAAATGAATTTTAATGTAAAGTTAGATGACACTAAGTCAATCTATATACTTTTCACTCAATTAAATGAGTCTTTGAAGTGTAATTATGGGATTAGTGCTGTATATTTTATTAAGCTGTAGTGTATTTTTTAATTGTGAAATTGGTGTATTATTATTTCATCGTAATCGATAACATTGCAATCCATTTTTAATTTTTTTATCTTAAGTCAGTAAGAAAATGTAATGTAAGTTAGTAAAAAAGTAGGTGGTGCCTACCATTAGTCGTCTTATACTCCACGAGGCAAAGGGATACGTTACACCAGTATCTTGGCGCCAATATAGAAGAATAAACTACATAAGACACTCACCTGAGCCTTCATCTGGTGACCTATTCCCTTGTAGAGGCAGCATCTGGCTAGCATGCAGCCCTCCGCCTCCTCCTCTATCCCTAGCGCCTGCTGAGCCAGCTCGATACCTTCCTCTATCTACAACGGAGCACTCATTAACGTACGTCATCCATCAAACTAACAACTTTCTCTAATGGAGCGACATAGCCATTCCGAAAAAAACAACCGCCTCATACATTTGGATCGAGTAAGTATTGATATTTTTTATAGAATAGTTGAGTATTTTTCGCGATTGCGATGTTGGTCCCATAAAGAAAATTGTTCAGTTTGATTATGTATTAATGTTAATTTTTTGACAAATAACAAGAGGACGGTAACAGCGCGCTCACCCAGCCCATGGAGTAGCAGGTGTTGGCGGCCACCAGCCGCAGCGGCGCGTCGCCCGGCGACAGCGGCGCCGCGCGCGACATCACCGCCAGCGCCCGCGCCCCCGCCCCGCCCGCCGCCCCGCCCCCGGCACCGCCCCCGCCCCCGGCCCCGCCCCCGCCCCCGGCCGCGGGCCCCGCGCTGCTGCCTGCAACCACGCGCGCGGTCATCTATCTACGAATTGATGCCTCGTTGGGCATTGACATCATGGGTGCGGGATTTGTACATTATTTGTACATTGACATGAAGTTGCGTGAATTCAAACGTCAGCTAAATTATAACAATGTCGAGTATGCTCGTACAAAATTAAAGCAAAATTATAATTTTATAAATTATAATTTTATGCCATACAAATAACAAAGGAATAGTGAAAAGAATACGTGTTTACTACGCATGGGACATATCAGTTTTTTCTGTTAACGATTTTATAATCGATATTTAAAAAAAAATATCATAAATTATTTTAAAATATCGCTATTGCAGCATTGACTAGTTAGCGTTATAACAACGAATGAAAAACAAACCTACAGATAGTTTTTTTGTTAGGTATATTCGATCAGTTTCAGTAATTGAAACCTTCAATTTAATTTCAATAAACATCAAGTCGGGTTTCTGGTAAATAACCGGTCAATCTTGTTTTTTATCCATAGATTAACGAAGGTTTCTCTTTCGTCTCGCTAAATATTCTCATTTAAGAAATAAATAAAAATATGAATGATTAACGTGCACGGTACCTGGCGCTCCGATCCGCTGGTAGGAGCGCGGCGCATGTCCATGTGGGTATGGGTGCGCGTGCGCCGCCGCGGCCGTGGCCAGCGCTCGCTGCCGCCACACGTGCGCGCGCCCGAACGAGAACTTCATGGCGCGCTCCAGCGACTGCAACGGGCAACGCGTCGGTCGTTACACAGAAACCTATCATTGCAACCACCTTTACCACGAGAACATTCATATTATTATATAACCGTGCGACACTTATAGATAAAGCTAATCACGCTAATAGCACGTTTCAACTATGTATTCGTGCGAACGTATATGCAATTACGTACGCACGCATTCGACATCGATATATATAACTATTGGTCCAAATATACTTAGCATATTAAAACACATTCACATAAAATATGTCATAGAAAAGAAGAGAAAATAAAAACTTGTCTGCGGTTAACAATTGAAGTTTTAACAATGTTTATTTTGATCTTTGTCGTAGTTGATAAACAATCATTGTAGCATTGTAGTGGTATAGCACAGCTGATAAGTAGCAGTGTAAAAGTGGTGTAGTGTAGTGTAGTGCAGTGCAGTGGTGTAGTGAGACCTCTAGCAGCAGACAGAGCTGCCCCCAGCGCGTGGCGGCCAGGGCCAGCAGGTCGACGACGGCGACGGCGTTGTGCACGGAGTGCGTGCGCGCCGCCTCGAACTCCGCGCTCTGCGACAGCACGGCGTCGCGCACCGCCATCGCCTCTCCCACCAGAAGCAGCAGCACCACTTCTTCGTATTCGTTGCCCGGGACGAACTGAATCAAATATCGTCGATTTATACGACCGCTTGGTTGTGTAGTGCCCCGTCTACTGAGCCAGAAATCTCAGGTTCGAATCCAGATAGTGGCAGATAGTTACCTACATATAATTATCTTTAATTGTCTGTTGTCCAGTCTCCATTACAACAGCTTTTAACGATTCTTACTTTACTTAACACTGATTTGATTCGTAGTGTTTACCTTATTATTAAAATGAGGCTCCAAAGCAACCATTATGTTATATATCGGAGACACTTTGTTGAACGGTAACCATTATAGGGTAATATGACCAGAAACAAGTATACAAGGACTCAGCAGAGAATTTATCCGAATCGCCAAATCTTTCAACCCCATTCATTCAGGTTAAATACTTTAGCTATAGAGAAGAAGCGGCTCAAGAAACTCCACCACTAATAATTAATAATAAATAACATACAAAGCGTAATTATGCTACTCCGTGTCAATATTTTGACATTTTTAAGGCCAGAGTAAACAAGGACCTGGGCGAGCGTGTACCATCCTAGGCCTTAGGCATCATCATAGCTTTTATTGTGGTCAAAATTTACAATTTTTTTATAATTCGTGGGTTTTTGTAAATAAAAAAAGCAGCTAACATTAATTTTTTTAAATATAATTATCAAAGAGTGTTATCGATGTTTCATTATTGAGCAATTTACGTTTAGTATTATTTAGCATACCTGGTTAATACCCGCATACTTCTTCGGCTTCCAGGGTCCTTCAGAGACGTGGTCTTCTCTTCTTCTCGTCAGAGTACCCTGTTGAGAAAGCACTGGTGGCTTCTCAGGTGCTTGGTACACCTAAAGTTATTAATAATGATGCTAAATTAGATTTGACTCATTGATGATGTTAGTTAGGCAGATCGATGTATCCATCCAACTTATAAGTAATAAAGTTCTGTAGTTCTGTCTATTATAGAGATCTATTACGTATACTTATAGTGTCTGTTACTATCTGTCATGTCAATGTCTATCATGTTTGAACCTTATGACTAGTCAGTCTGATTACCATAAAGCACATCACGAGCACCGGCACCACCTGATGATAAGCAATAGAGGAGTCCATATGTGAAGATAGCTTGTGCAGATGCGTCATACTGCCCTAGCCACCCTCACCTTGCCGGGCCAAAAAGTGCTTTTTCACGCCTCTTTTAAAGAAACCCATATTGTATGAAGGAGGGAATACGTGTCACAACGGAGGTGGAGGAGGAGGAGGAGGAGTCACAAAATCTCTATGTGCGAAAGTAGATGTGGCGACAGAGAAAGAGTGACTCCGTAGACCAGCACGCGTACTCCTGAGTAGGAAAGGAGAGGGACGGATAAGGCAAAAAGCTCTTAAGAGTGCTCTCCATGGTACAAACGATAAAAGGCACTAAGCGACGCTATGTCGTGACGCAATTGCAGAGGCTCTAAGGTGTTCGTTACCTACGCATCGCCGATAATACGCATAGCGCGACGCTACAATCTGTCCAGAGCATCGAGGAGGTAAAATTTCGTACCTGTCCCGTGACCCCTCGCATGAGCACCTCTGCCAGCTGCCTCGTCAGCGTCAGCCGCAGCGCCTGCGTGGGCGGCGCCTCCACCGCCGTCAACATTTCCCGGTACCTACATACAAAATCCACGCCTACCATGAAAAAGACTAGCGGAAAGTAAATTAATATCTCCTATAGGACAGTTTATTACTGTTAAATTACTTATAAAATGGCAGCTTTTACAGAAACTATAAATAACGTATGCAATACTGTCCCAAATCGAATACAATTTCTAAATGTCTTCCTGTGAACCAACCTCGAACCTCCAGATCTGAGTAGGTGAACTCAGCCACTAGACCATAGAGGTTGTTATAAGAAACTATAACGCTAAATCCAATTTATAAGAAGTGCATCTGGTACTTACAAAAGAATACAAAAAATAACTTGTTTTTATATCAAAGAATGATAAGCAAGCAGAAGTTCCACTTGATAATAATCGAACACCATCGCCTAAAGACACCTCCAATATTAAGAAATCATTTAATATTTGCACGTTTACTGAAAAATCTGTTATTCAACCATATTTCAACATTCACAATTCACTTTATTCTTTATTCTTTAAAATAAAGGCAAAGGAATCAAATCCATACAGCCATGCTTTATGAAAGAAATATAATTATAATAGAAATATAATATAATTCTTATAATCCGTACTGCACGTCTCACTGATGCCCCTGAACAGGGTCTTTGATGAATGCATTATAAATAAATCAATTAATAAAAACTTTTCTTTTAAATGTGTTTTTGGTCCATATACTGTTGTGTATTATTTATTAGTATATGTCAATAACATTTATTTTATTGTGATTTTACAGTTATGCCTTGAGACCAGCTTTTTCCTTTACATGCTAAAAGAGATTTTATTTTTTGGATTATTAGGACAACTAACAAAGCTAGCTAGCTAGTACATTAAATTTAGAAAAATAAATAAACTGATCAAAAACTTGAATAAAGTGCGAATTTTCATAATCTGGTTATTGGCATTGTCCATTACGGCCAAATACACAAAGCATGTTAAATTTGAAGACGTCTCAAATATGAAAAACATTATCAATTTTAAAATTTTCAATGCGGCAATTAATTAGTACTTAAACTTAATTATAAATGGCAGGATTAAGTGTCAGTCACCTGTCAATAGCTTTATGTAGTCTTCCAGCACGTATGTGTAATATCGGCACTCGTTGTAGGGCAGTTTCTAATGTAGGACCGGCTCTGGCCGTTGACTGGGCACGTTGGAGGTACAGCAGCGTCAGGTCGGACGCTAGCTCGAAGCTGCGGATCTAAGAGAAAAAGAATATTGGTACATAATACTATATATTATCATTAGCAGGCATTATTTCAGTGGCATTATCTAAACCATAATAACTGAACCCGAAATTATAAAATAACACTGTAATGTTACTCTCATCAGTCTATACTAAATTAAATTCCCATAATATTTTACGGGAGCTTAATATAAATAAATAATACGTAAATACCTAAGTAATCATACAAATTTCGATTACCCATAAACCAAATAATGTTCATATGAAACAAACGTTTTTTAGCCACCAAGATTCAAACCCTGAACTTCTGATTTGGTGAGAGGTTCTATAATGTGTTGTTATAACATTTAAGTATAAATATACCATTTCGGACTCTCTCTCAGCCAACTTGTAGCGGCTGGTAGAGCCTGGTAGCGCGTTCTGTTCTAAACACAAGCCCTTTATCGCGTATGACTCGGCTACTATCCGGAGACTCCGTCTGTGGGAAAAAAGTATAAATTATTAATTCTCTTCCAAGCGTCCAGTCTATTTTGTCCTATTTGTGTGTATTTGTCCTGAGAAAACCGGGGAGGGAAGTGTGAGAGTCCCTTGGCACAGTGCCTGTCCTACCCACTGAGCCCCTGAGTTGTACTAACGCGCTATATTTAACACTGCCATGGAAATCGTGGCGCCTTCTACCACAGAAGTGTCGTAATAAGACCTCGGAGAGCTGTTCTTTAGATTGGAGCATGTCTCGTTGCAGAGACCATGCAATGCAAGTCTATTTAAATTCCTACATCAACTCTTGACATATATGTGATACGCTTCGCCTCTAAGTCAGCAAGGTTGTCATTCGTTATCGGTTTTATAAACCATTACACTTTTATCAGATTAGTTGTAACCTAATTTTTGTACAAGTAAACCTTTTTGTATACCGAAGCCATACAGTTGAACGTTATAGTCTGTCTAGTGTCTATTTTTGTACAGCTATTTCCTTGAGGAAAAGTATGCAACAAAATATATGTTAACTGCTGGTGACAAATCCGAATAAGGAGACAAATGTCAGCTAGCAACTCAATCTCTCAAATAAAAACTTTTTGCAGTAGAGTAAATATCCAAATTCTAATGAAAAATACAGATTATCTAAGATATTATTTTAAATTACAAAATTACAAGAGCATTTAAATATGCTGCAAGCAGGAAATCAACAATAATATGTTAGATAAGCAATATGTCATTCAATCGTTAAAGCTATGTTTCAGTCTGACAAACTGACTGTCCATACTCTGATAACAATATTGGACCACTGCAAAACCTTATTATGTATACTTTTAACTTAAGTAAGGTTATCCCCATACAAAGGACATATAATGTTTAAGTGTGTATAATTAAAGTAATTACTTTATTTACAAAATATTATGTTTGATATATATATTTAATATTATATTTGTAATATATATTTAACATTATTATTTGTTATGTAAAGTTGAATATGTTAGTGTTTATAACATATAACATTATTTTTATGCCAGAAAATGCTGACTAAGCAGAAGGCTTACCTTCGAAGAACAAGAAGGTTTATAGAAATATGCAATATCAAGAAATAACTATAAAATAGATGCATCACCATTCTGGATAAAACAATATAATGTTACACTATTCTTTATTACTTTGTACAAGACCTTTGTGGTCTTGTACAAAGTAATAAAGAACTTTTACGAAACAAGCACACCAATTTTCATGGGTGTTAAATTTTATACAGCTTTTAATTTTACAATAATAAACATGAGCATTGTGCAGTTGCTGACACTAAAATAAATGCATTGTTTTATAAAATACTCAGATAACTATCTCTATAGATATTCTTCTCACTTACACAGGTAACTCCTTTTCTGTAAGTGTGTTCAACTCTGCTAACTTGTAATGCTTCAAGGCATCGTCGTAGGACCCACATGCATAATTCAGTTTTCCCAGTAGCAAGTGCGCATCTAAAGCCACTCCCGCACGCTTGCCGGCCTCGTCTGTAGCTAGGGTCAAGTAGCCCCGGGCTTCTGAAAGCTCCCGCTGGGCTCTCTCTATGTTCTCCTTTGATGGTGGCCATTCGTCGAGGTATGCCTCTAGTTTTCCTTCACCAATTAGAAAGTGAGAAAGGCTTTCTGGAACAATGGATAACCATTATAAATAAATTATGTTTGTATATTATATATGTATATTATGTATGTCTGTTTCGTAGACCATCAGTAAAAATCCCTTTTTTAGCCACCTTGTTTTAAACTTTGAAAGGTTTTAGGTTTAGGTTTTAAAGGTTTGTTTTTGTTAAGGTTTTTGGTTTTTTAAAGGTTTATAGGTTAATAATATACAATATCAAAATATATTTGATTTAGATTTTTAGAAGTATATTTGATTTTACAGGCAATATTATCATTTAAGAAACTTATAAAATAATTTAATTAATAAACATTCTAATGCTGTGTTTCAATAAGCTATGGTTATGCTTATGAGACAAGCCATCTATTAGTATCTTTGAAACACAGTATTAATTATACTCCATGCTTTGAACAGCACATAAAGGTCCTATCCATGAAAATAATTTAAAGTTTGTAAATTTTAAAAGCAGACTGGAATTATCTTTTTACTAGTTTAAAGGCAAACATTTATAGAAATTGATCTAGACTAACACCAGCATAAATTTAGACATTTTAATTAAGTATAATTTTTTGGATTTTTAGGTAATATTTTCTTTTCAAATACTATTCGGTATAAAAGTACATATTTACTTATTTCAATAATGATACACCACCTAAGCAATACAGAAAAAAATTCATTCTAGTGCTCAATACTAACTATTATAAAGACAGTAGAACATGTATTGTCTGATGTATGTGTAATCAATAGATTCATTTCATTTAAAGTTCTTCTACTGACAATTTAGACTATTATCAGCATATTCTGGATTAGATAACAGTTATCATTGTTTCTTTTACACTGTTGATAAAATTTGAGTTATTTTTAATTTAAAAATAAAACGTACATGGTTGGTACATAGATACTCAAGATAATGTATAAAACTAGTTAAAAATCTCCATTTCGTGGATCTAATTTATAGATACAATTAAAAAATGATTCAATAGATACCTACATTAAATACTGATGTCCAGTTTTAAAGATCGTAATAATACATAGGAACAGACAGGAAATAACATTATACTATATATCAAAATATTTCTGAACAAAAGAAACAAGATTCTCTTTTCAAGTTAGAAGCTATTAGTAGATGAGGTGAAAAAAAAAATGCAATGGGAATACACACCAGGCACTTTTATTTTTAGGAATAAGCAAAATACTGTATACTTTATGTAATTTCTCCGATTCCTTGTGACTATATTATTTTCTAATATACGGTGACAAATTTGACTGCACTTTAAATCGGGATTTAAAGTGCAGTCAAATTTAAATTGACAACAAATAACTTGTTATATTTTTAAGTGTATCTTGAAAATATAAGAAGTTATTTGGATATATTTGGATATAATAATATATTTATTTTCTCTGGATATAATAATAAAAATCTAAGACTACATTGGGCATATCAACTTTAGATTTACTTGTAAGAACTTGGCGCGAAAATGTGATAACAACCCTGTAAGCATAGGAATTGTAGCTCTAAGGTTCCTACCATGCTGTGGTGACCTGGCCTTTAGCTGCTGTGCTAAATCCACTGCTTTCTTCCAGTTTGACTCCTCTCTGCTCTTCTCAATCTCCGTTTCATACCCTCGCACAGCGTTTTTACTCCTCGACGTCATCTTAGCATGCAAACACTTTAATTTGTATGTCACACCATTGATTTACCTGGCACTTCACTTAAAATATTGCAAAATCTATAAGAAATTGCATTAGCAAAAGATTCCCAGCAAATTGAAGGCCAACTTTGACAGATGACAACATCCCTCACACACAGGTAATCTAAGTAAACGTTTTAGTTAATAAAAATATTATTTTTATTTTGTAATTGATTAAATTAATGAAAAAAAGAAAATAAATTCAAGAGAAAAATTAATTATTTATTAATATGAACGAAATGTTTTTCGGTAAGTCATGATAAAATTAATATAAACGTAGCTGAATCATCTTTGTAAATGGTCAAGTACTGCGATTGGTTAAAAGACGCGAAAAGAGATGGCGCTACTTAAAACTATTTGATATTTTATTTTCGTATTTCTGTTCCAGTTTAAAAACATGATAAAAATCTTATCGAATAATTTCTAATATATACTTTGTGAAAACAAGTACGAGTAAAACTATATTTAAACTCTCACGTTAGTTTATGTATTGAATTTAGTAAGAACCTATAATAATTTTATTAATTATGCTACTTGCAATACTTAATTTAAATACATAATTAAGTTTTAGTGTATACTTGTAAAAAGGTGTATTCAAGTTTTAAGAGCACCTTTGAATCGTCTAAGGTTCCTTTAAATTAATGATATTAAGATATAATAATAAAAATATAAAAATAAATTTTTGACATTTAATTTTTACTTTACAAAAATAGTTAGATCAATGGAGTCCGGACAATCTCTGCTTCAGTGAAACATAATCTTAAAACGAAGAAAAAAACATATTCTTCAAACATTACACATTAATTGCAAATTTACAAAAAGATGCGGAGTCTGTATTCTAACCAAAAAGTGACTAAAATGCGAAAGAATAATACATTTGGATGATATATTGTGCTGTTGATGTAAAAGCAAGTAATGAACAGATTTCGACACCTTGAATGAAAAAAATCTGGATTCTTTTATTATGCTTGGAACATAGAGAATTTTCGATTAAAAAATCTCCTTTTGAAAAACATCAAGTAAGTAAAAGCTGTTCCGATTACATTCTTGGTCCTAAGAGTCAGCTAATCTAAAAAAACGTATTTACCCATATACCCAATACACTAATTTCTAAAAGCAAGGCAAGGCTTGATAGTAAACATCAGCTAACAAAATATTTATTAATAATTTTTTAGCTGATGTTACTATCAAGCCGAACTCGGTGTAGTGGTATAACTTGTCGGGTACCATATAACCGTATATTTAGCAGTGTCATTGTCAGCGGGTGCAGATAGCTAAGACTCCCACGTCCACAGACGATCTCGAGTCATTTTTCGCCCTCTTCAAAAATATATTGTGGCAATTTATGCTAGGTTTTCAAATGGAAAACCATTCAATAGATTATTGAAACCCAGTTAACGAGATGCCTCCAATACAATTATCTCTCTATAGATCGAGATGTAATACACATCTTACATTTTTAGCCAGGCGTGTGAGAGTGAGAAATAATATGTTACTAAAATTTATTTTCTTTATATTACGTATGTACACAAAATACGTCATGTTTTTTCTTTTTGTATTCTATACAAAATAGTTGCCATTTACTCCCTTTTAAAATTAATTATTTTAGGCCAATTTAATTATAGTGTTTATTTTATAAGCATGTTTGCTATCTTGGTCGATATAATAATTCAATACTATGTGCATTTTCGAGGGTTGTGTCTCAAATGTCAACTTAATACACGCTTGACAATCCGCTGGCACATTAACCACACACTTAATAACGTAGGCAGGTACTTAGCTAAACTATGAAGCAGAAATTTCCAGACCTTCCAGTTAGGTAACAGGGCGACTAACAAAGTTATACAGGCATTAAAGTCTGGTAGGTATGTACCATATAGTTAATAATGCATATTTCAATATGAAACTCACCAACAGAATTTGTACGCAGGTAATATAGTTCATTCTCTATAGGGAATTTCTGTCTTCAATCCCTATTTGGATTGTACGGTTTGAAAGGTTAAATGGAAACTGACAATCGTACTAAAATCAGAGACTTGTCTTCTTGGCTGTACTGTAGGCATGAAAACGACGGTTAAGTACCTAGTAGGTTTACCTTGCTTCCTATTTGAAGATTTTTCACATCTACTTACCACTAATTAAAAAGTAGGCATTATTTATTTATTTTATAAAATAAGTTGAAAACTTTTTTTTTCAGTTATGCTAATAGTATAAGTGTAGCTTAATTACCTACAGTAATTTAAAATTTGTACGTTTATCCATTCCTGTCATCAGTTATCTGCCAAGCACGAAAGCATTATCTTCGTTGATTGGCTTTTATGACCTAACCACTTCCTGGAATAGCTACCATTCCGATTGAAGGGCAATCGTGGAGATGTCGCCGACTTTCACCGAACGTAAGCAGTTCTAATCTAAGTTCTGAAGAAATGAAATTGTTTCATGAGATATATTTACAGTACAACAAAGTTTAAAGACTCATAGTGTCGATTTTCTATTACGAGAAAAATGGATACGTTTCTCCAGGAACACTGACACCATTTAAAAAGATCGTTGGAACACGCTTTATTGGTATAAAGTAATATCCTCACGGTGTAAATTTAAAAATTCCAAAAAGAAGAATAACAAAGGATCCCATAAATCCCGCGCGGGATCGCTGTTGCCGTAACTTCACGGGATTGCGGGAATTCCGCTTCCGCTATCTTTGTTGGAGTTTTCCTAAGGATATAATGTTCAGAAAGAATATTTGAGGTTCTTATTTTGTAGGCGGATTTAATCGATTCGGTGTATTATATTACAAAATCTTCGATCTTGTTCTTAAGTTTAAAATGGATTGTTGTTGGTAAGTAACGCCAAAACTAGAACAATTTGAATATTATTTTTATTTTTATTGTAATCGCATTTAATGAGGAGTGCTTTTAAAACAATTATGGTGGGAAAGTCTTAAAGGAATACTTAGTCAGTAACAATTTAAAAACACTAAGAAACCAAAAACAATCATGGTAAGACGGTATCCAATTTAACTTAATTTAATTGATGGAACTTCTTAAATTAATTAATTTTTAGTAACAGTATTGTCGACTTGCCTGTCTGTTTTTATTAAATATACTAAAGCTTTAGAAAACAAATTAATAACGTGCGTATAACATTTGAAGGGTAACCTCTATTTCGTTCAGGAGTATACTCTATAGAACAAAAATAGAATTTTGAAAATTGGTTCACAGTTGACAGAAATCGCGTAACAAATATAAAAAAAAGTCGAATTGAAAACTTACTCCTTTTTTGAAGTCGGTTGAAAATTAGTAATTTAGTAAAGAAAATTAACATTACCTCCATCACCAATTCAAATTAGTTATTGTATGTGATCCAAGAGGGAGTTTTAGGTGCTACAAAGGGACTTCTGACTGAGCTTAATGAGTTGAGTTACGCACCACATATACATTTCAAGAGAAAAATATATAGAGATTTGTCAATAAAAAAGTACTTAAAATATAGATATTATTTAATTATAAAAAATAACAAGAATACACGAATTCCGGTTTTTATGTGTCTTCTTCTTTTGGTTGTGATCTTTAAAATAATTTATGATGTATATTTAGATATAAATATATAATTAGATATGATGAATTAACTATGATGATATTATAATGAGTTAATCTAAGATTTCCACTGATTTTAAAATGCTTTTCGTGGGAATAATTCTGTGATAACAGTTGTTGCGGATCGATATAAAACCTTATTTATTAAAATAATGTCAATATATTTTTTAATAGATTTATGTCATTATGTGAAAAAAGTGATGTACGATTTTATGTTAAGCTTTGCTTTGTAATTATTACTAAATAAACTTTATTTAAAATATATAAGAAGCTTTGCCTTTACTTATTTGAAATATAGAAGAAGCTTTGCTTTTACAACAGTAACATTCTATAATATTGTTTCTTCAGGCTATCTTGACTCTTTGGGTGTAAGCCTCCTTTAATTTACACCACTCATCGCAGTCTTGTACTACTTGAAGTCACTTTTCCCACATGGTATTTTTGATGTCGACGTCCCAACGCATGAGACCTTTGTGGAGGTCGCTGTTGATAACCATGAATAGTTTCTTGGAAATTGTACCACAGTTGTGATTTATCTTTTGTTCTAGTAAATTCAAATTAGTTACTTTACCAGTTTTTGTGTATCTGTCTCCAATGAGCACACAATGCATTCCTTTAATTTGATTCATTGAAGAACTATCTTTATCCTTGAAAGAATAGGTTCATCTTTTCATTAACGAAATATGGTACTAAATTTATTTTCCGAGACTTTAGTCAGTTCCTTGTATAAAAATAATACAATTACACACAAAAATAGTAAAGTAAGTTAAAAGTAAATTCACTTTACCATTTGGGTACAAAACAAATCTAAACAATTCTTTTCCCTCTGCGTAGGCAAAACAGGGTAATTTTGAAGCGTGCCAAAACGATATGAAACTAGCAAGGTCGCGGAGAAACGACCCAATGTCGGTCAACAATACGCCGGTATCGACAAAACATTGTCGCCCGGCACTGGGAAGGCATCGCAATATTATATGAATACATATATAACTGTATAACTTTCTCAAAACAAGTTTATAATTTATGTAATACATATTGTAATGCGTTCATGAGAGTGAGTTCTACTAGGTTGGACAATTTATAAAAAAACAAATTAATTATTTAATAGTAAAATAACTAATAACCAAAATAACCAAAAAATCTTTTAATTGTTAAATATTAATTTAATAATCAAATATTCAAAGGTGTCATTCATAAAGATGCCGCGATGGTCTAGTTCTTGTAATAATGTTTTTTAACACTTAAGTAATTAAGCAATTAAGTAATTAAAGTAATTAAAAAAGTGCTTTTAAAGCCAGCAGTCGGTTATTATTGCTCAACAGAACGTTCTAGTTAATGATTCTTGTAAGCAGCGCGCGACTCAGAGCTATGCGGCGCTATGCGGAGCGATGCAGACAATGCAGCCGTTGGCAGACTACACCGAAGGTCACATACGCTGCAGATACAAGGTCTAGAATAGTAATATGTATATAAATATACCAATTAAACAAACAAATGTTCTTGACTCGTGAACAAATACTCGTTCTCCGGGATTCGGGCCCTCTGGCTAAGAAGACAGGGATATTTACCACTCGACCAGACAGAGGTCAAGTAAGTTATATATTAGTAATTTATTTACCTTTCTTTCCGAATAGAGACAGAGCGAACTGATTGACGGCCGATGTAGGATAGGCGTAGGCGTGAGTGTAACCTCCATTATATATTCTATAACTACTCTGGCTTTCTGCTAATATCAATAAGTGTTTACTCTTGTTATAGAGGTAAATGATTAGGTACTCTGTTAGAACACAGCTGTATAGGAACTAAAAACGATTTTTTGACAACTTTTAGCATGAAGTAAGATAGATATTCTAGATGTTGCTAGGAAAAATGTAACAGCCTTCTACCCTTCATTTTCTCTGTCCTCTGGTCTAGTCCAAACGCGATGTATCTCCCAAACGGAGAATTTATATTTGACCCTTAGAAAAATTCCGATCAGCGTAGTGGTTCGGGCACTGTTTATGTATACAATAGTGTCTTGCCTACCTTACGGCATACGAAATGAATCGCAGGAGAGTGTGAGGGTACTTGTTTGCGCTCTTTCGCTCGTTTCCGTTCCCTACAAATATCTATATCCATCTCTTTTTTGACATCTCTTCTTCTTTTGTCCGGGTATATTCCACAAATACACGTTAGAATGGGCCTTTTTGTATCGGAGAGTGTGGTTGATGTTGCCAAAGACCTCCCGAAGGCTACCAGAAGATCCCATGTAGGTAACCCGGTAGTTTGCTATTCCACTGTATTCCAACAAGTCGTGAGCGGAGCTTTCATGCAGGCTCCGCACACAGAACTGTCCGTGATACCTAGATGGGAAAGATGTCTGTTAAAATGCCATGTATAAGATGTCGTGATCAATTAGTGGTAATTGATCACGACATCTTATACATCCGTTATTTAACGGCGGAAACTAGGTCTTCTTAGCTGTAGCAGGGTTTTAGAGGGTTAAGGGTTGATATGCGGTAGCGTGAATTTCGCCGGTTGCTATCTCATCTTTTTGATGAGATGCATGACGACATAAATTATGTCTTTGCCAAAAAATATTATTTTCCACTAGCATACTAGCAAAGGAAACCTTGACATCTTTTTCAATAAAGTCATTTTAAAAGCCATTATGATAAAGGGTTACTGTGGTACGCAATAAGATCTAGACCAAGAACTTTATATTGCACTAGAACTTTAGATAATATAGCAGCTAAGGGTGCCAATGTGAAAAATCATTTTTCGCATTGGAATAAAGTAAATATTAATAGAAAATAAAAAAACGGAATATCATGGTTTGATTTTCCGCGTAGGCAATAGACAACGTTAATCATAGCCAACCTTCATTTTCTCTAAACATCGGCGTGTTCTTGCCGCAACGACTCAATGTCTAATGAAATAGTCTTAGTTTATTAAAATATTATCAACATTCTCTTGGGCCTTCTACCTTCCAGGATTTACCTGTGTATTCTCTAACAAAGAAAAAACAAAACAGCATAATTATTTGATAATGCAGCGTCCAAATATCTGGGTCACGAGGACCGTGCACAACGCAGGGCGGCCTTGGGCGGCGCTCGATACAGCTGGGACCTCGCCTCGCCTTATTACTTGTTGAACCGACCAACACTGCATGTAATACACATAAACAATAAATGGCTATAAAACGGAATAAGGATACATTTAATACCTTTCATATGCTTTCACATTGAACTTACTAAGATTGATTCGATTCAAAGACAACTTCAAAATTTTTTTTAAATGCGTCAGTATTTTTGATCTGTTAGCAAACTTTAATCTTATATAATATTATTATTATACAGTTTTATTTAGGCCCCATTATCCACTTCGACCAGTGTTGATTTTTTGTGGCAGATAATCTTATATTATAATAACTATTATTTCTCACACTCACACCTTAATAGGTGCAAGGTCAAACCCAAATGAAGCATCATAAAGAGCTTGTAGCATGGATACTAGATAACGGAGAGATATAGATACTAATATGTATATAAATATCAGGAATATACTAAAGAAACATACAAACACCCATGACTCGTGAACAAATATTCGCACTCATCAAATATCTGCCGCTACCGTCATTCGAACCCGGGACGTCTGGCTAAGTAGGCAGTACTAACCACTCGACCGGACGAAATCGGACGGACCAGAATCTAAAGTATGATGTAGTGAAAAAAATTACCAGGCAAGCCTATATAGGCTGTAAAGTTTCAAAACTAGATGTTTTGAAAAGTTAAATAAGCATAGTTGTTAAGTTAAATAAGCATAGTTTTTAAAGTTAAATAAGCATAGATGTTTTGAAAAGTTAAATAAGCAAGTTTTGACATAGGTATTTAAAGTGGAAAACATCTAATATATAGAGCTAATAGTATACGTAGATACCAGCTAATCAGCTTTATCTAGTTAGCCAGCAAGGAAAAGCAAGCTAAGTAGAGATCTTAATATTTCCCATCCCTCTTTCACATACACTATTTAGAGAAAATTACTTTACCGTTGGGATAAAGTTAAACGAAATTATTTGTTTGTCTATACGGTCACTTTATATTGGCATTTTGAATCATCAATTGAAAATATTATTTATTGAGCTAGGATGAAGTTCAGGAAAACTCCAAATTGAAAAACAATTTGTGTCTGGACTGCAAATTTTCTTATCATTAGCTATATCGTTAAAAAATTTAGACAATTAATACGTTCTCCCAAACTATTATTTGTAACTTTGGCTAAAACAAACAATACGAAGAATACTTTTTTATTTAAAGTCTGTAATAAATATAATATGAAATTTAATATACATTTGTACACAGATATTTTTAATTCTTCATTATTGTCTTTTAAGAAACAAATTAGACATTTAATTTAATTTTTCCTCATTGGCATTGTATACTACCATCTTATTTAATTTAGATCGTTAGCCATTTTAATAAAATTTAATATAAATTGCAAATATATATAAAATATAATTTCTGTAATTGGCGCCGATGGAGATTGCCTAGAGTTATTTGGGCAATCCCAGACGTGGCGGCCTGTGCAATGCGTGCGTGGGAGCACCAACACATAAAAATATGTAGGTCTTTTATAGATTGGACTTCTGAGGTTACAAACACAAATATGTAGGTCTTTTATAGATTGGACTTCTGAGGTTACAAAAAGGAAAACCTCCTCCTTTCTTGAAATTGGTTATATAAATAAGTTAAGAATATAGGCACTGTTGTACGAGTTTGTATAGAACATGACTTTACAATTTTGCATAATTATTTTCTATCACTTAATCCCAACAAGTTAACCATTTGATTATACTATTAACAGACATGCGGCTCTAAACGATTTCTAGCGCACTTTCGAAAACAGTAATAATTTTTAGTCCTAAAGTAAATTGGGTACGACCGAAGGCGCGCTCGCAAGGCTTCCCCGCCCCCGGACCCGTGTCCCGACATTGACCTCACTGCGCCGCGCCGCCAGGTACCTACGTCATTCATGTCCGCCCTCCACCGCCCCACCTCTTGCGTTGCAGCCGATCTGTACATAATTGATTTCGGATGGACCTGCTTCAGAAACTTAACTTCGCAGTAGAAGCTGCAATATAATTAGGTATAAAATATAAAATGTCTTGTCTTAGAAATAGTAACTGATTTTTACAGCCTTAAATAGGCTCTCGATGATGATGACAACCGACTTAATAGATTTTAATTAGAGACAAAGTTTCGTTACTTTCTATTTCAAAGAAGGTTAAAAGTTTAAGGTTATCGCTTCGATTAAAGTCACATACATCCTGTTTGAATCATTATCTGTTAGGAGGATGCTGGCATTTTAGGCTTATGATAGGCATTTGTCAAATAAGGAACGGTAAGCTGTAAACATTATTTAAGGGTGCTAAAATCTTTCTATTTCTTTATTTTCTCTTTTATCAATTAATCTTAGGGCACTTATTGCACATAGGCAGCAACTGACAGGCTTAATAGAACTTTGTTTCGTTAGTTCATAATTTACATTATCATTTGAACACGGAACAGAAAACAGAAGACAAGCCAGCATCTTTTATCTATGTGACCTACATTTTACTGTCGATACCGCCTAATAGTTTTATTAACGCGTTAAGTACACGATTTTCTTATCTTATAGTATTTCATTTCATATCTTCTTGTATTCACTCCCGAAGCACTTCAGCCTAATCGGATCTTCTGTGCTTCCCTTATCCTTTTGTCTGCCACCATGGAACACTACGAAGAAGTACTTTCTAAGTACGCTTGGAGTCAGCGGCCTTATGTCTTCAGGAGTGGCGTAGCCCAGACGAAAGAGACCCATTCTTTTCCTAGCACGACCATCACAGTTATACAGGATATGTTCCATTTGTTTAGTGTAGTCTGCTCCGCGCAGGCCGTACTCAGAGGTGATTCCACTAACATCATTTTTAATAGCATACTATTTGTGCTATAGTGGCCAGTAATAGCGCAACCTAAGCCACGCCCGTTAGGTTGTAAGTTCCAAACAGATACATGAAACGTGTCTGGGCCTGTACTTACCGTTTCAAGCCGAACCCACCCATGTTAACATAGTAATTATTTCTATGACTATGTTAACATGAATGTATTTTAGCTTCTTAGGCGAATCAAAAATTGTAATTATTAATAAATTAATATTAATTTTAAAAACTCAATACTCTCTTGAGTACAAAAAATTGGATGGATATTTGTTACCCAATCACGCCAGAACGTTTAAACTTAGAAAATCGTTACAATAATATTACGTTTATTTACTGTCTAAAAGCAAATTGAAACTGAAAGTAACAGATATAATATCATATTTGTACGATTTGCATCAGTTCCGTTGGCTTCCAACTAGGTTAGACCTGTGTTTTGGATAATAGTGCACAATAGACATTTGGCAAAACTGGTATTGTTGAAAACAAGTTGCTGGCAAAAGTAACCAATCATATGTTTTACCGTGTGAAGGAATTTGAAATTTGTATCACCATTTTGAATTTTTGTCAACATCTCAATATAGATATTGTTATCATGGGTAAGTTTCGGCTTGTACACCAAATAAAGGCTTATCTTCGGCAGATGCTATGACCCACCCATCACAATTGTCTGTCACACTACCTAAATAAATTAGATTTGATCGAGTGAGTGCTAAGATTAATAAAAGTGATGATGAGGCTTGTAGTTACTAACCCAACTCAATAGTAAATAGTGTAGATATTAGATTTTATGTACACAAGCCTGGAGTTCAAACGCAACCCTTTGACATATGTGGGCACCTTAATCCCTTGTAATACATGACATTTTTAAACTAAGGTGTTATTCTTATCAGGAGAACATCTGTACAATCGACAACACTTCAATCGTAATAATTATAGCTTTTTAGAAAACATATTTGACGGCCTTCTGGTCGAGTGGTCAGTACCCCGGTTTACCTAGCCAGAGGTCCTGAGTTCAAGTCCTGGTAGGAGCAGCAGAACGAATATTTGTTCAAGAGTCATGGGCGTTTATCCGTTATCTAGTATCCATAACACAAGCTCTTAATCATGCTCACTTTAGGCTAAATAATAGGTTTTTTATAGATTTCTTTAATTAAATTAATAAGAACTGTTTTCGGAGTTAGTTAAAGACTAGTTCAGGACCGTAATATAATCATTTAAAAAGTCAATTAAATAAGTAAATAGTTTGAGTGAAATTGCATAAAATGGAATAAAAATTAAATTAAAATAAATTATAAAAGTATCATTTCCTCTTATATGAGTTAGTGAGACACTAGCTATTTATATGTTTGGTTATACTTTCTATTCTATTGTAGTTATGGTTTGTTTTGTGTGCCAATAAAGATAAAAATTAATTCTATCCATTACTGCGCTACAAGGCAAGATATACAACGAAGTAATAAAAGAGCAGCAGGTGGTATGCAATAAACTTTAGACGTTACCCACTATCATTTATTTCAAAAAAAATCTGGTTTAAATAAATCTATCAGCGAAGTTGAGTAAACAAAATATTGTGCAACTAAATTAAGTAGGTATAAATTAATATTTTAATGACTACTGTAGCGAGTACTAATTTCAACTTTTCACTAATAATACTAAAGTTAAATCAATGAAATGACTAAATTACTGCGTTATCATACACTATTATTATCCAACTTGTTGATTACTTTCGCTAAAGTACGTAAAACGTTATTAAATCCAATTTCGTTTTACTAAGGGAATAACTTATGCAATTCACGATTATTACTTAGCATTAGTTGTGGAGCCCCGGAGCAACAGACAAAGGGAGGTCAAAAGCACCACCGACGCACGTAAGCCCGCTACTTTACAGCCGGAAGTGGGTCAAATCGAGTCAGTCGCTGTATAGTGGGGTGCGGCACCGTTGAATGAAATTGCTTGCTACAATTATGCAAATTTCGTAATGCGAGCTGCGGTCACGCTCTGAGTTGTTAATGATTTAAATTGTAAGCTCGGCCTTAGGCTAAGCACGCAAAGAAATATACAATAATTCGCGCACTGCGAAAAAAACGCGTTTATTCGCACGAAGACTAATGCGCACTTAAAAAATCGCAGCGAATAAAATTCGCTGTGCGTGCTTACTCTTAGGAGGTATGGTCTGATAAGGTAGAAAACTCAAGAATATTACATTACACGCCAACTACTAAAAAAAGTTTTCATTATAGGCGTCAATATTTGGGTAATTCTGATTAGAAACTTCAGAAAAACGTTCCCTATTAGACCCCATATTTAATTTGCTACCTGAGCTAAGGCTGACTAAATTTTAAAAACAGTGACAGACACAGCACCAGTATAAAGTTTTTTTTAAAACCATAATCTAAACGCCAACCATTTTGTGTGTCCCGTCCGCCTCAAGCGGTACCCTACAAGCGGCTAATAAGCGAGCTAATGTCGAGGCGAGTCAGACGCAGCGACGTGTTCACGCCGCTTCCCACAAATGCATATTTAATGTGGTCACATCTGTGTTGCCGCCTTAACATCATTGTTTCTGATTTACTATTTAGTGAATGCGGTACGATGAATTATTTCCCCTATTTCTCAAAATTATAATAGTGACATATCTAATTCTGTTTATACATACAAATATAATACATCTTTGTCCTGTTGGATTCATAATGTAACAAGATAATAATATTCAGCATATAACTTAATGTTTGTCTAGTAAATCAGTAAAACTAAATTTACTTCAATTATCAGGGAGAAAGATAAGTCTTGTCTCAATAATATCGATATCTGTCTAAGTTTTTAAACTTCATGGACCTATTATCCTTTCGTAATACATTCCAAGCAATCTGTATTAATTATGTCTTCTTTGCTTCTTTATAAAGCAGAATTAAATAATTACTAAGCATCGTCTTCCAGGAAGCATTAAAACTGTTTTTTCAGCTAAAATTATATCTTTTCAGACACATTAATTAGCTTAATTGCGAAACACGGGACAAAGAATGCGGACGAATTACTTTTATAATTGAATTAAGTCACAGGCGGGTTTCGCTTAGAGTGCGGCTTGGAATTATTTACATACATAGAGGGAACGGTAACTTTCCGGGTCGAATTGGCTCTTTGGATATCCATTAAGAACATTTTCTTATTATTGATTTATGAATTGAGTTTAAAAAGAGGCAGTATTAATATTTTTTCACTATTTAGTGCGCTTTATTATGGAAACCCCATCACTTTACTGAATATCACTGCCAAAAAACACTTCTTTATAGTATAACTCCTTTTGTAATGCAGATCTTCTGAATCTCCAGATGATACCATAGCACAATACTTTATGCGAATATGAAAAACGCGTGATAAAAGGGTAATAACACGCGAGCCGAATATTTCGAATGTAACCCTTGCAGCTTTGTTGTATATTCTAAAATTGCATCTTTTCAACGCTCGATGCCCTGCAGCCTAATGAACTAGGTATCACATCACTACTTATATATTTTTACTACAGTAATGGACATTGCTTTCATAGGCAGTAAACAGCAAATCTATCAAAGTAAATTAAATTACTCGTAAGTACAAGTGTAGGCCATTTATTGTTATTATATTACTGGACAGGTATAATCTCCATTATATGAGGTCGGGGAAAAAGTCTTACCCACTATTTTTCATTTGTTTTTCTTTCTGTCAAAATGAGCAAATCGAATGAAGAAATTATATACAGTTTAAAACAACAACCTAAAATGCAATGCAAGCCGCGAAAAAATTTGTGACGTTTATGGACCTAATGCAGTGTCAGTAAGAGTAGCAAAAAGTTGGTCTAAGCGTTTTAATCCGGGATTTTGATGTCAAAGATGCACCGCGCTCTGGTCGCCCTGTTACCGATAAAATTCAATATCGGCAAATCAGTAGTTACGACATAGCTGAAGAACTGGGAATTGAACAGTTTAGACCCGTTCGAAAAAAGTTGGGTACACAAAAAAGCTCGATTTTTGCACGAGTTCACTGAAATAAACCTAATGTACCGTATACTTATTTGCGATTCTTTATTGAGACATAATAAAACCGAACCGTTTTTGAAGAGATTGATAACTGGTGAAGAAAAGTACGTATGACCAGAACTCTTAACTCGCAATAAGGTGATGGTGTCTATAGTGGGATTGAAAGGGCTTTGTTCATTATGAGCTTCTACCGCCGGACCATTGAATCGGAGCTCTACTTCCAACAACTGATGAGATTAAAGCAAGAAGTTGAGAGAAAACAGCCGGAATCGATTAATAGAAAGGGTGTGGTCTTTCATCACAATGACGCTAGAACGCATACATCTTTAGTCACTCAGCAAAAATTAAAAGAGTTTGGCAGAGAGGTGTTAATCCATCCGCCATATAGCCCTGACCATGCACCTTCAGATTTCCACTTGTTTCGACCTCTTCAGAATTCTTTGGGCAGTGTTAGGTTAACCACAAACAGAGGACTGCCAAAAGTCCTTATTGCTTTTTTGATCACAAGTCCCAAAATTCATACAGCAACGGAATCATGTCTTACCTACAAGATGGCTGAAAGTCTACTCATAAAATCTTATCATCATCTATACTTTAATTAAATGTAAATTGACTTTGAAATAAAATGTCTTGAATTTTCATATAAAATGCGAAGAAACTTTTTCCCCAACGTATAATATTTCAATAGATTTATTTTTCTCTACTTTCTTAAATCCAATAAAATGTCATTTTATACATTCAGAGCTAAGTAACAGACAGTGAATAATTCATGCCTTTGTCCGGGTTTGAAAAAAATTATGAAATATTCAACTGACTAAGATCATCTTTGTACTTTAGATGGAAATGAATATCGGGGGCCAGGGTGGCGGCCATTTTTGTCACTGTAAATCTATGTAGCAAATGCCGTGATGTGCTGGCGTATAATAAAGGATTTTTCGTATAATATATGTTGTTGCTACAAAAATCACAATTGACATCGTATGATATGATTCATTCAAGCAAGACTACTTTGTGGCTAGATTGGCAATATGCTTTAAACTATCATAGAAGGCTTATACCCTGTGCATAGGCTTCTTAGTATGAAGAAAAACATTCTTGACTCCATTCTTGAGCCGTTACATCATCTCGCTATTAGTTGGTGAAATCGGGTACAGTTAACAAATGCATTAGACTATTTTAGTTTGAATCATTTTTCTTGCTATCACAGTCACGATTAACGGCCTAAATATTGTAGAAACGGTAATTTATTTTATAGAAATTTTAAAAATAATGCATCTTTTGTAAAAATTTCACAACTAAAAGCTCAAATTACTACTTAATATTTCTTATTACGCGAAAATTATAAAGATTATTTTGAGTGTTATTGTATGTACCTAAACATCAGTTGTGTGTTCTTTCACACCCTCTCAAGAGCTCCAAGTTTTAAAAGGTATCATTAACGTAATTACTTTAGCAAGCATCGCGAATTCTTTAAAAGAAGAACTAAGCATTCCTCCTATTTTGTTGAATTTATCAGAAACTTTTAACGAGATTACGTTTTTTGTTCCAGTAATTAATTTTTTATGATAAACTTTATAGCTTTGAAAAACATTTTATTAATCTTATTTGATACTTATTTAAGCGTTTTAATTTTCACAAAAATTAATTTCTTTTTTGTAAATTATGTAACAAAATAGTAATTATACGCGGAGTTAAATTAAGTCGGTAAAAAAGTAAGTTTTAAAAATAATTTAGAAATAATACCTTTGTAATGGCTACCCATATTTCATTGTATCAAAGTAAGCCAGATTAAAGCGACTAGGGTTTAATATTTCTTCGGCTAACAAACAAAAGCAAATTCCTAAATAGCGAGCGACTGACGGACGGGTGGCACGAGTTGGGCGGGCGGTGCGAGTTAGGGCGGTTAGCGCAAATAAACCCCGGACTGAAGGGCTTATCAAAATTTCATTCTGGTTCAATTTCACCGATTCTACTGTTCAAGAGAACTCGTGAAATGTTATTAAATATTGAAGTACGTCACATATGATTTTAACCATGAATAAAATCGCGATGAACTTTTATAATAGGTATATTGTAACAAATACAAATTACAAATTACTTCAACGTCATTATCGTGTTTGTTTTAATGTGCAAAATCGTACGTAAATGACATAAGCCCTTCTGTTGTGAACTTATATTTGCATTTAAATATATTACTCGATACGCTTAAAACTTATACTAAGGGTACAGAGCTGTTTGTGGAATTCCACCTCACGTGTCAAGCAGACCTTACAGACTTTAGTTGGCAACTATTAATATTTCTAAACAATATTAATGAAACCTGTAAATGAACAACAATTTATTTCTGACGTAACGAGATGTTTAAGCCTAAGCTTGTATTTAAATATAAACCTATTTTAAATAAAGATACTAAAAATACACTTGCATTAAATTCTCAAACGCGATAAAACGCCAAAAAACTAATTTTTTAAAAGGACTTCCATGCTAATTAATAAATTCTTAAGACAAGTGCACTTTTTACACAGCTGTAACCGTATACTAAGTTTTTGCAAATAAATTTTAAATAATAACATTAAAAGAATTCAAAACTAAAATAATAATGAGGCGCTCTACGACTCTCAGTTGTCAAATAAATCATGTTCTTGCTGACAGTCTTAGCAAATAGTCGAAGTGACCCAGTAAGGAAACACTTCTACTCTACTGGACTTAATCTACGGTGGATTTGGTTTTTATTTAAACTATATTTTTGTTCTCGTGTTCTTTATATTTAGGGAATGTTGTAAAACAAGATTTTCTTTTAAAAATACTTCGGAATACATCAAAAGTTTGATATCATATTCATACCTCCTTTATACAAATTGGGTTCCTTTAAATGGGGCCAGTATATCGCATGCTGCACTAGCTATTTTCACATATGGACTTCTCTACTGCTTATCATCACCTGATGACTAGCAGTCACTACCTAGTGACGAGTTATTTACTGAGCTTTTAATTAAAAAAATGCAATTAATTCGTCTTTCAAAAACATTAAGTTTGTGTGACTGTACCAGGTTTTTGCTACATAATAGTCCATAATTAATGGCTTTACTAATAAAATCCATTGTTTAACAAAATTATATAAAAATCCGAAACTGAATTGACATTTTCAGTTATCTTTACACCTTCGTAAGATACACTTACTTGCGTCATGAAAAATAAATCGTTTGTTAAATCTGAGTTCAGAAAAACAGCTAACTGGCCTGTCCAACTCGTGTAGCGTATCATCAACGTCCCCAGCGAGGGGCTCGCGCCTACCCTAATTTACAGCGATTAGCCCTTAGTCAGCCATGCTGGGCAATTGCGGGTTGGTCTGGTCGACTTCACACACAACCTCAAGTTATTTTTCTTCATATTAATTCAAAATTTGAAAATTCTTAGAAGACATTACGTACTCCGCCACCGACGTTCGTTTAGCGAAACCAACACTCCAAATAGTTTTAATTATTCTTCTGCTAGCATAGCTTGCATCTGCGTTTTTTAACACATTGTGATCGGATCACGTATTAATACGTTTTTGATAGATTGTTAGTGGAGCGCGGGTCACGTTAAAATACGGGTTCCAATATACTTGAGTTTTCGCTATATAGCGTCTGTAGGGTTGTAGCCAAGAATACATTTCTAAGAATAATAAAATAAAATAAATAATTTGCAAAAAGAATTATTGAAATCAAACAAATATTTTTGAAGTTATCGCAATTTTTCTAGAGGTCTACGTTAGCGCGAAATTACGCGAAAAATCACCCGTTACCAGCACTAGTACATGGTACTGCCCGATCACAATGTGTTAAGATATGTGATTTAGCAGTCTTTTATGTATGTAGTTATTTGAAACCCTTATGTTTTTTTGAAATGAGAAAGCTTCGAAGTCACTATTAGATACTACTTATTAGATTCCTATTTGTAAATTGTAAAATTAACGTTAATATAATTGTATATAAAATGAAACATCTGTTTAATAGAAATATTTAAAGTAGCGTTTAAACTACGCTAATATAGCTGTTTGTATGTTTAAAGTAGCGTTTAAACTACGCTAATATAGCTGTTTGTATGTTGCGAATAAAATGTGACGTCACCATCCCTTAACAATTAATTACAAGCTTTGGCCTAAAAACTAGTTATCCTACACACAAACATTTTAACATAATATCATATATGAGAATTTAGAGCAACAACGGAGAGTTACGTGGATTATTACGTGGGCATGTTCCACAGAAACAATGTTTGTACTACATGCTAAGTATGGCGACGTAATAGAAAATTGAATAAATACTCTTTGATCAAAGTCAAAGTCAATGTACACGTAAGTACACTTTATACCAGGTCTTGATGCAAGGATAATGGATAAGAAATACATTAATTTGTTTGATATATAATAAACGATCTTAAGTTTTAAAAAGATATGAAATATTTATACAATTACAGATATCCGTTCTCTTTCCCGCTCTCGATAGTATTACTGATAGCAGGAATAGGTATTCACAAAAAGCGATTCATTCTATTTTAATAAATAAAATAAGAACGTCAGAAAGTTAAAACAAGTAATCTTGAATGAGACTTCTGAATAAACAAATATCTTAATATCCGATTCTGATATCCAATATTCTGGAAAAAACATTCCCTCTTGTTTTGAGATTTAGTGAAGCCCCCAAATTTTCCTGGGGCTCGTCGGGACGGCTCGGCACTTATTAAGCGAGAGCAATAAAATGAGCGATTCAGTCCTGATTGGTGTCCCTAAACTTTTGATATTTCATTACAGTTTGAACAGTGAATGCCTACAGATCCCAGCATTTTTGCTTTGACAAAGGCTTCAAAGGAAAAAGGAATGTTCGGTACTTTATTTTTTATTTTAATACGTGACAACATAGACTAGTATATATATATATATATATATTGTACATCAAATGACGACTTTATCTCTAAAAGCAATCTCTGTCATTTAACCTTTTTTTATCGAGCAAGAATGCGTTTACGGATCTACCTATATCCTGGCTAAGCGGCGGACGTGTGTGGGCTCGCCTAGTACCAGAGGACTGGGTATACCCACTAAAACATCCCGGTAACCCCATTTCCCTTCGCTTGGATGACTTGGGCTCTGCAAAAGCAATTCACCAGACCACCCTCAGGCAGCCCTTCATTAAGGCCAAAGACGGAAAAGATTAAAAATAAAGTACTAAATTACTGAGGTAAGTTGTAACAAATACAAATTGTAAATTACTTCAACGTCATTATCGTGTTTGTTGTAATGTGCAAAATCGTACGTAAATGACATAAGCCCTTCTGTTGTGAACTTATATTTGCATTTAAATATATTACTCGATACGCTTAAAACTTATACTAAGGGTACAGAGCTGTTTGTGGAATTCCACCTCACGTGTCAAGCAGACCTTACAGACTTTAGTTGGCAACTATTAATATTTCTAAACAATATTAATGAAACCTGTAAATGAACAACAATTTATTTCTGACGTAACGAGAGGTTTAAACCTAAGCTTGTATTTAAATATAAACCTATTTTAAATAAAGATACTAAAAATACACTTGCATTAAATTCTCAAACGCGATAAAACGCCAAAAAACTAATTTCTTAAAATTACTTCCATGCTAATTAATAAATTCTTAAGACACGTGCACTTTTTACACAGCCTTAACCGTATACTAAGTTTTAAATAATAAATTTTAAATAATAACATTAAAAGAATTCAAAACTAAAATAATAATGAGGCGCTCTACTACTCTCAGTTGTCAAATAAATCATTTTCTTGCTGCCAGTCTTAGCAAATAGTCGAAGTGACCAAGAAAGTAAACACTTCTACTCTACTGGACTTAATCTACGGTGGATTTGGTTTTTATTTGAACGATATTTTTGTTCTCGTGTTCTTTATATTTAGGGAATGTTGTAAAACAAGATTTTCTTTTAAAAATACTTCGGAATATATCAAAAGTTTGATATCATATTCATACCTCCTTAATACAAAATGGGTACCTTTAAAAGAGGTCAGTATATCGCATGCTGCACTAGCTATTTTCACATATGGACTTCTCTACTGCTTATCATCACCTGATGTCTAGCAGTCACTACCTAGTGACGAATCATTTACTGAGCTTTTAATTAAAAAAATGCAATTAATTCGTCTTTCAAAAATATTAAGTTCTTCGGGTGACTATACAAGGTTTTTGTACAGTCAACCGACTGTACAAAAACCTTACTACATAATCCATAATTAATGGCTTTACTAATAAAATCCATTGTATAAAAAATTTATATGAAAATCCGAAACTGAATTGACATTTTCAGTTATCTTTACACCTTCGTAAGATACACTTACTTGCGTCATGAAAAATAAATCGTTTGTTAAATCTGAGTTCAGAAAAACAGCTAACTGGCCTGTCCAACTCGTGTAGCGTATCATCAACGTCCCCAGCGAGGGGCTCGCGCCTACCCTAATTTACAGCGATTAGGCCTTAGTCAGCCATGCTGGACAATTGCGGGTTTGTCTGGTCGACTTCACACACAACCTCAAGTTATTTTTCTTCATATTAATTCAAAATTTGAAAATTCTTAGAAGACATTACGTACTCCGCCACCGACGTTCGTTTAGCATAACAAACACTCCAATTAGTTTTAATAATTCTTCTGCTAGCATAGCTTGCGTCTGCGTTTTTTAAGATATGTGATTTAGCTGTCTTTTATGTATGTAGTCATTTGAAATCCTTATGTTTTTTTGAAATGAGAAAGCTTCGAAGTCACAACTACTGTAAAATTAACGTTAATATAATTGTATATAAAATGAAACATCTCTTTAATAGAAATATTTAAAATAGCGTTTAAACTACGCTAATATAGCTGTTTGTATGTTGCGGATAAAATGTGACGTCACCATCCCTTACCAATTAATTACAAGCTTTGGCCTAACAACTAGTTATCCTACACACAAACATTTTAACATAATATCATATATGAGAATTTAGAGCAACAACGGAGAGTTACGTGGATTATTACCTGGGCATGTTCCACAGAAACAATGATCCGTTTGTACTACATGCTAAGTATGGCGACGTAATAGAAAATTGAATAAATACTGATCAAAGTCAAAGTCAATGTACACGTATGTACACTTTATGATTTACCAGAAGTCTTGATGCAAGGATAATGGATAAGAAATACATTAATTTGTTTGTAATTGATATACAATAAACGATCTTAAGTTTAAAAAAATATGAAATATTTATACAATTACAGATAACCGTTCTCAGTCCCGCTCTCGATAGTATTACTGATAGCAGGAATAGTTATTCACAACAAGCGATTCATTCTATTTTTATAAATAAAATAAGACCGTCAGAAAGGCAATCGAAATAAATTAAAACAAGTAATCTTGAATGAGACTTCTGAATAAACAAATATCTTAATATCCGATTCTGATATCCAATATTCTGGAAAAAACATTCCCTCTTGTTTTGAGATTTAGTGAAGCCCCCAAATTTTCCTGGGCCTCGTCGGGACGGCTCGGCACTTATTAAGCGAGAGCAATAAAATGAGCGATTCAGCCCTGATTGGTGTCCCTAAACTTTTGATATTTCATTACAGTTTGAACAGTGAATGCCTACAGATCCCAGCATTTTTGCTTTGACAAAGGCTTCAAAGGAAAAAGGAATGTTCGGTACTTTATTTTTTATTTTAATACGTGACAACATAGACTAGAGTATATATATATTGTACATCAAATGACGACTTTATCTCTAAAAGCAATCTCTGTCATTTAACCTTTTTTTATCGAGCAAGAATGCGTTTACGGATCTATCTATATCCTGGCTAAGCGGCGGACGTGCGTGGGCTCGCCTAGTACCAGAGGACTGGGTATACCCACTAAAACATCCCGGTAACCCCATTTCCCTTCGCTTGGATGACCTGGGCTCTGCAAAAGCAATTCACCAGACCACCCTCAGGCAGCCCATCATTAAGGCCAAAGATGGAAAAGATTAAAAATAAAGTACTAAATTACTGAGGTAAGATGGCGACGCATATCAAATACATATATGACAAATAATATATCATAGAATTATATAAATTTATATCTACAGAAATATATATAACAATTTAACTATCAAACTGATAAATAGTGTTCGAACACTTCCTTTTCATATGCATTCAATTTAAAAATAGTTTACATCAACTTATGACTCACTTCGCTGTAATGACGTTGCGGATGATTTACCAAAAATATCAGCAATATTAAACTTATTGTTAATAAATATTGTAAATATTCTAGTATTCATAGAATAGAATAGAATATATCTTTATTGTACATCAGCCAATTCAAGAAGAGAGTAACTCAAAAAACATTAAACTAATTTTCTACAAAGGGCGACCATATCGCTATAAGCGATCTCTTCCAGGTAACCTTAGGATAGACAGGATTAAAGATAAAGTACTTGAGGGAAGTTGGCGACGTATAACGAATACATATATGATTAAAGTTGTTACAGACAAATATTAAATATATACAAAAATATGTACTTACTTAATGATAGCATGTATACACTACATAATACATAAGTATACAAATATATATCTGCTAAATACATATAATCACAGGATACTAAAGAGATGTGGTATCAGTACAATTCAAGTATCAACATACAGTATCATAATACAAATACGGTAAGTGTTAAGGTAATGTTTGTTTAACTTCCTTTGTTGAATAAAGTCTGTCAGTAGAGCGGTCATACCCATATTTTGAACTCATACTCATTCTTACACCAGTATGAGTACTGTGCGATCAAATTGAAGAATCATTTATTTGTAGTTTTACCTAATTCGTTAGTTTTAATAATGTCTTTATATTATGACGATTTCATATCGACAGTGGATATGTAAGATCGCTTAACTACCACTTCGGCTAGAAATGAGACGAATTTTTCTGCGTCGATGTGCTAAGGTTTCAAAATCGGAACTTTTTTGGTCTGTAGGAAACAAATTGTATGATATATTTTTAAAGTTCATGCCGTGGAACCGACGCTGAATCAGCCAATGTAATGCATATATAGAAAGTTGTTTTCAAAACTCAAAAACAAAGGCGCTGCTGTGGTGTTCATATGATTTGATAGCTGACGACAAACACGATCGAAATTGACACTAGGGATACTGTTACAAATCTGCTGCATCATTTTGTTATCACGACTACATCGCGTTTATATGATTATAGTATCGCGTTAATTAAATTGTGTCGGAATTAAGAGCCATCGTGTATGATGTCCCTAAGACATGTTCCTTAGCTATAAGTGTGATCGAGCTGGACGAGAGGCCAGAAGGGCCACCGGACAAAACCTTCACCTCATTGACCTGGTTCCTGGAGGGCCCTCCGCACCTCTGACGTCATCGATCGCTATCTGCCGAGCTAAGTTATGAGCTACATAAAATCTGCCTAAACATTAACATCATCACAGTTTGCTTCAAATAAATAATGAGATCGGAGATCACGTTATCTGACAAAGTCGCTTATTATAGGACATATTTTTTTGTTTTGATTGTGTTTCATCATTCCAGCCATCTGGTTGGCCAACCTTTTTTAAGTTAGTGTTCTGAGTATTAAATAAAATATAATCGCTGTTTCATTACTTGTAGTAAGTATCCTACTAACAATCACTACTAGATGTGTGCGCGGTTATAAATTTGTTTAGCTTGATTTTAATTGAAGCATTTCTTTTTTACATTATAATTAATGTGGACATCAAAATTAATTAAATAATTCTTGCGTTATTGTTAGGTCCATTCTTCTCAGGTTAAAACCACTCACTAAATTTATAAATAAATGGCTAAAGATGACGTTTAAAAATATAAATAATATATTATAAACAATTTGACAAGAGTTAGAAAACTACTGACTTTTTTTAATTTTTATTTAATTACAAATAATTCCTGATTCTTGTTCCCTTTTATGTTTGTGTGCACAACTTCTCATATTTTTTCATACTTATTCTGAGTTCATTAGATGGTTAGTTGGCAATAGTTTCATAGGTCTATTTAATCAAGTACTGGTTAAAATTGTGTTTAAAAAGTTAGAAGAATTAATTAAAATGACACAAGCAAAGTCTTGTTTTCAATCAATTGAAACCCCTACTCTCAAAGCTGATGTGAATATTATCACTATCAATGAAGCATAAAGGTAGTCATAAAAGCCTGGGAATTTCATTCGTTCTTAGGTACAGAAAGCTACAGATCAAGATAAACACTTTAAGATTAAGTAGATATCTTAGTACTTTGTAATAAGAGTCAATTTCTCACAACGTTTACAAACAATAGACGATTTATTGTTTTTGGTATGTTCATTTACTCACATAAAAATTAAATAGGAAGTGTCCTATTGTCCTATAGGTTAGACAATTTATTTTTGATAAAAAAAATTATTTAAGTCACTAAAAAGATTGCTTTTTAGTAATAAGGCCGTCTGTTTTTACTGTGTATATTGGTTTACTTGTGTTAAGTTTAATTTAAGATAGATCAAACTGTTCTATTCTTAAAACCGCTCTCATAATTAGGTTGCAATGGTTTTGTATGTTGTTTGTTTTTGTTGTTTTGTTTTATATATTTACAGATTAAGGTCTGTATTAAACCGCACTTGAAGAATAGTATTTCATTTTATAAACTACAATTACAGTCCACCGCCGCCATTACGGCGTCCTGTGACTCACATAGCAGCTAAGTAATTAAAATCCAACGCAAACGTGACAATTTGCATTTTAATAGGCTGAACAACATTAGCATGCGAAAGTGCCATTTTTGCCCAGTTTAAGTATGTCTACGGGGCGTTTCTGTTTGAAACTGAAAGGAAAAAGCTTTCTTTAGATTCCAGTAAAATGTAAAGTGAATACTTTGTTAGAAAGCCTTTTAAAGTCAATTTACGTGCACAGCTCCATACTCATTCGGATTTTTGTTTTCAACTTTTCGGTTCATGTTCTCACTTAAGCAACACTGTCTTGTTTCCATTACCTTCTTCTCGTATTATAAAAATGAATAGCTGTTAATTATTTCAACTGCCAATATTTCATTGGATTTTGTTGGCTTAACTACTTCCAACATGGGAGAAGCGAATGAGGAGCTTGGGGCATAACTTCTCTACATTCGGCAAAAGTAGTTGCTCTAACAACCGGTGGCTTTATAGCAATTTTTTATTTGACCTCTGTGTCTGTGAGGAGCACACTGAATAAATGGAACACATCCTGTGTATCTGTGATATTTAAGCACAAAAGATCCCATTGGGTCGACGTGCTCCGGGAGTAATCCTGGCCCTACATCAAGATAAGATCTGTGATACTCTTGCTAGGAAAATAATGGGTCTCTTTGGTGTAGACTACCCCTCACTTGAAGATATAAGGGTGCTGACTCCAAGCGTAATTAGTACAGCAGACATTATGATAAGGGAACTATAAAAGATCCCCCAGGGTCGAAAAGCCCAGGAGTTAATCCCGGCCCTAAAACAAGATAAGGAGAAGATACAAAAAGAGAAACAATCAAAATATTTCCAACTTATATATGTACACTTATTGTTATGTCGAACATATTTTAACTTATAATATTTTTTGAGTTAAATATTTCATCTTCTTTCCCTTTGAAGTTTTCTTCATGTTTCTTTCTTAGGCTCTTCCTGTTCATAGTTTTGAATAATCTATTTCATATTAGCCCTTGGTAAGTTGATAAAGCATCGAGTAAATTGACAGTGTTATGAGATGCCATTAGCCGTAATGCCCATAAAAGATTGATTATTAACGGTGATTCTGCCAACTTCAGAGTTCGAAAAAACAGTGCATGAGGTTTTAATCAGTTTAGGAACGCTCGAAAAACATCTTCGTAGATATTGAAAAATAGTGTAATGTCTACATCCATTTTTTTATATAAATAGAGCACGCAGTCGAATTTATTGATGTATCTGTGACTACTCTGTGACGTAAATTTGTCTATAAATGATCTCTGTGTACTGGGTAATCTGTAACATATAAGAAATAAATTAGTGTTAACGTTTATACAAGATATCATTAAAAAATTAGTTAAAATAAGATAAGATAAGATAAGATAAATTTTATTGTGATTCTGTGTATAATAAATAGATCTTATAATTTCATGCATAAATTACAACAGATTGCCATTTTCGGCGTACAATATTAACATTTTGAAATATAATTTTTATTTAATTAGTACTATAATTAAATTTTCTTACAATTTTTAAAGATAATTACAATTCATTTAAATTGTAAAAGCTTTTTTGTGATAGCCATTATTATTACCAATAATATTGCTTTTACCGATGTTTCCTTAAACTGCAATAATAAACGAAGAGTTCGTGCTATTCAATGAAGTTCTAAGGAACAGTTAAAACACTTAAGTAACAGAAAATGCTCTTTCTATTATTGTCCCTAAATAATTAAGGTCTACATGCACTATAGAAATCGAACAAAGATAAAGATACAATTTTTTACAACTTACAAGATTTTCAAGTCAACAATAACCATCACTGACTGTTAATTTCGATAAATCGTTAGTCGAAATCTCTATTATAGAAATACCAAACTAAACGTGGATACGATTTCAAATAGCAATTAATTCAAGAAGCTAGTGTTGCGTCAAGTCAGCACCTTCTGAGGGTATTGCATAATCGATGTATTTGTAAGCTTAATCTAGTTCCAACAGGCTTTGCGACCTAGATACAAATATTTGATTTGTAACTTCAAATAAAGGATAGGAGCTAGGTTAGCTTCAATTATGAGCGCTATAGTTACGAATACGAAAGTAAAGCAACTATAGTTTGAATCGATGTTTGTAATCTGGAACTCCACGAAGAGTTTAAGTCGATGAGTTTAAGTTTAAGGCACTGTGACCCGAATGGAGGTCACAGTGTCTCTGCAATTTGGGAGAGTCTGAGCCCAGCATTGGCACCTATACATTCTGAAACAACAGTTTAACTCTACAAGAACCTACATCTAGAGGTCTGGGTTTCAATTCTCCGTGGAGACAGAAGTTGCCTGCTCAATTTGTTTGGTCTTGCGGCATTTTCTGCCTGTCTAACTACCACCTATTTAACTAAGTCAGGTGCGAAAGCTTGCTCTTTACCTTGTTCCAGCAGCTAAAGGTTAAACAACCAATTCCTATAAGGATGTAAAATCTGTTTATAGCTAGCTTTCATTTTTAACCTTATTATCAAAAGGTAAGTCAATAATAAGGCCCTCAAAGGAAAATTCAACCAAATTAAGAATACATAAAAAACATGTTTATAAATCGTTGTAACTGCAAATAATGATTGCTAGTCATGTCGCCGAATTGACATTTCGCCGAATTGATAATTGTGAATTTTAAATGTAAAAAAGATTGTTTTGGGAACAGAATATATATAAAAATAAAATAAAGGATTCATAGCCTATTCGCCTAATTAAATAAGGAACTTGTCCAAAATTTGCAGTTCCCTTCGCTTGTTCACTTGTTGTTCTTCGTTTGTAGAAGCTCCACTTAAATTCCTCGGTCCCGTTAAACATTATTTTGCATTCAAATTAAAAAGATTTTTTTTATTAAAGGTAACTTAATATATAGCAATTCAACATGTCTTGAAACCCCTCTCGTCTCCCCTACGAGACCCACTCTTTATAGCTTATGCGTTCTCGTAAAAAGAGCCAAGAAATAAAACTACCAGCAGCTCTAAGTTCTTCAGCAAATAAAATCCCGCCATAAAAGCCAAAATATAAACGTGTTAAAGTACTCAGTAAATACTTTAATACCTTTCCAGAAACGTCTCGAGGAAGGATTTTAAAACTCGACGAAAATTGTCTGAATATGTCCTAATACTGTTTTTTATTTTAGGATAAGTACTGTGATCCACTATATTTTTAAATATAAACATGCCCTCAGTATGGTTAACATTAATTTAATCATTATATTCTTTACATATACTTTTTTTCCTAAATAGGGTATCGAATCGTGTATATTTTATTGGAAATAGCACAAAATATGAAACTATTTGACATTTTATAAATCAAATAGGCTTCATTTAAGGATTGAACGAATAGTGTTATTAGTTCAATTATTAAATGAAATGCTTTGCTTGCTTTTATTTTTTAAAAGTAATAAATGATATTGTTATGATTATTAAAATAAATCTATTATATTTTAGGTTTATTTAATGATTGAACGAATAGCATAATCATCTGTTTGATTTTTAAAAATTGCTAAAATGTTTCAGTTTTTGTGTTATTTTCCAAAAAAATTACATACATTTTGAAAAAGTTCAACGACCACTAGTCAGTCCTTTAATAAGAGTAAATACTGTAAATCCCAAAAACCAAGTTCTTAATCATAACACATTTGCTGTCAGCCGATAAGCCGAGATGATCCGACCCACGACTCGCCACCTCGCTCTCCCACATCAAATATTCCCTTGAGCTAAGATTTGTGTTACTAATATTTCACTAAGGGATTTCCTTTTGGTGTTAAAGTGAATCCAGACTTGATTACTTAACATGTCTTACTATATATATACTGTTGCTTCGTCGTCATATATTTTGAATAAATTTGGCTTCTTTTTAAAACGCAACATAGATGTTCATCTACCTCTTGAGCAGTGACAAAACGCAGCTTATCGGTTGTCATGCACTCCGTACAATTTTCTGCGCACGCGACGAGGGTAGAAGAGATTTTGATCGCAATCGTAGAAGACGCATACGTGTCTTACGATTTTTCTACAAATAATTCTCATAAAAGTACTGTGCCTCTTATGCAGTTTCCTTTCCTAACCAGCTGGTGACGGTTCGAAAGTGGGACCATCGCGTGCAGTGGCAGCTCAAAGGAGTGCATTATAATTGTCACTGTTTCTACTTTTACATTCGTATTTGAACATCGTTTCTCAATTTAATCGTGAATTCTTAAGTCTGTCCCAAAAGTAGCATAAAGCCAACAACAATCAGGTGCGTTTGCTACATTTTTATGGTGCCGAAAACCGGGAACTCCACCTATTACTGTGCCCTGAATGTCAGTTTCCTTATGGTATTTCTGGTAAAAATATTTCGCAATTAATAATTTCCTTATCTATTCATAATATCGCTTATTGGTCGCGGAGTTATTAAATAAATTCAGGATTTACTCATAGTAAAATCTGTTGGTATCGGTATTTGCAAGCTACACTAATGTACACATCGTTATTTTATGGAGATTTTAATTGTTTAAATTGTTGTTAATAATATTTAGTTTTTTTATACGACTTAGTGCGAGATGAAAATTAAGCAATCACTACAATTCATCGGTCGTCGTTTGCTACAACTGCATTGCATTGGAATACGCTCAAGTTTAAAGCATTCCTAATATCTCGTTTCTTTGTCACACAGAGCGTGGATTTCCTTGCCAGCATAGCAGCAGCAGCGTATTATATCTTTCATTATCCTCCTTAATTTAACATGAAAGGTTTTGGGGCAACAAATCCGTCGATCCGTCGTGATCATGATTTCTAAGTCCCGGTTGTTAGAGCGCCAGCTTTCGTCCAACAACTTACACTGGTTTACGAGAATACGCGGTAATTTTATTAGGTAATGACTTGTATGTTCTTTGTATGTTCTTCGCTTGTAAGAATCGCCTGTGCTCTACCAGTAGAATGAATAATTTTGATAGGAAACAGTTCAAATTATTTGAAAATTAAAATTCGAGTAATTAAAAGAAAATAATATAAACTCAAAAAGACGAGTACTTTAAACATCAAAGAAGTTACCTGCATTTGTCCACGGTCTACGTACTACGGGCCTGGGCCTGTCGTAGCGGCCGCGTAACGGTGCGGTATTAGTAGCACGACTACGAGGGCAAAGTACGAGTATAACCCATTTGAGCTACGCTCGTGTATTGTGTATTCCTAAAGCAATAAATATTATGTAAGTACATATTTAAGAAACTTTTATTGAGTTTTACAAGGAAGCAGTTTGCTCACTAACTGACCCACCTTAACTCTTGAGTACTTTTGTTTAGGAAGTCCGTAAAGATTAGGAGGAATTCCTATTTTTTCAGGATGGCTACGAATACGCTGTAAATAAATGTCTGTTACGTATTTACACCTAAATTGATGTAACATTATTTCTCTTTACAGAGAATCTAAATTTATTATGCGTATATGTGTATGTATGTATTTGTATAGATATGTATGGGTAAATATAAAATATATTATTTTTATGGCATTTTTCTTCTTCAATTATATAAGTATTGGTAGTATTGGTTGTCACTTTTCCCATATGTGGAGCTGCCGGAAGAGATTTCTTATAGCAGTAAATTAGTACAATTTTCTGTTACTCTTTGTGTGTACATAAATTGTTAAATAAATAAATAACGATTTGGATGTAATTAAGCGAGAGATAGTATTTTTGGTTTTGTAATTATAGTCAAAGCTCTTTTATCTAATGACGTGCGTGAAGGGAAGAATAAAATATGACACTTGTCATGTCATGTCGTCATACCGTTTTATTTCATATAAAACTCGAATAATTACTTGAACACATTATACAACAACCCTGATTTAGAATATAGTTCCTTGAAAATATTATTTTCCCAAAGGACACGGTAGCGTTTCTGTGATGAAACGAAATTATGAAAAGCCGTTTTCGGATGAAATTGTTGTTCTGTTGACTGAAAGAATCCTGAATGAATATCCAAACTGAACCATTCAAATATCTGTTCTTTAAAAAAAATTATTATATTATTATTTATTATTATATTTACGAAAGGTCATCATCATCATAGCTCATATAGTTCCCCATCGAGGGTTTCGCGTCTACCCCTTAATCAACCACGCTCACCAACTGCGGATTAGTCGACACACAACCTAAGATGTTTTCGTTCACCGTAAAAGCGTCGAATAAACGTACATATGAATTCAAAACTTTCAAACACATTGGTACGTGGCGGATTTCGAACCGCTGCCTTCGCCATGGAAATAACCTTACACACTAAGCCACCGACGCTTACGAAGGGTATTAAAATACAATATCAACGAACCCTATTCTATACAACATTGTAAGTAATCATAATATAGAGATATTACATTTCGCTAGCCTAAAACAACAATGGCGTATTAAGTATACTGAAAATTTGTTTTTATTACATTATAAGGCAGAGAACACGACATTGTGTTTTTAATAAAGGTAAAGAATATAGACAAAATTATATTAAGTTTATTGGCAATGGGGAGGTTCCTTTTTTTTAGAAATAGTGACGGAGACCTTTAATAAAAGGTCTCCGTCACTATTTTTATAAAAATGTAGCTTCGCATTCTTTTGCTTCCTTTAGGATTGTGGATGATCCTATCCGCCTTTAACTAAATGTAGTTGTAAAACTGTTCTCCTGCAATAAAACTGGATAATATTTACTTACAATTTTCGCTGAAATACGCTGAGATTTTTGAATTTGTCTCGCCTTTTCAATAGATAGTATAATAAAACTTAAAAGATATATGAATATAAATCAAGAAATCTCTGGAAGTTTTAGAACGTCTTCTTATAAATACACTTTTAATTCAACCTTAAATTACCATCTAAAGCAAATTATTTCTTTGTTCTAACATGAAATTATTGAGCAAAACATAATTAGAGACGATTAAAACTATTCAAGGGATTTTAGTGGCTATGTTCTTTGTAACAGAATTCAAATTGATTCCAAGTTTCTAAATAATTTTGGTAAAAGAGAACGTTTTGATCGTCGAAATGTGAAATTAGCGTGTTGATTGTATCTGAGCAAAAAGGTCGAAGCTTGAGGTCGCTGCATACTATAGCGGCGTTGGTGCCGGAGTGGTCGCGAAATTATCAAGTGTTTTGTTAAACTATTTTACGGTCTATCCACATTGCACTTTCTTATTGTGAAGGAACATTTATAACAATAAAGTGAGTAACAAGAAATACGTTGTCGCATAACTTAAAGAATGTTATATTAAATTATCCTGTTGTGAAACGTTGGTTTTACAACAGGATAATTACTTTATTTAATTAAATATATAATTTATGTACGTTCTTCGAATTCTGTCACCTTTCTTGGAGAGTACCATTAAAATATATCACTTGGAAATAAGATAATCTCACTATTATATTCTCTTCATGATACATCATAAAATCAATCCAAAGCATAGCGAACAAACATTTATTTCATACATTTTATTCATATTCCTTGTTATGACGATTTAAAAGAGCTTAGTAAATGAGTCTCTTTAAATAAATATATTTTAACTTTGACAATGGTATTGATTTTTATTAATAAAGAGTAAGAAACAGTGGTTTATTTTTATCAAAGAAAAAACAGATGAACTTGCTCGTAATGAAATTATGATTTAAATAAGCAGCAGCAAATAGATTGTGGTGATTTGAATTAATATGTTTACAACATCGGCAAGTAACCATCGGATAACTTTTGTAATTAAGTCACAGTGCCGACACACAGAAGACTATATACACATAGCTTTTAAAAAATAGATTCCTTTTTTACCATTATTTAATAAGAAATAAAATAATATAATTATATCAATCCACGTAAGATGATTCATAGAGATACGTGATTATCGCGTTTTGCGATAAATGCGAAATAAAAGCGATAAACGTGATATATGCGAAATTGTTGAAATGTGTGAATAGAGGCGAAAAAATTAAAATCGCAAAATAATTATTCCAAATATCGATTCTCAATGTCTATGGTCAGTCTGCCCGAACTCTATGCTTAACTTATTGTCTGTGGTCTATGACGCTACATTGACATTCGCACCTTTTGAGGTTATGTGTTGTTGACATATGCACGCGAGCATACGTTCAGAACTGTTACGTTTACTATGCTGTTTACTATGCTATATTTTAATAAATTTTAATGTCTTTTATATTAATAAAGAAATTCTCATCTATTTACTTATTTTTTAATGTTTTCTACTACTGAATTGCATGTTTTATATTAAATTATGTTTAAAATAATAAACGCTAAATAGATGCTAAAAATTGTTACTTTATTTGCTCCAAAACGCTAAATTGTAACATCAAAATGCTATTTTTTTCGAAAATAGATGCTAAAAACACGTATCAACAATACCTGCCGACTACCTAGAAGGTATGCAGCGTCCTTTGAGTATCAACAAACTGAAATTGTTTTTGCTAGAAATCGTAATAGATTTAGTTAAAGACTGAAATATTTCAATGTGTAATGTGAAATTTCATCTTACACATATATCGGTTTCATGTTAATTAATAATTTTCTTGTTCAAAACTCGGCTACATTTTGTTATTAAATCAAACGTGGTCACTCAGACCACACTTGTAATCGTATTGAGGCTACTCTTATAGATATATACGTTATAATCATAGTTTAAATTAATATTGATTCTTACACTTACAACTTTGTTGATTGAGAGATGAAATATTTGGCTTTGAACATTTTGTATTATAGAAGAGTGATGTTTTATTATAATATACACAAGAATCATAAATCTATCTAAATGACAAAATAAAGTACATTTTTATGTAAAAAATATATAACTAGATCTATTTATAGAGAGAATATTATCAATCATTTAAGCTTGAAATGTCGGAATATGCCGCTTGACTGGTCAAAATTTGATAATTATAATTATAAAGCATATAATCCAGAAGTCTGTGAAAGAATTTGATGTTAATGGTAGCAATACATTTTACATATGGTGATTAACTTAAATATATTGTTGCATGTAGCCGTAGAAGTAGCTTGTGTTTATACTATACATTTATACAGATAATAATATCCGGTTATAAAAAACAGACTACACTATTTACGCGGCTAGCTGGGGAATTTATGAGGCAACGTCGCGCGTCGTTTCTTTAGTCATACTCTTCCTAGTCTGTGGTGTCGTTTGTCGCCGCGCCGACGATGGATGTGCCACTTGGGTAGAAGCGACGGGTGACGGGTTCGGATTCATAATAATGACGCAGTCATCTACTCTGTAGAACATATCGTATCGGAGCGATGTAGGTTACATACATTAATAGGTTTATACTTAAATCGCTCCGATACAGACAACATAAAAAGAAAACGAAAAATGCAATAATAATAATTTTAAGAAGTTATCCAAGTTAATTTATTTTTCTATTCTAATAATTTAAAATTGGAACACTTCTTAAACTGTATTTTTTTGGCTTTTTATCTTTTTTAGCAAAATAAAGTGTAATATTAATATGTGTAATATTTTTTGTTTTATTTTTTAATTTGTTAAGTGTAATATTTTAGTGGTAAGTTTCTAAATCCAAACCCAGACTGTGAGTATTGTCGACTTGCCTATCTCTTTATCGTTGGCTAAAATAATCGCTTAGAAAAACTAGCTTACCAAAAAAAAATTCGTGCTATTAATAGAAGCTATCTCTATTTCGCTGGGATCCCATCATAAGAGTATAAGTACGTTATGGATGATATGGATCACGCTGATCCAGTGAGTGTTGGCGGGTGGGTACGCATACGCATACAAGGTAAAGCATACGCCCGAAGAATCAAAATCCACGGACCTTCCAAAGTACGAAGGAGCTCAGGAGTACATATTTTGTTGACCCATCCGGTTAAAACCATGGCGACAGTTGCTGTGTACTCAAACCAATACGATCCTCCAACTCGTCCAACAATATTGGAAGGTAACTGTGAAGCATCCGCATATCAGACATAGTAGGCTTTCAATTGTGTGTGAGCGCTGGACGAGATATATAAAAATAAAAATTAAGCTTTTTAGCTTAACTTTTATTTCTAATTTGATTTTACATAAAGAGGCACCGGGACACATATACAATAATCATCTCTCTTTCATACAACTTGGGTTCCATCAAAAGAGGCCTGAAAAGGCACTTTTTAGGCCGGCATGGTAGAAGTGACTAGGGAACCTGCACAAACTACTGTACTTTTAAAAAAATCTCTTTCTGCCATGTTCTAGATAACATTCCGTGCTAAATTTAGAATTACATTACTCACAGCGTAGAGTAATGCATAACTCATGGCGTAGAGTAATACAGAACAAAGCGGGGCTTATAACCTACTAATACTAGCCACAGACTAAAGAGAGATATGAACTACAGAACATACACAATGATTTGGGCGGGAAATGCAATTCAATTTCGTCTTTATTGGCTTTATCTATTAACTCTACCACCGGCTAATCTTGACGGTCAGTCGAGTGGTCAGTACCTCTGTCTACTTAGCACAGGTCCCAGGTTTGTATCCCGGTAGGGGCACATATTTATATGATGAGAATGAATTTTTGTTCACGAGTTATAGATATTCGTGTGTTTATTTAGTAACTTCCTAATATTTATATACATTTTACTATTTATATTTCTTCATTATCTAGTATCCATAATACAAGACCTTATTCATGATTACATTGGGCTAGATATAGGTGTGAGTGTAAGAAAATACTATTATTATTACTTATTATATAAACAGGCGTTGTGCAAGGCTACAATTTACATCTTTCCATCATTAGGAGTACAAAAAATACCAAAACTGTAGAGACCTTTGGGTTATATCTGCTATATGCACGTACGTATTTGGATTATAAGACGTATAGGACGGAAATTTAAATTGGAACTATTCATGTCGGATCTATCAAAATATATATGATCGGTAGCTCATCAAGACAAGATTCACTAAGCGAGGTGAATAGATATTTCGATAAACAGAATAGACAATCCATTTGGTCTAGTTTTGTGAAAAAATATGGCATAGACTAAAAAAGAATTATTTAAAAAATATTCAACATTCCATTTCTGTCCGTGCAAACCTCGAGTCGCCATCCTTGTCAACTTTTGTGGTTACTAACATAAGAGTGGAGTGGACCTTCTCTTCGTTTCTATTCTGTGCGCCAACCGTCCCGGCTCCAGTCTGCCCCGTGACGTGACGAGGTACATCAAGCCCACACGCGAGGGTATTTGCAAAACACTTTGTATTTTACTCTACCAGCAACATGCCCTTTCATTTTCGCAATTTAACTTTGTCATTTTGCTATAAGTTGACATGTTATATCATGCCTTTGACGAAATATTTCTTCTTTATGACACCTTGAACAATAAGCTTTATTACCTAATATAGTATAAAAGTCATAATTGAACGTTGCAGATGTTTAATTCAAACTAATATAACTGAATAAGTAGCTAGTTTAAATACACATTAAAGTTTTTACCATTGTCTTTTGTTTTCATCTGGTATCAGTATAGTTGTGTTGGTAATAATAACATTTAATTTAATAAATTGGTATTTCCATCTGGGTTGCCTTCTTTTTTCGGCTGCAAATCAGGTGAGTGTTCAAGGATACTTCTATCATATCATATTAGAGCATAGACGTCAACTGCTGAACAAAGGCCTAACCCAAAGGTGTTCAAACCGATCGTCCCTGCGCTGTCCACATCCAGCGGCTTCTCGCGATAATTACCAGATCGTCGAAGTCCTTTTTACCAATAGTTGTCAGTCCTCCTGGTGATGTGCCCTACCCACTGTAATTTCAGACGCACAATTCTTTGGGTTAAGTCGGCGATCCTTGTTCTCTTGCGGATCTCATCTTTCTGATGCGGTCACTCTTGAGAAACTCCGACCATAGCTCTCTCCATTGTCTTTTGGTGACTTTGAGTTATTTTATGAGGCCCAGTGTAAGCGGCCACATCTTTCATAAAAAGAATAGGTTATATCTGGCACTACACGACCAATATGAATTGCACTCTCATTATCAACGGTAATAAGCCAAGTTGGCTACTTATCTTGGCTTTATTGTATATCTAACTCTTTTGACATAAAAAACATAAATTATAAATAGTATAATTTGCTCCTAATTCGGCTTAGTTCCCCATAAAAGGTGCAAAAAGTTTCCACAATTCGTGGGGAAGTGATTGATGTTATTTTATATGTTTTCAGAAACATTAATGTTAATAGAATTTTCACAACTCATTCCAATTCTTGAATGTCTGTGCTACGGAGATAATTAAACGTGAAAGTAGTGTTGTTACATTTGAAGCCTAAACCATTTTTAGAATTCCTTAACGTGCCAAATAAATTTAGCAGATGTCCCAAATAAGTTTAAGACTTTCGCAAAACATCACAGCTCTAATGATATAAAAAAAATGTATCCGGCCTTCCCTCGGGAGTACGGACCTGACCCTTTTTATTAAGAAGCTAGTGCTGGGAGACCCGGGGGATTGTTGGAAGTTATCACCAATTGTGCCAACGTTCGCAAAAGCTTATTTGGAAAATCCTAATTTACGATTAAGAGGGCCATCTCAAAATAAAACTGCTTTCCACCGCTGTAAGTAGTTAAGGAGAAAATTATGATTTTGTTATTAAAGAAACTCACAAGTTAAGCAGTACCTTTGTACAATTCTCTAATATTCTGATTTGTCCTTTTAATTGTCTTTGTGTGTACATAAATAGTTAAATAAATAAATAAAACAAATAAAGTTTTTTGACCAACATTGATTTGATTAAGTAAATTCTTCAAATAACAGAGTGTTTTACTTTTTTATTTATTCTATGCGTCTGATCAGCTGGCGCCATTTTGACAATATAATAACAACGTAATACATAATATATTGTATTATTCACGATCTTTTATATGATGAAAGGTATAAAATAGATATTAGTATAAATTATTGCAATAATTGAAAGCTCGTTCACACTTTATATGTAATACATTTTTATCGTTGTATTTACCATGACACGACAAGCGCATGCGCAAGAATGACATCAATTAATACAGTACACATAGAAATACGGTACAGGAAATTTAAAACAGAGGTTATTAAAATGATCAGACAGGAAGGTTTACAACATAAATCAAGTCAACTAGTAACTATTAACAATATTTTTAATTGCACGCCAATTTGCGTCTGGTTAGCGATATTTCGCAAAAAGGACATTTCTTTGTTATTAAATAATACTTTTAATTCAAAATTTAGTAAATTACTGAGTTTTTTTATCGTTATTTAAATAACTACAAAGTAATATAATATAATTACAAAGTAAAATAATTAAATATAAAAATATTTTTATTAAAGTAATGAAATATATTTTTATAATTTTGACTATAGTACAGGTATTTTTCTGTAAATTGGCAACACTGATTATTTTTCATTGGTCAGGACAAGATGATTTGGTGAGTTGAGTAAATGTATTATCATAATTTGAGTTGTTATTTGAAGGGTTTTGATAATGTTGAGCCTATTGTAAGAACAAATTCCCACATTATACACTCGTCTGCGTTCCGGTTTTTCAACTTTAGTAACTTATTCTGATTATAACGACGGTTAACCTGTTATGATTAAAACTCGAACCAGAAACTTTCCACTCCGCTAATTAAGTAGCTGTATAAATTGTGAATTTTAAGCGATTTACGTATATCGTAAGCTAAGTAGTTTCTTCTATTAATTTTTTTGTAAGATTTGGTGACATTTTTTATTATATATTTATATTGTAGAGTTCTATGTAGTTATTTATCTATAGTACACACGACTATTTTTCCCCAAGCACTTATACTATCGCAGGTAGGTTGGAAAAAAATTCTGTTAAAAATAAACCACACCTTTTATGATATTTTTCTTGATTTTATTTCTATTTTCATTTGTTCACAATAAATTATTAAATATATAACAATAAAGAAAGATACTCAAATCTAGGAAACCTGGCCATGAAGCCCGTCAGGGGTGTTGACCGCGGAAATCTCTTTATTGTAGTTTGTAGGCGACGCACACACACATTCACATATTTTATTTTATTAGATTTTTTAATACATTAAAATACTTACTATTAAATACTTCATATACATAAAATAAATAAACTTAAGTAAAAAACTATATACAAAAGCATGTATTGTTATGATTGTTAGCATATATATTATATCATTTTTTATAATTAAATCAATTACGGAAAGCTGACTACGAATTATATAAACTTAAAGCGGGTAGTTAAAGGCACCACAGACAGTAGCTTCCAAACCGCGAACGCGAAGACAGCTTTCCGTAAACTCTGGATCAAGAACGGTTTTTTTATTTCTATCTTTTTCATAGTTAATATAAAATGTATGTGTTGGGTGTCGCACACACGCTTCCTCATTGCCCTCCACGGCAGAGTATCGACCTGTCGTGAGAGTGTAGAGGCGTGCGTGCCCCAGGTGTAATTGAAAATCGATGGTAGGTAAATTCTATTATGGCCGCCGGTTTGACTCCCGGGCGGTCGCGTGACCGCACTCGGCTATTATGCTAATGTAATTAGAGTATCACTTTAATTGCTCAATGGTCTTTTAAAAAATATTAGACTCAGTAATAACTTTCATAACACAAATTGTTAGTGTAAGTGAATAGATTAATTATTAAGCCGGTCCACTGGTTACTGAATCCTTGACCACTAAAATCCATTTGGAAAAATATAAACTGCCATTTCATAGAGTGTGGCCAATGCCATGCATAAAGTCTCTTATGGTACAAACGCTTATACTTGATTTGAATGAATAAATAGTGTGTATGTGTTCTTCTCAATTAACTAATTCGACACGAAAAATTACCAAAGCTAAAATGCAAATTTAGATACTGTTGAGATAGTATCTAAATTAGTTTAGAATTATCAAAGAATAGAATAGAATATATCTTTATTGTACATCAGCCAATTCAAGAAGAGAAATACACAAAAAAAACTTTTAACTAATTTTGTACAAAGGGCGACCTTATCGCTAAAAGCGATCTCTTCCAGGTAACCTTAGGATGGACAGGATTAAAGATATTATATATAGATTATCATAGTAATCATATAATTATAATAGTGTATGAGGACCCCCGACGTGGGAAAGGAAGTGTACCAGACCGCTCGACGTCTCTTGCTCTTGGGATACCGGCAAACGCGACCTTATTGATAAATTACTATTGTTATCCTGAATTTATATTTTTAGAAGCACAAACAAGCCCTACTCTAAAACAGTCCACTTATTTATTACTACCACCAACAGATACTCTCTTAAATTATAATTTCCAATTCACTAAAATCTATTTTCGTCCACCCTTAAAAGGGTAAGAGCATTTCCATTATAAACTAAAAGTTGGGGTCGATTTCAATAGTAAATCTCGGTTCATTCTGTGGTGTCCCCTGCCGTGGCCCGTATAAATCTCGCTCGTCCCCTGGCCCTCTTATCTACCGACCCAGAGATCTGACAAATTATACTTACACACTTCCCCTTAAGTATATATGAGAAATATAATTTTAAAATATTGATATATCTTTTTTTAACACTACATAATTTTTCATTGTTCTTTTAGGTTCTATCTACAGAACGTACGGTCTGTCCCCCCGTCTCTATCTGATTTGGAATTAATTTCATTAAAAGAATATAAGTAATATTATAAATAAATATCTTGCATTTTAATTTGAGGATTTCATAAAAAGAACCCTTGTAGAAAGGTCTAGAAACAATGCTGCCGCGGGCAGTTCTTTGTAATAAGAAAATTAAAGGCTGAAGGTACCGTCAACAAAACTGACATTAGGACATGGCTTTATATGTTCAAAAATTAGTTAGTTTTAAACTAAAACAAAGAGTTGGCGCGCTCTCTCGCTCATAGAGATCACTTTATAGGAAACTGATAGAAATGTGAGACACCAATATGCTTACATATTAGTGTCATACTTACATTTCTACATCAGACGGCCAATCTCATCAAATTGTCGCACATTTTGTATACAGAACATATTTTTTATAAAAAACTAGTTGACACGGAGAACACGCCAATAAAGCCATCTATTAAAAGTAACACAAAGTAGTGATGGGAGAAATGACAGTTTTAATGTTTAGTATGACAGTTTGACGATTTTCCATATTAGAACAACAAACCTCAAATATATATTTTGAAGGTTTTCTTTTATTTTTTTATTTTCCGAAATACTTTTGGTTTTAAATCACCCTTGAATCAAACCGAATAAAACACAATAAAAATTATTTAAATTGGTCAAACAGTTTTTGAGTTTTAGAAAGACTAACAAATATAAATAAAGAGAAGAAGAAAAAGAAATGTAATAAGACAATTCACATTATTATATAGTTATGTCAAAGGTTTGAATTGTTAAATATGAATAAAAAAATTAAGACGAAAAATATAATAGTAATAAGGTGGATGGGTGATTAATATTATACTTACCTAACTTATATACTTTGGTTGTAACTTTGTATTATTTATGTATAAGTATAAAATTATATTCAGTTCCTATAGTTTCAGTTCCTATTCAATATATTTCACAATACATTAATATATTAGATTCTTTAGGTTAGGCAAGAGGTATTGAATATTACAAATTGTTATTTTTACTTTTGTGTAAAGAGAAAACTTCACAAAAGCGAGTAAATTCTTTTTTTTTAATAAGTGACAACAATTTATATAAAAACATTTTCATTCATAGTCATTTATAAACTCACGACATTTTAAAGAAGACAAAACATTTACACCTCCCCCTCACGGAAAGAGTACCTTTGCTTCGCGAAAACTGGCAACAAATTCGCTTACATATGAGCAACAAAGCCATTAAAATTAGTAAACTTGTTCAATTATAACGATTAAAATAAGCATTTGGGACGATATATAACTTTGTTCACTTGTTGACTTTATAACTATTGTATTGTTTCACATTCTATGCTCTATTTACGGTGATATACACCTAATGCTTGACACATTATATGGCAGAGCATCAGAGTGAGACGGTATTCTAATCAAAACCTTAATCCTTTTGAATGAGGACTGGCGTACGTGACTGTTTGAGCAAAGTTTGTCTCCGCAATAACCATTGATTACATAACACCGCCTCATGTACATTGAATATAAATAATGACGGCAGTTACATAAAGAAACGCCATAAAAACGTAACGATCGAGGATGCGAAGCAAACAAAGGAATAAAGTTTCCCTTATTTGTGAGCGAGTTACTTTTGAGAAGATAATATTACGTTTCGGCAAAGATATTATACAAAGACATTGTGTTTTGGTTATCTACGAGTACATAGGACAATATTTTAAGAGGGAAAGGAATTTTTTAGGTGAGTATATTGAATAAATATTGATTTTCAAGTCACATTCAAGGAAAGGGTACATTTATTTAACCCTTAGTTGCTTCACATTCCTGTCAGGTTTATTCATTATTTTGACGAACTGTTTCTTTTAGATGTAATACGTACTAAAAAATAAGGAATAAAATTCCTAGAGTAGAGATCACAGTGTATATTTTGACAAGCCAAAAAGATGTGACATAATAAAAGATTACAGTATTAGTTTCAGTTTTGTATATTTTACAGTTATTTTAAAAATGGTTTGTTCTAACAATACGACGTACATTTTAATCATATAACAAAGTTTTTCAAGTTTTATTTTGTATGCAATAAAGGATATATATATTTTTATTTATTGCTTGATACATGTGTTTTAAGAGTCTACTAGAAAATTAAACACGTGACATCCTGCAAGGGCCCTGCCTAATATATATTATAGCAACATATTATATGTTTTTGTTTTTGTTTGTATAAGGAAAATTAGACTTCACTACTGAAGTAGTGAACCTTTATATCATGCATTTGTTTCTAAAAATTCATAAAATGCTATAAATGTAACTGCAATAATAATAATTTATTAAATATGCTATTTGTAAATTTCATATTCTTCAATATGACAACCGTTTTGTTTGTTATACGTAAATATGACGAACGCTTTCTTTGTAAAGTCAAATTGCTTCATGAGTGAACGTAAGATACTTTTGAATAGGTTTTGTATTAAAAATTCTCTTCGAAAAACTTTTTTAATTTTTATACAACGAACACTAAGGTTAGTGACAATCCTTGGTTGTATTATGATACTTATTACTTAACGAGTAATTATTTATTTAATTTAAAAAAAAAATAATAAGTAATTTTTTTTCTATTTATTAAAATAAATAGAAAAAATTAGGACTTTTATGTTACAGAGACTTGTCAGTCCTATCGGACTCACCTAATAGGTATTCACAACACATTAAAAAAAAACGAGTAAATGAATGATGAAATCGATCTTTTGACAACAGACAATACTTTAAAAATTCAAGAAAGGGTTCAAAAGGATGAAAAACTATGCAATTCTCTAAAATGCATTTTCATTATAAATATATTTTCTTTCTTTACTTATTGTATTCACCAAAATCATTAAATAGGCAAAGATTGCAAATTTATGAATAAAGTATTTCATTGATTGATACGATGTCCAATTCATTAGGCGGTTTATGACGTCGTCATTGAGAAACGACACATCATATTCAGTTACATTAATATGTTGTACCTGTGTCTGGGTCTAACGTCTCGGCGGCGGGGCGGAGGGGCGGCGGGGCGGTCGCCACAAGCCTCACGGAAGTCCCAGCTCATTCTATCTTATTTCACGACCGCCACAACGGAAAAAGAAATGAAGCAATAATTGCTGCTACTACACGTACCACAACCTTTTTCAATATTATTGATTTCCATCGACGTTTCTTAAACCGCTTTAATACCAAGTACTCAGTAAGGGTAGCAATGGATGAAGAAAGCAAGTAAAGTTTTGCAATTCGGTAGGGGGAGAAACGGCGCCTCACGTGGCTGGAGCCAACGATCGATAGCTCGTGCGACAACTGTTGCGTTGCCTCTGCCATCCCTTTCTAACTCTATGTCCAACTTAACATGAAATGAGATGGAACGAAGGACTTCGCCACGAGCTTATGGCGCAAAACTCACGCATGAGTCGTCGTGTCTTGCTTGCTCTTTGGTCGTTTGTTGTAGACGAAAAGGAGAGAGAAAATGCGGCACGCGATGCTCCTAAACCGTCAAAAAGGAGGGCGGCTATGAATAACAATGCGGGTGGACTGCGGGAAGGATGTCCTTATCGACGCGGCCCCGCGCCTCTAAACTGTACGACTATTTCATAACCCGTTACTAGCATCTGCAACGATATATATACTACTCTTTGCTCCTATCCTTAAATTTATTATTTTGGGTCAGATGCTATCGTTTAAAGAAACATCGGAATCTGTTGATAGCTCAGCGATTCTCCGGGGACACCTTGTACTTTCTTAATATATTTTCCATTCCTAAACTACATTAGCGAAGAATACTATTAGCTGTTTTTTAAGATGCAGTCTAATTTATTGAAACTAGTTTCCGTTTCATAAACAAGGCCTTGATTTTATCACAGTTTAAACATTTACATTTATCTTTACGCTGTGATTCTATTTTATACATACTTAAATAAATTGTAGTTTAGTGATAGGAACTTCTTCACTGCAATCCAAACTAACTAGCACTGCTAACATTGATATCTCTATCCAACAGGCAAAATACTATACGTTAACTATATATTTTGTTTAAGTTTCAATAACTAAGTAAATAATAAAGATAGGCGCAGGTAACAATAAATATTTTGGCCTCAAAAAGACCAAAACACACACATTTAAATATATATGTTCGTAGACTGCTTAGAAAATTGGGTTAGTGTCCGAAGCCTGCAACGGAACACAGCTGAAAAAAGTAAAAGTGACCAATATTTAAGATTGAAATCAAGAGAATATAGACTTTATTATTATTTATTATTTAAAAATTTATGTACACAGAAAGACAATTAAAAGAACACAACAGAATATTACAGACTTTCCACAAAATTTGAAATTTGAGATGTAAAATAACTGAAGCAAGAATCAATTTAATAATGCTTAGTTAATTTTTTTCTGGACTACTCTGATTTTTGTTTTATGGTTCAATTTTATTACAACTTACCCTATAACTACGGTATTTTTAAAGACGTGGAGCTTATTAACTTTTTAGAACTTTCTTTAATTAAATTTCGAAAAAAGAATTAGGAAATTGAATATTCTAAGAAGGCAGCAACTAGTTGTTCTCGAAATGTTTGAAATTCATCTTAAGGAACAGGGTAAGTGATAATAATGCGACAACCAAGAGAAGGGTTCCGTCGGGAAGATTAATGAGCACGTCGTGTCGTCGCGAAAAATTACACATTCATAGCTCACGCTGACGAGCTGAACAAGTGAAGACAGTGAGGAGTGGATTTACATAATATAAATATACGTGTAACGGCCCGTGTGGATAGAGCCACCGTGCTCTCTGATAAACTGAATTGAATATCATATTCTAGTTTGTCTTTCAGTCTGCATAGATATAGAATAACATCAACCAAGATGTGACGTCCAATCTAACTTTGGTAAATGATCTATGAAAACAAAATTATATAAAATGATTTATGGTTGACACTCTTAAACTTATCAAATATTTATACAGCCTTCATTTTTCAGACATATCCAAAGCTTAAACCGATACAGACACTCAAAACTTTAAGCAAGTACTTAAGCCAATATGAAATCCGGATAATAACCCTGAAGTAAACTGTAACAGCTCTCAGCGAAAACGTGGAATAAATAAGTAATATCCGGGTCCCCGTGATTGCTCCACTCCGGATGTATCCTCTCAAGAGCTAAATCAGACTTTAGGTTAAATCAAAGTTATAAAAAGCACCAAAAATCTTCAAGCAAGTCGAAACGTTCTGAATAAAACAAAATTTGGAGTTTCGCTAATTTTTTATGTTGGAGTAGCTTCCTGCTTGAGTTTTTATTTACATTTATCATCTTATACAACAATGGACCTTAAGATAAAACATACTAGATTGTTTTTACATCCATTTACAATTCGTGTTAGTGTTCTAAGAGCTTTAGAGAAATCTTGATTTCATAACCATTCTAAAAGTACAATTTTTTTGCTCCCAGTATAAAGGTTCATAGAAGATAACTAATGGATCCTTTTAGCTTTAACATTTAGGTAATAAAGTACAAAGTGTTAAGAACTCCACAGTGTATATAATAGACAATTTATAATTTATGTTATTATCATAGTTTTATTACAATAAGAAAAAGTTTAAAACGATATTTTTCACATCTTCACTTTTACACTAAACTTTCTGAAATGTTTCTCTTATTTCCTCTAAAATGTTGTTATTCTTTTTCACAAAAAATGTAAGGACATGTAAACAGTTCAAGGTTTGATATAAAGTAAGCTAGAGCGTAAAGAGTCAAGTATAGTCTTCCAAAGAGATTTGCAGCTTACATTGTGCTAATAGATATGGATGTAATCTTAAACTATTATTATTATTACTATATACATTATGGGTGGTATTATTTCCATAATTTTTGAGCATCTTGAATAATATTGATGTGTAGTAGTGGAGTGAAAATATCTTTCAAAGTTCTCTTGTTCAAAATTACCTGAACCTTATAGTAGCCTTTTTAGGTATGTAAAGCTTATCGTTAAACAAGGTAATTATTTAAATAGCCATTACAGTCTAATTATCTACGTTGTAAATTGTTGGCTTCAATGCCATATGTTAGTTTCTCGTGGGAAACGACACCCTACAAAGTTCCTTCTGTATCTTTCGGCGGCCATGACAACTGTAGGTACCTACATTGTTACGAGTTACTTAAGACTTGTCGGTTTCAATGTTCTCTATTAGAACTAATGTTGTGAATGTTTGATCTATTTAGTTTTTCTTCTATCAGAGAATGTAAGACGGGAGGTAGTGGATTCGTTTGCTGATGTCAGGTCATCTTGGCCTAAACAAAAATACACCTCTACCTTTTGTTACACTTTTCCCATATGTGGGGCAGCTGGCTTTTTAATAGAAATAAGCATTACCTTTGTACAATTTTCTGTTATTCTGTTGCGTCCTTTTTAACTATCTTTGTGTGTACATAAATTGTTAAATAAATAAATAAGATTAGGTTTCACTGCCTGACACACAGTCCTAATTGATTTTAATACAGAGGAACACAAAGCTATGATATTATATATCCCAGTAGGGTGTTGTAAAGATTATGTTATACGGTCAGTCAAGGGTCAGATATCTCCGTGATCATGGCACTTGCAACAATGCCGAAATAATATTACAACAAAAAGGTCCATTTCTAATATTTAGCTCAGCAAATGACTCGACACCACCTGATGATAAGCAGTAGAGAAGTCCATATGTGAAGACAGCATACCAATACGTGTACATGGTATAATGCCGATAAAAACTATAATCATAATATATAATAATATTTCTCACACTCACGCCTATTATCTAGCTTAAAGTAAGCATCATAAAGCGATTTTGTTACGGATACTAGACAACGGAGAAATATAAATAGTAATATGTATATAAATATCAGAAATATACTAAAACTCGTGAACAGATATTCACACTCAGCATACAATAAACTGCCTCTACCGGGATTCGAACTCAGGACCTCTAGCTAAGAAGATAGGGATACTACCAATACATATTATACAACTATGATAAAAATAGGGGGTCCTAATAAACAAGAAAGAAACACCCTTAGTTTGGCTTCAAATCTTCGGCAAAGGCTTCATAATAGGCTTGCTGATATTTGACAGATTGGATGAGAGAATATTTAACTAAACTTCAAGTTCGTCTGAAAAAAAAGTGTTTCTCTCAAATCTGACTCCCAAATATCCATTAGCGGGCAGCGACAACTCAACGCATGAATTTACATTAGCCGCGTCAGTCCCGTCCCAATTAGAATATATTAACTCGTATTTTTGGCGCACCCGTACTTTCCCGATCATTGTTATGCTGAGCATATCTTCATTCCGAGCTTATTTATATTTCAAAAGTTCATTTATGGCATAAGAAATTGGAATTCTTTATCAATTTTGCACTGGTAGATTCTAAATGACGTTCATTACAATAACTGCTAATAGATAAATAATCACAAACTGTAGTCAGATTCAGATCTAGTTAAATATTTTGAAATTGTACCTTTATTAAGAAAAAGTCGGCAATTTTAAATATAATCATTAATTGGTTAGTTATTTACCAATGTTGGGTAGTTATATGATACTGTAGATCATCCCAGAAAAGTACCTAGCCGTATGTTAAAACAAACACTGTAAATTAATTAAGCCTTAATTCATTATTATTAACTTAACATTATTATTTCATCAGCTAGGGTCGCTAATAAGAAGTTAATTATGTTAAGTAACAACTTACAATAACTTCTTACGTAAGTTGATTGAGATTTTAAGTAAAACTATTTAAGCAAGTCTTTAAATATTCATGCAACCGTAAGTACCTATTCAAATTCTAACGATGGTGCTTAGCTGACTCTTTGCTCAAATTTGTACATGTCTTGCGCCTAACAAATTCAAATATTCTTTAAGAAACAAATTGATAATAGATGTTCCTTGTGACCTGTGAAAACGACGAAACTAAAATCATTGAAGTAATCGCCGCCGGTCATAATATTAAACCAATGGATTTTTTTTCGTTTTCTTGATGAAAAAAAACGGACATTTACGAACGGGAGAAACGTTTTTGAATAAAATATTCGTCTTGACGACATTTGTATGTTGATGTTACAGACTCCACCTTCATCCTATAAACATCCAAAGAGATTCAGACATTCAACCAAAAATTTATTTCCAAAAGCAGCAAAATGGGATATCTATCTGCTAGAATTTTCTAGATTTATATTTTTATAGCAAACATAGCAAATCATCACCAGAATCAACATCATCTCTGGCATCACCGCCATATAGGTGGTAGGGATAGTAGGAGGGGTCCATAAGTGAAGGGAGAGAAAATCCAAAATTGCGATCAAATAGGTAAAAAAGGGTTTTGTATAAGCACCGACGAATAGGTAAGATATAAATAGTCACTTAATCATAAATTGAAGTCAGTTTTCATAAGTACTAGGTTCGAATATAATGTTGCTTAGGGTCAGCTGTCAACATTTATAAATTAGGCCATTATTTTCAAGAACTGTTCATTGAGAAACTTCAAAACCAATTATTAAACTACATTAGAAGTGGAAGAAGTAATTTTTTCTTGCGTCAATTTTATGTAGAAAGTTGACTGAATTGAACCGCTGCGCTAGTTTGAAATCTTGTTTTTCAAATTAAATACGTGAATCATTTAAGAATCAGCTATAAAGATAAAGTAAAAATATATATCGCAATTCACTAGAGCATTCTCTTCAAACGCACTCCAACTGATATAAATATTAATTTCTTAAGTACCCATTAAACAGACCACCGAGTTTAACTGGAGAACACTCCGAAAGGATAGAAAGAGATGAAATTTAAACTCTGTCTTTTTACATCGCAAATCACTGCTTCAATATACTGCTAGCTATTCATACTTCAAGTTCCCTTGAAGTAAGTAGGTAAAGCTTATAAATGACTTCACAGCAAATTCCCGAGGAGCGGCACATTGTTGAGCAACAGAACAGAACAACCGCGGAATGTTGTCTCGGATAAGGGCTCGTATATAACATGTTACAATATACTTGTAAGGAACACACAACATTCTTCCAATGTTCATCAATTTAAAAACCTCACATGTTATTAATGATCTTATGAAATTTTCTTTGTTTATTGATAAGTAGACATTTAGTCATATTACTTTAGATTTATTGAGCCGCGATATACTCCCGAGAATCTAGAGACAATTAAAAACTATTGTCTGGGTTGTACAACTTACATACTAGAACCAAGATACTATACAGAGTGGTATTGCTAGCCTAAGTTGTGATGCCGCTCTGACAATTCTCCACAACAAAATAAATTGTCTGGTTTTTCACTACTTAACAAAATAACAGGTCAAGAATACTTGACCTGTTATTTTGTTGTGAAGAATTGTCAGAGCGACATCACAACTTAGGCTAGCAATAGTAAGTGTGTGTGTGTGTGTTTGTGTGCACGCACACACACCCACGTGTATACACTTAGTAATCCATACTCCACAGGCTCACTCTTACACTTACTATTTTTATTTTATGTTTTCTCATAAGTTGTTTATTAATTGTGCAAACTTTGACTCTGTTTTCTTTTTACTGGAGGTCGGCGTTAGTGTCTGCGACACAGTTTTATTTTAAACTAATGTAGCCATTATCGTTTACTTTTTTTATGTATGTATGCCTATTTTTGTTTCAATAAATAAAATTGTTTGTTTGTTTGTTTGTTCTTTTTTTATATTGTCTTGATTCCGTAAATAAATGGAAGACGGTGGGCTTAATAAATTTTAACGTTGCTTACGTAACTTAGTAATAGTTACGGATTTTAAACTTCAATTTGTTTGTATTTATTAATGTCATCATTTTATATATGTTATACAATATTAAGTATTTTTCTCTTGTGACAGGATTATGTGAAGAAATAAAAGTAAAAGTAATGTCATTTTGATTACTTCGTATAATAATCGATAAGACCATGATAGCTGATGATGACGCTTATTTTTGAAAGTAAGCCTTAAGTGCTTATCATCTCTATGTATTCACCGAGTCGTTGAATGTCCCCATTCCATTCCATGATGAATAAAATGTTCATCCTCGAGATCTGATATTGCTGAGGTCATTCTTCTTATCATTACATTGAGGAATATGTAAAAAGCTAGTGCACTTAGGTATATTTTGTCAAACCTCTATGTTTTTGATCAACTCAAATATGTACTTTAAGAAAACATATAATATGTACTATAAGAAAGCATATTTCAATCAGTTTCAGTATTGAATTTCAAAACATAATTAATATTTTAACAAGATGACCTCTAGACATCGGTGGCAAAAGTCCGAAGCAACATAAAGTAAGACAGAGACGTCTTCAAAATCTGTAATAGAAATAACTATATGAGATTTTAATAGAATATTAAATAACCCCATAAAAAGTTTCTTAGTTAAAACATTGACAATTGCGATGATTAGAAAACAAGGATTTTACCTAAAGTCACTAGTTATACGAACTCAGGTAAAACTCAGGTAGAACTCAGGTCTGGGAGCCAAGGGATGCTGGAAACGCATTATAAACTGGAAACGCATTGGGATAGCCTTTACTCATTTGATGATGATACGAGTTCTGTGATGAAATTAAATAATATTACAGTTACCGCAGCCATAGTGCGAACTCCAACCGGGATTATGCCCATTGCCTTTATTCCTCGCACCACTTGCACATTCACCAGAAATAAATAAACCACTCTCTGATTCTCATTAGACATAAGCTCCCAGGGCAAGCTGTACACGGCCCCGTCAAGAACCTCATTCTGTAAAAGTTGTAGGATGGTGTAGTTGAAATCTTAAGGACTGTTCAGTTTTAATAGATACTTGGTTTCCCTACTAGTTACAAAACACCTAGGCTCGGGCTCTCATCCTTGTTCTGTTTCCCTATCAGCAGTCAAAAATATTTGCGGATGGCGAGTAACAAATAATATTGATCTTTCATGAAACTGAAATAGTATCGGGTCCAAAATAATAACTTTCCAATCCATGTAGTATACATTTCTGATATATATACATATAACTATCTATTATATATTCCCTAACACAAACTCGTAACGATGCGCGTGAGCATGAGAAATATTATTATTATAAGATTCTGAACTGATTCGAACTGGGTCCCAGTCTGGGCGCCAAAATTAAAAAAAGCTATAATGATCATGAAATTATTTTGAAAAATATTACGTATTTTGTTGCTGTTCAGTGTTCTTGCCTACTACTATTGGCTCCGCTAAATTTATTACTAACAGTAATTACTTTTTGACAATGTGCAAACTATATTTACCCGCGATCCAAGAAATTCAATCACGACAGACAACTGAACTAACTGCTGTGTCATTGCTATTGTCAATGTACCATATCTGAACAGCGAAGGGGTATCCTGGAAACGTAAGATGGGAGCTATATTATTGCTTAAAGGAAGAGAATACAGATAATACAAAATATAAATTAGTAAGTAACAATAAATAGCTGACCAATCTCGAACATTCTAGTAACAAAATGCACCCAGTTATTTGATGAAACGCGTAGTATAAACAGAGTGATGGTCCAAAAGCCTTTGATATTTTTTCTGTAAAACTGAAAAGTTATTTTAAGTTTAATTGATTAAATATCTTATGAACCCAATGTAAGGTCGTGATATAGTACTCACTCTTTTATCAATTTATGGTGATTAATATTTTCGACCAGCATCGTAGAAATTTTTATATTTTCATCAGAATCGTAACCCACATAATTTTTATTCCCGCGTGAACCACGAGGATGAGGAAAGTTCCTCAAGTTATAATCTAATATTTTTAAATGACCCCAGATATGAATGACCATTACCGATAAATACAAATCAAAAATATTGAAACAGGAGCCGCAGTCGTAAACTAGGAAAATGTTTACACAAGATATGAAGATGTATCTATAAATACTAGCGTTGATGTCGAAAGGAACAATATAGTAGACAGCGTGTTCATAGGTGCCATTCTGGGGCCTATTGGAGCCATACATCCCTGCCATATAGTTGTTGACAATGGGAGTGAAATTGAAAAAGAACGTGCAGAGGCAAACTTGCGCATGAGCAACTCTGGTCAATACTGTACAAAAGTAGTCTACTCGGTCGCTCATCTGAAATATAAGCTTATTGGTATTAGTTGGCTCTACTTAATAATTTAGCAAACTTAAATAAAAATGCTTTTTTATAGCAAAGAACAAATTCCAATCTGAAAACCATGATACATAACCGACTCGTATAAGTAATATAGATTTATGTCAACTTGTAGCACATACAATACTTTGTCAGTATTATGATATTTGTAATATTCCCCAAAAAATAGTAAAATTTTTTACTAATTCATTATCAAGTAATTTAAATTCATTATTTCATTTAATTAAACATGTCAAACTTCTATAAAGCTACAAAATCTATTCTATCTACCTTATTATTTACCTTCTTAAAATAAGGTGACTTAGCCTTATGATGGAATAAATGCATTTTTATTACAAATTCCTTCGTCACCTCCTTGTACTCTTTTGTCCAAGGTAGAGAAATTCTTTGCTAAAAAATTAACAAATACATTTATTAAAATGTACTTTGAAGCTACTAATGTTACTATTAAAAAATGGAAAAAATTGTAATGTATTGTAATTGTAACCAATATGGCTGTGATGAACAAGATTTAAAATAACAAGTGGTACATGTTAAAGAATGCGCCCAGACTCGAACTTTGGGCTCATACCGGTTCTTCTAAGTTGTACTTCTTCTTAGTAAACATCTACAATATTATAGCCTAGATGATTGTTACATTTAACAAACTACTTACCAAGCCAATTATATTCATAAAGACTGCTATATAATTTTGGCCAAGTTCAAAGAAACTGATGACACCGCTGTTTTGTTTCAAGTACGCTGTAGCCGCAATGAAGACATATAACCAAGTTATGAACAAGGTTATGTTACTTCTAAAAGGCAAGGGTTTCTTATTCTCACCGAAGACGCGATGAGGCCATGCATCGAGGAAGTAGAGCAGCATTCGCAACTTCTTCATGTAGGCTAATTCCATGGGAGAGCTTATTTTCCTACACAAGTAATTCAATATGTGATGGGTGCCTCAATAAGTGTCCTATCACAATTCTATCCATGACTCATGCAATAAGATTTATTTATTCTCTATAAGTTTATATTAAAATTGAGACTGAATGGTCAGCTCCTAAGTTAAGCTTTGCTAATGCTCTCTAAAGAACACAAAGAACAAATCATATTTTTTTTGTTGGAGAAGTAGAATGCATCATCCGTACAGTAGTCGACCCCAATTGTTCCCCCAACTGTAGATGTATGTCGCAAATAGTTATTTAGGATTTGCGAATTAAAAGTTACTGGGTACTTAACTATGAAGGACGGCACTCTACGGTCCCGGTAATGCCCTCCAACCTCCCCTACAGCCATACCCTGTCCACCAGCACAGGAATTCATCGTATCTCTAGTTGAAAGTCGTATAAGGACTTACCAAATTTCTGTTACTAGTCTAGTAAAAACTTAAATTGTTAATTAACTCACAATTCATGCTTTATACTTCTCAGAACTTATTTCAATAATCCCAATCTCATTATTACGTCTCGCCACAGAACAGGCAAAAGCCGCCTCTCAATTTTGTTCCGAATCTCGTTCGCAACATAGTATGCGCGGTTCGGGGTAAAGGCGTTTTCCCTCTCCTGGCCAATCGTTATTATCATGCCGGTGACAACCAGTGCAGCATTTAAAATCTGTCCGTCATAGGATTTGAAAGCGGAACTCCGGTTGGTCACCGGTCACCGTTAAGAGCAATGCTCCGCTCTCTCTAAAAAAGCCTTTTCTGTGTGTGACAATAGTGGTTTGTGCGCAAAATTTAAGCCTACGTGACTACGCTTTGTTCCAATCACCGTCAGGACACGCCGCAAACCCCACGTTAGGTGGGGACTCGACACCAGTATCTAGCATCTTCACGGCTTCATACCCTGACACTACCAAAAGTGACTAGCGCCACAAACATACCTAGGAGAACATTCAATGATGTCACAAAACGTCCTTGAGGAACTCCAGAAACATTGTTTAATGTAATAACCACGAGCTATATAATATAATATGATAATTTACAACAGCTGAAAGCGTCGCTTTTTTGTGGTGACGGTTTAATAGTCTCGAAGCACCAAAAAGGGGAAAATAAAATTCATGCAAAAGTCGATGTTATTCCCTCTTGGGTGTAGCATCGACTTTTGCGACGAAGCTCAGAGTTTCAGAGTACGCAGCAAACCTTAACACAATGGAAGAGCTTCCAGTGTATATTTTTATTACCAAATACACAATTTATATTCCAACGTTCAGAATATTTCATCGAAAATATAGGGTTAATATTTGCGATGTTTGAAACACACATAAATTCAGGCACAAATAGCAAGCGAATTGCTTTGCCCGTTTTCTTGACCCACTTCTCCTTATTTTGCGTAGCTCTTATATGAAAAAAGATATACAGAAGCAGAAGGTCATTAGTGTTTTGTTCTCAAACCGGTATATTTTAATAGTTAAACATATAGAAAAAGATTTACTCGTATATTAATAATCTCATCATCTCTGCATCTACATACATTCATAATACAACTCTTCGAATTCATAAATATTAACGGATTTTTTTTTGTTTTATTTCTTATGGCTTTTATTTCACCTAATGGTAGGGGATGATAAAGCCGAAGATGGAAGCCAATTATGCCTGGAATCATTAACCATAGAGGAACTGGTTATATTGCCTCAAAATTTCATACAACATGGTTTCCTTCAAAAAAGGCGTGAAAAAGCACTTTTTGGGCCAGCAAAGTAGACATGGCTAGGGCAGTATGTCGCATGCTGCACTTGCTATCTTTACACAGGGACGCCTCTACATCAGGTGGTGTCAATTTATTTTCTAAGATTTTTATAAAAAAACCCAGAACATAAAAATCCTTTTAACAACACTATTCTTATGGCGGTAGATTTAGATAAGATAGTGGCAGCTAGCTAGACAGACTTGAGAAAAGCCCTACTACCAACCAAATTGTTACAGAGAATACCACCAGATCTGAGGTAGGTGTTCTGGTTCTAATCTCAGAGGCTTTCATTACCTTTTTTCGTATTTTTCGTAACCACACCATTTTTCTGGAGTCTAACCATCTAATCTATCTCGCTTGACTAACGCGATGGAATTTTATTTAGTTCTAATGGCAATATTATATCTATTTAGCTATTAAGTTACATTATCTATTTTAATTACTATTAAGTTACTTTGGCACACAACTTGATTGGTAAAATTATGTTCCGCAATAAGTCTAACTTAACAACGTTTAGGAAAAACACATTTGCACTTAAATTCCCAAACTTCCCTTTAATTGTAAGAACTGCTCAATTTGACGTTTGTCCATTTAAACTTTGGCTTCTAGACATATTTTAATCTTAATGGCCCCTTTGTCCACGAACTAAATTAAATTTAAGTTATTCGTATCTCTTACATTCCAATTCAATAAGAAGGAATAGAATGTCTTTTAGGAACGTTAAGTTATTTGAAACTTAGACTATCCATACATACACTTTTGACTTATTTTAATAGTTTAAAAAAAATTAGGGTGAAAAAGCTTAATAGTCGCCATTGTAAAAACATTCAATGATGTCACCGGACATCTCTAGTACAAGTAGTCTTTTTTAGTTGTATTGTAAATTAGAAGTTCGTGCTCAACGGAATCGGAAACATTATCAGCCGTTAGTTTAGAGTGAGCCTTCTGTTATCGTATATTTACTGTTCTTACCACAGCACCGGTAAATTATCCACCACCCTTTGTTTAATATTAAACTTTAAACCCCAATTTCACCCTTTATGCTAATAAGATTACTTTATTAGCTTCGCTTTAACTGTGAAGGGTGCAGGTAAACTTATATTTCTGTTTATTTCATGTATTTGGAATCTTTAACTTTGTTCCTAAAATGTATTCATAAAACCAATAAAAGTATGTTTTCATTTATCATTTTTAAAGTAGTAATAATGAAGTTCTTTGTATATTATCACAGAGGAGCAACCATCCACCATAGTGGGCAAGATGGGCCTGCCCACATTTCTGTAATGACTTATGACGTCACATTTTTACGATCTATTAAGATCAATCCAAGACATTAAAAAAATGAATCGCACGTGATTTGAAAAGCAGGTGTAGTATTTCTTTATTTTGATACTTAAATACTTTTGTTATGGAAAATAGCCAGTGTAATGAAAAAGCTAGTGTTTGGCCCACAGCTTTTCCCACGTGGAATATTACACTACAAAAATTCTTAGTCAGGGTCAGGGCGGCATATTTTGTATACATATCCTAGTACGCACTATATGCATGAACGATTTCAAACTGCGTTTCGCTCTTTGTTTTGAATGGCTCTGACCACAACCTTATTTGAGGGCATGATGTACGCCAGCAGAGAAGCAAGTCGCTCGTTTATGCTAATAAATTATCCATTTGTTTTCATTAATGTTAAAGTAAACTCGATCATATGTCATTGTCGATTCGATTTAGCTTACAAGTTACAACCATCTAAAATTACGAGATTAGTTACTGATTACTTGCTTAATCTGTGAAGTACTTAACCACAGTTTTTCTATTATGTGCAGTTAGCTGACAAGGGAGGAAAGGTTCTTAAATTATGAATTTATTAAATGTTAATATTTATAATGTGTAATTATGATTAAAGTTATTATGAATTTATTGTAAAAAGAAACGGTTTTAAAAAGGAATTCATTCGGTTTTAACTTACGAAGGTTCTTTCTTAGTCTTCATTTTCCAAAACAGCGACATTATTCTGAGTAACAATTCTTTATTAACCTTTTATATCGAAAGGGTTAATTGGTCAAGCACTGTATGTAATTAAAAAGTGTACAATATTCTTTATAATTTTTTCTTTAATTAGTTTCTTTAAGTGATGTAGAAAAAGCTCGGTTGATATATCCTTATATTATTATTGTCAATGTTTAGATGAATGTAATAGATACTTAAAAAAAGATGCTGTGGTAGGATTTCTTAATGACAACATTATTATAGAATGAGAGAAAAAACCAAATTTAGTAAGCATTCAATATTTTTATATTATAATTTCAAAACAAATTTACACAGCTTTGCGTTTGTAAAATGGAACTTGTTTTTTGTTATTAAATAATTATTCTTTATGTTTATTAACTGTAAACAACGCAGTTTGAGATTATACATAGTATTCAGTTATAATGAATAGAAAGAGGCCGCTAAAGGGGAGATTAGAGATTTGAGGGCTGCGGCTCTTATGCGGGCTTCTTGCGTAATTATGTTCATAGCTGAAATATGAAATCGTAACTCGATGCTTAACCAATTTTAGCAGGTATGGGACTTGATTTATTCATCATCACATATTCAGTATCCATAGTTACCACTATGTAGTGTATGAAGATGATATGAAATATTTATGGGCAAGTAATAACAACACTATTATTTGCATAAGGAGACGTTCCCACGGTGCGACAGCTGCAGAGGCCATTACGATATCAGTGAAGTAAATCAATTATCGTAATTGAATCATTTCACAAATAAGTAAGACATAGGAAATTGTAACCTATTTATTCTCAATAATTATTATGTATTTTTTATAAACGGCATATCTACTCCTAGAGTAATATCTTCTATAAATGTGTATGGTTCCTTTTAAACGGCTTGAAGTTTAGTTATTTGACAGTGACAATATTTGTGCTATCCTTAACGAGAGAGCAGGATATTCTGAACATAAATTTAATTTTGTATTGTTATTAGAATAAAGCTATTTGTGTTTTGATTTTCGAATTGTCGAAAACAATCATTCGAAAACGATTTGAATTCGAAATCTTTACAAAATTATGGTTAATGGGACATTATTTATGGACGGCGTTTCGGAAAACGTAGTGTGGGACCATGCGAGACGCGCTGCAATTAGATGGGATGAAGATATTTGTAAGATGGCTGCAGCGGGCTGGATGAGTGCTTTAGAAGTGCTCTAGAAGAGTCATATGTCTAGCAGTGGACGAGCAAACGCTTGACGATGATAATGATGATGATTGGCTTTCGATGCATAAAATGAGAGGGTTTGGAGTTGGAGTTATATAACAAGCACACTGACCAAAACTTTCAAAATAGTTTGGTTTTTCATATAACCAACTGTCATGTGTCCCTGCGGTCCGTATTTGCAATTCGGACCAAAAGTACATTTGTTAAGGCGAATATATGATTAATTACCCGAAAAACTTAAAGAGACAAGTGTGGGTGATTAAAAAAAAGTTGAAAACATTTTAATCCAAAAATCTTGCTTTACAGTTCAATCAAAAATTTAACGAATTCTGATTGGTAAGTTAAATAATTAATTTTCCATTCTGACATATTCTATAATATTGACATTACGACTTATATTAAGGTAATAGGTACTTGACATGTTTTGAATTATAATTTTTAAATTGAACTCTGTGAATGAGTACTTAGTGACTATATTTTCAATGTTGCGTGTCTAACAGGCAAAATATGACCGAACTACTTTAACATATAATTACTATATGATCCCACTTGAACCTGAACTGGAAAGATCCCGAAATTTTTATAAATAAATATACTTTATACCATTTCATTTCATCGGCCGATAATCCATAAATTAAGCATCTTGACATCTTAATGCCTTCTAACTTACTTAAAGCACAGGCTGGAATTTGAAATAAATAATTGTGGAGTTAAAAAGGCATCTGCATGCTGTGGCGTTGCCAACCCATCGTAGAACAAAGGCTGGCGGAGGCATTGGCAGGGCGAGGTGGCGGCGTGCCAGGCCGAGACACCAGCTTGGCGGGTTGCTTGCTACACTAACGATGCCGGGAAAGGGTTCGATACACACAAGATTTTCGTGTATCGTTTTTTTTACTATTGAGTTTTGCCTTTTTGCTAAGAAGGCAAAACTCAATAGTACAAGTTACTTAATGAAACTAGAACGGTGCCTTATTATACTCACGATACTAATATTTACATTGTACTAAATACTTACCACCGTTTATGCCCGTTTTAGGATTAGGTATCGAGTCGTAATCGTGGCGTTGGAAAGGCTATGGGTATCGAGTCGAGTCCTTAGGTAATACCGTAAAGTACACACTCGCCTCAATTATACGTTATAGCAAAATGGAGTATTTTTAGACCAGATTACCATTGATTTGATTATTCAATGCACACCATTTATAAGACCAGCAAAGTTTGAATCCAGTCACGTAGGCTTGTTAGATCGCTCGCGCTTAGGCTTCTTTTCCACTGAGGTAACTAAGTGGTGAGCTAGGAAAAGCACCCACCGATACAATTAATTTATTTTATTCTCGCATTGTACAGAACTGTAAAAATTAGGACTTTTTATATGTATAAATACACCAAGTTTTGTACATACAAAGTAAGCGACTGTTTTGAAACGGTTTTAATAGTCGCACTTCAAACATCTATGATGGAATAATACCCTTAAGGCCTTATAGCTGTGGTGCTGGTCGTCCCCCGACGCTGACGCTGATGCCAGACTCTGGCACTTAAAATCGTCATCTAAATGTCAAATACAATTTCCTGAACTTGTCCCGTGTTCCGATTCCCTATTCAGTGCAGCATACTAATACCAGTTTGCGATTTATAGCCCTTTGCACTGTCGGATAACGTTGGAACAACAAAACGCAATTAGCTTTTTCAAAGATATCACAGTGCCAATAACAAACTGTCACAGGTAAATATTTCGATAATTATAAAAGTAAAATGCATAAAGGTTCTGACTACAAGGTCCCATGTCCGATCAAATATTCATCTTCTAAATATTTTATTATGATTTTCAAAATGTAGACCTTAGCAACAGTCAGCTTTAGTAAAAATAGATAGATAGATAAAACATTTATTTCCATCTCTACATCACGCACAAACCATCCAGACAGTACATAGATAAAAGAAGAATAAGAGAAACATTTTATAATAAGGTATTAAAGACCTTTGTGTGCGCTGCAGAAGTGCAAAAGGGTCGCAACTCAGTGACTAATTTTGTACACATCGGGATGTGAACAAAGCACTGATATTCTGCTACAACCCGAGGGCTTTTTAAAATTAAATTATAGATAGAAAAAAACAATTAAATATCAAACGTGTGTACATTAATATAACTAAGATGTGTGAGATATTAGATAAATAAAATAAGATAAATATTGTGTATTTTTAGATAATAAGAGTTTATGATAAGTAGTAAGCTGGGGTAAACAAGGGTAGATACCCAAAGAAATAAGCGAAGCAGACAAATTCCCAGACTGAAGCTAGAAATATAAATGTAATTCTGCAAGCAAGTCTGTCAAGTCAACGAGCGCATTCACGCGAAGCCCGTAGAAAGTGCGACGGTGACCTCGCGTGCTATATTTATTCAAATAAACATGTAACAAGATTAAACATGCTTCGACTAGGCCGACCAGTATGGAGGGGGTTTGGTCGCGGCTCGTGGCGCGTGTAGGCTTGGCTCCTAATTTGGTTAATGAACGCAATTACTCTTAATTATTATTGAACTGTACGCCCCGTGTTGTGTTGGCGCATTGATATACATGCATTAAAAATGTTTGTAATTTTTAAATTTTTACTGCTATATATAATAAATATCATTAGTGTTTAAGTTAGCTAAAGATGTGCCCGCTTTGGAATCTAACTGCGCTGGGAACCGCAAGAGGAGGCTGTGTAAACAGGACGTTTATATTCTGCCGCATCTCGCGAAGTAAATTAAAAGTTAATAGCCCTGAACATGAGACCGAAAACATGACTGGATCGAGTATGGCGTTCGTTGGGCGGAAGGGACACAACACAGACTTATGCGGTAGGATCACTTTCACACATTTTTTTTGATTTCACACAGGAGCGGTTCCTTCGTGTGACCATTTATTATGAGATTGATCATATTCATTATTTCCTACAAATGGTCTAATATTAACAAATTAATAATTAATTAATTATTTTTAATATTATTATGGGTTATATTTATTTTATTTATTTATTTATTTATGCATACATGAGAAAAAAAATATACAATTAGACAGGACAAAAACAAAACACACACAACAACAGTAACAACAACACAAACACAGTAAGCACAACAAAACCCCAACAGGAAATGAGTTGGGAAAAGCAAATAGTGTGAACACGAACAAAAGAAAAAAACAATATAAGAAATAGCTTATTTGCCGTTGGGAAGGAAAGGTCCTCGAGTAGCGGCCGCGTATCGAGAAGCGTAGGTAGGCCTCCCACAAATGCACCGACTATTTGGTTAAGATCCCTGGAAGTTGCTGGATGCTAGAATCCTTGGGAAAGGCCTATGTCCATTAGTATGCGTCTTTCAGCTGATTAATGTTGATAATTATGATGATTCTTAATACTAGGTAAAAGTTAGAATAACATTTTTAAGGTAGAGCCACTTATGTTTTACTCTAAATAATTTTAAAATAAGCCAAGCAATATCGCCACTATGCCAAGAACCATCCGCACGTAACTCCTCCAATACTTCGTTACAACATCAGTGGGTGGGGAGGGGAGGAAGGCGATAATAAAATAAGGTGCTCCCTGCAGCCCGCGCCCACTTCTAAATCAGCAGTGCAATTTAATAAGTACCAACCATTGCTTTTTAAATTCGCAACTAGTCAAAGATGGACTTGCAATAAAACGTCCAGATAATGTTGTCAGTAACTGGAGTCCAGGAAAGTAATTCACAATATGGACAGCTCAGCTTCAAAACAAAAAGAATTAAATTTAAAAAGTTATACAACTTAAAATTATTTTATTGAGTTGGTGCTTCACTTTCTATTGTTTCTGGATACAACTAAATAGATAGCGAGTTTCTCTATGGTCGAGGAATCCGGGAGTAGCTTACTTACATGACCTTACCGTCACTTATCATCAGATAAGATAAAGGGCAAGAGCATTTGCTTTACATTAGTAAAACAGATAAATTGAATTCTCGTTTAAAATCGATAAAACACCTAATAATGTCACTGATATAGCCAGCTATACCTACATTGGTCCGTAAGGTTGATATACAGTCTACATAACAACATGTAAGTGGACAATATACGAGCGGGATGTGAGAGCCCGCGCCCTGAGAAATATCCATTTGCAAGATAAAGTGTGTATTCACTTCGATGTGAATTGTCGGAACATATTTGTTTACTTTGTAATATTAACTCGACAAATAATATTATTATGTTTTGCTCTCTTTAAAACAATATTTCTTTTGTATATTAGGAAGAAGTGAAACGTCTTTTGTTTCCTTATTTTGAAATAACTTTAAAACAATAATGTGTATAGAGAAAAGATGTCGAGAAATTAGCCTATATTCATATTCTCAGGAAAATATGTTTGGTAGTCATGGCGGAACATTCATTTGTCATTTTAAAAAGAACTATGATATCAAATCCAATCGAATATCCTGTACGTTTCCAACTTGCAGGAGCGCATATTAGGTACCTACGGGATATCATTAACTGACTTCTTTATTTTTGAATCTTCAATAAGTAAAAATAATTGTTTTGCAAGAAAAAAAAATATTTTAAAAAGACTTTTTTTTCAATGCCTAATTGATAGTTAATATAAAAATAGATAGTAATATGCATATAAATATCAGAAATATACTAAATAATCATACAAACATCAATGACTCATAAACAAATATTCGTAACCATTTTACAAATATTAGCGCCTACTGAGATTCGAACCCGGGAGCTCTGGCTAAGAAAATAAGACAGGGATACTAACCACTCTACAAGACGGCTATCAACAACTATTATAATTATCAATTTTTTTCATATGTCTACATGCTACCATTTATAAGCATCTGATTATCATCAAGAGGTTGCTAATTAATAAAAGAATAATAAAAAAAAAGATTTATCAATCATAGAATGACGTCATTGACAGACCTAATAAATAAATGACTCAATGATTAATATTTTGTGACTCCTTTCTCTGTCGCACAGCTAGAGCTTGGAATTCCTTACCAGCACACGTATTCCCTCCTTCTAACCACATGGGTTCCTTTAAAAGAGGTGTGAAAAAGCACTTTAAATGAATATTCTTCCCATTTAACTAAAACAATATAACGAAGCCATTTCTCCGTGGGTGTTATTTAACCCGTCGTCCCACAGCCCTTATCGAAGCTAATTAAATGCTAAAATAATTAATATTCAGCGGACGCTGCCCATGCAATTATACCGGGGGTAGTTTGCATTCAAACCGGTGAGTTACTCTTAGTTCGTAGAGACGGGATATTTCGGCCTTACTGAATTCGGTATTTTGAATATTAATACAAAACATCACTACATATTACGTACATTGGTGTAGTTATCGTCTGTATTTGTAATTTGTGGTGTACAATAAAGCATATTTTATCTATTTAATATAAAATACATAGTTGTAGTGAAGATTTACTAGAAATAGTCGAACAAATTGTTTTATAAAACATATTGTAATTCTTTATTCATACCGGGCTCGTAAGGAACGTTAGTTTAAAGCGACTTGCTTACTTGTCAACTGTCTTACTTATCACTGTAGTATCTAGCACATTATTATTATTTAAACATAAATTTTAACTCTTCCCAGTCCCTCGACGTTAGGGCCAGAGGAGTAGTCGGATGATCTTACAATGAGCGGATTGGAATTGTGGTGCGCTTTGTCAAAGTAACGCCTGGTGTCTTTAAAGACTTACGAATCATGGATGATTGTATGTTTATTTGGTATATTTCTTATGGACAAACTAATATCCATATTTCTCCCTTACCTAGTATCCTTAACACAAGCCCTTAATGATGCTCTTTGGGCTAGTTAATTGGTGAGTGTGAGAAACATTATTATTATTATCCAGAGCCTCTGAGACAGAACGGTTTGACTGCCGTAGGTTGGATGACAGACTCAATTATGTCGTATACACAGGAGAACTTCAAGTCTAACCTCTTCTAAAAGTATCGTCGAGAAAATCGCTCAATGCCTTCATATTCAACCGGTAGAACCACAAACGAATCATTGAGCTACGAGACAGTATGGTCAGCAAAAACGCAACCTACATTCACAGAATGCAATCTATTCATCTTTCATTTAGAATGTAGACATTTGCATTTATGCTAACGAGGGCAATGTATAACTTAAAGATTTCTGATCCGAATAACATGATACTTTTTGTTGGATGCGATAAGTTACCATTTGGTTTCATACAAAATTAATTTAGTTTGGCCGAGTACTTTTAATTTTATGAGCATTTTTGTAGACTTAGAGTTAGACGATGTAATTTCCACGATACTTTGTTTCAAAAGCTTTTCCAGTCTTATTATCCAACAACAAACAGACAGGCATGTCGACAATACTAACAATCACACATCTAACCTTGACCTCAGAACCTGACCACTCAAAATTGTGAAAAATAAGTTTTAAACAAAACTAAAATCCGCCTTAAAAAAACAGAAAAGGAAAAAATAAAAGAAATTAGATATTTGTCCCATTTTAAACGATTTTTTGTAGTTGGTGCTAAGTTATTTCCAGAAACAATAGTAACTGAAGCAAAGACTGAAAACATCATTATGATAACTTCTTCAACTGAATTATATTTACCTTTTTAGTGTTACGAAGTGTGTTTACATTAGCTTAAAACTGTTTTTTCGCTTCACTTTTGTCCTCAACGTTATAGTCGGTTTAGCAACCACAACACTAGCATTAAACAGTCAGTGGCAGACCAAACATACTCTAAACTTAGCACTTCGTGCTTTTGCAATAAGACTGATTTTGTAACAATAAAGCTTATTTAATAATTATATGTAGATTATATGAAGTCGCTATAATTCATTGTAATCAATCCTGGTGTACTTTCAGGTATTTGTCCGTTTCTAAATAAGGTTAGAGAAAATATTCAATACTTACGGGCGTAAAAATTAAGTACGATTCAAAATCGTATTAAATATTAAATATCTATTTAGTTAAATGGTGAATTAAGAATTATCTTCCTATAAGATATAAATTAAGTAAATAGATTTCAAATTCCTTTTGCATTTTTACAGGTTTTCTTCTCATTTGAAGCGAATCGCGTGGAATTCCTTGCTTGCACACGTATTTCTTCATACAACATGGGTTCCTTTAAAAGAGGCGTGAAAAGCACTTTTTGGGTCGGCAAGTTGAGAGTGGCTACGGCAGTATGTCGCATGCTTCACTAGCTATCTTCACATATGGACTCCTCTACTGCTTATCATCAGGTGGTATCTCGATATATAAATAACTCATATATCGAAATACCACCTGATATGATAAATAAATGAGTTATTATAAAAATATGTATATGACACAAATGAGATAACATAAATGAGTGATTTATAAACAAAAAATCGTATATATTATGAGCGAGTATTATATTAACAGAAACTGTAAATAGGAAAAATGCGACGTAATTTAAGCTACCAAAAATTAGAACTCGAAGGTATTATTGGGAATGCCAAGATTGTACTTATACTTATACGACCGAACTTTTTATGTAATATAAAGTATATTTATCCGACCTCAAAGACTTCGATTGTCAATACAAGAGATCTCAATTAAGCCATTATTTCCGTAACCTGTAATTGACGCGGGAAACGGTAAGACGGTAATTATAGCCGCTAACATCACTGAGCTTCGTCAAACCCCTGCAACGAGCTCTTTGTTTAACTTTCTAGGTAAATAGAATCTAATTACGAATAAGTATAAACCCATTAATCGCAAAGTTCACTAGGTTAAATACATAGAATGTTGCTTTGCATTGGCTATAAAGATGGAGCGATCGACAAATACCGATGTATAAAATATCGCACTGTAAAACAAAAATATGTTTGTAATACTAATACATAATGACATATACAATTTGTAAATGTCATTACCAATACTAAAGGCTGAAAGTTTCTTGCGCCGTTTCTTCTCTGCAGATAGTTATGCAAGAGAATTATGTTTTTACATACTTCTACATAATTCTCTTATATATCTATTCCTTGATGATAATATTTTTTTCATCAACAGTTTTTAAATGTCGCACTAAGGTGCTAAGACCACAAGAGAAGAGTTTTAGTGTAGTTGCTCAAACGCTTGTCTGATTGGGTACCAACTGAATTTGTTCAATTTGGTATTGACCTTTCTGTTGTACACGGACTAACTTACATTTATGTTATTCACATCTCTTTCGAACCAATTCAATAAGAAAGGTTAAAATGACTTTAACACGTTGCACGCCATACGGCTCATATGTGAGCCTAGTCGAATATTCCATTAGGGCCACGGTAAAATCATGAATTCAGTAATTTTTGACAACTTAAAATTTTCATCCCTAGGTTTATAAAATGCGTTAATTTGTACAGAAAATTAAAATCAGCAATTTTTACCGTCTACTTTTCGAGATATAACAAAAGGCTGACGGGTGTGAGAAACCCTAGTATGGTCACTACGAGTCTCGAAAAAACCTAGAAATTTCCACAGGATTCAAAAACCACGCTATCCGGCTAGGCAACAGGGCCAGGCGGCTCACTTCAATATGCGATTTGTTCACTTCAATATGCGGTTGAACGTAGTACATGGCTCACGGATGACCCCCGTGGCCTGAATGGCTTAGCAACGGAAGGCTCATTTGTGAGTCCCGTGGCCCAATTGGAAATACTAATTTTTTCGCGTGGCGTTTAACGTGTTAAGGAGTTTCAAGTTAGTTGACACTAGACGATCTAAACATTTTTGACTTATTTTAATAGACATGTTTTATTATGCGCATTAAAGGTAAAAACGCTTAAGATACGCTATTTTAGAAACGTCAAATGACGTCACTGATCATCTTTTTTTTTTGGTTGTATTATACTGAAAGAACAGTACTGAACTTAATTTAGTTCATACACTACCATTTGGTGTACCATTACTAAAGCGGATGCATAATAATCAGGACGAGTAACTGAACCATAACTTGGATTTACTAAATTTAACGTCATCGTATATTATAAAGTTATGTACTGACCCAGTTCGCATTACACAACCCTAATGACTTGACAGTTGAAATGCTTCTTTAAAGGTACCAAGTCAAACGGAGCCGTACGGAGTCTGCTCCGCTCGTAGTGGAAAACTGACTTTATAACAGCGGAAGCGGAAATTTTGTTGCTAACAATAATTGGGTACCCTCTTCACTTACCCTTTCTCTTCACGGCGGAAGTCAATTGGGCATGTTTTTGTTATATTTGAATATTCTGTAAATGGGGGCATGTCAGGGGTGACGACATAAGAAAAATAAATGATATTTACGTTTTTATTACAAAATTCATGTTTTCTATAGATTACCGACCGAAAGACAACCTAAGGTCTATATCTATATATCTTTAAGAAAGTAGCGATATACTTTATTTTTACAATAGAAAGAAAGAGCATCAAAGCATTTTAATAATTTAATATAATAATATCTTTATTTCTTATCGCATAAAATTACATTTTTAAAACAAGTAACGAGAGGAATATTGGAATAGATGCATAGGTATCAGTCTCACACAGCAGCTAGGTATAAATATTCTCACCACTTTGAACCGAGCCTTTTTGTCTGCGCTTGCGCATATGTATGATATGTATATTAAATGTGTTGTTTTATGTCTGTGTATGTGTCTTTGTATAGTGTGGTCCTTATTGAGATTAATTTGTCAGTGTCAATTTTCAAGGTGCAATCAAATCTTCCACCTAGATAGTAAAAAACGGGTGCCTCATGAAAAGTCTATGACACGACAATCAGACTTCATAAAAGACAGAAACGGAGCTTAACACGAAACACTTTCACAGACTTATCACATTTTTTCGGTTTTTTTTTTAAAAGTATTAAAGCGTTTCGTTACATTTTATGATCATGGGAAGCCATAAAAAGTAGTTTTATGTCAATGTGTAATACTCGTAAAGCGTTATAAGCACTTTCTTTTCAAGTGCCTTTGGAACAGACGAAGGTCGATTGCCGTATTTAAAATGAAGTTTGGAAATGCTTAAGATTCTTACAGATTTTATTTTTCGTTATATAGTAATATTTTTATAGAAAGAAATTATGGAATAAGAATAAGGCTTCAAGAATATAAGGCTCATGTTAACTTTGAAAGTACGAAGAACATAAATAACTGATACATCGTTCTTGTGGAATCAAGTCAGGGTCACGGATGAAATAGAATATAAAATAGAAAAAAAATTGGTACAGAGCACATACATTAATATTTAAATAATACTAAAAGCTAAACAAATGCACCAAAGAGGCCTCCGCTCAGCATGATGTCGCTACACAGACTGCAACGACGCTGGTATTGCCGGATAGTGTTAGTCTAACACCATACGGCAATACCAGCTTAATATAACCATAGCCATAACAAACAAACAAACAAATAACTAACGACAATAACAATAACTAGCGCTAACGTTTCCAACCCTAAATTTGCAAAAACATCCACAAAAGAGGCTTTACGTTTCAATTGGTTTTTTTATAACGTTACAATACTTTTTATATTTTTTATTAGTTAGGGACATTGAATGCCATGTCAGTCCCATCATTAGCTAATTATTACTTAATGCTACTAATTTTAATTGAAAAATTGAAGGGCAATTATTGACGAGGCAACAAAACCGAAGAAGGGTTGGCCAAAATACTTTGAGAGGCACCCACATCAGACGCTTTGAGATTAAACTGACTAATCCATGATTACCACAGATATCACAATAGGGGGAGTCTATATTTTAATACGATAAATACGATTTGTTTGACGGAAACGAGGTCGAGTTACAATATTTGTTAACTAGTTTTTTTTTGTACAAAAAGTAAAATAAATGACTCGATACCGCCTGATGATAAGTAGTTGGAGTCCAAATGCTCGAATAGCTTGTTCAGCATGCACAAGAGGAAGGAACCTAAGAAGGAACCCATGTTGGAGTCATGGATGTTTGTATGTATTATATATCCTCTATTTATGTTTCTCCGTCATCTAGAATCTTAGATTCTTAATTGTGTACAAGGTGTAAATGTGAGCAACATTATTGTTTAATGTCACAGGAAAAGCGATCAATATGTATCGCATTAACCCATAAATGGCGCGTGTCTTTACCAAGTCTGCATTGCGTCTGGACGCGCCTACCCGCTCATTTGTCTTACTTTACTGAACAATTGAAAGGGAAAGATAAAAGACCTCAAAAGGAAATCAATCAATCCTTTTGCAAATCAAGCAAAAACCTCGGCGGTCGTGGGCTTGTGCGTACGTGTTAGATAAATCTATTCGCCATTATAATGTTACATTTCCACTAGTTTACTAATGATGGTAAGGTCGGAAACGAACGATATTATTCCGTAGAATATAACATATTTACATTGTTGCCTCGCATACCTTCCATCTTCACACGAAGGAAATATTGTAGTCATAACAACTCAAGATACCACTAAGAAGTCACTTGAGTTTTTTTATGTAACTTTCGTTCATTCATTTTATATTTCTTTCTAACGTTATTTTTCTACTGAGCCGCTAGCGTAGTGACTTTTCCGTGGTTCTCCGTGCATCATACTATGCAATATCCATAAAAATCTAAATAAGCTTCCTCAATGAAAGTGTTGCTGCATGAGACATTTAATAACGTCAACGAATTATTAAAATATAACGATAATAAAGCTACCATGTCCTTTATTTAATTAACACTGCTTATTACATGCTATTTAGGCAGGAATTAATAATGTTTTAATTTTAGTTTAATTAATAAATATTTGTATGCTGAAATTAGCTAAATGAGAGAAATTAGCTGAATGAGAACTTTTGTAACAAGATATAAAATTTCACACCATATTAAATGCTAAATATGATATATTATTATTATATTAAGTTAAGCCGTTCTTCCCGGATGTAAAAATTACCACTTTTACCAACCGACTCGCATTTGGGCAATGTAGGGTTGTTAAACTCCTCCTGTGGTTTTTTCCAAGTAGAAAGGCATGTACCCATGTTTATAAGCTAATGCTGATAATATAAATACTACGACAACATTATTGCACTGCGTTTGCTCATAAATAATGAGTAGGTATAAAAGGTTAATGCTTTCTGCTGCCCTGGTAACTAAGTTTTATAACCAGTTAGTATAAAAGTTTGAAACTATAAATCGACTTCCAAATGCTAAAAAGACAAACAATTTAATTTAAAATGTTACAAAATCAATTTAAGGAGTTATATAATTGAAAGGAAAGAAAACAAGATTAACTAAATGTTTGTAATTTTGTCTGCAAACGTTACAGATAACCATACTACCCATTCATTCGATAACTAAGACAGCATTAATGTTGTAGCCGGAACACTAACTGGCGGCTGTCATTCTGGCGTGGCTGCCGATTAAGCTTGCCAAATTGACGGGAGACAGCGCCAACGTTGCTTTCTTTATTGAAAGGCTTTCACCCACCAAACTCATATTTTTTTAATACAAAAAGCAAAATAAATGACTCAATACCACCTGATGATAAGCAGTAGAGGAGTCCATAATAGCTAGTGAAGCATGCCACCCTAACCTTGCCGGTCCAAAAAGTGGTTATATTATGTCAGAGTAGTGGTTGTAGAAACAGGAAATAATCAAATAGTAATTGCTTTATCGAAATTAGTATTTAAAACCCACTTGCAATCATGTTTAGATTTCAGGGTACTTAAAACAGGATTTAAGCCTAAATCTTTACCTAATATATGTATATGGCTAAATATAGATTAAATCACCAAAAACTCAAACCAATTAATATTTTAGTCCTGTTTTCAGTTTTTTATCATTTTAACTAATGATTGAATTAAAAAGGTAAATCAATAAAGTTTTTGTCAATTTATTTTTAATTCGTATATCAAACTTTTAAATTATGTTCCTCATAAAAAATATCTCGTAGCACAGTCGTAGCATAACATGCCAAATCGTAGCCTCCGTAGCACGAAGATGCATGTATACGTTGCGAGGAGAACATACTTATGATAAATAAAACTCAAATTAAAGGGCCACAATATATCAGCTGATGTCCAAACAAAAATTACGATGATACAAAAAACAAATTGGTAAGTGGCAGTGTTCGAACCGCTGCTTCCCGCATGGACAATGACATCACACACTAAGCCACCAACGGTTCTCAATGCTACCGGCGCGACATCGTGCTAAATTATAATTTTATTTTCGTAAAATGACCCTTTATAGTAATAGGTCTTATACCGCCTATAGTTAGCTTCCCAAATTTTAAAACATTACAAATACTTGAAGAGCATTTGTAATATTTTAATACTTGAAAAGTATTTGTACAGAAGATATCACATCTCTGCTGTCGAAAACAGTAGGTATCAATTTCGGAACAAAAAAGATAAATTTATAGTAATTATCGAAGAAAGCTGTTCTGTCGTATCATATTTACGTGCTGTATGCAATATACCACCTCATCAGTCACCAGGGTAAACAAAAGTGATACCAACACGCACAACGGAGCGGCACACCTTGATTCTCGTTATTATCGACCTCCATTCAAGCTAATTCATAATTAGACCATAGAGGTTTTGTAGACATTATATTTAATTGGCTAGAAATAACAAAAATATGCAAAATAAGCGTAACTATAATACCTTAATAACTACCTATTAAACGTGTAAAAAAATACTGCTTCCTATATTTTGTCAACAATAACGCAGTAAAACCTTGACAAGATACATTGATTGGGCTTGATCATCAATTAAACTCTGTATCTAAATTTAAATTCAGTAAATCCCTTTCTCTCATCACTTAAAAGAAAAGTAAACAAATAATTTAGAAATGATGAGAAACTCAAATTTAGACACATGAAGAAGTTCTTAACATCATAAATATTTTTATTATAAATTCGGTGGCCAGCTCTCTCTTCGATGGTGCTCTTTTGACATAAAGTATGCAGTTTTATTCGACTCGAAAGACCATATGTATCCTCATACTAGTTGGTTGGGCTGTAAACGTGTTGCCATGATATCCACTAAGAGCGCAACCAAAACTTCCAAGGACCAAAAAATTAAAATTGCGTGTGATTGAGTGTTATAAAATTTATGCAATAAATATTTTTATCCACAAACGTGAATCGGATAAAATGCACAAACTCTTTACTTCTCATGAACGTGATATATGACTCAAAATTCAATTTAAGTAGGAACGCATAAATGGTCTTTGTATATTTCTACCGTCATAGACTAGAGTAGGATCAAAATGTAACTAAAATATCTACACTGTACTAATAAGTAATAATTACCTAGGTTCTTGTGGTAAACTAAATTTTTATAAATAAATAAGTTTTTAACAGAAACAATTCTCCTGAAAGATTTTTTTAGGCAATAAATGGTCGGACTACACATATACTGTTTTTGTTTTATTAAAATATTGACATAAAATTGTCGTTCTCGTTTGAAATTTTTTTTCTCCTTTGAACTAGAATTTTTTATAAAGAGAATTAAATAGAAATGTAGAAAAAAGGTTTTCTTTGGAATTTTCAATATTTAATACATCTTCTATGTGTGGCAGCTAGGAATTCCAATATAAAACGAAATGCCTTTCATGCATTCAACTACCCCACATCCTTAAAAGCCTACGAGCCGCACGAAATATTGACGATCCTATTTCTCTTGGCAATAAAGTTTAACTTACTCGATAGGAGTGTTTGCTCACCCATAATATTGCGTGTTTACCAACAATCGAATCGAAGGCATCTAAGCGACGTTAATACCAAGGATGATAAAGTGTTTATTTTGATATTTACTTTTATTACACATTTTATTTTTCTATTCATGACATGATGGGATCTATAATAATTAAAGAATGTAGTGCTTGCATCAGTAATCGGTTATATTAAAAGTCGAGTGAAGTTAGAAATGTGTTTTTAGGGAGCGGGCGAGGGGCAGCACGACCGGTCACCAGCGGTAGCGGGGCCGCGGCCGGCGCTCGTCAGCAGCATCGGCACTGCGCCCGCGGAAGTAGGGCACCGGGTGAGCGGGCGCAGGCCGGGCGCTGCGGGCCGCCACTCGCGCCCGCTCCCGCAGTGACGCATTGCAGGTGCGCGCCGGCCAATCGGCGCGCGCCGGCCAGCGCTCCACGCCGCCGCACCCTCCCGATATAAAACCGACTATCCTTTGCAGATTAAATGTAATCCCGTGCCGTGCGTCCCGAGACATGGACTTCGACGTTCGTGAGAATCGCGTATGATAACTCATCTAGAGCGCAGTGCGAAACGATTCCGAGAATCGACGACGGACGGATATGAGATTGCGGTGAATCGAGGGGACGTTTCGGAACGTTTCGTTCTCGAATCGCGGTCGTGAGTTTCTCGGCGCGGCCGCTCGCGCGAGAGAGGGCGGCAGTAGCGTTTCAAACGTCGGTCCGTGCGGTCGCTTTTGCGGCGTAGTCTGTGATTTTTTTAGTGTAGCTCCAGATAATCCAAGTTAATCTACAATGGTGAGTGTTATTTTCGATAAAAGGTGTCGGGAGTGCTTTCAGGGGATCGTCCCCTTTCGTTTCCGGGGCGTATTTCTGGGATGTGGTGCATCGGTGTTTATAGTGATGACGGCCTCCATTATATTATTGTGATGGCCGTTTTTTACCGCAATGCGGAACGGCGACATCGTTAAAGTTTGAGTTTGAGGATTCGGTGAACGGGATGGATGATGGAAACTATGCATCTATCAACCGCCGTGAACATGGCGAAAAAGAGGATCGAGAAACGTCCGTCGCCATAGTTCCGTAGGTGGTGCCGGTGAAAATGACGTTACTCAGTCGGAAGCCGGTCCGTCGATGACGCTTTAAAATGGCGCTCAACGGATAAACATAGGAAACAAGTGGTTTTGTGTATTTGGTGATAGCTAGCGTCGCGCCCTGTTGACGGGTGGATCGATCGGTCGGGCAGTACTGTCAAACGCTCGTTGATTCACCATGCTAACGGATATTTTTCATACGCAATTCGCTTACTGGCCCTCTCCCCTTGATTATCAGGTGTCGATGGCTGATGATGATTAGTAGTTGATGAAAATTATGGTGACATGTTGGAAATGACCCGGCATGAAGTATTGTCGTCGATATGTCAAACCGTGTTCAGGCTCGTGTTGCTATAAAATTAATATTCTCTGCACACTGAGGTGTTCCGTTTCAAGGCAATCTAGTTGACCGAGAACAGTCTTATTTGGTGTTAATAAGTCTCAGAAAATTGTCCACAATGACGAATTGCAACTGGGCTCATTGCAGTGATATTCATTTTCATAATGACTTCTTTCCATTGAAAAATCTCCAAACAGTTGTACAGAGCAGTTGGCAGCAGATATCCTTCAAATTTCGTAATTTTTAATCGTGATTGTTTACATTAAATACTTAAAGAAAAGTTTAATTAAATGAACCTAATTGAATACTCCTTGGAAAACAAGTTAGATTTAATATTTATTCAATATGCATTAAGAACACACTTCTTTAAAAATAGAGAAACTAGTGTACATTAGATAGTGTTTTTAGCTATCTTGCTACATACTATGTGAAATATGTAACAATACTTTTCATCTTACAGAAATGTTTAAAAATTCTACCATGAATTTTTTATCGAAAATAGTGTCCATTAGGATGTAATAGAGATATAATTCATTTAGATATTGTTCAACATACCTCAGCAAATATAGACAAATGTATTTGCTAATTCACCAATCAATTGTCATGTCTTTTATTGAGTCTGTCCATGTATACTGAAAATTACTTATCATTCTTGACAGCTGCTGCGGGTGAGAAACATGCACACAGCTTTATGATAATTATTTTAATAAATTGATTATCACTGTGTTGATTGCCTCTCTATTGTATGCTATTGATACATGATTACAGAATAACAGTGAGGCTGCATTTGATTTTCAATTATGTAGTTGGTCTTCTTTATGCTGGGTTTCAAATATCTATCCATATGTAGATTTGATTACAAGGTATTAAGTTATGCCATATTTCACATGTCTTATACTCACTGAATGATAATAATATGTTACTGTTAATTTATCAAAGTAAGAAAATGACCCATTCAACCTTCAAAGTTATCATTCAATGCATAGTGCATGAAAAAAGTTGCCATAGCCTTAAGCTGCTCATTGCATGTGGTGCACTAGTCATACATAAATATTTAAAAAATTACAAGTTGTTTTAAACTACCCACTGTTACAAATGGATGTAGGTATTTGTAAGGATACACAGTACAGATTTAAATAAAACAAACACATTCCTACACATATTTGCTCAAAACTCTGGACGGGCAAATTGTTTGAAGCTATTTTACCATTGTAAAAAGAAGGAAAGGAAGAAATAATAGGAGTAATTTTTGAATAATAATGAATTTATTACATTCCTGACAGAAGTGGCTACGTCATTGTATTTTTTAGTTATTTTCCTTGTTATTTAATCAAAGCAAAACCACATTTTTTTCCATACAATCATTTGAGGCAAATTTATCTAAATATTTGTGATACATGTTAAATTAATAGGCCTGACATTTTATACCTATTAATTTAACTTAATGTTAAAGTAATAGGCATGATAGATTGCATACTTTTTTTTTCATTTACTCTATTAAGGCCAGTTTTACTGGTTAGTTAGTAAGCACATTTTAAATCATATATTTATTTAATTTCCACAAACAAATTGAACTTATCTAGTAAAATATTTTAACATAAATTTTGCTGAACCAGTTATACAACAAAGATGTTATTACATTTCAACTTTTTTTATTAAGCATTATACTATGCTACCAACAGGAAACTTAACTATGCAAATATAGTTAAATTTTCTCACAAAATCTGGTCCAAAGTAAGAATTAAATTTTACAAAAATTATATTACTATAGATTCATACAAAATGAAACTTTAAACACAGCTATGATGTAGTTTCATTTTATATCAAGTATCATACTAATTGTATACATGGTATAGTTACACAGTGCTGTATCTCTACTGTTCAAATTAAAATGGTTTGCTTCTACAACAGTTATTAGTAAAGGTCTACAATAATCGTAAACCACAGCTTCTTCACTTTTTCACTATTAATTGAAGAACAATTAGCCAATTAACAAATTCATTTGACTTTGATAATTCCTCAGTGCATATTTATATTACTTTGCCTTTTAATAATAAGCACATTAAATATTTAAAGATTCAGTTATATGCAACTGAGATTCGTAAGTATGCCATGAACTAAGAACAAAAAATCAACAAGACTCCCAACACCACAAACCGTCAAGAAAAAATATTTTGCCAAGGTCCAGCAAAACTGAATATATTAATTACTGGTCCACGTGTTAAATTATTCCATAGAAATGTCACACTAATAATTGACACGGACTTCATATTGACTTGTATATGATGCTTTTTAAATGCCCAAGCATTACAGAGTATATATCACCTACCTATTTAGAATCAATAAAAACATATACTAGTGGTACAACATAATCATACACTTATCGATTGATAATTTTTATTGTAATGCAGTATACAGTATCTCTGCGTAAAGACCGCAGTATGACGTGGCAGAAGGCCAAACAGCGGTAATTACATATAATCTGTGGAATAATCTTATCTTTCTGTAGCTGATAGCACATACAATATTGCTAGATTCCACTCTGTCACTTCTGTTCGTAATATTCCACAAAAATGGTCGTCACTAACGTACGTGTCTTTCCCCATTATATTTTGATGAAAATTCAGTAATTGTCAGAATTAAATTCTCTTGTATTTAGTTAAAGATGTGAATATTTTTGGGGTTTCAACTAATGGTGTGGTATTGCGTTCCAGGCGGATCAGCTGACAGAAGAACAAATCGCCGAATTCAAGGAGGCATTCTCACTGTTCGACAAAGACGGCGATGGCACCATCACAACTAAAGAACTGGGCACCGTCATGAGATCGCTAGGACAGAACCCCACAGAAGCCGAGCTCCAAGACATGATCAACGAAGTTGACGCAGACGGTCAGTACACTTCTTTTTCGGAAACCATTTTACAAAAAACGCAGTCATTTGGGACAAAATCCTGCAAAATTTAAACGAAAATTGTTTATTTATCTTATGCTAGATTACACTTGTAATTTAATCTCTAAGATAATCTAATGATCGATTCGTCCATTAAGCAAGTAATCTCAAATCCTCATTGAATTTTTTAATTATTACATTGTCATTGGTCATTAAAATATTCAACTGTGGACCCTGTTATAACTGTTACCACAATAGTACTTCAATTTTTTTTCTTGTTTATCGAACTTCTATTTTAAAAGCACAGTTAAAATAAAAATCTTAAAAATTCATATTGAATGTTATCAAATCATACTATTATAATCATGCAACATTTGATAATAGGCTTATGAATTTAAAATTTAGATTGCGTTATCAACGCCGTTAATTGTATGATATGACGAATGTTACTGGGCTATTAATCTGAAAACTGTGTTACTTGTGTAACAACTACGGAAAATATGTCAGAAAGTAACAATTGACATTGCCATGCATGTCGTGGGACGCAGGAATCGATTCAACGACTTTATAAGTTTGTCGTGGCGTGACTAGAACTAGATTGAGATTAGAAAGTGGCATATTACCCATTTAAAGTTATGACTATTACCTTTAATTACATTTTTTTTTCTCATACATATACCCTGTTATGACGATTTAAAAGAACTTAGTAAATGAGTCTATTTAAATAAAGATATTTTGACTTTGACTTATACAAAGTCAGATTATTACAACTTCATTCTGCCAAAACGTAGTGAGGCCTATGGTAGTTATCTTATGGATCCATAGACGGTGAGCTATAAAAGATCCCGTAATATCAAAGTGAAGACTTATGTCAAATGAGACAGTGCTCTAATATACATACAAGATAAACAAATATCCTGTATTATTATATTTTTTGTGTGTTTTTAAGTACCTGTGATATTAAGCTAAAAATTATTCGTACTCTCTTTAAACTTTATCCGATCACTTTTACGCTAAACTTATATTTTACTAAAATCTGCATTGTTTATTTATGCGAGCTATTGTGAGAAGGAACATGGCGTGCGTGGGCGCAGAACGACCATACTAATGTTCGCACTCGCTTTTCGTTTATTTGAAAAAATAGTTTTCCTACATCTCACTGTATATATAAATATTGTATTGTACCGTATAATATCGTGTATATGTCGTATTGTTTAATATTTTATGTTACCGTTCCTCAAAATGTACCATACATTACTCAGCTTGTCAGACGCAATGTGTTACGGCGGAGACCGTGGGAATAGGGTTGTCTTCAAATATATCCCCCTGTATGCCAACCCCTTATTATTACGCTACCTTTAGTTGACAAGGGGAAGTACAGCACCTTTATACGTCTGTTGAACGTCCAATAACGATTTATGTTTTTAAGGTAATAATCGCAAGAAATACTAGAATGAAATCTATAACTCCTTTTTCAATTTAACTTGGAATCTATTAAAATAGTTGGTTGCGAAATATTATCTCAATAACATGTCTTCAGAAACTTGTACAAAACAAGTGTTACACATACTTTAATCTCTAAATTACTTTTTCGGTAAGAGAAATGAATCATTTCGTTACGTTCTCGCTTCGAATATTTGCACAGCTTAAGAGACCGAAACCGTTGCGTATACTTCTTGCGATAACAATGAAAAATGTTTATTTTACACGCTCCTAATCAGAGTTTTCGAGCTTGTGATATTATAACATTGACTTAACGTGAGCCAATATTTACGCCGAGAGCAATATATGTTTTAAATGTCGTGTTACGCACACTGCTTGAGTATGATCACCTTTATTGGAGGGGCTAAAGGCAGACGTGAATCATTTAAAACGGCTCAAAGTTAAGTTATAGTCAGAATAGTTGAACTGTTAATTAAGATAGTTCCTCTGTGGTTGAGGTATCCGGGTGTACTTCGCATTCATCTTCACGTACCATTAGGTGAGATGGAGCCCAAGGGCTACTTAAGTGAGAATAAAATATAAATAAGAGCTTACTTTATTGGGCTGTCTCATAATCAAAACTACATTTACAGATTCACTTCTCCGTTGAAACAAACTTAGACTTATTAGAAATTCATTGTCTATATTGTGATACAAAATACATCAACTGCTTCCTTTTTAAAAAAATTGATGATTGGATCGCAAATTTAAGAACATAAAGGGTAGAAAGATAGGTCTGGATAAAATGGAATACCATTTAAAGTATTTTTGAAAAGAATACCTCAAAGCAACCGTCATTTATCAAATGACAGCTTCATTTAAAATTCATTTCGTGACCCAAAAACGTGAATGATTGGAACTATAGCAAACATAGCTCTGATTAGTGTTTACACATTAATTTCGTAGTCGTATATAATATGTGTAAAAAATGACGATTGATTTACCACAAACACCACTTGGAAGCTTGAAGTAGGGGTTTATAATTAATATTGTCGCTTGCATTTTTTTTTTTTGAGGGTATGCTCGGAACATGAGAAATGCGTCGAAAGAATCTCCAACTTTGTTATATATATATTCAAAGTTTGTGATAGACGACAAAATCAGTTTTAACAAGTCGTTTGAAATTGTTCAAGTGACCATAATACTCGGAGGTATTTCGGTCCAGTCTGTTAGTTTGCGAGGCCGTGACATTGCTCGTTATCAATCCTTCAGCGCGCTCCATCACTCTCACCTTTAATTATGGAGATGACGAACGGTACTCGGTTCACTATGCGCTTTGCACCTGAAAATTTATTCCGCAGAATTACAATTCTATAATTTTAGACTGCCAGTGTATTTTCATCGTATAGAATATGTCTGACGAATACTCTAAAAGTATCCTAAATGTTAACAAGTGCTGAAATGTGAGTGCTAAATCTGACGTTTTCACATATAAATTATTAACTTTGTTTCCAGATGGTAGTTTCCGGCATAGTTTGAAAATTCCCGTTCACAGTATTCAATATCATTCTCGTACGTGGACAATTAGGACGAAATGTTAAGACGGGCTTATTGCACCTGCCTTTGCCTTTAAAAGGAAGTAAAAGAAGAATATTTTATTTTGAATAACCTCAATATAAACTTGCGTATTTCTTATCAACTTTTGAATTTACTAGAGTTTGTACGAATTTATTTTATATACCGTGTGGGAGCCGTCAGTCAGGTGTAGGAATTAATTCAGTTATTAAGGGTAAATGTAATTTAATAGCTCACAGCGCGTGCACTCACCACGTGAAGTGTCCAAGCATATTAATCGAGGTGTTATATGACACGTTCTATAAAATATGTAATTCATTGCCCGTGCGAAATATAAACATTTAACTTCTCAATGAAAAGTGACTCGAAAGTGGAAGTCACTATACTTAATGAATTTCGTTTCGTAGTAAGTCCTGCTCTCAGTGCAGCTTTCACTTTGTTTGCGTCGCACAGTGATGTCTTTGGACGGCCCCCTATTGCCTACTCAATAAGAGTCAACAAATGATAATGACAAAGTTATCAACGGTCATTGAAAACCAGATCCAGTGAGCTGTTTGTACTTTTACTGCGTTTGTACGGTCAGCGAAGTAATAATTCTTGTATAACAAAATTTTATTATTCACCAGTGTTTATTTAATCATATTAATGTTTGGCACACAACTGATGTTTATATTTTATGATTTTTTTTCAATATAACACGCAGTTATATAACTCGTTGAATTCCCTGTTGCAATTTCACCAGTTTCACAACGTGACATGAAAATAATGTGTATGCAAATGAGCGCAAGCTTTCTTTCATTGAGTAATTTTTTAACAGTTACATAATCTTTTATATATATTGCCTACGTTTACAATATTGTTAGTTAAAAACTTTTTTCGCTTAAAAGATTAACGAACTCTTTCAATAATGAATATTTCGCTCGATAACTAGATAGTACTAATTTATATAGATAATAATTGTATAATCGCCCAGACATCGATAAGATGTAGTTTGCGGTAAGCGGATAAAGAAGGAAGCCCTGATGAAGCATATTATTAGGTATTTGTGTCAATGTTGGACTGATTTTCGTTATTTTGGCATTGACCGCGGATGTGGGTAAATGACTTGCTATTTAATGTTGAAATGTTTCCATTTAATTTTATGGCGAGCACAGCATTGTTATACGTACTTTTTGGAATCAAATACGATAAGTATCATTTAGATGCCACCATATGATGATTTAAATTAAATATTGAATTACTCTTAACTTGGAATTACCTTTTTATTTGTTATTGACATTCAGTTATACAGATCTACCATAGATAAAATACAGGTTTAGTACACAGGGATAATGTTTTTCTTAAAACTCGTTAATTTTTTAACGTAAATAATAGATATTTAGCATCTTATTAAGACATCAATTTATTCATATTATAGAAGGTTAGCCTGGTAAGTATATTAAAAAAGGGGCCGTTAAATACCCAACTAAATTGAGTAACAAGTTATCCAACATATTAATAAATGTAACAATGTATTTGAATATAGATAAGGTGTAAAATGCCCATGGTAATTATATGAACACGAACTGTACTCGTGGCTTACATGTAAGTAGTTACAGTACAACACAAATGTAGTTATATATAGCGGATAACAATACCATATTGATATTTCCGGCGGTTGAGGACCGTTGCGAATTAATTCGTTAGCAACCAAACGGGAAATAACAGTGGATAATTATGTCCCGTCGATAGTGCGTTTAAATTTAGCTTTAGTGACATTTTAATGGTCTATCAGTCGCCAAACAAAGTTGTCTGTTTGCTTTTGGTCAGGGAGCTATCGTATCTAATCTTTAATAACTAGATTGACGGTTGCAACTATCGCAAGATTCTATTGTCCAGATTATTGAAGTGAAACAATTCGTTTGTTTGTCAAATTTCTTTTAGAAGCATCTTAGTTTTCAATTACAAAATAACATTTCAACCAGCAATCGGTGACGTCAAGCTCACAGCCGGTTACAATGAAACTGTTCTTCGCAATAATCTATTTCTAGTTATTGTCGTTAAAATGGTGGTTCTAGTTCTCAGAAAACGCTTTCGAATTGATTGATTTCATTCTATATGTTGACGTGGAAGCTTCTACTGCAAATAAGTCGTGTAGTTTTCCTAATACTGTTGTGTAATTGACACCAAACTTCACACATTTAAAGTTTTCTAATACAATAGCCAGGCATCAAGAGCTCACGGCCGACCTCGCTTTTATTCTCATAGCATGTACGTGCTGTGCGCTATTTACTTTCAAATCCTGCTATTTAGTTAGTTTTGAAACAATAAATATTAATTTGGGCAAGTTTCCATTTGTAATGAGCGTCGTTTCCAACACTTGCCGTTGTTATTATTTTAATGTGCCGCTGCAATAACCCAATATGTTTTTAACTAGAATGCACGTTCTTCACAAATTATACTACGTGTCCTAATATCGGACAGACTAGACTTATATGAAAGATAACACCATGTAATCGAGACTATATATATACACGTTGGGCGCGTGCTCAATCGTGAAACTAATCTGAAATAAATATTGTATGACTGATTACATTTTAGAACTTAATTAGAAATTAATTTTTAAAATCTTACATTGTAACATTAGATTTGTTTATTATGCTCGCTTTTGACACGTTCGGCGCCATCGGAACGGAAAAAGAGTCACTTGACAACGATACGCGAATAATTTATTTTAGTCGTAACATACACAAGGCATGGCAGTGTATTGGCATTGGTTTTGGTTAGTGTTCGACTAGATTTGTTTTTGCCATGTGGGCGGTGATGCTAGTGACCGAATTCACGGTGCAATCGCCAAAATTCATTGACCCGCCTCTTCTGGATGGAAATTGGTTTTATAACTTTTCGAGAGCACGTTAAATATCAGAACTGAAAATACTGTTGATATGTAGCACTTCGGTGCATCGTAATTACGAGAGATACGAACAAAAAATAAAGTCAGCCAAATGGGACTTTATTTGAGTTTTATTTATACGCAAAAGTCTGTTAACTGTAATTTACGAACGGCTGGTGTAGTTTTGGCAGTGATGTCATGGAAGTCGCGATAAGGAGTCGTTCACTCGGGGTAAGGCGGACGGATAGCGCTCAAGTAGAAGTCTTCGATCCAATCTGGTGCTATTTGCGTAACAATGATGTGGGCCGTTACACTCCGCTTGAATTGACTGCTTGTAAATTAGCTGGCCCTTGCTTAAAATAAAAAAAAACATGCATAAATAATGAATTACCTTTAATGTACATAAAATAAATTGCGATAGGTATTATCATAACGTTTTCTCATCAGCATTACCACATGGATAATAATGCAATAATTTAAATGAGGAGATAGCGCACGCCACACCATAGCCGATGCAGACAATTTTACTCCGGGGACATGTTAAATTTGAGACGTGCTATCGGAGCAGCGTCAACTGACGGGGGCGGGCGGCGATCAATACGGACACGTGTCGAGGGTAATGGGGTGACGGGCCCGCTCGCGGCGCTGAAAAATATCCCCTGACACGTCCCACTTAATCTAGCGCATCAAATCAGCATCAACAGATTTTCATCGGCCCTGTTTACAGTTAAGATTTACGGCGGATCACCAAAACGAAGCTATAGATAGTCTAATAGCTTACAACTCGATATAAAAATGTAAATTTACGGCACCTGCGCCGTAGGTCTATTACATAAATAAAGAATTGGTCTCGAGCGCCAGTAAATTATTAGCGTAGAGGCAAACGACCAATTAGTGTGATTGTGTCGAGGCGATACGAACCGCGTGCCTCGCCTCGATTGACCCGGTTCAACTTCTACTCTTAAACAACACGTACCAAGTATCTTTGTATAGAACGCAAAAATTACGACACAGATAATAATGTCTGAATGTTCAAGTTCAAGATCCCGATCCCGAAGGTTTGATGTTAACGCGAAACACTCGTTCGTTATAATAAACAAGCGGCATCTGAACGTAATGTTTCTAGCCTTTCAATCAATCTTGGTTCAAACGTCAATCGAACTACTGACCTGCATTTAATAGCGAGCAATCAGTGCTAGGGTGCAATGTTAATTGCGATGCCATAGTGGAGTCTATCAAGGCTTGTGTGATTTATGACCGCAAGTGATGTGCGGTCACACCGCGCATGCGCCTGTTTATGCTTCTAATCTGGGAGCACAATAAAAATAGGTTACGGACCGGTCAAGAAACTTTGCCATCGATTGCGTAGAACCATAGCATTGCATTTTTGTTTGCGAAATTGTTTAGTTTGAGTGTGGTCTTAAAGATAGGTACTGTAGAAAAAACCTTACTGGTGTCAGGCTAACAATGATATCATTCGTTTACGATGATGCATATAAATAGCTTAAATAAGTATAAAGAACATCATGACTCAATCGGCAACAAGCAGAAAGATTTGTGTATTAATGAACTAATACGTTCCGGGGAGGCTCAGCATGATGTCACTCCATTATAACCGTGACACCACTTGCTACTAGGCATACATTAGCCGTTCATAAAGCATTCTTCTCATGCTCCGAAGCTTGACGTAAATGGTACGCTAATTTGCAAAGGAATGATATAAAGTGATGATGTCTACAAAAACTGAAACCTGAAGAAAAGTACGATTTATTACGTCCGCACGTCAACCGCTGACCTTTCTCGTCCATTATTATATAGTTCACGCCTACTTGTTGTCATTTATTGTCCTCGAAGCGTTGCCTCTAGTAGGATTATTTGTTTTCTTTTTGTTTGAGTGGCAATGCTATTTTGGGACCGATAATTAGTAATGACATTGCTTATACATATCTGGCTAAATACTTCTTGCTGTTATTTGGCCTGACCCAAACAAAACTAATTAAGGTTACCAGAGTTCAAAGATTCGTTCTTCTGGATCGTATTGAATATAGACGTTATTTAGGTTTTGTTGTATTAAAGAGACAAGAAATCGTTTCGTAATTTAGTTTGTTTTTAGGAGAATGGTTTTATTCACTTCAAGCGAAGCGTGAGTCATTGGTTTGTTGCACGCGTTTCAACTACTTGAAACGATCTCGGACCTTTTAGATTATTACAGAGTTATCAAAGTAGTGATTGCAGCGGTAGGAAGCCAGCCCCCGCTGCGCAGTCACAGCAAGCTACCCACTGGGTGTCTCAGCTCCTCGTAGTTGAACCATCGGCACAAATCGCTCACCTCGTGCCCTTTCTGATTCTGAATCACTAACTGAATCGGTTCCTCGTTCTATTTCAAAGCTAATCTATTTTATACGATGATTACGCGTATGCTAATTGGGGCTTGAGTGCAGTCGAGCGACGTGACTACAAGAATATCCGTTACTGTCACATAGAAATAATTTTTATTACGACACCAATACAGATTCATGTGGAACGTGTCCATACGAAAAGACTGTCTGGAATCGCAGCATATTGCAAATGATTTGCATATTCTGTTGGCGGTCAGCCAGCATGTTTGTCGCGAACTTATCCGCGAGTGTACTTGACAAAGCATCACCGCATTCTTATTTGTAAAATTGTTTACCGGTATATATCTTAAATTACATACATCGTGTATAATGGACCATTGAAAGTGCGTTGTTCTGCAAGACGAAACGGTACAGTTTATGAGTCCATTCCCTGCAGCAGCCGTCTCATATCATCCACAGTCCCACATAACGCGTGCACTAACCCCGTATGCAAAACATAATGTTGCTGTTAATGACTCCTTCCGCGTGTTTGTCGTGACTTGTTACAAAATTATTAACGGTGATAACGTGTCACATTTTCACTTTTCATTGTAAACGTGATGCGTTTTTTTGTTCGTGAGAAATAAAGGAATTGTAACAATTATTGTCTCTTCGTTATTGTTTATTATCTATAACCCAAAAATTATGATCCTGGGAGATTTTTTAGGAGACTGAACAATTGGGTATAAAAGAATGGCACCATAATTGAAGCCAGTATCCAAACGATAAAATAAACACTAGAAGGTTACTACAACGATAGCAAATTTATCGTGTGGAATGTATTGAGCACGCGGCAAACGGCTTGCCGCCATGTTGCCTACCGACCTTGTTGCTTTGTAAGACTTCTTCGAGAACGCTTGAATTACATTAACAGCCTAAAACCAGTTGCCAGTAAAGCTTTGCAAATTTCCATTGCGACTTAATAATGAAGGTTCATCCTAATCGTCTATTTAACCTTGCTCGAAGTATCCTAAATGAAAATGATTTAAATTTTAATCAAAACTTGATTGGCATATCTCCCTTAACAAAAGAATAAATCTATTTCTCCTACATACATACTAAAACTATCACGACGAAATGACTCAGTTTACAAAAATGTTGTACGGCTACTAATAACTTCTACTAATCTTAGTGAAAGCCTTTGCATCTATGGTTTCAAGGAACTATTTACTACCAGACGAGCATTTATCCTATTGGCCAATTTTGCATAATAGCATCATGATGATATGCGAAATGTACAATACCATTATATTCATCTAGTTTCGTCAAATTAACAAAAGCGGAACGACGACAGTTGTTATAGATTGCGACTCGGTCATTACTATGTATGTTTCCTTTCGATAAAACAATGGCGCTGCTGCGGTCATCTCCGGTTATAGCCGTGATTACTAAGCGACTATATTGTAATGAGGAAACAATAAGTATAATTACTCATGCCGTGTGTAAATTCTCACTTGGATATTAAATGGATTCTTTCAAGAGGCGCTTAAAGTACATTTTGGGCTGCCAGAGAGGTGGTCTTTCACAAGTTACTGCTGAATCTCATTAAGTGTATTTAAATTTTGACCCGCTAAAAACTTTGAAGATAATTTTTGGTCAAAAATGATTAGTTTAGTATTTTTCTTTTCTTTAGTTTCGCAGTATCCGACGATTTTATCCCTTATTTCTATGATATTTTCACATGTCGATTTAAAGCAGTGATGCTTTAAATCCCGAAATCGAGGTGTTTACTCGATTACACCTAGATTAAGAATTTGATTGCGCGCCGGCTCCCCGGTTGATTACTATTCCGGTTCACTTTATTACCGAAATTAAAATCAATCATGAATGTTTTCATATAGTAATAGAATAAACACATTACTCAAATAGTTTGATCTGAACTGTTAAATTAAATTTGTGTTCCGTCCTGCCATCAAACGAAAAATATCAAAATTTATATTCATTATATTTATGTATCGGATTAGACCTTTATTTATACATCACTGTAAACGAAAATGCTAGCTTTAGTTTCTGCGCGAATGCGACGACTTGCCAAGTTAAGAACAAGCGTGCCAAACAGCTTGGCAACAACGTGGAACTCGGATCGATCGAAGCGGGCTTAGTTGGAAGCCCTCCCCACACGACCTCAATGATTCTCCACGCCCACACAATATAACATACTCAAGTAGATTAAATATGTTAAATACGACAGGAATATCTAAAACTTAATTGGTGGTTTTTGTTAACTATCAAAAATGAACTCGAAGGGTATTATTGGTTTTTTTTTATATAACAAGCTTAACAAATGCCACCACTTGATGATAAGCAGTTTAGATAGTTAGTGCAGCCTGCGATATAGCGCCCTTGCCACATTCACCTTGCCGGCCCAAAAAGTGCTTTTTGACGCCTCTTATGAAGGAACTTTTTAAACGTTTTATTAAAACTGTAAAAAATATTAGGTGATACTTAAAGCCTGTCAAGACTCCCAGATTCTGAGAACGTATCGTTCATGAGAGCATATGTAACCGCTAAGCGTCTGAAATACAAACAAATACAGTGTGAGAACTGAGTTCAAGGAGACTGCTTATTGTTAATATCTCGCGCATAATTTGTTATATACACGAGCCAAGTTCATCACACAATAGTGTCATTAATTTTTAGACAATAACATGAGTGTAACTTCCTTTGGAGTTTAATTGCAGCTGTTCCTGCAATTCTAATATACAAATATCTTTGGACAACTATCTCTTTTGCGTTGCATTGTTGGAGTTCGATTTTGAACTGTCATTAATGAAGACAGTTAGACTAGGAAGTGGTAAATGTCCGTTAGTGCCGGGCCAGGTGCGATCTAAAAGCTAAACCATCTGGTGCGCGCTGCATTCTCGAAAGCTCACTGTTTCGCACCGCTAAATATAGATCGCCAACCACCTCGGAAAGGTTAAACCCAGAATTAGACGCGGCCAAACTTAACTTTCACCTTTTTTTTTTTAAATCGTATCAGGTGCTTTTAACTCCATGACAGATTCCAATGTTTGTACAGTTTGTCACATTCTGTAGTGATAACACGTATTGAATAAGAATCCATTTAAAAATAAATGGCTATTGTTTAGTATAATTGTTCTTTGATAAGAATTCCATTTCAAAATAAACTGCTATTGTTCAGTATTATCATGCCGGCAAGAATCTCGTTTAAAATAAAACTGAAACCTTTCTCAAAAGGTTTATTTTAATAATTGTGGTAATTTATCGCGAAAAATCTTCCATGAATAAATAAATGAGATGACTTCTGTTCATTTGTTTCATGTTAACCTTATAATTAAAACAAAAAGTGGATATGTTTATCTGACGATGAAAGTCGAGAGTGTCACCTCGTTACACTATGGTCTCGCACATTTTATAATTGCCGCCCTCCGCATTCCACTCCTGACAATAGCCGATGTTATCTCTGTAACTGCTAAAAATATATTACAAAATCCACTGTTACTAGCTGATTCAGAGGTAATTTAAAGCAAAGATTTATTTCCTCGAATAATGAATATGTATCTGTAATATGTCTGAAATTCACAGAATCTTTTATCTATTGGTTAAAATAAACACCCGTAAACCGCTCAATCCGATAGATATTTTATGAGCGTTTTATCAGTAAATTAGTCGCTATATAAATATCTTGTATATCTCTTATCCTTGTTTGTTCACATAAACATACAGATTGGTTTATGTTCCTTTCCTCGATTGTGACAGTAATGAATACATATAAAATAAGTAATCAATATAACCCTTGAACATCGGATTGTGTAATTTAGTTAAAGTACAATTTATTTACTCTATACTAGGTAATATTCTTAAATGTTATGTCATTCGTCTGGATGGTTCCCAGTGATTGTTATTAGCCACGACTCATACCGTAGTCACTAACTTTCCAACCGTCACATTACAGGCAACGGCACGATAGACTTCCCCGAGTTCCTCACGATGATGGCGCGCAAGATGAAGGACACTGACAGTGAGGAGGAGATCCGCGAAGCGTTCCGCGTGTTCGACAAGGACGGCAACGGTTTCATATCGGCCGCCGAGCTGCGCCACGTGATGACCAACCTGGGGGAGAAGCTCACCGACGAGGAAGTCGACGAAATGATCCGCGAGGCTGACATCGATGGCGATGGACAGGTCAATTACGAGGGTAAGCACTTTGTTTATTACTTAACTACAAAATGTTCGGAAAATCAAACGTCAAAACACATTGGGTCGATTAATTTCTCCGTTTATAATTAACGTTGAAGCTTATTGCGTTCTTGCATTTAATTATTTTGCTTTTCAAGAAGCGAACAATGACAATCTACGCTGGTTGATGGACAATAGTTTTAAACGTTTTGAAATTATAATGCAGTTAGGAATAGCGAAAGGTCATCTAACAATGTGTCTTGACGCCCGCCTCGTGTTTAGTCTTTTTAGTTGTATTGATTTATTAAACAATATTGTTTGGTACTTTGAAACAAATGCTGCACTGCGCGTTTTAAATGTTTAGTAAAAGTTATTTCTGTGAATTCCAACGGTTCCCATAGTAGTACCGGGAGTTTACAAAAGATATTACAAACAAACAGCCATTGTGAAGTCAATAGTGAGATTCAGGTGTGCTTTGATTGAACCGTTTGTTGAAGTTGCAACTCGGTCTCACTATTCGGTTACGTAATGTTAGACATAGTGTCGTTGTCACCACCCTCTCGATATCGCGTTAATAACGTTGCAAATATCAAATACATTCCAGCATGTCTGTATTCTCGCTAACGTCTCGGTCTGAGTGATCGACGATGGTGTTGTTGCCATCCAACTCCGCTCACGCCGCACTTTGTTTACGTTACACCTGATTTATGAACACACTTTTATCTACTAAAATATTCGCCGCTTTTGATGCCATTTAAATAACAATCACATCTCGTGCCAGTACGTTACTTTTTAAATGAAATGTATTCATTATTTTTTTAATGAAATTGTGTACAATTATATGTGACGTAGCCATTCGCTTACCACTCGGCCATTTTGAAAAGTATATTGAGAGTAGTTAACCAACCCTCTGCTCAGTTCACGTCCCGTAACAAGTGACCGTAGCTGTCACCGTAACCAGTTAGATTTGTATCGCTTGGTGAGTGACGCTTGCTGCCCCGTTCTGCATGGATTGCGTGTTACGTTACGAGTTGGGAGAAGCCGGCTGACGCTAGGGGGCGAGCCTGTTGTGAGCACGGCTAGCACGTTTATCAGCAAGGTACATCGAGACAGCATATTATCGTATAAAGGCATACGCAATTTATTTTCATAATCTTAACAATTGCGATAATTATTCTATGTAACCGCTAATTTACGAGCTAAGCCGACTGGAAGATACCTGTTGAGTTCCTGGTACTGAGGGCTCAGTGCACGCGCTAACCCCAGTAGCGAATGGGAAGCGCAGACCCCGTACCAAGGGCTCGAGCCCGTGTGCCAGTGTGACCCACGTGCGTGTTTCTCTTGCAGACTTCCATGCACTCGCCCATATCATATTCGGTCGCGGCGACGGCAGCCGCTAGCGCGCGGCGCGGCCCACTTGTGATATTAGTCTCGTAACTAACCATAAGAAAAGACTCTACGATAACGCTGTGATCTCGAAACGATTTCCCCCGGTAGTGTGTAGCAATGCCCAACGGCCTACGTCGAGTGCGGTACGACAATAGGTACTTGCCAGTGTTATCTGAATGGTTTGCTGCTCGTTAATACCTAACTGTTCCTCTCTGGTTGTTAGCTGCTCCCGCCCGGCCGCACCTCGTGGCTCTCACCACTCTTGTCTTGGTCTTGGTCTGTGTGCTCACGTGACGCGGCGGCTGCGCCCGTGTCCTGACCTTACCCGACTGCGCCCGACCGCAGCCGACGGACACGCGTGCATTCGCCCGCTCTCAGGGAAATGTCATGTTTTCCTGTAGATTGGTGCATGTGTCTAATATTTGTATAGATTTTCTGTGGAAATACCACCTGGTGATCGTCGCCGGTGTCTCGCGTGCCCCCAACGAGCAGCAAACGTCTAGGCATTGCGTCATTACGAGCGTAGCTTACATTCGGCCGCGTCACCCGCTTCATTGCGACATTATTGACACAGGAGCGATATCCTGAGGGTGGTATTTCGCAATCCCCTGTAGTGGCATGACGAGGTACATAATCCCTTACGGTTTATTTATGTTGTTGCCTGTGTACATGCACCGAGGACATGCCTTGGGCTTTGTATATATTCAGTGTTCATTTGCAAAAGGCATGTGATCGGTGTTGTTTTAAGGGAGATGTTCGATCTTGGTATTTGAAAAGCCCCATGATAAAGTATATATTAAACTAAAGCTTATGCTCATTTTTGATGTCGAATATTGCCTGATTAAATACTTGTAACAAACATAACAATATCAGAAACGAGATCGAAAACCCATTTGCGTGTTCTTATAACAATAGTAAAACACATTGCAAAATAGTTGTAAGCTGAATCAAATCGAACCCATGCCTAGTTATAAAAAAATATTTTGACAAGACAATGTATGACATTGACGTTTTGTTGTTTGTATTGTCTATCTAACCAGAATAAAATGCTATTTTACGTTAAAATGCGGGGATTTAAAATTACAGTTATTGTCCTATTGTATTCTTAAAAATATACTCTTTCATCTCATGTAACTTATGCCGACTACCAACCTCCATAATATCGGGAACATCTCCTTTGTTTGGTATTTTACTGAACTTAGTGTTAATCTGTCCTATAGCGGCACCTGTCACTGTAATGGTTGCATCTAATACTTCTGTTGGTTGTGTTTATGCAGTGTCTCCGCGACGCGACTGATGTTCCTCTCTCTGTTCCAGAATTCGTCACCATGATGACGTCGAAGTGAGCCGCCGGCTAGTGTGTGTGTAAAAAGCAGAGAATTTAAATATACATTTTGTTTCATGACACACAATATTACCATCGTATCGGACCTGCATTTCTCTAGTGTTTGCGTATGTTCTGTGGCGTTGCGCCGGCGGGCGGCGGCCGTACCGCCATCCGCCTCTCCTTTTAATTTAGATTTAAAGTATTCCGTTAATTTTACTATGTAAGAAAAAATTTAACTGTAGCGGTACAAAGGGAAACGAATAGGTGTGCGTCGCAATGTGATGGTGTATGTACGCGCCGGGCGCCGCAGTGTGCGTGCGTGCGTGCGCGCGCGTGTGTGTGTGTGCGTGCGTGTGTGCGTGTGCGTGTACGTGTGTGCGTGGGCGCCGCGGACGGCTCGCCTCTCCGATACATTTTAATGTAAATTTTTTTCAAGTATAAGATATTTATAAAATACGTGAAGATTAAAATTTAACTATACTGTCCGAGCGTGGCCCCCCGCGGCCGCCCGAACAATATGGTCATAATAAATGTTTAAATCTAACTAACTCAGTAAACGAATAAATTAGATTTATCGGTACTGCATTGTATTGTATCTGTAAATGACTCGATAAATATTATATTTCTATTGTTGGTGAAACTTAATTCTATCGAAATGGAAAGTAATCCGCTCTGTTATTCTCTTACGACCTTTGATTCATTCTGTTATTAAAATTTTACAAAAGACATACTGAAAATAAATGTTTCTTCATTTTTAGGTCAATAAGCATCAGTGTTTCATTTCGCCCCCATAGCGTTGTCGCTGGACTGGAGTAGAGCGGGCTGATCTTATGACGTTTACGCCCCAGGATTATTTTCTACTTTATACACCATATCGTATTTGCCGTTAAATTTAGCTGTCATTATAACGATCTGATTACAATCGTGATATGTTTACAAGACAAAAGATGTGATGGTGTATTAGTTTTTAACGTGAATATTTGGAACTTTTCAGTAACGAAACCCTAAAACAAATAATAAAAAACATCTCTAGTATAATCACTTCGTTTGATAGCGTTTTTAGGTTGTACCATTAGAAAATAATCGTGCGTTTCTAGCCAGTCCCGCGCCAACACTCGTCCTCGCTTACGCCACGGCCTTTCGTCTCTTGTCGCTTTCATATTTCATGTTCATATTATGTGATAGAGTTATTAATAATGCTAATTTTACGTTAAGTATATGTATATTTTAAAATTATAAATATATAAACGTATATAATAATGCACTTGGAGAGTTTTTAATACTTCATCACAGTTATGGTGAACCCGAATCAGTTACACAAGGTGGTGGAGGTGCTGGAGAGTCGACCTTAGCTGAAAAACAAAACAATGTTAATTATAAAAATAAACAATATGTGTGTATCCTCTTTGCATTGCTGTATGATTTAATTTGCAAGTGTTAAATGTCTGTTGTGCTACCAATTATCGAACTTAAATCTATCAGGCATTGTTTGATGAAGAATTCACTTCATTGTTAGCCTAATAATATATAGTTTGAGTATATCGGTAGTGTGATACCATTCTTTAAATTAACATGTATGACTAGTGTCCAGAATCAACTAAATTGACTTTTGTACAAATTATCTCTTGAAAAGGTATTAAAATCACCACTTAATTTGTTATATATTATGTTCTATTTATGTGATAAATATGCAAGATCACATTAAATTTTGTTCTAAGTGCGTTAAATAAGTCGGATTTACAGGAATTAATTTCCATTTTTCTACAGCAGCGGAAAGCTAACTAATGTTATCAGTGTTGATGGTTGCTAAAATAATTCATTCACATAGCGACGCATGCAATATCGCAAAATGTAAACTTACCAAATATCTAAGTAAGTGATCTATAAAAGGTATATTTATTGTGTGCATGCTTGTTTGTCTAAAAATGTATTCAAATAGGTTGCACACAGAGTAATTCGTGTTCTCATGTCGAAGTGTTAATCAGAAAATAACTATAGCAAATTCAATCTTATCTCAACACTAATGCTTATATTTATTCGGAGATTTTTATAGGACAAATATGAGCATGCCGTTGTTAAGAGTTAATTTACTATATATACATTTTAGATTGACACATCGCCATCGACCGCTAACATGAATGACTGTTAATCTATAAGTAAGCAAATTCAATTTTATCTCGACATGCTAATCATCATATTTTCATGTAAAAAGGCGCGTTAATTTGCACGTCGTTTTTATCTTTGACGAAATGTGAGTATTACGTTACGGAGATAAATGCGTTCTCGAATCAACTTTTAGATCGACGCTTCTATTAGTCTCAGTTGAGCCTTAAATATGACTATTGATAATGAAATTTGTTAATTATGTCTGTTTACATATTACAGTGCAAATATGTGCCACTAAATATTGTATTGGTGGCGGAAAAGAAAGACCTTGGATTTTTTGAGCTTCCTATTCTTCTTATTTTTTAGTATTCAATTTGATATTCTATGCTGCCTAAATAAATGTCAGCACCAGGCCGGCGATGGATGTTTTCAGAATTGATTTTCCAACTAACCTATATGTTCTCATTAGATCAGTGAAGAAGGGCAGACAAACACGAATTTTAAGACCAAAAGAGATTCTCTTTGACAAAAGGGTAGAAAAATAAAACTCATTAGAGCCATTCACAATTTTAAAATACTGTTATCCTTTATGTTGAAACCTGAACAGAAGCTGTTAATGTCTAGTCATTTTTCAGCGGATCTGGAGTTTCCGTTTCCTATGAACTAATATATCTTAAGTTACGTAACACGACAACTTTTTGAAGCAAAAAATATTCGAGTCTGTAAAGTGACCTCTCGTTTACAAAATCTTTATTTAGAAATAGTGGTCGAAAAACAAATGAAAATCTATATCCATATTGAGAGAATAAATTCTTATATACCCAAGATTTGTCTTAAAAATTACCTTTTTCCCACATGGGTCAAAACAGAGACAAACTCGCAGAGGTATAGAATTTTTTTAGCATGTTTTTGATGCCGGCTAAAATATTTTAAACGTCTACAGCTGCCTTCAATAATTAGTGCACAACAGAATTAGTGTCATTGTTATTGTGTTGAAGTATGAAAAAACCTATTCTTAATATTGAAAATATCGCTTCCAACACTTTTGATTAAATCAAATTCGTGTTATTATATGTCAAGTCTTATATGTACAATGAAGGAAAAATCTAGTTATCATTGTTTTTAAAAATTTGGAACATGATCGAGTTGAGTTTGAATTTATACATGGCCTCATGTTTATGTTCTAATATTACAAGGACATTTTTGTGAGGATGACGTCATCAACATAGCACTCAAAACTCTATTGATACAATATACACAAAGTTTTTTCTTTCGCCTTCTATTCGCTAATGACGTTATTACCAAGAGCTAAAGCTATAAACATCAGTTTTGTTTTGTAAATTTCCATCAAATTGAACCGTCATGTTTGTCGTCAACCGCTAATTCATATGAAAATGGTAACGGCGCTTCTCATGACGTATTGGAAACTTCTTTTGTAATCCGTAGGTAGCTGGTTCATATACGGCTCGAAGGGCCATAAGATTAAAAAATATATAAACTTAAAGCATCTCGGCTCGAGTCGAACAGCCGTAAGTAATAGTGCCTTCAAAGAAATGCCATTTGAGGTTTATTTTCTAAATCTTGTTCACTGTTATAAAGTTGTGGTGAAACTTACTGAGATTTTCAGCTGAGCAAGTCAAACTGTACTTTGTAAATTGAGACATGCGTAACTCCAAATTCTGAATTCAGAAACCGGCCAATAGTATGATGGGTTGAGCTAATAAACAGTGCCGTAGGTCTGACCTGGGTGCGGGTCGGTGTCGGTGTCTGGCTGGGCCAGCATGACTAGGGCTCGGGCCAGCGTGCGCGCGGGCCGGCCCGTCATGCGGCGCGCGCGCAGGTACGGCGCCGGGCTCCGGCCGGCCGCCACCATGCCCACGCCCGTTATGTCCAGGTGCAGCCACGAGCCGCAGATGAAGTTCTGACGACCACGCATTGCTTACATCACCACGGACCATACATCATTATGATCGGGCCGATTCATGCCATTCAAGCAATCCTATTAATTTACTACATAAGGAGCATAACCTAGCAAAATCGAAGTGCGTCAAAATAAACAAATTCGCCCTTATCTCGAAATGAAAACCTATATTTCTCTTTCAACAATTTTTTGTGTATTATTATCAACTGTTTGCAATAAATTATGTTGTATGTATTGTATCGCCTTACGTTCCTAATAATAAAAAGCACTCACACACAAGTACACATAGACTTCGTAGAATGTGCACAAATTCGCACGTTTAATTTTATTCAAATAAGGGTAAAGTTGATTAGGATCTACGCTAGCAAGAATTAATCCGTGTCAGGGCCCTTATGCAATGCGATTTTCGCGTCAGCGGCAACGTCGCAACCGGTCGCAGCTGCAATATTATGCTAGATGGAGACTAGAGGCTATAGCTTTCGTCTCTAAAATCATTACTGCGTCCTAAAGCGAAAACTCACAATGATAAGTAGTTAAACGGCAATGGAAATATAACGTACATCATAATGAAAGCGATAGCGATAAATTCAAAGTTAGACAATAAGAGTTGCAGAGCAATTTCATGTTTAATTTTTGTTATTTTCAAACAAAAATATATTTTATTAAATTTTTATCTTGCTCGCGCAAATTAAACTGCCACTATCACTAAAAGACTAATGCTGAATTTCAATAATCTTCGAACGGTTTTGCTTACGAAGTGTTGAAAATTTTGACCTAGGTGAAATATAACAAAAATCAACACTTCTCAAGCTAACTATCTGTATATAGATTATTGAAACCTGTCACAAGATCGGTTACAAGGTCAAAGGTATTATGGGCTTATGTACTGAAAGTACAATTCGTTCCGCCAGAATAATGATAAAGTATGCTCCTTGTGAGCAGTACACTAAGCAAATAAATGACCAAAAGGCCTAAGATGAAAAAATATAAAATTCCATTGTTGTGTTATCATATTTAACATTTTAGAGGCCGTTTCTTTTTAACCGACCGTGCCGTGCTCTCTGCCTCTTCAGATTCGCAATTATTTGAGCAACGTCACCCAAAGAGCAAAGAAGACGGCTATGCTAATAATGTGATCCGCAGGAGAATTAGGATCACCGATGTAGCCCAAGCAGTGATGCACCGATTTAATTATTTTGGTAGCAAAATATCAAGAGACCTTTAAAGTTTCGACCATTGAACACATCTTGAACAACTTCTATGAGAAAAACTGAGATGTACTTTTCGGCAATATTCCATAATAAAATAGAAATCATAAATATATTCTTACCCTTAGGAAGGCAGCACCGATGCAAGGCGTGGCTCTACCAGATCCTTTGTTTCGGAGGTCCACGGATGGATCGTCTGAAAATTGCCAGCAAAATATATACTGTAATTGTTAAAAATTAAAAGTATTCTGTTATAAGAATTTTATATGTGAAATATGAGGATAACGTTGATATGATTGCAAAAAGTGCAATTGATATATCAAGTGATTAATGTGAAAACTGAATTCATCTTTTTAAACAAAATGTTTACTAAATTATCGACCTTAATTAAAGAGTAAATATTGAGGAAGCATCTCCCAATAAGCCTTTTGTACTTGCCACTTCAGATTCACAATTTTTTGGGCTACGTAAGCGATATTTTCTGAGGGCCTAGACAAGTATTTCAAAAATCGTAATCGAATCGCTAAATGAAAATTTATGGCATTTTTGTATAGAAAGTTCGAGCAAATGACTCCATTCCAATTGATGGTAAGGGAAAGGAGGGATAAGGGAGAAAAGGTTCAGAACACTCGCCGTGGTATATATGGAGGAAAGCGCCAACTAATGCAATATCGCGACTATATTCCTGTTCATATCATTCCAAAAACGTCCTAGTAGATAATCGCTTAGTGAAATATGTATGGGATTTCACATAACCCTTTGCTTAGTTATCGAGCAAAATTGTCAAATCAGTTATCAACTGGTTATCACACAAACAAACAAACATTTTCCCCGTCCAGGACTCGAATCTGGAACAATGGGTACTGATTTTACCAACTTTGAGGACGAACAAGTGCAAAGTACGAAACTAACCAGTGATCAGCTTATGATAGTAGTTCCAAAGCGGCAGCCTCCAGGGTCGATCCCCGGTGATCATGCCGGCCCGCTGGAGGATGTCCCACGCCGCCTCGCTATTGCTGAAGCAACCGAAGGCGCCGCCGCCGGTCGCTAAGAGGATCCCGTCTGTAAATGCACACTATGATTAAACTTAGCTCACACAAGAGTTTTTGTTGGAATCATTAGAAGAGGAGAGGAAGAAGCCTTCGATGACGGTCCAATGCTGTTCAAACTCAAGACTAACATCGCAGATAAGCTCCCGCCATAAGTCTGCATATTTAAAATGCGTACACTGTGCCATACATGTATAAGGTGTACAATACTATTCAATTGAACACAAGTCCGGACAGTGGTTTGAAAATGGAAAAAATTGCGTAATTTTTTCTAAAAAGTGTACTATACAATAGTTAGATACTATAGTTATATCAATTGTTTTATTCCGTTAGTAAAATACTGCATTGAAAAGTGGACAGAACTTCAATAGCTGTAAGAAAGAAAGCGACAAATCTGTCGGTGCATCACTGCCCATTGTCTCACCTCATCTTTTGAGATAACGCGGCGTATTTAACGGTTTAAATCTGTGGTTAGCTCAACGCTGCAGCTTGTTATTACGTGTATCTACTCACGGGTGAGAGTGGCCACGTCAATGACCAACGAAGGTTTGTAGATCGCCTGCCCGTACACTAGCGCGTCTGCCATCATCAATCGACCCTCCATGTCTGTGTCCTCGATCTACGAGTACAATACACACTATGTTCATCTAGGCCTATGACAGTTTATTATAGATATTAAAACTAATATGGCGGACTGTATTAGTGCAACAGATATCAAAACAACTATTTTATATTTATGTATATTAGTTATGTTGGTTTGTATGTGCATTTAGGAAAACTTACTGCAGGGAATTGAGTGTAGTTTTCACCGAAGTATAACTTAGGATTTAGGCTCTGTGTATGTCTAATGTAGTTATGGCATAAACGTAAAATAATAAGTGAATTATATTAATAGCTCTGCACCACGGTAGAGGTTAAGTGACTTTCTTTGTCAAGAGCGTGGAATTCCTTACGGGCACACGTGTTCCCTCCTAATAACTTACCCGGTATTTAAATACCCGGTTATACCCACTGAAAGTTATCACTATTACCTTTAATTACATTTGTTAATGTTTTCTCATACATATCCCCTGTTATCACGATTTAAAGGAACTTAGTAAATGAGTCTATTTAATTAATGATATTTTGACTTTGACTTTGAAAAAAATGAGATCCTTGAAAGTAAACAGTAAGAGTAGTAAGATTTAATTGTGCTTAGTTTGGGCTAGATAACACGCGTGTGTGAGAAATGTTATTATTATTGTTTATGTAAATTGTTAGCGTTGAGCACATTGAGCAACAATGTAGACTTATTGCTGTTCTTGATGATTTTACAAAAGTATACTTATTTCTTTACTAGAATTTTACCTGTATGGATAGTCCGTTGAGCGCCCGAACGACATCCCCCACCTTCATGCTCTGTCCGCTCACCATGTTCTCGCATAGCGGGATGCAAGCTCGCACGTTAAGGGGCACCTAATCAAATGGTCGTAGTCAAGTCTAAATCATCATAAACAACAGTCTGTTGATGACTGCTGACTGATCCACTGCTAGACACAAAACTTCTTACTCGGAAGAAGCACACGAAGAGTTTGGGCCACAACTCCAACGCTAGCCTAATTTTAATTTTTGGATTTGAAATGGATCTAGCAGATGTTGGGCACTTTGCTTAATGTAACTGGCTGGTTTAGTTTGTTTCTTTTTCGTTTGCTTTTTCTTTAGTGCATGATGCTGTTATATCGATTGTAACTAATGTACGTGATCTATTAATGTTATTGTGTGAAGTGTCCACTGAAGATCAGCGTCGCGGCTTTACGGTGTCTCGATATTATGCTGAGTATTAATATACGAGTAACATGTAAACTTATGATGATGATGATGATGATGGGCGAAGGAGGTTGCAGAAACAATCGGGAAGAACGGTTTGTCGTGTCTGAAGCACAAAGGAGCAATGGATAACAAATTAGATTAAAATTTAGATTAACTCATTCAACCATGACGAAAGTTGTTTTGTTTTCGTTATCCAACCTAGAGCGCTGAAACCATAACACCAGGGAACTTCTGGTTTAAGTCGAGGTAGTTGACATTGTTAGTGATATGATCTGAGTGTTTGAGACTACATACCTTAGATAGGGAGGGCCAGGGTTTGATTCTTAGTGCGGGCAGAAATTTTCTGCTCGGTTTGAATGGTTTTTGCCTTTGCCTGGCTAGTTAACATCTCAACAATAATGTTAATAACATTGTTGTGTTCCGACAATTAAAGGTGCTAAAATAGCTCCTATGGTAAAGGAATTCAGCAGAAGCTCGCTTCCATCTTCGGAGTAGTCTTACTGTCAGGTGAGATGAAGGTTAAGGGCTACCATCGTTAAGTAAAAAGTATCTTCGGATAGTTTTATTGACGTGTTGAATTTTGATATGTTATTCATAAGAAAGATGTTAGAATTAAATGAGTATTAAGCGAAACTATCCGAAATTAAATAATAAATTAAATAGCTGTCGTCGAGTACAGCTAGTAGCGTGAGCTATGAGTACCTGCAGGTCGGCCAGCAGCCGGAGCGCGGCGAGCGCGGCGGCGGCGCCGGCCATGCTGCCGCGGTTGTCGGCCAGCCCGCCGCGCGAACGCTTCAGGCACACGCCGCCGCTGCACAACTACCTCCGTTACACCTCTCCCACACCTCACTACACCTACTACACCGGCTCCCACACCTCACTACACCTACTACACCGGCTCCCACACCTCACTACACCTACTACACCGGCTCCCACACCTCACTACACCTACTACACCGGCTCCCACACCTCACTACACCTACTACACCGGCTCCCACACCTCACTACACCTACTACACCGGCTCCCACACCTCACTACACCTACTACACCGGCTCCCACACCTCACTACACCTACTACACCGGCTCCCACACCTCACTACACCTACTACACCGGCTCCCACACCTCACTACACCTACTACACCGGCTCCCACACCTCACTACACCTACTACACCGGCCCCACACCTCACTACACCTCCTACACCGGCTCCCACACCTTACTACACCTACTTATCTACACTACCTCACTTTTTACATACAAACAAAGTACACCGTTGCACTCTGAATAATGCAATTACAAAAATTATTTTTAATTTATTTATAATTAATTTATTATGATAATAGATTTGAATCTTCAAAAATTTAAAATTATCTGCTGTGTTCTGATATCGGGAAAAAAAGAAAAGACGAGTTTATTTTAAAAAAAGCAAAACAGAAACACAGCCAGTGCCTTTCAGTTATAGTAATTGGACTAAAATTTACAGACAGTTCCAAATCTCTTACGCGGCTGGAAACTACTCAACCACTGTCGGAGGAAGCCAGACTGCTGTATACAGTAGCAGCTTATGTCTACCGCGACATTCCCCCGACAATAACTAATAAGATTGGTTAGTGATAATAATACTTTTAATATTCTAAATAATGATAAAAAAAGAAAGGTAAAACTCGTATTTACAAAGTCATTTTGTGTTAGATTCAAATGGAGAATGTCAGGCTTTTGGCACACAATAATGGCGTCGGTTGGGTGCTGTTTATTATCTCGTAGTGTAATTTTTGATGTGAACATGGTATAGTTCCATGCCCAAAAGGATCATTAAATGTTGCAATATATGGAAGACATAATTCAGAATCCATTGGGACTTTTACAAGATGTTTCAGTGTTCCATTAAAAAACTTGTGGGTAAAGTTCATTTTTTAACATAACCGTATCATTTCATTCTCAATTTCGTATCATTTCAACGTATTAGTATTGACGTAATCATTGCATTGTCATATGATTTTACTAGTCAGCCATCAAAAAAATGTAGTCCGCTACCTTAAATCCACGAGATAAAGAGACACGTTACACCGATATACCGGAGCCATAAATAAAGAAAAAAACTACTACAGACATGGCTATATGATCTTTAGTGGCCTTTGCCTTCCTTTTAGAACTAAACAAAAAAATGTAGACCTGTCAAAGGTGACCCCCTTGGCGACCAGCAGCACCGGCGGGCGGCCGTCTCCGGCGCCGTTGTAGCTGACCTCCAGGAACACGGGCGCCTCGCAGGAGCCGCGCGCCACGGTCAGGAAGGCCTGCATGTTCTGGGCCACGATCCAGGACCGCTCGCGGGCCTCCACCCGCACGCCCAGCGGACACAGCACGTTCAGCGCTTCCTGACATATCATACAGTCATCACGATCATCAATCACTTTACTTATAATGCAACTACTGTTGACCTGAGCAAATGTATATGAAGTAAAAACAACCTAATGTTTAAGATATTGTGATAATCATCGCCTTTACTATACTATACGGTCAAAATTGGAATGGATGAAGCTATCAGCAAATTATGACGTCACAGACATGTAATTTTAGTGAATTACCGTATGGTTCACTCATCAATCAGTGTTACTTTTTACTTTCTTTATAGTTAAAACCTTGAAAATGAAGATTTTATAACACAAATACAGTATGTATTAATTCTAGCAGTAATCATACAGACTATCTTTCCTTTTTACCTTGAACCCCTATAAATTTAATTTACCTAATGGTATCTTTATTTTTTTATGCCTACACTAATTTAATATTTCTAAGCCCATAACGAAATAAAAATTAGTATATTGCATATATGAGTTTATATGTAATATTTACCTGAGCTAAATCTACAGGTGTCATGTTATTGGCGGGCATGTCAGACATGTACCGCGCCCAGTTCTGCGCGCGCGCATACACGTGGCCCTCGTGCCATTGGTCGGCGCCGGTCTCGCCGTACAACGACAACGTGGTCTCCGGCACACGATTACTGCTTGATTTGTACTCTTGGAATCTGGAGTTGTTATAATACATGCATAAAAGTGGGTCATTTTGTCGATTGTTCTTAACTAAATGATTATAATAAACTGAATTCTTATTTGACCGCTATAGTACAGATCGCTGGTCTTTTGGAATTATTTAATTAATTATATTCTATTTAACTTCTTATAACTATTATTATTATGTTCTTTAACATTGTCTTTCATAAGAGTATGTATGTATCTAGACTGAATAAATAAATGTATACTTTGACGTAGTTTAAGTATTAGACAAAAAAAGGAAATTAAACACAAAATTAAATGAATTCTACCTAACAGAAAACGGAAGAGGACGTAAATTTCCATAGATGAGAAAATCAACCTTAAAAGTCCCATAAGACAGTTTTTAACTGTCATTGTATCATCAGCTTTGTCGGGCCTTGAATAGTTATTGCAAATTGACTGCTAGTCTTTGTTGTAGCTTGTAGCTCAGAAAAGCGCAGAGGCCTCATATAGTTTTTAATTAGACAGACAAGTGTGACAACTAGAACTATACAATATCTCGTTGCAACAACGTAAATTTCTGTAAGCCTTCATGTTCTTTATTCAGCAGCTTTATACAGCAATACTAGTGAGAAAAGTGGTTGAACAAAGTATTGTAATGCTATAGAACTCCCCCAAGGAACGTAGTTCTATTATTTTTCTAGATGTGGAGTGGAGGTCACTATTAAAATTTTACATAAGGTAACACTATCAGGAAGACTTGAAATTTGAAAATTGTACTTTCGGAGGCAAGCGGATATAAGCAGTTTAATATGAGAGGGATAGCAACACAGCATAACAAGGAGAGTATAATGAATGGTATGGAGTCGTCCAACCTCCAAGCGGCGAGCGTGGCGGCCTCGGCGGCGGCGTCGGGCGCCCCGGCCGCGTCCACGGACACGTGCCCGCAGCCGCGCTCCTGCAGCGCGCCCACCCCCGCGCCCACCCCCCAGCGGATGTTCTCCTGGGCGAGAACACGTACACATACTAAATGTTTTTCAATTATTTGGCCTGGTAACCTTTAAGCCATATCATTCATTAATGTAGTTTTAATCTTTATTTATGACTCCAGGATACTGGTGCAATGTAGCCCTTTGCCCCATGGAGTTTTTGGCGACTAATGGTAGGCTCCGCTATTTTGTTAATGACTCAAGAGAAAATGTTTGAATATGGAATGCTTAAAATGGAAAGTAAGCAATTATGATAAAATGATACAAAAATGGAATGTTATTATGATTGCGATGAAATGATAAGTAAATGAGAATGAAATCATAAAATGTTGCTTACTAAATGAACTTAGCCTTCAAATGAATGAATGGAAATAAAACACGGAAAAATCTCACATAAAACTAATGAACGCTGAATGATGTATTCCATATATTGCACGATTTAACGATCCTTTTTGCCATAAAACTACGCAATTTAAAACAATATTATGACAATAACAACACTACAACACAATATACGAAATAAAATATACACCAAACGCCCCGCCATTACGCGCCAAAAACTCCGTACACATACTACATGTTGTACACATACTTCAACATGTTGTATTAGGAGCTTTTCTGGTTTTATCCATAAGCTAACCACGGTCCATCAACAACATCAGCCGTAGAGATGAATCGTTTGCGTAATCGAGACATGAACTCCAAATCAGTGAACATTTCACATCGGCGGTTTGTAGTTACAAGTACCTCTGAATATCAAGGTACAAAAACTTTTTGTAAAGAACTTTAGTAGCAAACAATGATTTACCATCATTAAAGAAAATCAGGTATGGCTCACAAACAGTCATAATTTTATACTGGCTATAGAAACTCAAGACCATTACCCTGCTCTGGTCCAGCCCTTCCAGCTCACAGTAGCTGGCGTCTTTTGGCCCAAGTGAGGTGATGGCTACTCCCGAGTACTCTTCCAACAAATCAGTCACCACGAACGCCTTGCCAAGTTTCAGGTCGCGAGACAATCTGGAATAAAGATATCATTATATTTTAGTCCAAATGAACGACAGAACAATCAAAAGTATAAAATTAATAGTTTCCATCGGTGGCACCAGATGGCGCTGCACCGTTGTAGGTCGTGCGAGTGAAGTTTTTACTTGGAAGGAATATGTCTTAGAAATTATAGTTTTATTATATGTTCACTAAATTTGTTGTGTGCATATTTTGTATTTGAATTTTATATAACCTGCGAACACTATCGACGTTTGGATGACCTCGACAACAGGTGGTTGTACAATGTACACCACAGCTAAACTTAACAGGCTTCCAAATAGATAATTTACTACTCCTCGTCTATATGGGTCTATAAAAACTAGGCTAGAAAATGCACCTTGTAGGATACAAGAGTCTGAATCAATGTGTCTTTAACGATCTTGTCTATTGCATTCCAGTAAAGGTAAGGTAACCATAATCGCTAGACGAAACCAACACTTGCTCTATTTGAAACTTTAGTGTCCCTGATGCTTATTGTCGATAGAATTCAGGGTGAAACCTCAAATGCTCCTGTATAACTGTAGAGCTTTGGTTCAAAACGAAGCCTTTATCTGGGGAAGAACATATGAACCTCAAATGAATTTATACCCCTTAAGGTTGGGACGAACCCAAAATTTATTTAAAGTACCCAAACCGGGGTCTTGCTTATTTTTACGAGGAGGAAGGGCCGGAGGTACCACCCGCCAGTGGCTAAGCGACGGGCGTATGTGGGGCTCACCTAGTGACCCATCAAAGCGGTACTGGGAATATCCACAAAACTCCCCGGTTACTCTTTTGTCCTTTGCGCGCATTACCTAGTCTTTGCTGAAACAATTTACCAGACCACCCCTAGTCTACACAGATGGAGATTGCCCAGTTACTTGAGCAAACCCCGATGTGGCGACCTGTGTAATGCGTGATTTACGCATGCAGCCGCTTGAAGCGTAAGAAAACGGACGACCACCGAGGAGAGGGAGAGGAACATCCTCAAGGACGCATCCTCTCTTCCCATATCCTCACACTACCAACCGTAGCCCTTACCATGTTCTGCAGCAAGATGACGCTGAGATTGAGGCGGTAAGAGGAACGAGAAACTTAAAACTGTTTCCAGGTAATGCGAAATAACCATACTAACTCATTTAGATGCCTGCTCAATTTTCCACCACTCTCCTGATCAACTGCAGCAGCGGCTGGCGTCAACTCAAATCTATCTCCAACCTCGTAAACCCCGACCACTAGGCCCTTCTGCAAAAAACCATTAGTACAGTGTAGTTAGCAAAAAAATGGCATTTGGAAAATTTAATTTATTACTTAAGAATATTTAATAGTTTAATTTAAAATTACCTTGCTGCTATCAGTACTTGTCACTTCCCCTGAATTCTTTTCCCCACTTCCTCCACATTCATTTTTTTCAGATGCATTGCTGAAGAACGTGGACGAAGCTCTATATAAAAATCTCCTGTGGACGTACCTTGCACAGAAAAGAAATTTTGTTAAAACCATTATATAAAAAATTTCTTAAAAATTTAATACAAATATGTTATTGATGGCATTTCGAATTAGGCCACCTAGATTAACAAACAACTGGAGTGATAGTTGTATTCAAATATGGAAACTTAAATTGTTACAATCATGAGTGAAATGTTAATAATTATGAAACACATCTATACTAATAGCTCATAAAATTGGAGAGTTTGAATGTTTGTTTGTTTGAACATGTAATTCTCTGAGCTACTGATTAGAATGTAAAAATTCTGTTTATGTTGTATTGTCTATTTATCAGGGAAGGTTAAGGGCTATGTTATTACCTACACACAATGATTATGAACCTATCTTTTATAGATTCATAAAGAGTATACTACAGTGTCTCACATAGTTTATAGACAATTATTAATATTGTTAAGGTATTTTTCTATTAAATTATTATAATAACCATATGGAATAAACAAATAAAAACTATAATGTTGTATGTAACATAAAAATGTGGATGAACAAGAATGTCAATTCAATAAGTTGAACTTGTTTATTCAATTTAAACAATATTGTGTAATTTGTAAAATATCTGTAAAATCTTCCGTCATACTAACATTAGGTGTTGATATTTTAATTTTCAGTTAACTTACCTTTATCAAAAGAATATCTTGAACAAGTTGACAGGAAATATATAGAGTATGTCTATTAATATCAAAAACATACTCAATAAATAAACAAACAATCATGACTCATAAACAAAAATTCATTCACAGCATACTTATATCTGCTATGTTTTAAAGATGATACCTTTCTTTCATTGAATTGTCTTAAATTAGAAAAGGTTTAAAAACAAAACACTTCCAATATAATTCATCTTTTAATGCCTATATTTAATTTAAAACTTGTTGTTTTAGGAACATGTCTTATTGTTAGCGATATTCTAGTATCTCTTGAAACTGTGTCCCCTGCTACATATTTATCAGAACACATACTTAAATTAGCAACAGATTTGTCCAGAGTATCTTCTGTGAGCTCCTCTATACAATGTAAATAATAACAGAAAAGTTGGTCTTGTAAAACTAACAAACTTCTTGGTTCCAAAAGAAGTGAGAAAGCATGAATGAGAGAGGTTTTATTTTTTTCCTTACTTGGTTCTAGAAATTTCAGTATTATATGTGAGCCTAATGATATGGTTGTTATAGTCGGGAAGAATAGTGATCCATCTAAATGTGCCATTATTCCTTGACCAGGAGTATATTCATTTACAAGAACATGATTAGGTCTCTTTCCATTCATCAAATCTAACTTATGTATTCGTTCAAGGTATATTTCCAACCATGAAGGTATAGTCTCTGCTATCATTCCTTTAACATGTGGTATTCCACCCCAGTTTTGCAATCGCCTGTTCGAAAGTTGTGTCCATTTCGGTTTAGGTGAGGAATAGACATGTGACAAAATACAACTTTCTTCACTCGTTGATACGAACTCTGGTACATAGAAAGCAGTTGGTTGTATCTATAATAATAGGAATTTTTAGTACAATCACATAAAACAATCTAACCAAAGAATTTAGGATAATGTTTAAGACAGGCGATGAACATACCTGTTGTACTCGGTATGCCGAAATATCCATAGCCACCGTGGATTCCATTTATTATACTTTTTGTGTAATTCAGCTGTAAACAACGATAACTTAGATCACTAGATTTCATAACCAAAGTAGTTTTATCCACATTACTTACTATTTTACTAGATATTCATAGGACTGTAGGATCAATAGGAATATAGAATACTAATTCAATTATAAACTCTACTTTTAGAATATTACTCGCTGAACCAAAATACTAACAGCTGACCGAACCGGCGTTCACATCAAACTACACAGATTAGAATATTTTTTATGATGTTTTACTGGCCTGGATGCAAGTTTTTTTGGCTATCACAGATTAGAAGAAGTATGCCCAGCTACAAGTTTTTTGTTTAATTCACCCTATAATAGGGAAGAAAACGGAAACTGAAGCTCATATAGCCATATCTTATGTGATTATTTCTTTATTACACCGGGATACCGATGAAATATATCTCTTTGGCCCGAGGAGCTATTGGCTACTAATGATAGGCCCTGCGTTTATGTTAAGGACTTACGAGAAAAAATTTTGAAAATGGAATGTAGTGTCAGTGATTACGAGAAAATGATACTCAAATGAGAATGTAATAATTCGATGATGATAAATATATAAATTTACCCTATAAATGAAACAATGGAAATGAAATACTAAATAATCTCATGTAAGTCACCATTTAACACTAAATGCGGTATTTCATATATTGCATTTTTGGCATGAAACTACACCAATTTCATGACAAAAACTCCACTATAACACAATATACTAAATAAAATATACAGCATCGAACCGACCTCGCCATTACGCACCAAAAACTCTTTTGTTTTTTGTTGTTGTTGTTTGATTCTCCTTATTATAGATTGTACTATGCATCGATTCCGAAGACTGATTCCAAATGTATAACAACAAAAGATTAGGGAATATGAACTTTGACATCTTTGGAAAATAAAAAAATTTTACTACTTTTTCGCGCGTAATGGTGTGTTGGTTGTATGATTATATTTCATTAATTATACTGTGCTTAAGTGAAACTTTACATTTGAAAATGGTGCAGTTTCACGCCAAAAAGAATTGATGCATCGTGGAATATATAGAATACATAACTCGGTATAGATCGGTAATGTACATGAGATTTTTCAGAATTTAATTATTATTGATACAATTATTCGCATTTCTGTATAAATTCATTATATTCATTATTATAAGCATTTCATAGAATTCAATTTTCAAAAAATTAACAAAATGGCGAAGCCTACCATTACTTGCCAAAATTCCATGGGTTAATGCATAGAATGGTTGTCGGAGTATTCTTTATTTATAAATAAAGAAACAAAACTATATAAGACCTGGCTGTATGTGTTCCAACTTCCTTTATTTTCTTTATAATAGGGAGAATTTAATAAAAAATATGCCATTTGCGTATAATTTTAACTAAATGAGGCAAAACAATGACTGATGGACCTTATTTATAAATTCTTTAATTTATTTATAATTTCCAACTATTAAGAAAGCTTTTAACAGATGATTTAAGAAAATTTTATATTAAATATGTTTAATATTCTTTAGTTATTTTATTTCTTCCTCCTCGTTGGTACGTTTGATGGAACAAAACACATACAGCCAACCTTTTTGACAGGAGTGCATCGAAGATAAAATGTTATTTGCTATAATTTTTTTGTAAATATTTGTTAGATGTGCAGTTGTAGAATGTGATCACAATGGGTGGCTGCATCGGTATAACTAGGAGCAGAAGTGGACCAATAGAAGAATCATCAGGGACTGTGTCACGTCCTAATTCCGGTACGTGGGGCCTTTGTCGCCGTGGAGACAACTTAGACAGCTATTGAATTTGTGAACAATGTGAATTACTTTAAAGTGTTTTTTTAGGTGGTTTAAGGAAGAACCAGTCGCTTTGCCATGAGACGATAAGGTGGAAGTCAGACGTGCCATTAACAGAAGGTCAACTTAGGAGTAAACGAGATGAGTTTTGGGACACAGCTCCCGCTTTTGAAGGTCGCAAAGAAATATGGGATGCACTGAGAGCTGCTGCAGTAGCAGCCGAAGCTATGGACTTTCAGTTGGCTCAGGCAATTCTGGATGGAGCCAGTGTTTCAGTCCCTAATGGATACTTGACTGAATGCTATGATGAATGGGGAACCAGATATCAGGTACATTGTCTTTGTTTTGATTTTTGTGCTTCTCTGAAAATAGTAATTTTTGCATGTTATTGTGGTGATTAAATTAGAATTTTTTGCATAGACATCAGATACAATAATATTTATTCTTAATTTTATACCATATTTATATTTATATTGTGCATGAGTGGGGTGTTTGGTTCATTGAATTAAGAAAAATCTTTCAATACTAAAATATACTCAGATTTCAAGTGTTGAAAACCATGGTCAAGTGGCCAATACCCCTGTCTAGATAATAGCCACAGGTGCCAGGTTTGAATCCTGGTAGAGGTAAATATTTAATGAAGAGTATATTGTTGTATATGTGTTCTCTTGTCATGGATTTTTGTATGCTTATTTAGTATGTTTCTGATATTTATATAAATATTACTATCTACATTTGTCCATTGTCTAGTATATATAAAGTTTTTAATGATTCTTAATTTCGGCTAGAAAATAGGTGTGAGTGTGAGAAATATTATTGTAAATTTTCTAAATTTCATTGTATAAAATGATGTAAATTTCTTATATTTTGTACCAGATATACCTTTATTTTTCTATAAAAGTAATTGATCTGTATTTTTTATTTTATTCGAAATTACTGAGATTGAAGTGACTTTTTCAGTAATAAAAATATTCTGGTTATACAAATGTGTGTATTATGTGTCACTCAATAAATGTTGTTAGTATTGTTTGAGTATAATTTGCATAAGTTGTGTAAACTTATGTGAATGCGTATTGAATTTGTCCATTGTAACATTTTGTATTATACAACAGGCTGTTTTTTTAACATGAGTATCTTAAAAATTATGAAAACAAGCTGCAGGTAGGAATGTTAATTACCACCCTTTTACTATGTAGTGTTTATAAACAAACAATGTTTCTATTTTTTAAAAAGGAACATTACACTTTTACATAAGAACATCACTCAAAAAAGTAGAAGACGAGAGTTTTTATATAATACATACAAAGTTTGTACAATGGGTGGATTTATAGCCAAGAGTGATCGCAGCAAAAACTTTATTTGTGTATGTTATTATGATTTTCTCTACAATATTGGGACTTTCAATCTGAGTGAAAGGGACAAAACTGAAATTAATTTCAAATTTTGATTGTGCCTTGAGAACTGGGCCCAATGGAAAGGTGCAATTTATTAGATTATTATTATTGCAAAAGCCTGTTCTTGTAAAATTAGTCACATTTAAACTTTTGTACTTTGTTTTTTGTAGATAAATTTGGATTAATTAGATAAATTTTCTTTCAAAATCTTAAATATTCTATCCCTAGGTACCAATATACTGTCTATCTCCACCAATAAACATGGTCAAAGAAGCCAGCGGTCGCGACTCGCCTGCAGAATGGTCGGAACCAGTGGAGGGTGGGACAGAGGTGTCTCTGCGGCTTCGGCTCTCAAGCACCTGCAAGGACGTTGATCTAGCCGTCTACACTAGGCATACTATTGTCCAGTGCAAGAATAAACTGCATGTAAGTTCTTATATTAGTAATGGAACTTTAATTTTTTTAAATCAAAATAAAAAGAAGGTTTCTCAGTTCATTTTCATTGTATTTTTGTTACATTTATTTTCTAAATTCTTTTGTATTCGATAGAGCATACTCCTGAGATAATCCCATTGTCACCAAGTCAGGATTTGTATTCCAAAGAAATCAGCAAATCTTCAAATCTTATAGACATGTTTTATTGTTTCTAAGTTGTTATCAGTAACAATAGAAAGTGAAGCTCCAACTCCAATAAATATTCATAAATGGGATAACTTCTTATGTTAAATTTATTTTGCATTTTTAAATTATTTTTTTAGTTTTGTTTAAAACAAATCATCATAAAATTAACTAAGAAGCTGTCTTTGTGTTTAAGTGGAATGGAGTTATACATACAATCGAGTGAGTAACACAGACAGTGTTGACTCCCTATAAGATCCGACTATAAGTCCTATAAGTCGAGATTCTTCTCTATATCTGTTAAGAAGTTACATGCTGCATGTGTATTGACAACAAAATATTGATGTTTGTGTGCTCGTCTATGTGCCCTCGCACGAGGCCTACTTTTCCACATTGAAATTCTTAGGTGAACTGTATCTTCCCTTTTTTGTGTACATCAACCGTTTAATGGATCTATGCATAAAGACTCATTGACAATAGGATCGCCTCCTGGCAATGCCAGACTATCCTGGATCACTTCTGAAAAACTCGCCATCAAAGTCAAAGAAAAATGTTATATGGGTAACGATAAAATTAAGCCAGTATGAATTAGTTTTACTGTCATCGATTTAAGTGCGTGAACTTGGCGTAATTATTCTGAGGCATTGAATTTTTATAATCTATATAATAAGGATTTTCGATTTTAATCGCCTAGCCCTATTAGTAAGCACAAAGCCTTGTTGCGGAGCTCTTGTCAGAGAAGCTCGTTAGTGCCAAAAATCCTTTGGGAAAACAAAAAACATTGTGCACATGAGTCATTAGTGTACAAATCCGGTTTCGAGTCCAAACAAAGTGCGCCGCGCCTTCGACGCATTCGGCACACTTTTTGCGAGGTAACCCTAACAGTATTTTACTTCACACTTCAAATTGAATTAGTAACGAAAGTTTCCACTTTAAGGAAGTAGACTAACGGTGGATTTCAATAATTTATCGACAGATGTTTTTGTTTGCGAGGCTTTGAATTTTGACATATTTCTTATGTACCTATAATATGTGACACTACCGTGAGCAAAACCATTAGATTTTTGAACCTCAGTATACCTAACTGGTTAACAAACCAATACTCGCAAAGTGAAGGCCATTTCAAATATTTCAAGCATTGTCGAGGTCCAAAATTTGCGTGGGCCAACATTAAATTTAGCACTGTCTAACTTTAAAACAATCAAGACTTGAATATGTGACTGAAGGTCGCAATATTCGCTGTTTTGTCTGGAATTGTGTGCATCTCTTTTTATTTAATTTATTTAATACTTACAAACCATTACAATGTGTTATTTATCGTTAAAAACACTAAAAACCACTAAGTCTGAAACTTAGTTATTTGTACCAAATTGAGTATGATTGTGGATATGATGAATAGAACGATTATACCTTATCGTTTAGCACGATAATGTAAAAAGTACCAAAAATAGAATTATGTTATTTGTGCGATGCGAAATATCAACTTTCGAGTGCGCAGGTAAATTTACATAAGTATTCAAATTATTTCATTTTGTCATCTGTTATCGAGAGTTGAGTTTACCAAATAACGCCAAATGCACATGCCGTGCTGAGTCTGAATCTGCCGAAGTTTTAAATGTTTTAAATTTAATGATTTTTTATTTTTTACAATAGTAAAAGGTTCATGCTGTTAAACACAAATTCGTGGATTACTTATTGTGCCCCTTAAGTTCGCTATTACTCCTCGTTCCCTATTGTTAAACTTTACGTCATTACCTATCTGTATAAATATAATAAGGTTATATTCATCTGTGGTTAAGGAATCCGGGTGTTTTTCGCTTCCATCTTGAGCCTTATTAACTTATAATATATCAGGTGAGTGAGATGAGCCTTTACGAAAAAAAAAATTCTATAACAATATTTTTTTTGGCTAAAAGAACAATAACAACAATGACACAAGCGAAAGGATGTGTTGTAACGTATAAGGTGATATTGGTACTGGCCATGTCCTCAATAAACGACAAATTAATCGCACAAATCATTCGCTCATAGTTTCCCCCATGATTGCAAATCTTTGAAATTAAAATAATAACTATTAAATATGTTTTAAATGAGACATATATTTGCATTCTCCTCAAACAAAAACTGCTATTATTTTTAGATTTAGGTGCTTATTAATATTTTTAATTCACCTAGAAACTATAACTAACGCCATTTATTAAATAAAGGCAAAGTAGCGGTGGAAGAAATGACAGCTTTAATAAATTTTCAGATCTTTTCAAATCTTTTTAAGCTTTTCTTTAGGATTTTGCTAGTTATTTTTATATTTAAGCCACCCCTGAATATTCGGTTTCACCGAATAAAACACAATAAAAAATATTCAAATAGGTCAAACCATCAAACATCAATTCATTTTTATATATAAGAGACTAAGAAAGGCCATGTCATATTTTTGTAAGGAGGTCGGACTACCATTCGAACCTGCAGTGGATGGTGATGAAATTATGTTTTTGTAAAATTAAATAAATAAGGAATCTTCACGTAATTAATTTTTTTTAAGCGCCATTTTATCAATATAAATTTTTAAATAATTATCACTGTAAAAATGAAAAATCACCCCACAATATATTATTGCTTGTGGAAACACTCGGTTCTCAAATCATGTCAACCGATGACTGTTAATTTCATTTAATTTCAACATTCGATCAATCCTTTGCCCAGCCGTGGCACGTTTATAGGCTTTTGTTCGTGATAATATTTTATTCACAAATCTGACACAGATAGAAAGTTTTTACAAATTGTTCCATTGAGGCAAAGGTGTCGACATCATCATAAATCCAACTGCATTTATTATTGTTTTAAAAAAGTTTAAATAACAAAGCTGTTTATTTAATCTTTTCGTAAATATATTTATTAATATTTTAATCTGTATCATTTTAACTGTATCAACTTCAAATTACATAAAAAAATGTTTTTAAAAAAAAAGTTTCTTCAAAAGGAGCGTTTAATATTTTATAATGTATTAAAAAAAACACATGATAATGGTTCAAAAATAAATTTATTTAAAGCCCATTTTAATACATGTGTTTTAAATGCGTGTGTACATGTGCGTTTTTGTACATATGTTAATTGCTGACAGGCACAAGAAAACATCGAGCCATGGCGACAACGTTGGTTCTACGGAGGTAAACTTCTCGGCGACAGACTGCTGGTGGAGGAGGCTCGTATCACACCCGGCTACGTGGTCCAGGTGATCGTCAGCACGGACCCGCACCCGCCCAGCTAGTGGCCACGTCCCAGGTAGGCGGCGGCAGATCCTATGTAAGTGGGGCAAGCTTTCTGGTGGCTCTAGGTTGGCTGGCTGCATGGTGGTTCTACATAATGGCTCAAACTGTTATTATATTTCTCAACAGGGCTCCAAGCAGATATCTTTTACAACTGGTCATTGAAACTGTTACATACATTTCGAACGGGTAAAACCCCATCACAATAGGCCATGTGCAACCACCATTGGGAATCAAAACTAAAGTCAACCATAAAGTTTCTTACCAGTGACCTCTATTCACATACAAATAGAGACCATTTTAAACTGAGTTTGGTGTTTTGTAAAATACGGGTAAACATCTTGATTTAGTTTTAATGAAGTTCTATCTTTATTTATTAACATTTCTGAAACCCCCCCTGGGTTTCAGAATAAATTCCGTGAATATAATAATAATTTTTCTATGTATTAAGTCATTTCTGAAGCAATATTGATGTTCTTGTTGCCATAATTAAAAAATATATTTTTAAATATTACTGAGCTCAACTCAAGATGTTCTACTCTTTCTATCATAAAACTACATAACCAAATCAGGAATGAAATTATATTAATTATGTCCTGTACTAAAAGGTGATAACTGGGAAGCTAATTTTTTAAGGAGGCATATTAAATTATGTGTTAAGGGGGTGCACCATTATTACCTATATTAATTGCGATTTTGTTTAGAATTTAGATAATTAATTTTATATTATTTTATGAAATAAAAAAGATTATTTTGCGATTGTAACTAAATGCTGGGGTTTATTTTATATATTTTCTTTTGAATCATTTGTAATAAAATTTTGGTCACAAGCAGTTTTTAAAATTTATATTTCTAGCGAAAACTGCCCCAAAGTTTAATAATGTACAAAGCTATAACGACTGGTTTAAAATAAGTTTTTTCAATTGTAGTACGAAATAACAGTTAATATTGTCTGGGTCTGTCACATTAACGGTTTATGTGCTGTCGTTAAGTGTCGGGACGTCTCGGGTGTTTTCGTATTTCAGCCAGTATTTATCTTTGTAGCAGAGTCTATATATTAGTTTTATAAGTTGTTTGTGATTCCTAATGCTTGTAAACTCTGTATAGGAGTTTGCTCTTCGTTTATATATTTTTCTAAAATAACGGCGTTTCAAAATTTCATTTTAATGTCAAGTAAAACATAACAAAAAAAATACTGTCCTCATCATGACATTGTTGCCCCTTAACCAGAAAATGTGACAAAGTTCTTCAAAAACTTAATATTGTAAAAATTGTCGTAGTACAGACAGTACAACAAGTGTGAAAGTTAGATTACAAAAACCGTCTCTATTGTGAATGTAAAGAGGGTAGTCTAATGGTCAAACTGTAACGCGTGACGTGCCGTCGCTGTAAGCCGTTAGTGTGACAGAACTGCAAGTAAACTAACATAATATTTTTATTATATGTATTTGTATGAGTTTTATACATTGCTACTTATACTTTATCTGTATGAACAGAACTTTTGGTTAGAATTAGAGATTATTTATTAAATTGTACAGTTGTGGTCACGTTTTAGTACTTTGTCACGTTGAAATGTAATCTATATTCACTAGCAATGCTTAAAGATATGCAAAATAATATAAAATGACAAAGTACTAAAGAGTAGATTGTATGGCTTTGATTACAAGCCTTATTATTTTTTTAATATTTGGATTCGTTTGTAGGCTGGGTACTCACTGATGCAACGTGGTTCATGGCAAAGTTATCGATAAGTTTTAGACGATACTAACTAATCCTGCAATAGTGAATAAAACATATTACATGTTTGTATGGATTTCAAAATATTCTCACTGATCAACTTTAATTTCATAACATTAAATATTTTATGGCAACATTATAAAATACCACAATTATGAGTTAAATTGTCTCAAGTAAAGCTAATGAGTCGCCATCTGCATTTCTCTATGTATACAGTAACACTTATTGAACGTAACGCTTAATCAAAGGAACATTATCTTAGCGAAGTGTATCAAGCGATGTTACGTCCACTGTACATTAAAAGCTACTGCCATGCATTGTGTTGTGAGATTTTTCTTTATTATAGTTATTATTAATATTACCTACCTAATATTGTTTATTTCAAATCACGCGCTAGTCTTTCAATTCGCTCAATTTAGCGCCGCGGTCTTGTTAGATGCTACGTTTACCAAAGTAGAATAGTCCGCCATTTTCAAATCAAATCATTCGAATATTTTAAATAACAGCGTTGGTGGTCGAACAGATGAGAACTATCGATCATTACCTCACTAGCCTATGGCGCCACCTAGTGATGTTTAGTTTAATTAAATTACTTACAAAGACATTTTTAAAAGTTTTATTGATATTGCCGTCACGTGTACTTCAAAGCCATTGTAAAGTGTATAATATCTGTACATGCATTTATTCAAGTTATAAAAGAGAACTCTAATTTGTATCATTATTAACACTAGATTTACCAGACCAGTCATTTAGACTGGTCGTGCAATTTCAATTCAAAATTCCTACTATATTACACTTTTTTTTTCAGAAATGATGTTATTACTTTTGTAGCTATAATTAGAGAGTACGTTTTATAAACTTAATGTTATTTTATATACATTAGTAACAAATATAATTTTTGTTGTTGACATATATTCAAATCGCTGGTATATCTAGTGTTAATGAACCTGGCTATAGTATATATTGTTTCATTCGTACGTTTATACGAATCTTTTATTATAGCTGTATAACGTAGCGATGCACACGAGTTGATATGCGCAAAATTATTATATTGTTAAGATGTTTAGGTGATAAATTATTATATTGGACGTTATGTTAAGGAATCATTCCTGAGTGAAATTGTATCGTCAGTTCACGAATGTCCGAACAACCTTCTTTCTAATAGGTTTTTGGGATACGTAAACAGATCGGTTTAATTTAATTTGCCCGATTTTAATTCGTTGTGTGTAAAAAAATTGATGATATTGTTTCAAAACTTGTGGGCAAATATTGAGTCAATCACTGGATTAAATAAAAGGATATTAAGGAATGTGAATGTATGATGAGTAACTCTTTTTACTTATGAGATGACTGACGGTAGTGTATTTGATATTATTAATACTAAATGAAATAATACATTTCGGTACAAGCGCGGAAATGGTTCACGGGTCCCGGTTGGTTGATCTACGTCGAAGGCGCCGGTCAACATTGACGAATTACGTGCGGAATTGTCATCAAATTGGGGAATGGAATGGAAGGAATTGTCGTCAAAAAATTAAATAACGAAATTAAATCAATGAGTAAAGTATACTTGGACAAGTTATAATTGATGTTACTGTTTGATCAATTGTTTGACATTAAGCGTTCTGGAGGACCGATTATAAAATATTAGAAACATAAATTTAATTTATATATCAATATTATTTACGCCGTCATAATAGTCATTTCGTACAAAAAAATGTATAGAAACCTTTATAATTAAAAACTCCCATGCATTTGGATCTTATATGCAAGAGGAAAACAAAAACACGAGTGCGAAATAGAATAACTTTCCGCACGCCAAGCATACATGGAAAAGTAAATTTTTTGAGCAAATGTATTAAAAAATGTTAAATGTTTTAAAAATCTTAATTGTAACTGTGGCTGCCTTCCAAGGTGACAGGCAGCCACAGTTACAATGATTAAATAAAATTAAGGCTTTGAGAATTAACAACGTACTTCGGTCTAAAAATCGGAGTATATAACACTTACCATTTTATTACATAGTATAAAGGGATATACATTAAAACTGTTGGCACGCCGCAGTGATGCGACGTTGCGGTGTATCAATTTACTTCTTATTTTCTTAATTTAGCTCCATATGGCTAGCCTAATACGGTTCTTTTCCCAAAATAATGAAAACTTCCGATTGGAAAACAATCCTAATACTATGCAGTCAAGAGAATAGAAGCGCACCGACAAAGGAAGGTCAACAAATTTTCAATCAATATTAAGTGTATTCATATCATGAATTTCAATAAACAAAAATTATAATTTTTTTAAAACGTTTTTGGCGAACCGTACCCAAAGTCACTTATGTAAAGCTAGTTCTTAGTTGTATCTCCATGCTGTTTTCATTTTGACCAATTGGTATAATAATTACGGGATAAGTTTGAAGAAGCTTGATTATTAAAATGAGATTGAAGGGGAGCACCTACATTGAAACTAGAATCAAACCTTATTGGTTGAATTAATGTATAAACAAAAGCTGAGCTCGTGAGATGGTTTGAACCATGATTATTGTGTGTGCTTTGATTTTATTAACGGATTTATGAAGTTACATACAAGGTAAAGGAAACATTTCAATAACTATTTCTTTAGAAAATCGTCTATTGAGATCCCACTCTGTCATATGAATACTGTGGTTTGACTTATCTTTCTAATACCATTGCCATAACTAGATATTCAACCACAATTTTGCTGCAGATTGGTGGGTAGATATAGGTGGTTGTGTTTCTTTCACTTTGATTATATCTTCATAGTTCATTACACACATCACAAGATGGCGCGCTTTTGAGTTGTTTACCGTTTTTAAATCTTGAGCACGACAAGCGGGTACATTCGCTATTTATTTTGACAGTTAATTGTAAATTATTGCATCACAACTAAGATGACACATTGATGTAAATTAGTAACAGTTGAATTATAACACATAGTTGTTACTTTCACGTTGATTCGTTCAAGAGAACACTCCAAGCGTTGTTTGTTTATCTAATCGCTTCGGAAGATCAAGTGTTGCAACGTTTTAACTACTACATTAATAAATTTAAGTCTATTTGACATTTGTAAGAATATCTGGAGAAGACTTTATCATGTTTTAGTAATTTTTTTAACATTGGCGCAAGAAAGTTATAAAATGTAAACGTAACATCTGAAATTTTGAGGTTAAATAACAATCAAACAATTCGGAAGCATAGGTTCTGAATACATTGTCTTAATAAGTTAGCGAGTGAACCCGCAGACGAGACGTAATGTCTGTATAAATAATTAGACGATTTACATCCTATATATAACTCCTAAAACGCCTCGACGTCTATATCACGACAAAAAATAACATACCTGGGTGGTTCACATAACCTGGGCCCTAGCTAAGGTAGCTAGTTCTTAAAAAGTTCTTAAAATTACGAGATTGGGTTTACTTCAAAATATGAGTGAAAATATATTATATTTATAGTATAAGTGATACGGTTTTCCAATTCAGAAATGGTGAATTTAAAAATGTTATTAGGGCACATAATAAAACTTCTTAAGCCTGTAATAATTATCATATTATTGCATTAATATTAAATCAGCAGTAAAAACGTTCAAGAATTAGGTTAAATGTTAAAATAAATAGTTAACTTTATAATTTTTATTAATTTGGATTTAAATGCTCTTTGGTTATTTTTTTTCCAAAATTATTATCTTAATCGCTTGGAAAGTAGTATTGTAATTTACCCATCACAGTGTTTTCAAAAAGATCTCATGTGTGACACATGAGATCTTTTTTCAGTGAGAGTTTGTTTAGTGGCGACACAAACTCCGGACATATCTTTGCGAGTTTATAAGAGATATAACAAAATTTTAATAGTTTATTACGTATATAGTTTTATTTTTTTGCGTAAGATTTCTCTGTAAGGAACTATCATAAATGGTGCTAAAGAAATCAAATTTATCTTACACGCGTCCCGTTTCATTAAAATAATTGCAGATCATAATGGAATTTGCGCTACATTCGAAAGAGACTGTCACCATCACGTGGATTGGGGTCATTTGTTTGACGTTTCTATAAAAAAAGGATTATTATTTGAATGAAATGGGTTTGAACCTTTTACAATACACTGATTCATGTTTGACAATTCATGTCAATGTCATGTGTCATGTCATCAACATAAACGGGTAGTATCCAAATTGATTCGCATTTTATTTAGATAAAAATTACTCCAGTTTATGTCTCGACCCACATCCTATCCTCGAGTAGAATTTGTATCAAAAACTTATAAAACTGTTCTTGTGTAATTATTTTTACGGATATATTTATTTGATTTTTACCCAGTACGAGCAAGTTTTATACTTAATTATACTCATAGACTTACATATATTATACTATTTATGTAAACTAATTTGCTCGCTAAACTAAATATAATTTTGTTGATAAATCTTTTCGTCGTAATGCTAATAATAGAGGGTATCTAATTACTTGCATGTCTGTATTAATTGTTCACGGTTAACGCTAGATGGCGTTATTATTATAATTTTATTCTATTATATATTTTTAGAGGTACCCATTATAATAGTATCTTATTTATTAAAACAGTTATATAAAATAGTTTTGTATGAATGTGTTTTTCATTACCGTTAATACGCTTTGTTCCGGATGATATAAAGTAGTAACTTGTCAAACATGATCGGCCATTTTGGCATGGCAATGTAAGTTTAGCGGTTAGCGGCACTTGAAAATGTAATGTTTTGGATGATGCCTGTATTGGTATGCAAGATGTAGATAGATAGGTAATGAATAAATAATATTGTAATAAAAAATCCACTGCGTTATTGTAAGTAAACATATTTTGGAAGTCAGACTGTCCTGCATAAAATTTTGTTACAAAATTCGCGGAAATAAATCAATTTTAGTAAAAACGAAACTAAACTCATTTCATTTTATAGTTGTTTGTTTAACTGCACCGTGCACTATGTTCTGAAGTATTTATGAATAATATAATATTGTGATTAATTAAATTGATAATGCTCAATTATAAAATTACATTTTTATATAAATTAAACGTTCACATTTAGAGTTAACTTTAGTTTCATCGAACCGTTTTGAAATTATTGTAAAAAATAGCTATATATATCGTTCAAGCTGTTGTTGTTTAGCGTTTTGTTCGATTGTCTGTTTATGTCGTGTTTTGGTGTAAATCACGAGTTCCCAGCATATCGAAGCGATCAAATCAACTTTGTATTTTTTTGTTTGTTACCAACATTCCCGAAATTTAATTAGGGACACATCTCCTTAAAATATTCTGGGAACATTCAAAATACAATGAGGTAATACATTTTATACATATATCGTGAAATTTGCTTTGAAGTCTGATAATAACCACGACTGTAAAAACAACATACAATGGCCCAAATTCTGTTGTGCACGGACTAAATTAAATTTATTTGCATCTCTTTCATTACAATTCTTAAGATAAGATAAAATGACTTTAAGAAACGTCAAGTTCATTGACACTTAGACGAACCATTTACTTTTGAATTATTTTAATCGGCATGTTTTATGATGCGCGTTAAAATAAGGCCAAAAAGTTTAAGATTCGATCATTTTAGAAACGTTCAATAACGTTACAGTCGTCTTCTGTCTTTAGTTATATTGTACTGAAAGAATAGTACTGAACATAAATATCATTTAGTTCGTACACAACTGAATCGGGCATCGGGTAATATATTGGTATATATTATAAGTATTACTGTTTTAGTAATTCTATTGTTTAAATTGAAGCTAAGGAATTTTATACCATACAGCCTTTCCAACTAATATTTCGCATTTGTCTGTAAATTATTATATAATTCATTCAACAAAACATAGTGGTCGCTTCGATGAAGAAAATCTTGTAATATTGTGAAACTGTTTGTCGAAATTTATGATTGAGCGTTTTTATGGAACGCGACAAGGGAAAAACCATGAAAGAATTGAATGTCGCATTTTATAAAAGCTTTCAAATCCGGTCCCCGATTGTGAACACGTAGGACATTTAATTAAAATTTCCTAAATACGGTTTTTCAGTGTGTAAGCAATATTAGCATTTTAAATTTTGAAATAAAATCACTATGTGAATAACCATTTTATTTCTACATTTCCTTATTTACTAAACTATCAACAAATCAGTGGGCACCAACAAAAACTGAATACATCTTGAAGATATTATAATTTATCTAGACATTTGGTATAATTAAAAGAATGTTATAGGGTAAAACAAATCTTAAAACAAGTATAAAAACTATTAATTTTTAACGAAATGAGTGGTATCCAAGGAATATACATTACACAATACTATTGAAATTTAATTTATTTGTATTTCAAGTAAAGGTTTTAACACATACTGGGAATAACAAAGTCGATCGTTATTTCTATATTGATAAATAAGTAATATTTGTCATATTTTACTCTTTTATTATATTTTTACTCTTGATATGTGACTGATTTGACCTGAACGTTACTTACGTTCAGTTCAAATCCGTTAATAATAATAATATTTAGATGTAGGTACACTAAATATAGCTTTCTTCAAAGTACTAACGTAAAGTGTCCTTGAAATGTGTCACGTGTGACTTAAAGCTCTTAAATCACGCCGCACAATTTAAAAACAGAAATCAATTTTTAGTAATTCTATAAACAATTTCAAAAGTTTTGTCTTATATCAAATTTATGTATATCAATCTAGATTTTGAGATTGATATACATAAAATTGGATATAAGACAAAATATCAATAAATATTTTGAATATCTTTGGACTGTTGTTGTTTTGGTGTTGTCCCCAGTATTTCAGCTTCCTGTTTATAGAACTATCTCACAATAGGTAACTTTACCCTATATAAATTCACGTATAGAAATATCACAGCGTTGATAGTGATGAATAAATGCTTATACCAGTTACATCGGCGTGAAACTATTACTTGGGTATATACTTGAGCAGCTTGACCTCGTGCGTGAGCCAGATGGCCAGCGAGATCAGGACCAGGGAGCCTGACTGGTGCGACGCCGCCAACGACGTCGGCACGTAATGAAGAAGAGTTAGAATGCCAAGGCCAACCTGTACAAGATAACATTGAATATTATTTAAACATTTCGTCTGATTCAGAAGATCACCTGAAAGTGTAGCAGTAGGCGTCTCCTGGCTCATATGGTGATGATGTGTAAAACAAATGAAGAATGTGATATATAGATTTTAAATTTCGCACAGGGTGTCTTCAGAATCTAGATTTAATTTTTTATTAATTTAGTAAATTGCTTCGCAGCCCTAGCTGCGAAAAACAATTTTCTGAATAGAATTTGACTGCTGAACATTCGCCGTTCTGGATCATAATATCAAGATTTCAAGCTCTCTAGTTATTGACGTAGTTATTCTGTTTTCAATCCAGGAGAACCTAACTACTACGAAAATGAAAGTGGACTATATTTTACTGCCATAATTATCTATAATATGTAACAAATGATAGTACGACAATCATCTAGTGTGCGCGCGGTCTGCGCAGACGCACATGTAGGACCCCCCCCCCCCCTTCCCCCTCCAGACCCCTCGCCCCGCGCTTACCCCGGAACCGGCCCGTGTAGTACTGTATGCATCACTACTAGTGTATATGTACTTTCGAAAGATCTATCCTCAAAAATAAATACACAAAACACAAAACTCAATAAAACAAAAAAAACAATTAACACAAAAACTGAAGCCTCATGACCGCATGATACACAGAGAAGAGAATTCATTGAATGATTTAATGAATATCAACATGTGAATTCCTAGACTGTGGCCTCTTTATTTTTCATAAATTGGTATTATAATGTAAATATTTAAAACTCAATGTCGTATCGAGTAATGCTCCATTATTACTAACCCTTACTTTCAGCTGACAATTTCTTTTTCAGGGTTACCAATCTTGTGTCAATTTCGGGATATTTAGCATGTGTTTAATTCAAAGAGAAGGCATTAATCTACCAATGTGGTAGAAACACACGATGAGTGGAAAAAAGTAAATATAGAAAACTCCACGCACCTGTACCCAGGCCATAGCCCCGACAGCGTTCACGGCAAACCTAGCTCGAGGGCTCAGGGACTTCCCCCGCGCCACGAGCCACAACACTGAGGCCAACGCCACGGTGGTGGTGCCGAGGATTCTGTGATCAAACTGCACGGTCGTCGGGTTCTCGGTGAAGTTGCGTATAGTTGGGCTGAATGTTAAAATGTCGCTGGGGATCCAGTTGTCGCCCATCTTTGGGAAGGAGTTGTACACCAAGCCTGCGTCCAGGCCAGCTACGAACGCACCTACGTGGGAAAAAGAGAGATAACTGACATATTCATTGTGATTTCACGTTTCTTTTAATTCTTACAAGATTTTTGTTAGCGACGTATGGATCAAAATAATGATGATAATATTGATATGCCTTTTATGAAATTACTTTCTAATTTAATTAATTTAATATCTACGTGAATTACAAGATTACCAAGAAAATCAAATTAGAATTAGAACACTCGTTCATCACTTTTTATAAGTTCAACTGTAAAATGCACCTAAGGTTTTACAAATAGCCGGTATCCAGTGAAGTGAGTATGCTTACAAATTTACTAAATTAACTTAACTTAATTTAGTTCGCATATTCATCAAATACTCACCAGAAACCGCAGTGAAAAACGCCATAGCCTTCACTGCATGGGCAAATGCAGTTACTCCTTTCAATTCTTTGATCCTCTGAAACGTAGCCGCAGCGGGGAAGGGGCGAAGCACCCGCAGAGCTCCAGCAAGCAGCCCCGCGTACAGGATGAATGCCAAGCTGAGGTGAGCGGCGAGCCGGTATTGAGATACACGAGGCACATCTGATGGACCTTGGAAACGGTCTTCGAGACCAGACTTCACCATGTACCACCCCATTAGGCCCTGAGAAAGGGCGACTTATTCTTAAACATCTTGGAAAATTCTTAACCATTGAAATTATGTACAGTTGACGCTCACCAAGTGTAATAGTTACAACAAAATTAGACTATTAGGACAGGAGTCAAACTTCCGCTTGATGTGCTGTCGACTGTACTGTAAATGTTGACTGAACTTGCCCAAAGTGCAAGCGAAACACTAACATCTGTGGTACCGTACCTTAATCGATTTTATTAGGAGTAATTTTTCATTTTGTCATTTTGATTGCAAGCAAAAAAACCCTATAATTCGCGCTATGCCAAAAACATCGCGTAACTCCGCGCGAAGACTTATTGCACTTGTATTTTGCACTTAAAAATCGCAACGAGTAAAATTCGTAGTGCTTCTTTACCCTTACAATACAAGGAAAGTTTCACAAAGACATTACAAATTAGAATTATAGTTTGGTTCAAGAATTTAATTTATTAAAAACCATCATTCATGAAATAATCAATAGTTGCTTTTGTACAATGAAACGTACTTTACATATTCATAACTTAGACTTTAAAATAGTTATGGTGGCAGTTAATGTAAGTAATATTACTACTCACCTGAGCCGCTACGAGAGCGCTATATATCCCCACGCGGACCTTCATCCCCTTGTTGAGATATCCCCGCGTCCAGAAGAAGATGGCCGGCAGGAACACCACGGTGCCTATAGCGCGACCCCACATGCGGTGCGCGTACTCCATCCACCAGATCCACTTGAACTCTGATAGAGTTATATTCTGGTTCTTGCTGTGTGCGGAATTTATACAACTTAAGTAAGTGATCAGCGTCAAGTACTTTTATAATTAATAAATTACAAACAAAACATTGCATACAATGATGTAAATAGCGGGAATGAATGGTAAAGGTATCAGTAATGGACTGGTATATTTAAAATTATAGACCAAAGTTTCTAAAAGTCCAGAGATGGGTCGCACAATCCAGCTATTTTAAGGTACTATCTCTCTAAAAATACTCTGGTTACCTACAGCGCTCTAGCTTCAAGGTTCATTATCGCGTACCTCGCTTCAACACAATATATCACAGAAGTAAAAGACGTAACTCACTATAATAATTAAGTATCTTAATAATTAACTTTGAGACGATCAAAGTTCAAAACTCACTATTTAAACTCTGGATACTGCTGGTACTTTTGGAACTCCTTCTGCCACTCGTCTTCAGACCTAGGCAGGGACTCCCCCAGGAGCTTCCACGACACCATTGATAGACCAGACTCTGTAAGTCTGGTTACTCCTCCTGGAATGTGCAAATATTTCATTTCAATGTCACATCTCTTTCTATTTACAAGCAGGTAAAGCTACCCACCTGTCACTCAATTGGCGAAGGATTTCTTGTTGGAGAATTGAAACCGAATATACACACACTGTAGTTAGTTGATAGCTGTTGAAAACTAATTTATATATTGAGTCTAATATTTTGTATTCTTTGTACAAACTAAAATATAGACTCTATGTAATAACCATAACATCTCTAGCTAGAAATAAGTTGAAGGTAACGAATCTTTCTATTTTTCTAAATTCCTTATGTAAAGGATACATGTATAACATAACCGTAATCAGCACTGCCATAGCTACTGTCAACTTACACGGAAGGTCGATGTGTAAATCAATACTCGGGGACAGAGCGTTAAGTAGATTACAAAAACAAAATAACCATTGTCTGCCGTCCGATACTCAAAAAAAAATTGTCTGCATTATATACACTTCAGATTAAAAATGACAAAAATAAAGTGCGGGTTTCAGCCTTATTATGGGACCTTTAAATTGTTGGATACTTAACTAATAAGAGTGATTTAGCAATTTATTATTTGGATCTTATGCCACATCCATAATTCCCTAGGTACTAAAATCTTAAGTACTAAATAATTATATTACATATCTTAATATTTGGATTAAAAATAAAACAATTACATGTAAAAATCAATATTTATTTAAGAACTGGTACAATTTTATATTTCGCATTTAATTTTGATATCCACTTTTGTAATGGAGATCTCATAAAAAAACTATTCATGTAGTTTATATCTTATTTTGGAATCATTAAATATACATAGATTAACGTTAATATAATGTGTGACTGTTGTACAAAATTTATTGTTAACAACAAATAATTACTAGTAATAAACAAAATAATGACTCTTTTAGACTTGATGTGTCTATGACCATGTTAACTTAATACAAAATTGTACACTAATGAATTCATAAGGATAATTCAGTATTTAGGAAAGGCAACTCATTAGTCTTATTAACAAATTCTGATACGGTAGCACTACTAATAACTACTACAATAACAACTACTACTGTAATATTGGTACTGTAATATTGTGCAATAAAATTTTCTTACATTTTAACCGTTCTTAAATGAAAATGTAGATATATATATTGGACTCCATAAACAACAATTAAATGTCTTTCCGTTTTAATGTACAAATATTGAAGTGAAAAAATTCTATTTTTACTTACTGTTCTATTAATCTATCTTAAATGCATATTTATATAGGTTAAATATTTTGAACATACCTCTATCACAATGTTAATCGTGCTGTACTATGCAGTCAAAAGAAGAACTTCACTCCATAAAGGATGGTCAAATAACATCCAATCAATGCTAACTGTATTTATAAGCTATTTGGTTATTTTAAAATAACATTAATTTTATTTTCTACAATTTTGGCAAACCATACACAGATTTCTTCTTGATCTAACATCACATTAGATTTATGCCTATCAGTCAGAATTTGACTGCATTGTACATCTCTGTGAAAAATATTAGTAATAAGCATGACATATATACATATCATTTTTTAATTTAGTCAACAGCATAATTTAATAAGAGAAATAAGGACCATTTACTTACTACCATTTGTAGTTCTCAATAAAACTTTGATAACAAAGCAGATGCTATAAAGCAGAGTGAGGTAGCCAGCCACCATACCTAATACGACCGCTGTGAAGACCATGCCGCTGCATCCTAGCAGCCAGTAGCCAACTGCTTTGGAGGTCTCTGGCTTGGGAGCTGTAGAACAAAGCCGAACCATAACCTTGTTTGATTTGAACAGTTCATTTATCTGCAAAAGAAAATAACTTTATTTAATTTGCTGTACTACTCATATTTAAGGATTACCTTTTAGTAAATCAAAGAGGTTGGAAAAGGCCTTTGTCAATTTGAGGACACAGATTATTATTATTATTATTATAAAGGAGAAAAACCTGGAAAAATGAAATGGGATTCTTCATAAGGAAAGAAATATAAGTCTATATTGACGAAATGATAGATCATATCATTCCTCCGATATAGACCTATATTCATATCACCAAATTGAATATGGTAATTCAATGACATAGAATTACCATATTGAATTTGGAAATAGAGAACAGAAATTATTAGTAGTAAAAATCTACTGATCTATAGTACTTCAGTACTAATACAGGCCAGACAAGCTTAATTATTAATTGCTAACAATAGTTCAATCAGCTATTTACATTTCAAACTTTTAAACAATTATCTTTTAATTTCTGTTATTAAATAGTATAATTCAGCCTTGAATCCTGGTAGGGACAAACATTTGCAAGAGTATGAATATTTTGTCACAAATGATGGATGTTTGTATGTTCAGTAAGTATATTTCTGATATTTATATACATATTAGTATCTATGATGCATACTTTGGGCTATATAATAGGTGTGAGTATGAGAAATATTATTAAATATAACAAGTAGAGATCTAGGATTATCTCTATATGTGATCCTTCTTGCCAACTCGTAAATATATCTGACATAATTCAACAGGTAACAAACACTTAGGTACAGGTTAAACATGGATACCACAAATATTATCAATTGATTATTGACCCAGGTGCCTAACCTGTTCATCATACATCATTATTCATTAGGAGATAGGAAATAATAGGAATGTAACTTACCCTATAGCTTAATCTATTACTACTACGATTCTTGAATGGCGTAAATAACTGTCTTAGATTCGTTGTATTGAAGCCACTCCTCGAACCAGAATAGAGCAGCTTGCTCTGAGCGACTCTTAAAGGTTGAGCGCAGCGACAGAGTTGAGTAACACTCCACATATCTAATTATTAAAAATAGACAATATATCATTTAGATATTTAACAGCAAAGAGAATGCCAGTCTCTCTTGGCTATAATAAAGCAACAGGCTTACAAGCTTATAACAATAAATACAAAATATTGTCTTACTGAAAAGTCGAGATATTAAAAGCGGACAACACAATAATTTTCTTATCTGGATATATTGCGGAAAGTACACCTATTCACAGACTATAATATAAAGGGATACCACCGCTGTTTATTTATATGTTGCTTTGAAAAATGTTTTATAATAATAGAAACTTTATTATAATCACTGACTACTAGGTAGATATGATTATACCACAATTATCACATTTACTCAATTCATTTCAATTGTTACTATTTAACCGATTGAATAATAAACACACACGCACTTTTTTTTCCCAACTATTTGACCTGGTAACTAACACCTTTAAGCCACATTTTCATTAATGTAGTTTTTATCTTTATTTACGGCTCCAGGATACTGGTGCAATGTAGCCCTTTGCCCCATGGAGTTTTCGGCGACTAATGGTAGGCCCCGCTATTTTGTTAATGACTTAAGAGAAAATTTTTGAAAATGGAATGCAATGTAAGCGATTTGCTAAAATGATACGAAAATGGAATGTTATGATAATGATTACGACGAAATAATAAGTAAATGAGAATGTAATCATATAATGTTTTTAAATAAATGAACTTACCCTACAAATGAATGAATGGAAATGAAACACTGAAAAATCTCACGTAAGTCACCAATCAACGCTGAATGATGTATACCATATATTGCTCAACTTAACGATCCTTTTTACCATAAAACTACACCAATTTTATGACATAAACAACACTACAACACAATATATGAAATAAAACACATAGCACCAAACCGCCCCCCGCCATTACGCGCCAAAAACCCCTACACACACGCACTTTTGGAGGCGGATATTACACAGCTTAGAAAGAATATATATGTATATCATTCAAACGATTTTAAATAAGTATTTGGAAAATGTTTGTGTTAATTCGTGATATTTTATCTAAAAATAAAGAAGAAGAAATGCTCATTACTTTTCGACTTGATAACTGAAAAATGAATTAGACTAAAAGGTTAATTAGTGAATTTCGACAGATAAATATTCTTTTTTTTCTTGGGTTATTAGTCCTTATGGATTCCGCCAGAATCGAATTTTCTGCTAAGAATTTACTTTCATGACTCTCTTTCTAAAAATGTGTCATGAAGGCACAATGTGACTAAATTTATATTTATTTGGCGCTACCAAAACTATGAAACTGTTGACATATCTGAAAGGCAAACATACGCAGTATATATAGACAAACAACCTAATCTAATTTAATTGGAAGTTAGAAAAACACAACAAACAAACTGGTGTTCACACATGATAGGAGGGATTTAAAGTTTCTAAGGGATTTTAGGGTTTCGGAATAAAAGATGGGGAATATCATATAGGGAATTTGGGACATTGAAAGAAAATATGATCTGTTGTTCCTTTATCTAGGCCGCAATCATACAATGAAGAGTCCCTAAGCCTGATTTTAGACAATTGTACTTGTGTACACAATTGACCTAGTCTTAGACGGCAAATGGTGGATGTGCAAGATTCTGACGCTTTATTGAATTTGTATATGATATAGTATGTGAGAATAATGCTTTCCTATAGTATTACTAGATTTTTCCATTGAGATTCCTTTAAGACCACCCAAGTCAGATCATGAATGAATAACAAGTAGTGATTATTTATCCTCTGATAAATATTAAATGTTAACGTAACCATTGATTAATAACTTTTTATTTTAATTCTAGCAAAGAAATCTTTTTGTTCTAAGTTTTCAACAGTTTTACAGAGCGTAAAAAGGTATCGTATATTTAGAGCAAATTATTGATTCCATTTAGGTACTTACACGCCTTTGTCTTGTGTAAAGTGAAAGTTTGAAAGACGAAAATTTCTGGACTAGTAAAATAGAAATAAAAGAAAATTAGATTATTATACATAAATTATTAAGATTCTTGATTTAGCGTACTGTTTAACATCAAAATATTGAGATGATTCGGTTTATCAAAGGCATAATACACAGAAGCCACCGTAAACTGGAATTTAGTTTTCCATTTCTTTGTAGTCGTTGGAGAGAGCTTTAATATTGTTCAGGGCATTCTTAAACTCTCCTTCTTCTAGTCCTTCGCCGACATAGTGGTGAACAAAGGCTCGTTTCGCGTACATTAAAGAGAATTTCTTACACAGGCGTTCCCAAGCTGTGCGGACTGCTGAATTGTTAGAAACCATAACAGCAGCTCTTTGAAGAGCAGTAAGGTCTCCTCCGGGAACAGTTACGGGTGGTTGATAATTGAGACCGATCTAGAAATAATATTACAATTAAAATTAACGTTTAATGAAAATATGAGTAAAATTATGGAAAAAATCTATGGAATTTTCCATTCAACAAAGCTAACGCCTCTTTACAAACTCTAGAGGACCCATTCATGGTCGAATAAATTCTTAAATAATTTTTTGGCAAAAAGTAAATGCCGCATAAACTTTATTTACGGGCTTACACGAACAGTTTCCAATATAGCTAGGATATATTGAAAAAATTATAATGAAGAGGTGGAGCGGCATCACTGATTGAAATTGATAATGAAATCAGGTTCTGTAGACGAAAAGCGTCATCAAAACATTCTATAGCTAGGGGATGAACTAAAATTTATTTACCATGAACTCTTAAAGCGTTATTTAATTCACAGTAGGTCTTAAGTAGGTGCTTCTTAATTTAGTACTTTGAAAAATTGGCTTCAGTATGAAGCTATGAAGATTGATTTTTGAGGAATTGAACATTGAAGTCATATAAACAAGAATGTAAAGTAAGTTCATAGTTAAAAGGCTCGTTTCTTTTTGCGATTACTTAGAGAAAGTTGGTCATTTTAAGATCTTTGAAGAGTTTTATTTCTAGAATAATGAAACTGTAGCAGTTTTTGAGGCAAAAACCGTAGTTTACCTTAAACCCAGTTGGAGACCACGAAACAAAACGAATATTCTTCATACTTTTTATTCGGTTTATGCTCGCATTAATATCGTTGGGATCAACATCTCCTCTAAATAACACACAGCAGGCCATGTAACTGCCTGTCCTGGGGTCACACTTTATCATCTGGTTAGAGGGCTCGAAACATGCCATCATTAACTGATTCGTTGTTATACTTTCATGTAAAGCCCGCGTTGCAGGAATGAATGGTGCAAACGTTACCAATGGAAAATGAATTCTTGGATAAGGAATCAGGTTAGTCCTGAACTCTACGAGTTCCACGTTCAGAGATCCTTCGAATCTTAAGGAAGCAGTCATACATGATACAACCTGCATAAAAATTATTCATTTATTTAGCATTTGCATTGAGCAAACTCTATTATATTTTATTTCCTGAGTAAAGAATTAATGAAATCAAAATTTAAAAAATACAACCTTTGTATATATTTCATTCATTCCTACCTGTGCAACTAATCTGTTCAGATTGGTATATGTAGGTCGCGGCACATCCAATAACCTGGCTAAAATATCGTAAAGTGCTTCATTATCGAAAATAAAACAAACATCTTCAGTATTCATGCAAGCGTGTGAAGTGAGGACCGCATTATAAGGTTCTACGATAATGGGAGATATTTTAGGTGATGGATAAATTGCGAATTCAATCTTTGATAGCTTCCCATAGTCTCTACAGAGACCCTCGAGTAGTAAAGCAGTAAACCCAGACCCTGTTCCACCACCAAATGATCGGAATATGACAAAACCCTGGAGACAATGGCAATCTTCAGCAGCTATCCTTATGCGGTTTAAAGCCAGGTCTATCATTTCCCTTCCAACGCCAAAATATCCACGGGCGAAATTACTTGCTGCATCCTCTTTTCCAGTAAGCAAAGAATTGGGGTGAAATAGTTGACGATATGCACCTGTTCGTATTTCATCTGAAGATAATAAAAATAAATATGATAAAGAGCATAAGTTAATTCGGTGTCCTATGGTTACGTCGGTGTTCGATATAATCAAGAAAATTCCTTCGTGCAGTGATATCGATAAGAGTAAACAATCAAAAAACATTGCCTATTGGTGTAGGTTCCAAGTCAACCATTACGACACGAGGCACCATTTTTCCAGCCCCAGTGGCGCTAAAAAAGGTACCACAGCTATTATCATTGTCGGAGAAAGCAAGAATCCCGTCTGCACGAATTCCATGCTCCAGGCAGTACAGTTCCCAACACGCATTAGCCACTTGAACACCTGCTTGGCCAATGTGTATGTGGATCACTTCTTTCTGTAAATATGAAAACTTTAAAATATTTTATGTAATACGCATAAGCCTGAGATTATTACAGAGAACTAACAATAGCCATTAATAATACTGTAATTTAAATTTCTTGAGGCCTAAATTATAATTTTTTTGAGTTTTATTACATGTTTATTTACAATTTCATGTCAAAATCATATCATGATTTTCAATTTTGTCAGTGAAATCTATTGGGCTGAGGCGCTTGCGTTATTTTTCATATGACATATATGTATAAGGTATTCTTTTAAATTATTATGGATAAGGCCAAACTTTACTGATAATTAAAGTAATAAAATATTTGTGTGTTTTATAAAATATTTGTAATAATTAAATATTTTAATTATCATTTGCAATATAATTGAACAACTGTAAAAACTAAATTCTATTGCCTTGTCGCAGTTATAAAAAATATATTTGTCAATTGTGTCAGTTTTGGCGCGTAATAGCGGGTTCGATTAGGTGGTGTATATTTTATTTAGTATATTGTGTTGTAGTGATTTTGTTAAATGAAATTGGTGTAGTTTAATGCCAAAAACGATCGTTATATTGTGCAATATATGGAATACATCATTCAGCGTTGGTAACTTTCTAAGATTTTTTAGTATTTCATTTTCATTCAGTCATTGTAGGATAAGTTTATTTATTTAACATTGGATTCCAATTTTAAACAATTTTCACTTAAGTTATTAACAAAATGCCTACAAATAATCGCAAATCACTACATGGGTTAAGGGATATTTTACATAGGTATCCCGGAGCCAGAGAAAAAGAAATGAATTTATAAGATATGGTTGTATGGCCTTCTTTTTCCTTTGCCTTCCCTAAAATAGGAGAATTTAGTTATATATAGAAATCAAAAACTTACTTTATTACCTTGTTTTAAAAGCTATATAAATATACCTATAATCAAACTCATAAAATTGTCATCATTAATATCACTTCTACTTGTTGTTTATGTAGTGATATCTCAAAAATTACGTAATTCAATGATATTCTCGACATTCTTTATTGCTAACTGATTTCGAAATATTAATCAAGTCTATTACTGTTTAGTTAAAAATGAATTTTGGAGGAAAAGTGGTTATTGTAACCGGTGCAAGTTCCGGCATTGGAGCTGCGACTGCATTATTTCTATCAAAACTTGGTGCAAAGTTATCGCTGACTGGCAGAAATGTTGAGAACCTACAAAAAGTAAGTAAGGACTGTGAGAAATCTACATCGACGTTCGTTGTTCAAGCGGATTTGAATAAGGAAAGTGATATTGAGAAAATCGTAAAAAGCACAGTAGATCATTACGGGCAGCTCGACGTTCTGGTAAACAACGCTGGGATTATCGAGACAGGCACCATAGAAAACACGTCTTTAGCGCAATATGACAGGCTTATGAACACAAATGTTCGCTCTATCTATTATTTAAGCATGTTAGCAGTTCCTCATTTAATTAAAACCAAAGGTAACATTGTAAATGTGTCCAGTGTGAATGGAATTCGATCTTTCCCTGGTGTATTAGCTTATAACATATCTAAAGCATCTGTAGATCAGTTCACAAGATGTGTGGCTTTAGAATTGGCTGCTAAAGGTGTTAGAGTAAATAGTGTGAATCCAGGGGTTATCTTGACAGAGTTGCAGAAGCGTGGAGGATTGAGTAATGAGCAGTATGCTGCATTTTTGGAGAGGAGTAAGGAAACTCATGCTTTAGGCCGACCAGGAAAGCCGGAGGAAGTAGCTGCAACTATAGCTTTTCTAGCTAGTGATTTGGCTAGCAACATAACAGGGGCCAGCTTGCCTGTGGATGGAGGAAGACATGCTATGTGCCCACGTTAATTTACATGGAAATATAGACAAATATATTGTTCATAAAATATCTGAAGTGCCTGGAATATTTGCAATATTAGAAATAAGAATAATATTTTTATTACTTGATTACCTATACACATTTGGAATGCATTTATTTGTTATTGATACATATTTATTTTGATAATAAATTCCTGAAACTGGGTGTCCAATTTTAATCTCACAAATAATACAAACTATTTATGTAAATCATTATGCTTTAATAACTATAATTTTAATGTCAGTGCTTACAATAAACTTAAGAAATATTTATCACATTGCTTCTATAATTTAAAAAATAATTATGTCCGTAAGTCAATAATACTCATGGACATGATTATTTTTTAAATAGATATAAGATTTTTTTTTATAATTCATACTGAATTCTTATAGATGTTAAGACATAGTTATTAAATTATATAAACACACTTTTGGTATAATGGTTAGTGTACATTATGGTACCTAAAATACTTCTGATCTAATTCCCTCTTTTATTAGTTTAGTTCTAGAAACCTAAGTGATCCTTTTCACTTATGAAGTGACATATATTATGTTACCAACTTAATTTTTTACAGAGATAACATAAAGGTATTTTAATTCACACTTTCAGATAAATATTAAACCTCTCAAAGCTATAATATTGTATTCAACATAAGTATCCACATATAATTAATTGGTTAACCTATTCAGTGTTCATAAATCTACAGTGGAGACTTATCCTTAAAAGATCATTTTATAATTTTGGAATACAACTTACTCATAGTTTTGCTTATGTTACAACAATTTACGTCACACAAAATATGACGTTATGGCTATCATAAAACGGTAAAAGGTATAGAATTTGACATAGAATCGATTTCCTGTCTGATTCTTTATATTTCGATAAATCCTTAAAGGACATCTTATGCCGTAATCAGGTACCGAGGCAAATACTTTGAGCTACGAGACAGGAGTGGGGCTTACATTCTATGGCGGCTTATATACTGGAGCATTCGGTGAACACCGTAAATTCGTGGCGAGGCAATCGAGGCATGTAATGATTGGCCAGTAGCCACAAACTAGAGCATTCGTTGAACCAACATTGAACAACTACACGGTAGTGCATGGCACTTGCCTCGCACGATTAATTAAATCCGCTATAGCGATAACGATGCTTTCGTGTGACGGCTGGGCGGCGGGGTGCGTAAAATCGTTAGTCCTGTTATTTGTTCACTTTTTCTCTCTATTTGTATTACTAATTATTTATGAATATATTATTTCGTTAACGGGGACAATTGCGAATAGTTTCTTGCATTCGTCGACGCAGGCTTTGATAATTTGATCGAAGGCGACAGGCGCGATGTCCCGTATCACCGCTTCCCAGTTGTCGTTTATAACCTTGTGAATTGTGTCGCCTGTACAAAGGGATAGAGATAGAGTAATATGTATACATATACAATGGTAAAAGCAACATGTTTTATTATTATTAATCAGAAAATTAAAAGGTTATTAAAAGGCAAGTTTTAAACCGGAATACGTACTCGTAACCTTTTAGGGAGCTTATAGACTAACAGCCGGCAGACTTTTTCTAATCTAGAATGTTAGTTATTTGCACTTTATGAAGCAGAAAGATAGCCTCCATTGTTTTAGTATTAAAAGCGATATGTACATGCTGGTTATGCTATATATTACGGTAATCTATGGTTCAAAGTTCAATATTAGACGTAGTTTTGAAGATTACATTTGGCGTATGAAATGATTAAATTTTTATTCAATATGCATTGCCTTATTAGCCCACTCTGTTCAATTAATTTGAAAATTAGCTAAAATATTATCTACATGTCTTTAGTAATTTTCATTAGTAGACCTAATTAATCATCATTCATTTATCTAATCAGGTACACAAAACTGATTTACAATAATAACTTGTTAATATGAAAAAAAGAAAATTATGTCTACGCCATACATGGCGTATATTACAATTACATATATTACAATATATGGGAACAAGGAATAATACACAGTACAAACACACAAAGAAAGAACACTGGTACCCGACCTGCAGTTTATGATAGAGACTACGAGATTAGTCAAAGCAAAACTATCTACATCCTTAGTGACAGCCAAGTTGTGTTGAAGGCTCTAGCTTCGCATAGGGTCGATTCGAGACTAAACCTAAATTGGAACACAGGTGCACAAAGTGCAGACACTTGATGCCAGGAACACCCGAGCATGCAAAAGGTCAGGGGAAAATGTTATTGGACCTGAACCCTATGTTGGAACCTCCAGTGAGGTGAGAATGGCATTCAGGAAGTATGCGGAGAGGAAGCAATCAGAAGAATGGAATAAGAATGCTTCTCTCTTATTATATATTTTATGTGGTTTTGTAAATATATTAACTGGTGTTAAATAATTGAATAGCAACGACATGTAACAATAAATTAGAGTCTTTGATATAGATGAAACTGCAATGGGAGATTCCTTTGTTCGTGGATATCGTAACTGAAATTTTGATGATGATATACCAAAGAGCGGACATAGATTAAGCAGTGGAAAAATCCTTTGCATGATCAGAAGTATGAAGGCCCACCGTTCACGGGAGCAGCAACTCTCCCGCAGGCACGCTCCCGAAGAACGCGTTGACGACGCCCACGCAGCTCTTGATAATGCTCTTGATCGCGGGAGGGGCTATTTCCTGCATAATGATTTCCCAGTTCTCGTTCGTAAACCTATTTGTCGTTTCGGCTGGAATAATTGTGTGTGTTAGGTATTGTTTCGCGTGAAATCAAGACGTCTAGATTTTAACATAACTTTATAGTTATGTTATTTTTGTGTAATATGTGATATGCAGTTGTTTGTAATTCTTATTAATGTACAAGGAGTGCCTAATCTTATTAAACATGCCTGTTTTCAAACTCAAAGCAATTATCACAGTAAGTTATTGTTATTAGTTATTTTTTATGCTATTTTTAACCGTGAAATGACTCGTTTCAAAACATAGAAGAGACTGAATCTATTATTTTCGATCCACTAGATATAAAGTTTTACACTTCAACATCATTGTGTTACAGCACGCGTGCGTTCGATGCGTGTTCACAGGAGACCTCTATGTATAGAATGTCAGGGTTTTCCGAACATCTCCACGAGTTTAGAAGTTCATGCCTACGTACCACTTGGGAATTTCCTGTCTGTGATCAGACTCATACAATTTACAGAAGTCATCCTTACCAAGTTGTTTGTTCCCGCCAAATAGGTTGGAGAATTTGAACTGCGCTTTGTCCATCTTATACGTGTCTTTGTAGCCGGTGACCACCCAATGTCCATCCTGGTTGTCGAAGTCGTACTTGATCACGATGTTCAGGTTCGCTAGAGATACAAGGAATAGTTTTTTAGTCTATGCTTTTTATTAGTTTACAACGGCTTTAGTAAAGATAGTCGACTTACTTATCTTGATTTTTGCTGGGCCACTGCCTCTGATGGCCAGGATCAGGAGTTGCCCGTCTATGACGTAGTGGGCCTTTAGAGTCACGTTCGCTGTGAAGTCGATCGTAGCTTTGTTCATCTCGGGATTCATTCTGGAAAATATTAAGGAATGCCAAATGTTTAAAGTTAATGTTTCCGCAACTAAAATGGTAATTTAATTTTCTTTTTTTTGTATAAGTCGTAGTCCTCACTCGAGAAAAACGAAATTGTTTAAAATATTCAGTATTATAATCAGGATAACTGACTAATTTGATGGTCAACAAAGCAAAAAAGCTGTGAGAATTTACTCACTTGTAAGAATTAAGCCGAAACTCTTTGAGACCTGTGACCACGGTGTCTGTAAAGGTCAGCTTGAGCGCTGGGTTATCCACCTCCACCCGTCCCAACTGCATCGGGTCCAGGGGTGCGATGCCGAGTGAAGGGACCCCGTCTGCGAACTGGGGACCGCCGGTAATGATCTGTTTCTCTATGCATTGATTAAGCTTCGGGTCTGATGCGGAGCACGCCTTGAAGAAAGAAGCTGGAATGATAGTTGAGGTAATTGAGTGAATAATACAACCACACAATGAATCTAAATATCATATATCTGTTATGTCAACTAAGTATTGTCAAGTCACTACAGCCCGTCCATGACCTCGACTGTCAAATGTTTATTTTTCATTATTTGTCAAACAGAAAAAAACAATTAGCGTTACTTTATGATTCTGTCTCTTAAAGAAGAGTTTATCTAAGTCAAGGTGGTTTTAAATACACAAATAAATTTACTATTCATTTTATATGAAGTAGGCATACGGGAATGATGACATTGAATAGGCACTAAGAATTTAAATTGAAATAAGTAGTTATAACAGCATTTGTAAGTGATTCAACACACTTCTTGGATATATTTCGTGTTTATTATTTCAAAGCGAAAATGCAAGTTCAAATTGTAAAAAATAGTTCACATCAATAAAAATAATATTTTAAAATTAAGACGACAAAGCTGCAAAAACTCAACTTAAAGTCACTTAAGTATTTTACCTTTTTTTCAACAGATGGCCGCAGAATGGCGAGTAAAAGCATAAAGATTACTGATATATACTAGCATGAACCTTCACAAAGGTTCTAATAAAGATTTTAAATTTATTACATTTTAATTATTTTTATTACCCAAAGTCGAGACTCCGGCACTCTCGACTTTGGGTGATAAAAATTTTACTGGATAGGCGACCTTATTAAAAAAACACGTTCATTCTAAATTTTTAGTCTATAATTATTTATAGAAATTTAGTTATGCTTAAAGTAAACATATACCCAGAGCGAATTACAATTAATAACACATCGATTAAAATAATAAAAAAATAACGTATTAATTCTGATGGCGTACTCTGTATAGGTTCCTATCCTGAAGCTTGCATGACTAGAGTAACATCAGTTAATAAATACCCCTTATTTCAAATAATTAAGGTACCCAATAACGGCAGTGTATCGCTTGTACCGTAATACGATATCTACATATATACTAATTGCATAAAACCGACGGTCTGGAACCTTTGCTCAATGATTATGCCACAAAGGAACTATAAAAGAATTGATTCTTGAATATCAAAACAAATTAGAACATTTAACAACAATACGTCACATTATAAAAGAAAAAAAACACATTAAATCTCTATGGTATTAAATCTGCCTGATGGCCAGTTCGGAACAACAGTTATTTGAAAAAGTACTGTTTTTCTAATATAAAATGCGTTTGTTGCAATTTAAATAAAAGTCAATTTTACAATTGACATTTATTTAAATGACCGTTGTCTCTTCGACCTCCTATGACCTAAAATTACACAGGCTACTTTTCCTATTTAATATAATAATAATAATAAATATTGTAATTTAATAATTTTATCACTATTATATTTTAGAAGATAATAGGGATAAAACTAAGAGACTTATATAAAATAGATAGATAACTCTTTATTGCAAAAGGAAATAAAAAACGACAACATATTACAAATAATATGTATTAGCAAATTATAAATGTTACAGATAATATAGTGACATAGAAACAATTGACCTTACAAACTTAGATTGACGTTCGTTCAATAAGTGTACATATATGAGTGTGTGTATATGAATAAAATATTTTGACATTGACTTTGACTTCGAGTGACAATAGACATAAAATCTGCCAAGGTGCTATTACAAAAATTTACAAAAAAAAGTTTAACATTTTCTTTCACACCAAATCACAGCTTCACGACCGAAATAGAAAATGCGGAGGACTTGCTAGTAGGATCTTCCGGGTGGGTAGTACCACCCGGAAGATCCTACTAGCAAGTCTACCGTCGTTTTAATTCAATTGGTTTTTGAAAAAGTTGTTTGTATGACAACTTCCGACAGTACCTTGATAGAATTGAATACTATAACAATATTTAAGGCTGCACAAGAGGCATGGGAAGGAACCGGCCGACGTTACTTACCACACATCCACAATAAACTACAAGTTAATTAATTAATTACTCTATTATTAAGGCGGTATCCCCGGCAAATTAAATTCAATAAAATAGTGGGCCAAAGAGAAAAAAACATTGTTTATGTACCTAATAATAATTAAAATTATGCTTAAACTTAGGTACTTAGGTACGGTGTGCAAAAATACGACCACCGAATGCATCATTTTAGCAAGTCGTTCAGAATTGGAGTCTCGGTAAGGACAGATGTTTGTGTAGAACAAGAAATATTTAACCTCTTCTTTTAGAAGTTGGGTGGCGCAAATTCAATATGTAATTGATATGTTTACTTCAACGAGAGCAATAAAACGCGTCTTAATTATTATAGATTTATTAGCAGACTGATTGTCACACATACAATAACGACTTACCCACTTTACACAGTAATATTTTGTATACCTATATTACAGTAAAGTAATGTGTTACAGTGCATCAAACCGATTCTTAAAGTAATCCAGATGGACCCCAGGGGTCGACGAGAGACTCAAGAGAGGTCCTCGCTGTCGTGGTAAAGGAATAGAAGTTCACAAGTTATAACTGGGGCCCACTAAAACTTGTCTTTCTATAATACATAACGAAGACGTTAGCTCAGCTTCACTTATCAAAGTAGACAGATAATATACTACAAAAAATATTAGGGAGCATTTCTCTGCATTTGCTTTAGCATTGTTCTTTTGAACTGAACTTTTCGTTAATTTTTGAAAGGCGCCGCGGTCTTAGAATATTACACCAGTACCCCTACTGTGAGTTTCAATCAATTTAAAACGACGCGATCGTGTTTTTCGGCAACTGTCAAATTGTAAGGAAGCGAGAGCAGCACCACTGAGCATATAAGCACTACGTTCTAGCAGCACTTCTGTTTTGAAGTATTGGAAACGATTTTTATATATGCATTTATCAGCTGAACGCAACTTAATTGCAGACCTCTTGATAAGATTGAAGCTCACACTAGGGGTTCAGATGAGTTGGTCCATATAAAGCAGTAAATGTGTTAAAGTGATCTACGTGTTTAAAATATTTGGGAATCTCTGATTTAAACTAACTAAAATAGAGATATCTATCGGTTAGATTTACTTAGAAATTGAACGGGAAAAATTAAATTTAGTGTAAGTTTACTTTTCATTAACTAATATTCTGTGGAAGATTCTAGAATGCGTAGGTAAATGATTAAGTCAAAGTGAAAAAAAAAGTCAAAAATAACTTTATTTAAATAGACTTATTTACTAAGCTCTTTTAAATCGTCACAACAGGGAATATGTATAAGAAAATAAATAAATATAATTATAAAGGCAATAGTCATAATTTTACTGGGTATCAACCGGGCATTTATTTAGTAAAATGTAAGCATCCGCAAATAGGAAAATGCATTGTCTATTTGGCACCGTTCAGTAGAATCACTTCAACATTGAATGTACGGACTCATAATGAAGTTAAGCAACTAAGCCCCGAAGATATGTTGAGGGCGATGACGCAATTAACACATGACTGGTATGCCAACTGTCAATGTCAATCTTTTGTAGTTTTGACCGCAAAAATATTGTAAGAAAATTTTTCACATATTTGTAATCCTACATTTAATGTAGGCTATAAATTAATTAGTTGACTTCTGAGTGAAAGGCCGGATGGACATTAGTAAAAAGTTAGTACAATTGTATCTTCTTTATTCAGTTTAAGAATTATAATGTCCTACACATAAGGGTAATTTGGAATAGATATAATCTATAAAAGCAGTCACTAGAATTAAATATAAAATAATTTAATTTATTTCGACCATCTTGGATCATAATTCAAGTGAACAAATAAAATGATATATATATTTACTTAGTCATTATTTGGAGTTAAACCTAATTAACTTATTTTTAACTGCGCGACTTCAAAGTGCGATTAAGTACCAATATTTTGCCGTTGCATTGTCGTGTGTCTTAAAATCGAAGTAATATAATAATAAAAAAATTATATTGCTTCTGTATATTCTGATAAATTGCTCTTTAAGAAATAGAAAGAGGACAACAGGGAAAATCCATTGATTTTTTTCAAAGACAACTTATAATTGAAGCACTGTCGATTTCTACTACTACAACTAAGTCTACATGCTGTAAGTTGATGTTTCTATTAAAACATTTTTTAAAGTTTGTACTGTAACAATTAAAAAATAATAATTTATTTTTTTATAATATATGCTTTCACCTTTGCAGAATTAAACCTTGATACAGATAACAAATTCGTAAATTTTAAATAAAACAATCAAATGATTTTTTTATTTAAATGTTAGCACATAACTGGTTCTTTTACGTTTAAGGTAGAGGTTACGCGGTCATGGTCGCCAATGATCGTTTATTATAAATATTTACACGTCAATGGACTAATTTATGAGGAATTTACTGTGGTTTCAACACAGAAAGTGTCTAAATATTATTTTTTTAAACTGCCATAATCCTTCTCAACGTTCACGTGCGTAAAATGATTTTTAAAAAATATTTCTTAAAAATTTTGTGGCAACCTTTTGGGCAAAATAAATAATTTAAAACGCTTTATTGAAATTGTCATTTAATTTTCGCTATTCACAGCCTGATTCTTGTATGTTTATTATATTTAAATTATGATATAAGTAAATATCCTAATTATATATAGTCGGCCGTCTGGTACAGTGGTCTATGTCACTAATTACTTAGCCAGAAGTACTGGTTTCGAATCCCAGTAGTGGCAGATATTTATATGATGAGTACGAATATTGGTTCACGAGTCATGGATATTTTTTTATATTTCTGATATTTATATACAGAGTTATTATCTATATTATCTAGTATCTACTACTATTATTATCTAGTATCCATAACAAACACAATTTTTTTAATTAGCCACTATTTTATTCAGTTGGAAAAAACTAGAGAAAGGTGTAACATTAAACACCCTATCTCTATTTTTCTAAAATTTTTCTCTCTATTTTTTCTGTCTCTTGCCCAAAATAGTTTGGGAATCCTTGGTCACTAGTGTAAGAGACTATCATATCGAGACGTTATACTAACGTTCAGCGTAGTTTTCACTTAACTTCACAACATATGTGCTGTTGTCGTTTCCTTAGAACTTGACAGCTGACGACAAACACGATCGAAACGGTTCAATTGGACTGAAACTTACACTAGGGGTAACTTCTACAATATCATGGAATCTTTTGATGTTGATGTTCTGGATACAAGAGACGATAAAGCCTCCCTTGCCATGTACCAACACCATTAACCGACTCTGTGGTCTAGTGGCTGACACCACATACTTCAGATCGTTTTGGTTAGTGGTAGAGCTTTTTTAAGTCCGCCTAGTTAGCTACCACTATTGTACCGAAGTCTGCCACCATAACAATAATGTAAACAGCTTTGTTGTATTCCGGCAGAAGAGTTGAGGTTCTGAATTCGGTTCACTTACGTCTTCGGACTCATCTTCACTGACCATCAGGAGAGACGAAGGCCAAGAGCTACCCCGTTAAGAATTAAAAAAATCTTTTCACTCCAAAACACGGCCAGCTTCACGGACGATATAAAATCTGGTATCACCGAGAAGAACCGGCAAGTGAGCCTTCCACTTATAAATGAGGAGAAAACCAATCTGTCTATCCATCAAACTACACTGACAAGCTGTTGGCCCCGGTTGTTCAGGCAATCGCTTTCACCAACCAAGCCACATCGGGCCACCTTTGTGGTTTTATGGCCCAGAACACTTCATGTGTATCTCCCTTGCACGAAGGTCAGTGCTAAGCAGTAGGACGTATATATAGGATGTACAAGATGATGATGATTTAATAACACTTAATAAGTTAACATATAAAACAACATAAATTTATCGTTTTAGATAAATAAAAAGTTTTGATATGTTAACCAAGCGGTAAAGGAGATATCCAACCAAGATTATAATGCTAATAACGATGGAATTAATACGGTAAATAGACCGAATAATTGAATCCCATTATATCGTTTATTTCGCAAATAGATAATGAACACTTGCATCATATTTGGCGCCACAAGAAATGTGTGCGTTCTTTTCGATTATTAAAATGTATTTTATTAAATGTCAAGTGCAGCAAGCAGACTGCTGTGAGTTTAATAGTTGGAATTACTTTTTCATTTTTTGTTAATTAACATAATGTACGGTCGGACAAGAAACTTGATGTACCAATTTTAATTCATTTTCTAATAATAAGAAAGTTTAAGTGAGATTTATTACTATTGTATCATAAAACAATTGCGTAATGAATTCCAACTGTAAATAATTTGAATTGAAAAATATAAAAATTTTGATGCCATTACAATGTACGTTCAAAATTATAAATCGATGGTTTTTTATTAATTGCCAGTGGCCTTGAACCTTAAGGTAATAAATGTTTTAGCGGGCTGTACTTACGATTACTCATCAACCGAATTAATTTAAGATTTGGACTACTTTAAATCGTTATAATTAGAGTCATTTTCTTTCTTTCTTTCTACAGTTCTTGCGTATGCAAGCTATGCTAAAGAAATTTATATTTGATGGGTTACAACATTCTTTCAGGTAATTAAGAGGATTTATATTTGTAACGCGGTGCTATAACATCGTGATGGTATAGCAACTCCGTCTCACATTTCATTATTCACAATACGGGTAATATTTCAAAAGCATTCATCAACAAATATAAAAATTTTGACTCATTTAGACAACATTTTTTCATATTCATTCATTCACACATTTCTTCTTATCACCGACGGGTCGTTAAACGACGCCGTTTTATCTAATTTAATGATGAGCATATTTTTATAATCCTTAAATCAAAGATCATATTTCATACTTATCAATTCATTTTTGTAAGCATTATGTATATAATTTTCTTTTCACCTCACGTTCAGTTTTATATTGTTTTATATTTTGTTACAAAGTTATTCACTAGCGAACTTTGAAACTGGATTATTGTATGTTAAAAAAATTGTAATAACTCAAAGAAAAAACTGTATGTTTAAAAATAAACATTCGAATACTCACGTAACGCTCCCGGGGACACGCACTCAACTAAAAAGGTCGCAACTAATAAGATCGGACTTGCTTTCATTTTTTTAATTTATATTTTTTAATATTTCATTTATATTAAAATATAATAAAAGTAACCCGGCGGTCTCCTACAGGCGACGGCTAAGACTGCGAAGGCTCGCAATCCAATATAACCTTTATATATATATATGTTGCGTCAACGCAACAGTATCGTTTATTTGACTTTTTATATGAACAATTTTAACTTGACCTATTAACACTATAATATATTTTATTAAAATGAAAGTAACTATTAAAAATACTCTATATTATCATTAATGTTAATTATTATATACTATAGCTAATAAATGAAATCAAATTCATTTCACCAATTTTTATTTTCATTAATTAGATGAATTTAGGTAAGCATACTTTTACTAACACAAAAAAATTAAACTAAAATAAACCTTGACTAAAATTTCCCGGGAAGAGAACCTCAGGGCTATATCGAATATCGAAGCTGTTCTTACTATTAAAAAAATAGTAATATTAAATTTTAATGAAGTATTCAACTTTTTTTTAAATAATAATAATAATATAGTTTATTTATTCTCTCATCATCTTAAGCTTAACAATTTCATTAACATCATATGCATGTGACAAACTTTGTTTCTGGCAAACTTTTATTTATTCTTAATTTATTTATGCATACACGACAAGAAACACAATTCATAGGTTATTAAGCAACAAAGTTATGAAAAAACATTACGAAATTTTATTTCAATTTTATGTGTTTTTATATTTTAACGATAATAATAATTATAACAAGAACTGATATGAAGAAAATTAGAAACATTTCCCATAATTCTGCAGACGTTGAAGTCTTTTATATGCAAACTTAAAATTAGTAGATACATTTGACGAAATTCTTAAAACTTTTTAAAAGTAAATAAGTTGGATAAATAAAAACGCTTTGTCAATGAAAATTACAACAAGCAACTGTATGTTTTTATATTAAAAAGGTATTGTTTAACACAACGGTGCCAAAAAATGGCTCATCAGAACTCCTAGAGTGTAAGTTTCAATCGAAAATCGTATGCAAGCGTCAACTTCATGGCCTTTCGCCGTTTATATATATTTTAATAATATCAACTTTTAGAAGATTTTTTGACCACAAAGTCGTTTGTCAGCGTAACCTTGAGGCATTGTAATGCAGATTACCTAATACATCGTGCTAAATGCTTCTGAAGTGCTCTGGTAGTAAAGTAACGACCTTTTCACATTAGAAAATATTTTTACAATACACTAATATGAATTTTAATCGACTTGATCGTATTTGTTATCAACTGTCAAATTATATGCAAGCTACAGCATCGCCTCTGTTTTGAAGTCTTTGGAACGATTTATTATAAATGCGATCATCGACTGAACGCAACTACAATCGAAACGAATACGATAGAGACTCAGACTAGGGTTCCGATACTATCAGTACAAACAAGTTAAAGGAAGTTTAAAAATTCAATAAATTATTTATGTCAGTTTAAAATGAAATCTGTTTATTTTTGGACCAGAGTTTATTATTAATTGAAATTAGAAGATCCCTCTTACTGGATCCTATAGGTAGAATGCATATTTAGATCATCTATGTAGTTTGGCGCCAACACTGTATAGTATGTGACACTCGGGGTCAAGTCGTTTCACCACCAACCTCTTAACATCCTCTCGGGGCTGACCGCCACGCTACTTGACGGAAACGACTCGGCCTCGCCACCACCGTGTAAGATTACAAAAGTGGCGTGGATGATACTCTGTGTAAAATTTAAAGTTACTGTGTTATGTTCCATCATCAGATGGAATCAATGTAAATGTTGGTACTATAGTATCTAGCATCGATATGGCTGCGCTTCCCCACTTGACACCACCAATGGCGACTAGCGCCTCTGACAGCCGTATAACTAGGAGTTCCACAATCCACGATGACCATAGAGTCCGCTGACCTAGAACACCAATATCCGAAGGTTGGAGAAGCGAAAAGAATATTTTTTGCTGGAGATCAGACAATAACAAAACCACTAATGTTATATTGCGGTAGTTGTTTGGTGACCACTCAGGATACGCCGTCTGGATCTGTTGGTGAGCAACCCCAAACGCCAAATGGAAACGGACTGCAGTGAGCAATCCACCAACCAGGAGGAGGCTGCCCAGCCTGTACTCCTATTTTCACTCGATTCCAAGTTAAAAATAGTTTTCCTCGAGAGCTCATATAAATTTACTCTTCGCAGTTTTACATTGCCCAAAATATGAAATAACAATAACCACACAAGAAACTTATTAGTATATAAACAATCTTTTCATAAATGCTACAGGTACAAACTGTAGCATAACGCCTTGTATTTTTTAAGAACGCAAAAGACAATACTTTATTTTTTTTAATACAAATTCTTCAATAATTTGTAAACTTCTTGTATATTAAAAATACATGTACGGTTTTGATGGAGCAACAATAATCTCTATAGTGTGTTTAATTTTAATAATGTTGAATAAAACATTTTTGACTTTGAATGAGTAAACATTATACTGTTTTCAATAACAAGGACAGAGCGGGACCGCGTGTCTGATCTAATATAAATAAAAATGTTGTTTTTGGCTGAAAGTGCCGAAATATTCATATCGCTTCTTTAGCTTTAGTCAATTTCAAATATTGACATCCAGCCTTTTGACAGACATTTCAAGTGCTGTGCATTCAAATGGGAGAAAAAGCAAATAAATCCGAACGATGTCATTCTCAGTGCATTGACTCGGTACCTCCACATAGGTCACCTATCAGAAGGTCGATTAGTACGTTTTTAATCCGACTTCAAAACAGGAGAAATTTTTCTCTCTGTCAATTCGATTTTTTATTCTACAGAGTATACTCCTGAGGCGGTCCCATTGTCATCAAGCCTGGATCTGATGATGGAATTTCAAGGAAATCGAGGGCAACCTTCGATATTAATAGCAAGTATAACGTGTTTGATATATTTATCGAAAGATATTCATGTAAACTTGTAAACAATATAAAAAGAAAGGCAAGTTTACAATACTGACGGTCACCCATCTAAATTTGACCTAGAAACTTACTACTCAAAAAAATATAGAACATAAAAAGTTTTAAACTTAACTAAAAACCGAATTTTACACAAAAACGGTAAATAGAAATCAGTTTAAGAAGTTATCGGATTAAAATTGTTTTGAAATTGATGGTAAGTTGACACGATCCTTAATGCCACACAAGAGAAGAAGAAGAAGATGCTAAGTTGTTTACAGAATCAATAGAAAGTGAAGCACCGACTCCAAAATATAATTTTAAATTGGATATCTTAAATTGAATGATTTTTTCCATTTTTGTTCTTAGCATTACAACACTCAAAGAATTTCGGCATTATTTGGCTTTAGTTAATCACAGCTACTTCCGAGATTTTTATATTTTTCACGACAATAAACAACATTTGAAGTAAATTGCTTCACACAGATATTTTTTGTTCAGGTATAGACAAAAGATCGGTACAACCGTTTTATTTTTTATGCAAAACAAATGACTCCACGCTACCAGATGGTAAGCGGCAAGACGGGTCCATTTGTGAAGACAACGAATGCAACATGAAAGAATACACAGTTCATAATATAGCCCAGAAGGTACTTTTACACGCCCTCTCCAAGGAACTCTTTTTATAGGAATACACACATGTGCCAGTAAAGAATTCCAGGTTTTGAATGAACTACAAAGAAACGTTTTTACGTGAATCGTGAAAAAATTTATAATATACAAAACTTATGCCAACGCCAATGTACTGCCCCGCCCGCAGGCCGTCGTATATTTGTGGTTACTCAATATTTTAATGGCGCATTGTGTTCACGTTGTTAAGGGAACTCAACAAGCCAACAGTTAATTGTAGTTACATTTTTAAGTAATTAATCATTGTGAATGTTCGTATAGTACTTCGAGTTCTAAGTTCGCTTTATAAAGCGAACAAAGCGTTTGTTTTTCTGTATACAGAAGCAAGCTTATATTAATTTGTTTCAACTTGATTGATTGCGTCAATATTTATTATTACTAGGATTTAATAAATTAAACCTTTGCTTAGTAGCTTTTATTACCCCTTAATGTTAGTTCGGTGAAATAACATTTAAGGTCTCCTGTCAATAAAAAGGAGCAATTTGTATGTTCATCTACTTTGTTACTTAGATTTACAAGGCATTATGGTTTCCTATTAAAAAAATCGGATTTAGTTTTTGTTGTGATTTCTTATTATCATTGAGTGGGAATTTTAATTATTAGGGTTATATTGGAATTTGAAATTGGAATACCTAAAGTATAAATTTAAAATACATATTTATTGTACAAATTTAGGATTTAAAAAAATGCAGTAATGTTAAATCAGAATAGTTTTAGTTTTAGAAATTTTAAAAGCTTTTAAATTATAAAAATATAAATATTTCTTATAAATTTGGAAAATTATTATTTTTAGAATTTTATTTGCTGCCAAGAGAAATATTAATTATTGTATTTTGTATTAATATTGTATGAATATTTTAAAAAAGAACCGAATTTTTCAAAACATTTTCATATAAAAATCTATTCCTACTTCACTTTTGACCATAATGACTTCACTTTTGACCATAAAATTTTGAGATTCGCAGGAGTAAATGCATTGACGCATTCTATTGCAGAAGGTATAAACGTTGCTTATAACGTTTATACCTTCTGCAATAGAATGCGTCTTATAAAGCGACATATAGAATGTAGACTTATAAAGCGGGTTATTATCTGGATTTATATGCGGATATAATTCCCATAGCAATAATCCTCCTGGGATAGTTTAAAAACCATTTTTGCTGGTTTGCCTAGTATCCATAACCGAAGCTCTTAATAACGTTTGATGTAGGTATTTGTGTTTGTGTGATGAATATTGTTATGAATTTAAACAATGTTTTACATGGACGCATAAATTGAATAAAGAATAATAACGCTGCTTCCGAAGCCAATGCTTTCTGTAAAGCTTTACATGACGCACGTGCAACGTATCACGTGACTGTCATGGAAATGTGTTAAGTTGTTAAATTAGTATTTTTAACGAATCATAAACTTGAATATAATGCTTTTGCATTGTGATAAAGAAAACCGCAGATTGGTGACGTGTCGTTTGTTATTGGTGTGTAAACAATTATAGATGATGACAAAATTCATTAAATTTCTTAATTATGTATTTTGTTTCCAAAAATTAATCAAACAAAGATCGTTTATTGAATTCTTAAACTACAAGTTACATAATTCTTGTTAAACTATGAAGAACTCGCATATCTGACAATAGATTTCTTCGATTTGTGGGCTATATTATACCCACTCCATAAAATGTTACAATAATTTAGTTAGTCGCAAATTGTTGAGAAAACAATTACCTGGCAACCTTTGTCACATGTGTTTTTAATCATAATCTTAAGCAGGTTTCTGTCCTAGTTCTAGTTCCTAAGAATTTCATCTTCAGAAAAATGTTGTCAGGCCTCCCACTAAGATCACGTCGACTCTCCCGCGCAAGCGTGCAAGATTAAGGATGGCAAATGTGAAAATTACAATTAGGGCTGTCGAAGCCATATTACAAAAGTTAATTATTATTTACTTCACGAGAGAGAACAAATCAAACGATAAATAATAAAGGTGACATTAAAGTAACAATCAAAATACAAAATTTCAAAAAATACTGCAAATTTCTAAACACTGTTAAACTATTGTGACCTTTATTGTTAATTAAATACATATACATAGTTACCTATTATACTATATGATATCTTCATGATACTCAAGAGCGATGTCGTGAACTAAACGTTCTAAATTGACTGTTTATGTGACCTTTATAACATCTACAACAGTTCTGGTTATATAATTATGACGTCGACGCAATAATTTATTTAAGGATTAAATGTAAAATAAAAGATCTCCATTCTAAGGTCGTTCTTTACCTATGTGCTGATACTTATTATTCTACAAGTTCAATCTAATGACTAACCACGTTTTTTGTTGTTTTGATAGTGCCAATCTCAATTGAGTGTTTCATTGCCAGTTAATTTTATTTGAGGAGTTCTAACGTGGTAGTCCGTTGCCTGTCTCAACCATTTGGTTATGTATGCCGAATCACGGGAGAGTGCGCTGTTACTTGCTCGAGGCTTTTTCACAGCCCACCTTCTTGACTTCCTACAAATTATTAATCATTCGCCATGACCATATGGTCCTTCTTCTCCCTTCTGGGGTGATGCCTTTGGTGCCTTCCCAGTCGCCAGTTTCGTTTGTACCTAGTATTATGCCTCTTCTTTCTTTACCTTTCGTTCTCCAACCCACTCCGAATCTAGTGCCATCAATAGGAGTAAACCTGTAGTTGTCTGAAGTTCGCCTCGGATCCCACAAGGTTGGGGCATAGACCGGACTCACTTCGAACATGTTTACTCTGTCTAAAAGAATCCCCGGATGGATCAATCATAATGAGTTTGCTAGAGCTTCTCCGTACTTCAAAAGGCATGTTGGTTCCGGTTGATAGAACAATATATTTCACCCACCAAGCCGCATTGGGCGTGGTTGTGTTGAAGCTCAAAATCCTCATGTTCTTTTCCCATATAGGAAGGTCTTTGCCCAGCAGAGAATCAATTCGAATAATTAATATTTTCTTCTAATTTTACTGGAAACGTAACTAGTGTATTTGTGGGGCACCCAACATCAGGGTTACTTACTAATTCATTTAGCTAATTTGTGTTTCTAAATTCAGTGAGCAACAACGAGTATTTGTAGTTAAAACGTACGTCTCTGTTTGTTTATGTAGCTAGAGATATTTCCTTGTTATGATCTCTCTTACGTAACATATAGTTAAAGAAGGTAAAACACAAACATAAACAACGCGAGATGTTTGCAAGGGCAATGTCTAAGTGGAATTTTAATATTTACGGGGCTTCCCCTTCATATTTTGATGTTAGAAGCTCAAAGACGCAAGTAGATTGTCCTAATGGTCTTTATCTATGCTAGTTTAACTATGGCATTTTGCTTGTTTGACTGTTGTTAGCTATGTAACTAATAGTTAAGATGTAAAGTAAGGTTAAAGAGGTAAAGTAATTTTAAAAATTAGTACTATTAAAATCGGGAAATGCAATATATGAATAGACATTCAAGTCATGTGATGTAATTATTATGAAGGATTATTTTATTATCTGTAAATAGTAATTTTGCCGTCCGCCTAGATTCTCAGGATAGACCTACAAAACCTAATGCAGTTTTGGAGGACATATGAGGGAGGTTTCAAGTTTAAGGTTATATGAATGAAATGCGATTTAAAAAAATGGCAGTTGCAATAATTTGTGTGCGTCATCTTGCAAATGCTTAAAATAACAGGCTGTAATGTAGACGAAACATGTAAGTATACGTGACTCTCTCCCCAAAAATAATGGATGGAAATAATTCTAAGTATACAGGATAGAGAAGTCCCAAACAGAACTAGCAGCTAATAGCCTATCTCAAATGCGTTAATCTACTTGATCGACAAAAGTATATCAAATCGCGCAACACCTTATCACATGAACAATAAAAAGCCACAATTATATGACAATATTCCATTATTGGTCAGCAATTAACAGTATAAATGGTCGAGTCAATACACAAAGATTTTCATTGTCAACTGACATTTAGAATTAAGTACTTTTGTCTGCAATTTTTAGTTGAAATATAATTATGAAGACATTAGTGTTTCTAACATGGCTTTCGTTATGCTTGTGTGCACAAAATTCATTAGGTAAGTTTTTATATACATATATATAAGGTATAACTTTTTACTTTTTGACGATATATCTGCTAGACGAGAAACTATAAGTTAGTGCTATGTTTGTTTTATATTATTATGATTTTTATAACCTCACACTAATAGCACAGTATAAAAACAGTGGTTTTAAGTTGAAGGAAATGCCGCTTTTTTTAGCTGTCTAGCTAGGGTAGTTACAAATTCTTATATTTTCTGTTACAAATTTGTTTATTAGCGAAACGTGTACGTTGTTTTAGGAATATAATGTAAAAGAAAAAATAGAATAAAAATGGGTTTGTTGTTTTTTAAAGTTGATGTGGTTTTGTTACACGCCAAATGGCTGATTACTAAATTTGATATATGTATTTTATGATTATATTTTATGATGACACTATAAATGAACTTTTGAATATAAATTAGTGTAAGAAATTGTTTTCAAATTTAGAATTAGGTCTTGGGACTCCGGTGCAATTATGTTAGTTTTGTACAACGATACTTCGTGTCTTGAATTTCTACTGATAGAGATACTGTGATTGAATTAGCTGTTATTTTCTTGGTTTTTACAATTTTGGTTATTGTAAAACAGTGGACCGCGTCCTATTGTTCTATCAGGAGGCGCCGAGTCATTTGTTGTGCTTTCCATTAGAGATAAGAATTTGTTTTTAAATTAAATTGCTTTCGTTGCAAGGCTATTATATAAAATAATTAACAAAACCACTACATAACATTATGCTGATATTGTTAATTGAGATTTTTAATATGTACCTACAGACGGTTATTCTTAAAGCTTTGCGTCAGTTAGTAAATGACTCCTATTAAAATGGATTAAGGTTCAAATACCAGTGACACTTGATCTGCAGTGCTACATGTAGATACGTAAACCTTAACGACCCTGACAATGTCTTTAACTTGGGTTGTTTCAATTTAACACTGCGGTCAAATAAATTACTAACTTAATAAAAATAGTAATAAATTATTGCATTTTGTAATTACTTGTTCTGGACCAATTACGTCTGATATGTCAATGTACTTGTAGTACATCAACATATTAGATGTATATGTATACTATAAATTTAACAATAATTGAAACAACTTTTTAGTTAAAAATCTAAATCATAGTTTTTTAAATCTTTCAGTGCCATTTATTGAAATTTGCCACATTGGTGACAAGAAATGCTTGCTTCGCTCCTCCAAGCTAGCAGTCCCTTGGTTGACTGCTGGTGTACCAGAGCTCGGCATCAACTCCCTCGACCCCTTGCATTTGGAGAGGGTGACGGCGGTTAGATCTGGATTCAACATGGACTTCAGAAATACCACAGTTAAGGGTTTGAAGAACGCTGAAATTTTAAAAATTGAGTAAGTAAGTTTTTAAGAGAATATTTATCAAATTGGTGGTTGACCTGATATTGTAACCATTTCGCATTGCCATTTTGGAGATAGGAGATGAGAATACTTACCATATCCTCTATTCAAACTGGCTTTCCTTCACTTAATTGGCAACACAGGGAATTTACGACTTAAATAGGAGAGGCCCTGTGGGCCCGTTTCCTATTTTTTTCGTAAAGCCGTTCCTTACAGAGAAAATGAAATGTCTGTAGCGAATAAGTATACCACCAGGTGAAATTTTAAAATATATATAACGGGTAATAAATGAAATGTTTAAATTTGTGAATATCTTTAATAACAATGAACATTTTAAGTGGTGGTACAAGATGTGCTTTGAAAGTTCTTGAAAACGAAATCAATAATTTCAAAATCAAGTGAGATTTACATACCATACTATCTTCCCTTTCCTAACAATCATCGTAGTAAAAGGATAAGCTGGATATACTGGATTACTGAAATAATAGGGAAATTTTAAACTTCCATACAATAATATTTTCCTATCTCTGGAACTATTGGTTGGAATTGAAAACTCCTTTTTGATTTTATAGTCCATTAATCGGTTCATAATAGTTATAGGTTATATAACATTTGTGAGAGACCGAACTCCACGCAGGTGCAGCCGCTGACGTACTATATCATACGCGGAGAATGACAATAGATAGTAACCAAATTAGTGGTTCAAATAAGCTAATTAATATGCAATCAAAGGCAATTCTTCAGAACAATTAATGTTGTTTGTCAAGAATTTTGTTATTTCTCAAGAATATTGTAGTGGGTGTGATACAACGAAATGGTTAATGTTCATGTAATTGACATGTTTTAATTTTTGTTACTAAGAAACTGAGTACTCGCACTAAATTTGAATCCAAATTTACCTCATTTGGCGTAATGGCTATTAATTATACTATCATATTCAGTAAAAATCAGTGTCTTTCGTCATTACTTGTAAAATGATTTGCTACATTAACGAAACCTAATAAAAAATTCAACAAACCAATGCCATTTTGAATTTGTTTTTGGGTCATTTTCGAGCTTTCTATATTAAAGAGAAACAAAGAGATTTGGTGACTTCTTTCTTTACTGCACAGCTAGAGATATGAGGATGAGAGAGATATGAAGCTATATGCCTCTAGCTGTCAAAGGTTATCGGAACTGTTGAAAACCAATTAAGATTTCAGCAGTTCTATCAGCTGGAACCCTCTGCCGAGGGGTTTTTCCCTACTTTCGAGTCGTCGAGGAACTGGGGAGATCAAAATAGATCTGTAAATAATATTTATCCCGCTCACACCCTTTATCTAGCCCAAAGTAAGCATCATTAAGAGCTTGTGCTCAACACAATATTTGTACGATCAGCAAAAGTTATACAAATAATTTATTGCTTGGTGAAACGATAAATAAAGGCATATTTGTTATTACAGGCATGTTAGAGATCGCTTGGATCTCGTATTGAAGTGTTCCATCGCGATGATTGGGGACTACACGTTTTCTGGACGTCTACTCATTATGCCCATATCTGGAGATGGCAAATACAGAATAAGAATACGTAAGTTTCATATTGTTTTTGAATATACGATATTATTTGATAGTAAGCCAAGCAATCCTGGTGTAGCTCCCATCCACACCAGGATTTCTCAAACATATAACAACTGGCTATCTTACCTCCATCTCCAATTAATGGAACACAACAGTGCTCTTATCTACCGTCTCTGTTGTGGCGACAAACTTAGAAGTTATCTAGAAGAACTTAAAAAAAGCCCTACCCGGATACAACAGAAAACCAAGGCGATTTCTTTCTGCAGTGAAAATTCCAGACCTGTAGATCTGAAATAGGTGACCCATTAGAACCCAGAGATGGTTAAAGAAGTGGAAAATGTTCTATTGATTTAACCGTTATTATCACCAGGTGACATGGTGTTGAAGATATCTATAGATTTCCCTGAGCGAGAATTCAACGGCAACCGGCACTGGACCATCAAGAACTGGAGTCAGCAGTACAACGTGGAAACTGGAGTTGACTTCAGATTCCAGAATTTATTCAATGGAAACAAACAACTTTGTAAGTGTATATATTTATTTGATCTATTTTCGAAATAATTTCACTCAATGTTTTTCTAATAGCTGTTGGTTTGATTGTCATCCAAGAAGATACACAATTAGACAAAGTTAAAATCAAAATAATTTATCCAACTTTGGCATTTATATGTGCACTTCTACTAAGAACAGGTAAAAAACTGCAAGATTTGTCCTTTCGTTTACATGTCATCAAGAATTGTTTGAAAAATTTTAAAATACACAGGCAATAATAACAAAATAGATAAAATGATTGTGAATTTAAAGAATTCGTATAAGGAAATGTTTCGTATTAGAAAATACACAATGTATTCGAGAAAAATTTATCTACACGTCACTTTTTTCAGATCATTATATGTATGGGAGTTGAACTTTTAACCTGAGAAAAATGACATGACAGTGTAGACAAAATATTTTCGAGTTCACAAGGGGCTCGCAAAAATTTTGTTCACCCCCTCATGTGGTTGTTAAATCTTATAATAACCTTTTTTCATAAAATTTTGTTTTACATAGACTTTAAATTTGTAAAGATATACTTATAGTTACACTAGGCGAGACTCTTATACTTAGAACGTGTAAGAGTTTGTTCTTATTCAAAGACACGCCTTTACTATATATGTGTATACATTTTATCGTGCATGAATCACTTATCTGACGAAGACAAAAAGTGTAATGATAAATCATGAACCTTTTTATTTCAGCTGACGCAATGCACGTGTTTGCAAACAGCAATTGGAGAGACATATTTCAAGAAACTGCACCACCGATAGTAGACAAAGTAATCTCGCAGGTCATTCAAGAACTAGGCAAGCTCTTCGCCAAAGTGCCTATAAAGGACTTAATTGCAAATTAAACTTAAAAGTAATAACACTAGAGGCTATATTTGATAGTTGTTTCTAAGCGTGTAGAGTTATAAGTTCATCAGTCGGTGTATATAATGATGGGAAATAGTGTGCAAACTGGAGTATATTATTCCTAAACGCATAGTCTGGCAAATGACTTTGTTACCAACCGATATGCACTTGTCGGCTTATATGTTAGTATACAACGAAAACTTCGCCGCACAGATGAGAAATTTTTTGGGTCTTCAAGCCAAATTGCCCCGGAAGAAATAAATAAATATGAACTTTGTCACAAAAGTATTTGAGATCTTATTCAAAAGCGTTTATTATTATAACTTATCTTAGGTATTTCCTTGAATTTAACTTTACCATTTTGACATATGTTTGAAAGTTGTCGAAATCTAATATTGACGTATTAATTTCTTTAAAACCAGGAGTAAATATGTAGATAGTTGAGTCCCCAATATTTGGGCACTGATGCCAAGCGTCATGATGACGGATCATCAGAGCCATCATCTCCGTGATCATGGCTAATAAATCCCGTAAATAACTATTTACATGTTAATGAAATATAAGTTTGAAACAGGATTAGAAAGGCGCGTCCTGGGTAAGCTGGTTAAATCTTTGGTCATATATTATTGTATTATTTTATCATGTTAGAGCAGATTTCGTATCTCATCTGCGCCTACTTTTGCTAACTAAATTTTAATGTGTTTTATAAAACTGAGTACTTATAAAGCGTGTATAGCCCAGTACCTCTCCTCCCACACTTGATAGTATTTGTCACCAGCTGTCAAATCCTATCAAAACAACAGAAGTTCCTCAGTTGTAAAGTGTAGATACTACTTTTTATACATGCATTTCTGAGCTAAACGCAACTATGATCGTAACATCTCGATACGCTTGAAACTTAGTTACTGGTATAGTAAGAAGCTTAAGCCAGCTGTTAGTAAGGAAAAAATTAAACGATTTATTATATTTACTGTGGAAATATGTATAGGTTTTTGAATATTATTAAGTTTAAGAATACTATCTATTCGTAAATAAAATCTTTAAGTTATGGAGAAATAATTAATCATGAAAAGTAGATAAGTAATTTTTTTATTAACAAAATATCTTTAATACCGGGTGTATACATTCGCGCTAAAACTCTACGAAACATTTAAGTCCGCGAACTTGCCATGTGCAACATTCGTCGAGTAAGCAGCCGACCTCAGCACGAGCGCGTCAGTGTGTGAGGTGAGTCGGGAGTGTATTTACACATTCGCTCTCGCCACTCGCCTCGAGATGTCGTGAATATGTAACAGCGGCATAGACGTAGTTATTACCTAACAGCCAGTGACGTTTATTTAACTCGGAGAAAAATCTAAGTGACACTTTCTGGGTAAAAGATACTATCACTACAAATTATTTTTCAATATTTGAACCGAGTGATTTTTTCTGTGTCCAAATCAAAATAAGTATACAACATGTTTGTTCCATGCCCTGTCATGCGGAAATCTACCCATTATTTAGTCATATTCACTAAAATAAATAATATAATATAACAACTTTAAATTAAATTAAGTTACTAATTTGTTATCGGGAATTATCAAATTAAATTTCCCAAATTTTGCTTTACTTACCGAGCTATATTTAGATTTGGGTGGTAACACCTTAGTTTTATTTATGTATATTACTATACCATGGGAGGCTTTAAGTCGATAGGGTACCAAATACGGTAGGTGATATTGCTATATTATTGTTACATTGCTTTCTGTACCACCAGAGTAAATTTCAATAGAATCGAGATTTTTGATAGTACAATTTGATAAACAAAAATGCATATATAAAAAGTAATTGTCAATATATTTCACTACAACGCTGCTGTCCTTTACATACGATTCGATTTGATAGTACGATAGAGCTTTTGAATGATCCTGTTGAACCAAAATGAGTCTTTGGGAAGGGGTATACCGAAATCAGGTAGTCTAGGCATTTCCCTCCCAAGCTTACGACAGTTATATTCTAGTCACTGAGATATTAAATGCAGAGGAGGCACATAACCTCCATCGCCCAAGGATCGTAGCAGTATTAGCACTGTTCTGGATCTCATGGCCCAACGTTAAGATACGCCTTAAGTATTTTACGTAAGTTTTAAAAGAGATTTATACGCGTAAGTTTATTATGTTTATAGAATTTTCTAGATCAGAAAACATATGTGGGATAGGATGACAAACCCAGAGAGAGCTTATAATAATAACTGTTTATTGTTATAAAAAAGCCTAGTTTCTATTGTATTCTATTTTATACTAGAATATACCTAGAGCAGTTACCAGAAAGCAAATAGTTCTACGAAAAACCCGCCGGCTCTTACTACGTTGTCCGATAGATGGGTAATGACGGCATAAATAACACATATGGTACATACAGTTTATGACGGTATATTTAGATGGTATATTTACGGTATACAAGAAATTAGTAGCGAATTTGATCAGTAATTATTTTTATATTTTACTCTGTTGAGAGTAAAATATAAAAATAATTACTGATCAATCAATCAATCAATTTAAGGAGTTGTCCTTAAATGGCAGTTATAGACAATGCAAGATAGATAAGTGCTTCTGATATATTGGTCCTTGAAAGATATCAGTTTATTCGGTCACATAGTTATAAGCATACCTATTTTTTTGTGGAAATATTTCCTTTAAAAAAATAATTTCGTGAAAACAATTTGAAACACCTATTACAATGTACAAAACTGGTTTGTAGCATTTATATACAAAATTAGTCGTGGATCTAGTTTTGCTATTAAACTTGATCAGAAACGGAAGACTGCATAGTAATTATAATTAACTAAATACGTCAATGTGACTGAATACTATAGAAATGACAAGTTGTAAACTAAACCTAAAAAAAACTTTATTGTTCTGGCGGCAGACTTGTGTCTAATTGGACTAAAAAAAATACCATAAACAGACCAGAGCAGAAATTTTCTGTTCTCACTCAGAATTGAACCCCTGACTACTAGATAAGGGGTACTCTCGACCATTAGACTACAAGAGCGGTTAATTCTTTTAGTCTTAGTTATTCACATACGAAAATTAAATTAAATTTCTTCTTCACTTTGATTTCAATCCGATCAGTACCCCGTAGTGTGAGTTTCACCAAACAAGATTCTAAAGGTCGCGCGAGTCTCGAGAAGAGTGGTTAGAGATAGTGTAAACAGTTTTCTTGTGTGAGCTTCAATCGCATTGAGACGTTTCGATCGTTTGTGTGAATTGTTCGATAGTGTTTGTCTGCGGCTGTCGAATTGTATGTAAGCGACAGCAGCGCCTCTGTTGTGAATTATTGGATACTATTTTTTATTTAAGCGATAATCAACTGAACGCAACTACGATAGAAACGTCTCGATACGATGACACACTACAGATACAGAAAAAACAGACGAACGTTAACCGTTGAACATTCCTAAAATAATCATTGCAATGCCTGAGACCTGAATTCACTAGCTCGTAAAACAAACAAAATTAACCCTGTTTTGTAATTTCTTTTTATACTTATGGTAAATTTCAAAATCCGACGGTAAAATAATAATGGCCTATTTAAAAATTCTCGTTTTCACCACAGTAAATGTCAATCATCTTTACATATTTCCAGTTCGCATGATACATCTAAATCGGTATCTTTCCGATACAGCTGCTATGAAGACAGTAAAAAACAGCCGTCACGATTGGGAAATGTGACTCAACTTGCATAAATTTGGATCTGTAAACGACTCACTCACCAATTTTTACCTTTTTCTAAAAGGGATGCTGTGAAACTATCATTATAAGCTTTATTTTCTGAGTATTAATTGTTAATATTATTCTTGTTACTTGTAGGTGACATCGACCAGAGAAATTGATCTTTCGTAGCCCCCTTTACGAGGTTAAGGAGTGTACTTATAATTCATAATCAGCTTTCATCGCATTTACAGTAAACTGTAGTCTTAAAAGACTTCCTTGTTTAAAAAGGGTGCTCAGAGTTTTTTTACTCAAAGGGGAGTTTTTTTTTATATAAAGCACAGCAAATGACTCGACATCACCTGATGATAAGTAGTAGAGTCCGTATGTGAAGATAGCTAGTGAAGCATGTGACATACTGCCCTAGCCACCCTCACCTTGCTGGCCCAAAAAGTGCTTTTTTCAAACACATAAGGAGTTAACACATAAGCAGCAGTTATTAGCGTTTTTTTTACCCCTTATTTAATTTTGATTGTAATTTGACTTCACATCAGATCTGATTTAAATAGTTTGACGTCCATACACACTTTAAAAGTTTATCTATGTGTAAGTTTAACTTTTCCCCCTAACCTGATTCAGCCTATACAATGTAGCCTTTATTTAGCAACATACAGTAATATGTTAGAGTATTAAATTTATAAGTATAATTTGCATTCCCTTCGCTCGTAATAACTACAGAAGTAATAGCTTTTTTCTCCGGTCGGGTAAATCATTTAACAACAAAGTCAGAGACGACGATCGCCTGTATTTATTTCACTGCAGTGTAAGGCAAGGAATTATATAACTGAAAAGTGTTGCATCTAGTCTATTACTATATTCTATTTACATTACATGCTTGTAATAGGCTTTTAATAAACCATTTTATATTTTTATATTGTGAATTAGGCGGTAAGTTTTCCTATGTAAGTAATTTAACATACTAGCTTCGCCCTTAGTAAGTCTTTTCTTTTCAACCACAGAGGTGGGGTTTTAAGGATTTATTTTAGAAGGCATTACATTTTTATACAATAATTCTTAGCAGTAGATAAAAGAACTGTCAAAGGCTGTCACTAAATAACCTCTGGTACACGTAAACACGTGTTATTATTATAAACATGCTTAAAAAACTGTTTATAAAGAAACATTACAAAGGTCAAGTGCAGCGCCTCAAAACCACCGTATAGGTACAGTCAGCCTCAGAAGTAGCTTAACACTTTAGTATCATTTCAAATCAACTCTTAAGGATCAATAATAGACGTTACTCTACAATAAACGCATTTCTTGCTGTAATTACCTAAGTGTTATATTACATATGGTGGTTTTAACACTAGATTTACCATACCAGTCATTTAGACTGGTCGTGCAATTTCAATTCAAAATTCCTACTATATTACACTTTTTTTTTTCAGAAATGATGTTATGACATTTGTAGCTATAATTAGAGAGTACGTTTTATAAACTTAATATTATTTTATATACATTAGTAACAAATATAATCCTTGTTGTTGACATATATTCAAATCGCTGGTATATCTAGTGTTAAGACTGCTAATATAGCTGTGCTCAAAGGTGAATTTTTATAGAGCGTGTTTATGATTATGACATATAATTATTATGATACTTGGAGTATATTTTAACTCTCATTGTTCTTCTAAGTGTTTATTTAGAAAATAATAGAATATCTTTATTATACTTCAAATAATTCAAAACGAAATAAATATTACCATATTTCTGATATTTATATACATATTGCTATCTATATTGCTTTGTTGTTTAAAACAGAAAAACAAGCTCTTAATTATGCGTAATCTGGGCTGGGTGTAGGTGTGTATTTCAGGAATAGTATTATTATTGATTATTTACATCTAATTTAAGACCCTCGTCTAATTTTGATAAACAATAGCCTTTAGTAACAAAGCCATAGAGTTCATGGTGTTGCAGGAAAATAATCAGTCATTACTATTAATGAAAATAATCAATCTAAATTGTTTGTAATACACACCTAGGTCTCAAACAGAAATTGTTTTTATTGTGACTACATATTACATGATATAAATGTAGTGATGATCAGCAATTTGTAGGAGATTAAGCTGGTATCTAAGCAACTTTACAAGATTTATATTAACTTGCACCATTCGTATGTATGTAAGTTGTCCGTCAATTTACAAAACATTTTTCGACCATTTATTGGTATCCCATTGAACTGAAAACTTGGATATATCTTTAGTTACAATCCCTCCAATGATCACATTATATTGTTTCAACCCCCTTAATATGCAGCAAACGATAGACTCTCTTTTACTTTTCAGTAGAAAACGATAAAATTTGTAAAATCAATATGGTCGCCGCTCCAAGATAATAACATATTCACCTATCTCAAGACCTACAATTTAACTGTAGAATCCTTACTTCTTGATATCACTGGTCTTTACAAGATAGCTTTCATTTATCATCAGATCTTTTATCTTTTATTTATGTCACTGTCTGTACACTCATCGCAAAACGATCGAGACCTTCGTATTACCTTATTTACCTTTTACTACCCATGCCAATCTTTCTTACGATGACTAATCTAATCTTGTTCGGTGAATAGGTTATTGCTTTTAATTTGTTTGGTTGACGTGTTGACGTGATCGTATTCAAATATTTAGCAAAGTCGAATAAAATATTTTTAACCTTGGCTTTGATCAAGTGATGCTGGAAGAATGACCAGAAAAGTAAAACATATAGCGAGTTACTTACATACTATCAAATTTTCCAAAGTAACGAATGTTGGGTGAAGTTAAGTATTATAAGCAATTAATTAACTATTTGACTGAAATTCATTTATAGTTCAGTTATTCATTGGGTTTGTGGTAATAGGCAACTGGCTAGTGAAGTCATAGGTGTTTGTAAACCATTTTTTTCTGGCAATCTTGATAAATAAGCATTTAAACTTTATACCATCTATCTATTTCAAATTGCTGTTAAAATTTCATAAATCTAAATTGCATCTGTTATTGTCATTGAGTTTTAGTGACAGTAAAGTGTTATTTTACACGTTGCTAAGTACGGTCGGCTTTAAAACTAAATAACACTAGATTATTACCGATACTGATTACTTGGAAGTGATCGCTTTTAGCGATATGGTTCCCTTTCCTTTGTATAAAATTAGTGAAATTAGTGCTCCCTATGTATTTTTCTTTTTATATTGGTTGATGTACAATAAAGATTTATTCTATTCTATACGTTATAGTTGGTATGACACGGTACAATAGTGTTAATCTACTTCAGAGGCCGACTGTACCTAATAAATTAACTGCTTATTATAAAAGCCAGTGATCTTGCATAAGAGCTTACGTGCTAGCCCTCAGGTACCTATCTCAATAGTATATACCGGGTGTCCTATCTCAAGGCCACGATGACGCGACTAGCGGTTGAGGGGAGTAATTTGAATAATACAGATTAAATAGAATAAAATTAATAGTAATTCTATTAAATAAAAATGTTGTCAGCAATCAATATTACGTATAAAAAACAGCTTCGGTTTTCCTTTAAGTTTTTTTATGATGATTAGAAAGAATTAATTAGTATGATTGACTATTTCAATACGTATATTAACTATTTCAATACGTTTCAAAACAGGTTAGATTAATGGAATTTTATAACGAATTGAGCAACAAGAAATATTAAAATGAATATTTGTTTTAACAAACGGATATTTCGCAGAAATTAGTAATATTTTTTGGTAGGTTTGATAGTTTGGTGAGCCTGATAATATGCTTTTAAAGATACTAATATCAGATTAGTGTGTTTGATGCTTAATTAAATTCTTTTTGATAACCAAAGAATTAGGCTGTCCTCGAGATAGAAACCTTTTTAACACAAAACCTATTCTGAGATATTTTTTATTATAAACTTTAATTACACCTTTGAAAATACAAGGAAAACTTTTATTAAAATATGTAAGTGGAAATCTTGACAATCGTCATTAATCGGTAACTCCATGAATATGCAGTGTCGCCTAGTTGACATCTTCTTTCTCGATGTATAAAATGTGCGTTAGTCATGCTTATATTCAACAGCAGTTTGACCGATTTCAATCATTTTTATTTTGTTTTGTTTAATTTAATTCAGAGTTGTTCTAACGACAAAAATAATAGAGAAAGCTAGTAAATAACAAGAAAAGCTAAAAATAACAATAATAAATACATTTATTTATTATTTTGTTATCAACTTCAACTCTTCCCAATCCCTCGACAGCTCGAGGGATGGGAGAATACTCCTCGACAGAGGAGGTCAGACGGCCGAGGGTCAGGATGACAGAGAGAGGAATCGCCGGACAATATATATTTATATATATATTTATTATCATTATTAAGATAATGAGTAATGAGTAATTTCGAATGGAAAATCGCTTGAATGCCAATTTTTCCATCGCTACAATTATTATTTAAATAGATGGCGATCTTATACTCATAGGACGGGCCAAGCGTCTATAGGTGATACACAGTTGACCGTGTCAGCTTAGTGGTAATATGGTGAGTGGTGTCAATTAGTATCTGAATAATTGTATTTATGAAATGTTTTGTTAATCTTAACAAATGTTAAGGTGTTACGATGTCAGTAGCAGACACACAGACGCACCGACAGACACATAAATGGCATAAATGTATGTTTACAAAGAAAATTTGTCAAAATTTGAGATGTGTCAAGAGATAGGAACTTAGTTCTCTGAAGTTTTGCGAACTATGTCACTTCCTTGATACCATCACCATCATCTGTATAGCAACGATATCAGTTTGTATCAACAATCCAGTATTAAATTTGAATCGTTTAGTGTTAGATTGCAAAATGTAAATATGGACGTCAGTTAAGTTGTCTGGTACGTTGTAAGGAGACCTAATCCTCAATCATAGGAAATGGAATATGTACTCCAATACAAACCATCGAGCGCGGCTGTCGCCAGGCGTGAATGTCGCCTAACGTTGTAATGTAGCTCAAAATATTATGTTATTGTTGCTGAAAAACGTCTAGCTAGATGACTGCGACAAAAAATTTGTAAAACCTGAGTTTTTTGACCTCATATACATAATATGTGAGCGTGAAAAGAGAATTATTATATCAATCAAGTAATCAATCGCGAAAAATCTTTTACTACGTTTTTTACTAAACGGTCTTATTTTCACTTGCTATCTTTTCACGTGAGATGAAAGCCAAGAGCTACCCGCAAATGTTGTTATTTTAATTTTATAGAGAACTCCATAGTGAACGGACCAGTGCTATACAGTTAGAGTACTTATATTTACAAGTAGGTAGTTCGGAGCAACGACCGAAAAAGAAATGATGTCCTTCGCCCGACCCATCATCAACAACACTTTTACCCGAATAAAGGCTGTTTAATCGGGAAATGATCTTAACAAAAGCGAATTAATATTTATTTTGACGTCACGCTCTCTATGGAACCTCTGCTCAGTGACGTCAGATAAATTCTTATAAAAGAACCTGCGCGAGCGCATGTTGACCACAAAATAAAGTTCCTTCTTGACAGTCGACGGTTCAAAGATTTAATTCAATATGCTTAGGTTCCTGTGTTTCTTATCTGTGATATTTAGTGCAAGGTCTGCTTTGGGTAAGTGGTTATTAATTAATTATTAAAAATTTATTTTGAGGGTTTTTATTATAAAATCGAAATTGATAGTTTTAAAGTTATATATTTTATATGTATATCTTCCTCACAATGTTTTTAACTAACAAGTCCTTGAAGAGCACAAAAAACCGAAATAAGAAAAAACAAACTGGCATATTATGCACTACGTTTCTTAAGAAAACTTAAAAATCTATCTTATTTTAAACATCTACGAATTCTACATATTATCTACTTGACTACACGGAAGATTTCCTTGATAAATTAATTACATACTTCTATCTAATAATGCTAAATGTTATTCAGTTATTTACAATTCCAGTTACAAGCTTCGCCAAATAAATATTCAAGATAATATTTGAACTGACGCAGAGTTTAACTGTATTTCGACTAAAGCGTCTACGTCGTACACTGACATAGCTCGTAAACTATTTACATCAGTGATTTTTAATCTTGCTTAAGTCTCGAATACAATCGCAAGTAACGTCGCTTTGTCTTTGCCGGTTATGATAAATGTGCATTAATTAATCATTGGTCTTAATGAGAATGTAAGAACTATTTCATTTAGTATCTTATAAAAATCGAGATAATTAAAAAAAAAAACAGTGGATAATTTCCTAATGATGTTGGCTTTCTTCTTTACTCACGTTATAGGGGCTCAGAAATCACGACCTAAGCAAATATTTCATCAAATACATTATCCAAGTATTATAGTTTATTAAAATCAGTTGATTAAGATCGTTAGTTCAGTAGTATGAACAGACAACGGCTGATATAAATATGAAATAAGATAATATACATCTTTTATTGCACACAAAATCAAACATGAAAACTTACAATTGGATAAATAATGTACAAGAGTGAGCTTATATCTAAAAGAGATCTCTTCCAGTCAACATTCATTCTAACCTTAGTTATATAGTAAAATATATTTATATATCAAATATAATTATGAAATCCACAAGTCATACATGCACACAAATATATATTATACTAACGATAAAATCGAAAGGAATTAATTTAGGATTCTGATTTTTTTTTTATTATTTTTTTAGGAAGGAATATACTTGAGTATTAGTAGTCTTCTAGTCTAAATGACATAACTTCGTGTTCCGAATTCCACAACATCATCCATTTGCGAAGGCTTACATGGTTTGTCGCTTTACCCAGTTTAGTACCCCTAGTGTAAGATTCAATCGTATCGAGACGTTTCGATAGCTGACGAATCTATATATAAAAAGTAGTTTCCAAAACTTCTCAACAGAGGCGCTGATGTCGTTTTCCTCTTTTGTCTGTTGACAAATCGTATACACTAGCCATAAAGACGTACCTAAAAATTTGAGTATTCAACGAGAATTCGCAAATTATACAAAAAATTTTATTATAAAATAAAAAATTTATAATCATCACTTTTATTATCAATCTTTTACCGTTTTTCTTCATTATTTAGCTGGTTTATTTATTTAATGTATAATTTTGCTATTTCATCTTATTCACGTTTATGATTATTATTATAATAATATTATTTTGCAACTTGTCCTATGGCTCTCTGGTAGGGATCGCTATTTGCGATAACACCGCCTTTGTATTGTACATCTGGGTTGTTATTGTAAATGTGCAATAACAATTTTTCTACCTATATTTTAAACTCTTTGAATGGAATAAAAGTTAAAGGCAACAACAATTTTCTTGACTTGTGGATAATTCACAGATACAAATATTACAGAGGTTTTGTAAGCACAGTTTTTAAGTAATTTCAATGTCCTTGTAAACCAATGTTCTCTGCTGTTTAGTAGCGACTTTTTTAATATGATGAAGACATAAATAACGTGAATACACAAAGAATACAATGCTCGTAGCTGTAGTAAGTAAAATAGAAGTACAATGTACAATAGTCCAGAGATAAATCGCTCTTGTCATGAGTCGTGATCATCCGGCCGTGACCTTACTGACTCAAGGCAAGTGTCTACTCGCGTTTGTATCCAGTTTTTTAGTTTTAATTTTAAGTAGTTTATTTACATTAAAACTATTTTTTAAATCTTCCATTCGCGAGTGTATAGGAAGAGATTTTTTAGAAATAAGCAACACCCTTGTACATTGTCTTCATTTACTTTGTATCTCATCAAATAGTGTGTAGTACATACATAAATATTAAATAAATAAATCAACCGGTCAGTTTCAAACATGATATGGTAAGAGCAATGCACTGTTTCGGATTGCTTGCAACATGAATAATAGTTACGCGAAATACTAATCATTTGTTACCTTAAATAACTAGTTATTCCCGTCTTAATTATGGTAACACCTAATCAGAACGATCAATACAACTTACACCAAGGCATTACTCGCAATTTCCACAATTTACATTTTATGAAGAGGCAGCCTCGTTATGGTAGTTATAAATAATGTAATATGGGACAATTTTTCCTGCTCCTGCGCAACATAATCAGCAATACCTTGTTGTTTACCTTTGGTGATCGTTGTATAGCAATAATTATTACGATTATCTATAAAGCGAAGGACCATCTAATCTGGTTATAAGAGTTATCTGTCCTACCTTTCCTTTATGGTCTTTATTAGCCGTCCCCTCGCACAGTTAGAGCATGCAAAAAACGAAAACCTGAGTTTGTATTTTATGACTAGAAATAAATTATATGAGCGCCTAAATCAAAAAAGACAAAAAGTATTTTGTTGTTATGGTAATGTAATATGCGCCACGCAACTAAAAACGTATTCTCACGTATTCCTTCTTATAACATGGGTTCCTTTAAAAGAGCTGTGAAAAAGCACTTTTTGGGCCGGCAAGGTGAGGGTGTATATCACATGCTTCACTAGCTATCTTCATGTGGACTCGTGTACTGCTTATCATCAGGTGGTGTCGAGTCATTTGCTGTGCTTTTTATAAAAAAAAACGACATCCCTACAGGAATAGGCTAGAGACTTACGAGCTTACTTTTACTTCATTTAATAATTTTTACTTAATAATAAGGGACCCACGTTGTTATACCAACGTTGCTGCTGGCAACACACTGATTACAGCAAAAATAACAACTTTCCTGGGGCACAGTTATTTTATGTGTGTTTCTCTTTTTGAATTGGCTGATGTACAATAAAGATATATTCTATTCTATTCTAATATATCGTTTAAGAGCTTTGTTAATTGCGAATTTCTCGAGTGTACTCAAGAAAACTTTAATACGTCACAAAACTATTTTTATTTCAGCTCCATTCATCAAACCATGTCCAAAAGGTGATGCAACATGCATCAAAGCGTCTGCTCAGGCGGCTGTTCCTTTCATAGCTACCGGGATTCCTGAACTAGGAATACAACCTTTGGACCCCTTAAGACTAGCCGTCGTCAAGGGCGACCAGGGAAGCCTGCAACTGACGTTTAAGGACACAGACATCACGGGCATGAAGAACTGTATTATGGAAAATGCCAAGTAAGTAGCGCATATCGTTCAATCTATGGATTTTTGGGGAAATAGTAGTTTATTTCTTCGAAAATCTATTTAAATTAAATTAAATGAACCTTTATACCTTCTATTATACCTTATTCTACACTATTTATGGAGTTTTTTTTTATTTTAAGATAGGAGGTAATGAATGATTTAACACTCGTCTTAACGACTCTTATAAGACAATTATGTCTTTTATCTATTATATTCTGTTATGGAGATATTAAAGACTAGATTTAATAATAAAACTATATACAATTATTACAATGTACTATAGGAACATACTGATTTTTTTTACTTTAACAAATTGTAAATGATTTTAAATTATTGATTAAAATTTTAATAATAATAAATTAACTTTACAAAAATTAATTAAATTTAAACTATTTGTATATTTATTTGATGCAGTACGTGGTTGCCCAAGATATCTGAATCCAATACCCGAATTTGAATTTTAAGCTTCAAAAATCAGGAGGTACAATCTGACTGATTTTTTAGTGATTTCTGTATATTGATGTTTTTTGTGTATAACTTGAATTGGCTTATGTACAATAAAGATATATTCTATTCTATTCTATTCAATATTTTTTATGTATATAATTCGAAAAAATACAGTTAATAACTGTTTATTATGGGTTTTATTTCGGTGCGATTTAATTCGATCGTAAATGTAAACATATTAAGAGCTATAAAGATTTTTTATTATCATTTAAAAGACTCCTTTGTTTACCGTACTTGACATACGAGTGAGGATGACGCAGGCGCATGCCAATTGAGTATTTTCCACAATCGACTTTTATAAAAACCAATTTCTAAGAAGTTTTATTGAGATGTCAAATATATTATTAAACATTAGACCTAAACAAATTTTTAGTTGTTGTTTTTGGCTTTAGAATTTGGGAATATTGCTGATTTGGTACCATATTGGGAATTTAAATAGAACATTCTCAATCTAAACAGGCTGTGACACAAAAGTGATGAAATGGAATCCCACGATAAACACGCTGGCTAACGAGCTAGCGTGTGTATCGTGGGTGTAGCGACACCAACTTGCATACACCTGTCTTAGAGTTATATGTGAACTTCAATCCTGTTTGGTGAGGCACGTTTTAGGCCGGCAAGTTTGAGGTGCTGTCGAATCATTCGCTGTGCTTTTTATTAAAAAATGTTAACAGCTGAACAAATGCTTTCCATTTTGATTTCCAAACGAACTTAACACAAATTTTCCAACACATCTTCTCCAGACAAGACCTGACCAAAGGTAAGCAGTCTGTGACAATACGCTGCTCAGTGACGCTCAAAGGCGACTACAAATTAAGCGGGCAAATCCTAATTCTGCCGGTCCAGGGACAAGGAAAATACAGAATCGATATTCGTGAGTATTATTGGAATATGAATATTTAATTTAGATTGACAGTTAACTGGCCCCTTACACCCTGACGGTATTTGAGTTTTGAGTATAACCCCTTTCATTCATAATTGCTACTTTAAATATTGGTTGTCTGTTCACAACAATTTAGGCTCTAAGCAACTAAAGATTCCTTGCAAACACCACTTCTAATAATATTTGATAAGAACTCAGGCATCCCATCTAGATTTACAATTTATAATACACTTTAATAATGTAAATTTAATTAATATTAATATTAATTTTATAATTAATCAAGTCTAAAGAGGGTTACACAATACTTTGTGAAACCCTCTTTAGAATATACTATCTTTCTAAGAATAACTGTAAATTTTACTCTTTTGTCTTTCAGATACAAAAATTTTGGTACTCAGTGGGTTATGCCTCAGTTCTTATGGATATAATAAAAAATGGCTCCAAACCATTCATTAAATCTAAAATAAAGTTATTTGCTTCTCTTTCATTTCAATTCAATATGATAGAACGTCTAACGTTACTGACACTTAGATGATCTATACACTGTTGCTTTATTTTGATTGACATTATTTACGATGCACGTTGAAATAAAGCATAATAATATGCTTACATCACCATTTTCGAAACGACGTCACTGGTCACTGTCTTTTTCTGGTCGAATTTTAATGAGAGTACACTTAAATTTAACTTCAGTTCGTGCACAAGAGAATCAAAGTATTATTATTATAAATGTACTTTATATTTCAGAGGATATCGTAATCAAGGCTCACAATGAACTGGAGACGGTTCAGGGTGCGGATGGCAAGCCCCATTGGCACATCAAAAAGTGGAGGCACTCATACCAAGTCAAGACCGGCACACAGTTCCATTTCGACAACTTGTTCAATGGAAACCAGGTCCTCGGTAAGTAAAAATTCTTAGTGTGTAATTTTAAACTGCAATATTGATTTCTTAGCTTACCTTCTGGCCTGGTGAATGGTTTCGGCAAAACCTAGGTCGTACCGTGAATGGAGTTACAGGGAAACTTTGGGTAAGTAACAAGATGCCGTATGCAGCTTCGGTCTGCAGTCAGACGAAACTGAAATGTACGTTCTCTGTTCCTTCGGTGTTGCAACATGCCACCCGAAGAATCTAGAAATTTGTGGAGTCAAAGGGGCTAAGTAGTGAACTCTATAGGGCGGTTACAATAGGTAAATTTATCTGGAAGGAGTAGCTTACAAAGCCCAAATGTAATAATAGCCTAAAATTAATATAATAATACTGGGGAACTTTAGTACCCTGTAAAGTTCAGTGGATCTCCAGACACGCCAGTCGCTTGGCCGTGAGGATTGTACCTCGGGAAAAAGTGGTAGACTCGCTTATATAATAGCTTAGTCTACCCTCGTTAGCCCTCGTTACCCAGTTAGCTGTGTTTAGTCACTGTCATTACAGAGCATGGAAGGCTAGCAACAGCTTTTATCACTAGAATTTCTTAATATAGCAGGTGTATTGATAGGCTATGGTCATTACTGCCCTCTGCTTGCTTGACAATCACTGACAAAGCTGCAATATTTTGGTCGCTGCAGTTGAGTGGAGATATACTTTTATAAAACAAACGCTTAAAAATAGCTTAGAATTCTATTAGACAGTTACCAATGATTTCAAAAATGATTTTCTTATTGATACAAAAAGTGTCGGAGTATGATGCTCTATTAAGATTCATACACAGATTAATAGCAAGCCAGATTCATCAAAACAATATATATTTTTATCTATGCTAATATTTTAAAGTGGTAAAGTTTGTCAGGTCGTAGGGGGGTAATCTCTGGAACTACTGCTTGGAATTGAAAAACTCTTTGTGTTGGATAGTCCGTTTACGGCATCTTGTCGAGAATGGAATGACATGTCAGTCGATCACCGAAACATACGATATTTTAAGCGTTCAATCAGTTAAACTGCGATCTATTAAGGGCTCCATTTTAATAAGATGATACGATCAACGTTCAATCTGTAGCCATTACATTTTTACGACAGATTTTTTTGTATGAAGTGTCCAAAGTATGTCCGTGTGTTAAATTATTTAAGATACAAACTAAAGAATTTCCGCATATGTTTCACAGCCGGACCAGTGGAGACGTTCCTGAACAGTAATTGGCGCGAAGTAATGCAGGAGGTGGCCCCGCCGATAGTCCGTGCAATCGTCGAGGCGGTCGTTAACGACGTGGAAGCTCTCTATAAAGCTGTCCCCGCGGATGAGCTTTATAAAGAATAGAATTTAAATAAAATAGTGGATTCAATAAGTATTAAATGTTTTGGCTGTTACCTGTAAAATTGTTTCATTTGTACTCAGCCTAGCCCATAATATGATAAAGTCATGAGTGACGACTTAACAAAAACGACATAAAAATAGATACGTAGTTTCCGAATATGGTTTCAAATATGAGTCTACTTAATTAAATAGCTAGCTAGCATAAACAAAAACTGACTTTAAAGCCTATCTAAAACCAAATAAAATTAACTTAAAGTATTTATACACTTCACTTAATTTGTTTAGTCCTAATATACTCCCAGGAATTCCAAAAGTTTTAACATTAAATTATGACCCGTTCCCATTAACATAATGATAGCATTTTATATGTGAACAAAAGTAACTGTCCATAACTCACTACTGAGTTTTTACTAAGCATAATACGAAAGGCGTTTGTAAAATGAAATTCATAATTATTATTCACTCTAAAGTGCTCACTACAATTACGATTACTTAACGTAGGAGCTCTACTAAGTAGTCTGACATTACTTACTACGTCAATAAGGAAAAAGCAATATAATTAAATACTGGTTATGATGAAGTATTATCAAGTGCGGGGTTAACGTGTTTATGTTGACCCGTTACACTATCTCCATGACTAATTGTGAATTAGTTAATTTTTGCCATTTGTTAAAAATGTAAAAATTAGGTAACAATTATTTTTTATTTCACTTACTGGTCGTTGCACAGATTAGACAGAATAAAAAGAATCAAAGGATTCTTTAATGAAGTGATTGATAGTTCCTTGGCCAGTCGTTGATTATAATGATTAAAAATTGTAATGTCAGTCAGTAGACCCAAGGGTTAAGTGGTCTGGTGTATTCCTGTGTCTTTAGACATAATCTTTCTAATCTGTGGTCTGCTGTCACTGTCAATGTCCGAACGTTGTGTTTGGAAAATTGTCAAATGTAGACTAAAATATTTCTATTCAAACCCTTATTTTTTAAATGAGTGTTATATAGGTTAAGTTTAATTTGTAACTTTGTTCAGTATCTTCTAAGTAGTCTGTGGTTCAGATACAAAAGTTCTGCACAAACGAAAAATGTTGGCGCCTAAAATTGAGAAGTTTAAGCCGCCAAAAATAATTACAAAATTAGACAAATCGGAAAAAATCAACCCTATGATAGAAAAAATTAACTTAAATAGCTTTTATGAAAATATAGTAGTGACCGTCCCAGATGAAATACGAATACCAAGTGGAATACAAGAAATTGTACTGGGAGATAATGATTATTACAAAGTATACAGTTGTTCTCTTACTGAATTTTTAGAACCAAATTTCATTGAATATTTTGTTAAGAAAGGAAAACTTCATTGTTTGACTACAGGCCGAAATTGTATAGTAGAAAACTGTGTTGCAATTACTCCCGATGGGATACTTTCATTACATCTTTTAAAATTTGTCTATGAGACACTTGGTATACAAGGAAAGCAACGAAAATATGGCTTTTACGAAGTCAACATGGATTTAAAAAACTTGACACAGAGTATTATTCATAAAATGGAACAAAGCCCTGTTGCAAAAGAACTATTTGATTTTCATTTGGCTTGGGAACCAGACACAGATGACATCTGTCCGTCTTCCATTGCTAAATATTTCAGTGATAAAGGTTTTGAGGTTTCTGTTTGTTCAGCAGAAGTCAAGTTTCTAAACCCAAATGTAAATCGGGTGCCAAATTTAGAAAAAATTGAAGAGGTTGTTGAATGGATTGGCATGTTGGCTCTTGATGCTAATATGGAACCAAAACATACCTTCGTCAGCACTTACGAAGAACCAATAACAGAATCTGCTTTAGAAACAAACAATATTTCTTTACTCATTGTCAAAGGTTTTTTTACACCAATTATAATAGAAAAAGTTTGCAGAATTCTTGCAGAATATGTATCAACTAGAGACATAAATAACTATTGGGCAGGATTAAGTTATCAAAGTATTGATAGTTCTCCTTGGCGTTGGAAGCTCTCCACTCCAAAAATGTTCCAAGCATTTGATTGTTGTAATAGTATATTTATCACCCATAAAAACTTTATATCACATTCAATTGGACAATTAAAATATACATGATTTATCTCATTGATTTTAATTTCTTTCACCCATTAATTATTGCTATGTTTAGATTCTCATTATATCACCAACCTGATAATATAAAATGGCATGTATTAAACTGAGTCACATACCAACTAACTTAATTTAAACCATCAAAAGTATATATAAAAATAATAGTTTTTTGTTACTATACTTACATATCATTATCCATACAGAATATTTTAGGTTTGGTATATCTTATCTTAAATATTATTAACATTATGTATGCCTAAACCAATTGTTTTTGTTATATAAACTTATCAATATAACATTATTTTAATGATAAAATGAACAAACATACTTGCTTTTTTAATAAAACTGGGGCTTTAACTGGCATTTAAATATTTATGCTTTTAATATCAGTTCATTCCTCTATTTTCAAACACAAAAATAGATTAAATTTGGTTTCTATTTCAAAGAGTATCCTGCCAGAAATTATTATATCTATCCGCGAAATTCGACACAAACAAGCAGTACTTGTGTTGTATTTCGTCATAACTAAAATTTAAAAACAAGATATATTTTTGGTACATTTGATATAGACAATATAACGAGAACTAAAAGCAAAATATAACGTTAATTTAATAAGTTTTATTTACGAAAGCGACTGTCGATGGGCTAAGGCGCAATACGCGAATTTACATGTAATTTAAGACATTTTCAACTTACAGCTAATTAAGATAATAGCATTGTCATAAATAATAATATTAAGGTGTAAGAAAATAAAACAAATAAAATTTTAACATTTAATCAAGCCAAAATTTGCAAATATTGCAATAAACATCCATGTGCCTGCACCACAAACAGTAAAACAATAATTTGTTCAAAGACAATTGTAAGGAATGAACATAGTAAAGAGTAACACTGTTTTAAAAGCTTACAAACTATTCACTAAAAAATTATAAATTTTTATTTGGAGAAATAAGACATTTTTAACATCACATAGGTATTAATTAATGATGTAAATAGTTATTTACACGTTAAACTATCTTGCTATAACATTTGTTGACAAGATGACTGTCAAGTACCTGATTCTTCCGAGTCAATTCTACTGAAAAGTTGTATCAATAATAAATTGTATACAAATTTTTTTTTACAGGAATTGAGATATACATTACCATATTTCGTCTATAAGCCCAGAAATATACATGTATCAGACAACATTAATTTGTACTATAAAATGCAAGTTATATTAAGTAGAAATTGATCTTTAATGCCAGTAGAAATATAACAAGAAAGTTTAACTTTAACTGAATCTTCTTACATCTTAGCTAAGCCAATGACTCCACAGGCGATACGAGCGCCAGCATTGCCTGTGCTCTTGCTAAGTTCATGGCCTCCAAGGCCAAAGTCATCAGGGTCGGCGTGGACTACAAGCGTGCGCCCGATTATATTGTTGGGCCCTGCTAGAGAGATCTGGGAATCCTGAATGGAGACCTGTAAATGATACTTTGATTTAAAATCTGAATAACCTTACAAGGAGGTGCAGGGTGCTTACATTAAAGCATTATTTTAACACATTCCATTCTGAAAGTCAAATTATGTGAGAGCTATTCTTCTTGCATTAATATTGAGGAAACAATGCATTAATTGTTAGATTAAAATAGAGCAGGTAAAGTATTACCGTTTATGAAGCTGCGCGTGCGCCATTTGATATGCAACTTCATTTATACATGAAAAATATATTTCTTCAGACGTTTCCTGTATCTGTTGCTGTATTATCATCACCATCAAGTCTATTTATGTCCTACTGCTGGGCACAAGCCTTCTTATTCGGGAGAAATAGCACCACCATGCTGGCCCAATGTGGGTTAGTGTGGGAAAGTGGTTGCCGTTACAACCGAGACCAACGGCTTAAAGTGCCTTACAGAACACAGATGATTTCGAGATAGCAAATTTTGACTGTCCCATCCAGGGAGCAATCATGGCGAAACGTATTCGTTTTCGTTTAGACCAAATCGACACCAACGAGCTTCTCATGTACGCTATATGTACCTTAGTCACACATCCATCAGCCGACGCTTCAATATTGCCCAAGTCTCCAACGTGGCGTGTGCTGGAGTCTGGTCCGCCATGCTCCAGTTTATTTGGATTGAAGTGGGGGCCAGCAGATGTGCACCCGTTTGTGTTATCCCCAAACTCGTGAACATGAAACCCGTGTTTACCCTAGACAAAAGATAAATTTTGATAAAAATTCAATGAAATTAATACATTAGAACGAAAATGGCACTTATAACAATGGTTTTGAATATGCATGTGTGTTGCAAAATTTAAAACTGTCAACATTATTTTAGATTAGTTAAAATTGTATAAGCATGCTTAATTTTTTGAACATTAAAATACACACACAATAATTTTCCGTCTTTGAGAAACATATCCAATTTATTTTTAGTATATTTTAAATTTGTGGTATTGTACATACATAATATTATTTTTCTAATTTAAATATTTTTACTATATTAATATGTCACCTGAGACTATTCATTAGAGACTATTTCATTAGAAACAGGAAAGCATGAATAGAAACAGAAGGATAAAAAAAATATTAATTTCGATTTTAAATAAAATTAACTGCAGACCTGCAAAAGGAATTAATGACTTTTTTTACTTTAATTATTAATAATCTGATATGTTAATCAGTCTATAGAATTTGAAAAGTTACCATCATAATACCTATCTAGTACATGTACACATCAGTAATTATTATCAAATACATAACTTTACTCTGCAAGGTCAACTTGTCATTGAATATCTACTCAATATCATCAACTAGTAATTATAAATTATAATTTGATATAACATAAAGGGGTCAATGCATGAATACATTTTAATGTACAAATAAATTTTCATTTACTAATAATTGCTTATTGATTATAATAACTTAAATTCCCTGTAAATTTATGTAAAGGCAAAACAAATCTTAAATGTTTTATTAAGGGCATAGAATAATGAAGCCTTGAAGGAGAGTATGTAGTTTGTACCTAATTTGAAGCCAAAGCAGACTTTTTGGCATCTGTTCTTCTACTTTGCCGACTTTATAAACAGTCAATATCAAATGCTACTGTGTCTGTGTAATATAAATAATAAAATGAGTTTTATCCTTGTATGTGACATGTGGACTGCACCATAAATACACAGTTTGTATGCCTACTTAAATTATTTTCGGCTTCATGTTTGACAGCTTGATTGATACAGATATCATTCTAGGTAATATTTTTCTATGGTAAGGGCATAACTAATAGTTTTTACTTCTTTTTTCAAATTTAAAACTGCATACCAATGATAAAGTGTAGCTATAGAAGGCTCAAACTATACAATGATTATAAGTAGCCACCACATCCAATTAATTCAAAGTGAAAAAATTTATTATAAAACCACCTTTAAAAAACTATAATTGAAAAATGCATGTACTTAACTGAGTAAAATACCTAACTTTCAAGGCTTCACACATATTGAACATTTTTAATTACTTTTTGTTGTTTTATTAATAATCATTCAAAATTAATTACCTTTGTTAAGCCCTTGACTTCACCAGACACCACAACAGGGGACTTGTCATCCTAAAAAACAATGTTCCATATTAAAATTTTATATTTATTCATGTATACTCAATATCTTTATTGCAAGCCATAATGTACAAAGAGGTGGTAAAGAAGTCCAAGACCATTATGTACAATAAAGAAATTTAATTGAATTGACCAAGTCCATCAGGCATGCATTAGATGAGAAGAGGCTTCTCTTGCTGAAAATGTAATACATGAATAGTATTATATTAGACAGAATTATATAATTACATAGCAAACAGATAGGAGTAAAATCATAGCAATCTAACATTTAAGTGGAAATTATTGATTATTAATGAGTGAATTTATCTATAATATATTATTATTTATATTTCTCTTATATTTTTTAAAGTATATTATAATTATTTCTTTGCAAGATGTATTAAGGCAACCTTTCCCATAATAATAATAATAGCTTATTTGCAAAAATATGGTTCAGAACATTGGTAACAATGGGTTACTATCATATTCTCTTGATCATATGAACATGCAATTATTGTTTATGTTCACGCGCAAACTAGCAAGGAGGCTTCGTAGCAGGAGACATGCCGCCTCCTTGAAGTATGGATGAGCGGCGTGTAGCTGTTTTAGAAGAAAGCCGAGTTCGGCGATTGTCTTTTGTTTTTTTTTCTTTCTGTTACTACTATTTTATTTTATTTTTACAAGAGATTGTAAATTACCATATTTTAATATTATACTATATTCCATTTTAATCTCTTGTATTATTGTTCGCACGAACAAATTGGCGACCGTGACAGGACAAATTTGAAGATCGTAACTAAGAACAAATTGGCTATTGTGCTGAAAAGGATCTGCATGTTTGGAGCCAGGCTGAGGACAAATATTGTGAAACTCGCATCATCTGGTCTTTCCAAGGGAAGTGCTCCCATTTTATTGCTTAATCCGTTTATTTTCTTAGCATTTCAAAACTTCATACAGAAGTTACTTCAATTCTTTACAAAGAAAAACTAATAATTTTCTTACTAATAGTAGTAACTAATAGTCTTCGTATTAATATTTTTTCTTACCATTTATTTACCTAAATTAATAATTCTTGGCAGAGGACTATTATATAGCGCATACTACGTGTGTGCATTCAGTACACCTTCCTACGTCTTGGCGGCCTTTACCAGCGACGAGCTACCTGTCTCAAGTAGTGTGCGTGTGTCGGTCGTATTGCTGGCGGAACGCAAAACAGCTATTTGGTTAGTTAATTCGCTTTACTTTTCCTAGCTCATTGTTTGTTTTTTCCATTGTCACAAAATGTCTACCAAGGAGAATTTTGGCAAATGTGAATACTCTGAGTTAATAAGGAAACGAGTTATTATACGGGCTCGTTTGACAAAGGTTACTGAATATGTGCAGGAATTAGATATTAGTAACTTAAATGATATCGTTATTAAGGAATTAAGCAGACGATTAGACAATTGCCAAGATTTATTTAGGAAATTTGATGATATTCAATCCTTTATTGAAGACTCTTGTAAGGAATCCGAGTTGGACGAACAGATTTCCTTACGAGATTCTATTGAGACTAAATTTTATTCAGTTATGTCTACTTTGGATTGCATACTTGAGAAACATAAAGTCAAAAATCAGGAAAACTCATGTAATGTAAACTCATGTAATAGAGTCAAAGAAACAAACTTCGTCGGAGCTAGCAATGAGCTAGATAAGGTTTTGCGGGCGAGTCATGACTCAGTAGCTGACTTTGCTAATAATGAAGGGATTTTATTTAAGTTTAGCCCAGCCTATTCACCACATTTTGATGGTTTGTGGGAGGCAGGGGTAAAGGCCGCTAAATTTCAATTAAAAAGGGTAGCAGCAAACGCATCGCTAACCTTTGAAGATCTATCAACTTTGTTCTCGCAGATAGAGGCTATCCTCAATTCACGTCCCCTTTCCCCATTGTCCTCTGATCCTTTTGATTTAAATTGCTTAACTCCCGGGCACTTTCTAATCGGAAGACCAATGATGTCGATACCTGATTCCGGAGCAGCCGAGCCTAAGCCTAAGTATCACCAGATCGAAAGGTTACGACGTGACTTCTGGAAGAGATGGTTCAACGAGTTTATTGCTGAAATGCAGCAACGCACAAAATGGAAGAAGAGTTCAGTAGATCCCAATGTCTTAGTAAAGGACAAGAATCTTCCTCCACAACGTTGGCGTTTAGGACGCATATCTATGCTCCACTTGCGCACTGATGGCGTATGCAGGGTGGTTGACATCTACACGTCGAGGGCAACTATCCGTAGAGCTATCCACTACGTGGTCAGGATGCCTACTGACGAACATTCAGAGAAAGAAATTGAAAGTGAACTCTTTCAAGGGCCGGAGCATGTTCACGCGCAAACTAGCAAGGAGGCTTCGTAGCAGGAGACATGCCGCCTCCTTGAAGTATGGATGAGCGGCGTGTAGCTGTTTTAGAAGAAAGCCGAGTTCGGCGATTGTCTTTTGTTTTTCTTTTCTTTCTGTTACTACTATTTTCTTTTATTTTTACAAGAGATTGTAAATTACCATATTTTAATATTATACTATATTCCATTTTAATCTCTTGTATTATTGTTCGCACGAACAGTTTATATAATCTTAATAAAATCATACTTTGACATGACCATAAGATATAAAAATTATTAACTTATATAAATTAAATAACAATATACAGTATAATAAGAATGTGAATTATAACTAAATTTTATCCTCATACATAGTCCTTGATTGAATAGTACATATTATCAACGAATAAAATAAATAATTGTGCATAACATTATGTCATCTGACATATCTATTTTGTCATGCTATCAGAATATAAACTGAATCTTCAGTTTTTTAATTTCGTTAGGCAGTTTGTTGTATATTCTGATAGCTATGCAGTAGGTCTGATTGTTAAGCATAAATTTGTCATTTTTCAGTGTGAAGATAAAGGTAGCAAATGTTATATTATAAGACATGTTAGGTATTCACATCACTATGTTTAAGATATTCTAAGATGTAGGATATATATAAGCTGTTGATGATGATGATGATAGATGTTAGCCATTATACTCACTCCATAGCATAGTGAATCATTTGCTAATTAGACATGCTCTGACATTAAAAGGACATGTTTGATGAGTCTCACATGTCATGAGAAAGGTGAGAATTCAAGGAACTAAGTATTTGATTCTCCTAAAACCTTAAATTTTGAAAAAAAAAAAGAATTTTCTTTTACATTTTTTTAAAGTAAATACCCCCACCACCCACCTGTCTTATGATTATGTAGGATATACAATCTTAAGCATGACCAGACTGAAAAATTCAATTAAAAACTAATAAAGCTTCTACTTGATTTATTGAAGGAACTATTTACTAAATCTAGAATTATTAACCGGTTTCAATTTCGGACTTTGGATTTTTCTTATACGCAGGCAATTTTAGCCGTTACATGTTGATTAACTCGCACATGTCTACTACTTTATAGAAAATAAAATCACACTTTCTGTTTTCAAGCTATGGTGTAATACATAGCCTTTTGAAAAAAACTTACTTGTTGGTCGAAGAAAACAGTACCGGAGACATCTCCATTCAGAACGCACACAGCTTTGACCGGCATTTTGTGGACGACTAATTTAATTATCTACACAAGTAGACGTGGTAATTTAATTAAAGAACCTAGTAAATAGTAAAGCAAGTAAAATAAGTTTTGATTTCTTTTTCTTTTAAATTATGGCAAAGTTCCAGAAAACAAAATTCTAGAATGACTGAATGACCCCTGACACTCCTGACAGGCCTAGTATCACAGACTAGATATTTTTTGTTAAATTCTCCTTATTAATGGGAAGGCAAAGGAAACTGAAACCATGTCTATTTTAGTTACTTTATTATTTAATGCTCCGGGGTTACGCGGCAAAGGATAACCCTTTGCCCAATGCAGTTTTGAGTGGCTAATAATATGCTTTACCATAAAAATTTTTGAAAATAGTATAATGAATCCAATATATTCATTACTCTTTATACTAACGTAAAAGCATCGTTTCCTTTTTGGCATAAAACTACACCAATTTCATAACGAAAATTATTAACATTATCGAATAATTTATTCTCATTTTAACGTCATTTATTAGGAATAGGTATCATTGGGTGCCTTTCATTAGTCGACATGTGTAGGGTAAGTTCATTTATTTAAAATGATGAAATGTTACGAAAATTGAATGTTCTGATGCGATGATCAGAACATTTAATTTTGGTAACATTTAATCATAATCGTTAATTAATATAACAGTAACTTTAAAAAAAATTAAATAGGTTATTAACAAGATGGTGGGGGCTCACTAGTAGTCATCAAAAACTCCATGTGGAAAAGGGATACGTTACATCGATATCCCGGCACCAATATAGGAGAAACAATTGCTTAATCATGTAAGATATGGTTGTGTGGGCTTCAGTTTTCTTTGTTTTCCCTGTAGGAGAATTTCACAAAAAAAAAATTGAAGAGAGAGTTTTTGGCGCGTAATGAGGGGGTCAGTTGGGAGCTGTTTATTTTATTTTGTATATTGTATTGTATTGACATTTTTGTTATGAAATTGGTGTATTTTCATGCCAAAAAGGATTAATATTTCGTGCAATATGTGGAATTCATAATTTAGCATTGATTAGTGACTCACGTGAGATTTTTTTCATATCTATTTATTCATTTGTAGGGTAAGTTCATTTATTTAACATTATCGTACCATTCTCACTTGGGTATCTTTTCATCGTAATCATTCATATAACATTCTATTTTCGTATCATTTTATCGTAATCACTAACATTGCATTCCATTTGCAAAAACTTTTCATAAGTCATTAACAAAATGGTGGAGCCTACCATTAGACGTCAAAAACTTCTTGGGGCAAAGAGATATATTATACCGGTTACCCGGATCCAAAAATAATCACAGAAGATATGGCAGTATGGGTTTTCCTTTTGCCTTCTCTATAATAGGGAGAATTGGACAAAAAAAAGTTATAGAATTTGTTTACTTGTTTTAGTGAATAGTTTTTTTTATATTTGAATAAATAAAAGTCTTATTATTTTCTTATTAATAAAAATTAAATGTTGTCTACGCCATGGAAGTTAATGAAATTGCAGCTAGTCCACCGAATACAACGGTTAGTCCAAAACTGAAGCGACTGACTAAATTTGGTCTTGATTGTGTATTTTTAATGTTTTGCCTGTTTACAGTTAACACACGAGGAAATTTGCGAAAATGCAACTATTTTAGATGAAGGAATTCGGGTACGTATTTCATTCGATACTGCTTTTAATTTTTATGTGTACTTGTGTACCTAATTATTTTAAATATCATTGAACAATGTTGCAGTTATGCCCTCTCTGTCGCTCCGAAGTGAGGCTATTTTTTATAAATTTTAATGAGAAAATACTAATGTGTGAAAATGCTGATTGTGAGTATCCATTTGGTCATGAAAGTGTTACATATGTTAAGGAAGATAATGAAGCTCAATCAGATGAAGAAGTTACCAGTATTAAAAGCAAGATTACTCGACTTTCCCCGACTGCTACTCTTTCAACTATGTCGACAGCTGCTTGGTCAGACATTGACAAAATAAACAAGGTATATGATTCAGAGGACCAGTTTGAAAACAGATCAGAAATAAGAGAGTATTATACACATAAAACAGGAACTGATAAAATAACAAAAGCTATAGAAAGACAAAGGAAAATTTTTAATAAAGTTAAAGATATTAATAAGTTAAGCTTGGAACTGTCAGCTGAAGAACAGGAAAACACTAAAGGTGGTCCAAAGATAAAAAATGAAAAATGGATTAAAAATTTGTTCTCAAAACAACAAACATCTGGGCTATCGCTATTAAAGCCAGATGAAGTAAAATTTTTTAAAAGTAAACAGTTAGATATTGGTATGGGTGAATTGAAAATTGATATTGATATGGGCAATGAAGGCAATAACAATGTATCATCAATAAAGATTGAATTAGCTAATATTAATACTGAAGATAAAATTGAGAAAATAAGTAATTATGATGAAACGCATAGCAATAAATAAATTACTTAATACCGAATTATATAGTTTGATTTTGTGAATTCTATAAATTATTCTATTAAAAAAGCATTTCTCATTACCAGTTTCTCTTTAGTTTACTTACTTTGGCTAGATCTGATACTTGCAACTTTTATTAATATTATATTTATATTATTAATTATATTAAATATTTATATTATTATTATTATTTATATTAATATTAGCTTTATGGATCATCAGTTGTTGGAAAACTTTCGCAGGAGTTGTTTGACATATTTGAAATAATAATTATTGTTGGTAAAGGTATCCACAATTGCAGTTTGATTTGTTGATATGTGTATCTATATCGCAACTCTCGCTAAATTATTCCTATGACAGGAACAGGTCTAGTTATATTTTGTAATCGAGTTTCTTCATACTTTATTTCCCAATCAGGCTGCACTAATCAAAAATGACAATATAATGTGTGTGGAAGTAAGTATTTAAAGCATTCCTTTTCAATAGTAAGCAGCAAGACAGCAAAAGCATATAGAGAGATCATATGATAGCTCAGGGCCCTTATTACTGAAGCAATAAAGGTGTTACCTGCTAGAAAACTAGCAAATGCTACGTCTTTTTTAAGTATTGCCCCTTCTATGAAGGATATGTAAAAGATTACTAACATTCATTTGCTTGGAATAAAAATTTCTATTGAGATTGTGTGGTGTTGGGGGTCTATTAGGCAGGTTCATATGAGGACTCTGACCAGCCAGCCAACAGTTTATTTAAAAGACATCGGCACTGGCGTATCTCCGATGACGGCCGGCCCATGCCGTTTAATAGGTTCACCTAAGGGGTCATTCTCTTGGAAACGCTCCTTAGTCTCCTTCTTAAGAATAACATCACATAAAGTTGGGAAGCGACAAATCTGCCCATTGCCGAGACCTATGCAGCTCTATTAGGGACGGTACTCCTGGTATTGCAAGCGTCCGTAGTATGCGGTAATAACTTGCTTTCACTTGATTGCCAACTTAGTAGTACAAATAAACCTATTTAGCAATCGTCTCGCCAAGAGGTCAGTATCCTTAGCTACAGTCTACTCGGACTGAGGTCCCTGGGGAAGATGTTTGTATTTGTATATATTTGTTTTTGGATCATATTTATATATTATGATGTGTACATTTTATTATATTCTAGTAATAAAACATGTATTGCAAGTATATTTCCGATATCTAGAAGATAACGGAAAATCATATTTATTATACTTAAGCCGATGGTCACGGTGGTTACGGAAACCGCCTTCATCCTTTTTTTTTTTTTTGGACTGACTGTTGGCCGCAGATGGCCTTTACAGCGTTACCGGGGTTTTAAGGAGGCGACAATCTTGGAGAGTCCTCAAGCCTTAAGGGGCGATTCGCCTCTGGAGGAGTTCTAATCGACAGGCATCACCTCCGGGGGAGGTGTCCCGCTGTCTCTTAGATTCTCCAGGGCGCTCGAGCCATGAGGGAGTGACAAACCTGAGGGTGCCTCTAAAGGCTCGGACCTCGGCTCAGGTGAGTCGTGTCGTGGAGGAGAGAACCGCCTTCATCCATCAAGCCGCATTGGGCCTACGTAGTAGTGTTAAGGCTCAAACTGCTCATATGTTTCTCCCGTGTAGGAAGGCCTCTTCCCAGCATCTATGTAGTTTTAAAGTAAGTGTAACTATTTAAGTATGACTTCATTAAAATAACGTCTTAATTTTGTTCCGTGTAGATTCGGTCGGGCCGAAATCGAAAGGTTTGCATAACGATAAACACAGTTCTCGTTTCTACATGACATCCGCTTTTTACTGATAACTTTTTGTAAAAGTCATGACTCGACGGATTTATTGTCACAGTTGCCGTGTGTTTTCTTTATAAATCATCCAAAATAATTTGAAATAGGCCGAAGAAAAATTCTACCTACCGGAATATTTATTAACACGTAACTACGAATGCTCGATTCACTGTCATCGTAATCAACAACTCTCGTCCCACTGTTGGGCATAAACAGGCTTTCTGCATCCTAATGCAAAACATAACCTATAAAAAACATGATAACTATAGTGCCTGATTTCTGACCTCATAGGGTATTGGGTAGGTTAATCATAAAATATAGGTATTAATTTTTACTGCTTTGATTATGTATTATGAGTAATTATAGTCAAAAGCTGATTACATACTCTGTGATCTGAGGTAAATACCTTGTTTACTTTTTCTTTTGACGAATCCAACATTCGACAGATTCGCTCGATTAACTTCTCGCCTGGTTTGCCTAAATAACATTGCAAATTTAATGATTAATTTCTGAACTCGTGAATGAATGTGTCCTTCTTTCGCTATCAATGTTGCTTAGTGTGTTGTGTTTGTTGAGTGCTGTGTCCAGCTGTGGGGAAAAAAATTATATGAAATATGTATAACAAGAATCATGGAAACGTCATATTATTAAAAAGATATTTAGAATAATACCCGAACTAGAAAAAATCCATGTCCGGAGGTGGGAGTCGAATCCGCCCGGATTGATTTGTCTTACGGCGTAGACTTTTGGACTTACTTATAACATACCCTAAGAATTGATCAATTTCCCCCGATAGGTTGTTAATTTTAGAAATGATTGGGAATTTTAATTATTATGAGTTATAGGTCAACATTCTTAGCAAAGTTGCACGTCACCCGGCGGCCTGTAAAATGTTGCATTTGGTTTGAAGTGACATATATTGTATTGTATGGCAGGTTATTCAATTATAGTTATTTTTAGTGTTAACCATACTGCTTATTTAGTCAGATGATATGGTCTGGATTCAGCTAAGCTAGTCCGGAAAAGACTTGAGGGTTTTGAACTTGACTTTCCCTGACGAATCGATTTATAAGGTTTATAAACGGCGAATTTCTTCATTGCTTAAAATTAAGCACCTAATGTTACAAATTGATATCATAGGCAGAGGAAAGAGTTCCATCGCATTTTATATGAAAATTCAAGACATTTTTTTTTAAAGTTAATATACATATTATTACAGTATATATTTTATTTTGTTGGTAGATTTTCTGCCATCTTGTAGCTAGAGACATGATCCCGTCGCTGTAGAAATTTTGGGACTTCTGATCAAAAAAACGCAACAAGTAGTTTTGGCAGTCCTCTCTTGTTAACCTGACACTGCCTAAGGTGAATACCTTGAAGAAACTGAAACAGATGAAATCTGAAGGTGCAAGGTCAGAGCTATACGGCGGATGCATATGCTTTTTATATCTGCCCCGGCTGAGACTTAAACCCGGGAACCCGGGACCAGTGGCCTGTAGCCCATAAAAATAAACAGAAATACTGTCCTACAAACTTTAGAGCTGACAGTATTATATTTATTAATTTAAGTAAAACAAACATACAATTTACAAAAATAAAACATGTTCATTCGAACACTTATGCCTTAAACAGTTTTCACAAATAGAGTATAGAGAGAGAGATAGATAGTATCATATATTCGTTAGCTAAACATTCGCCATAGTGAGCCCGCACGTGCTGCAACCGAACCCGTCTCCGAGAGCGAGCTTATTTATATTGGCTGTGGCTGTCCGCGGAACGTTTACTTTCTTTGCGCACCTACTCCAAAAAGTTTGAATAGTTTTGTGCTGTGAAATGTTGTGAACTGGATACTGGCCGGTGTACAAGGTAAGGTTTAATATCTATACTATGCTATCTGTCTTAGAATAGCCCATAGCAGTAATTCTCTGACGCCAAATTTATATTGACCATAAATAAAATTGGTCATATTTTTTATACAAACTTTTCAAAAAAGGAGTCTCTATCAGGTAAAGGTAAATTTATAGCCCGGTAGGACGAATTATCTAAAAGTTTAATTAGTTATTCTGTTACTTAGAATATTAAATAAAAACTCTGGGAGAGAAAGTTCGTCATTTTCCGAATCACTGGCATTTCTCATTTCTCGTGATAGATACACGAGGAATGAGAAATGTCAGTCAGTATGGTAGCTGGTATAAACTGATACATTGCTTAGCATATTAAGAAACCAGGGATTTCGTGACATCCAGGAAAAGACTGTATGTACTTAGCTAAAAGATAACTTAACACATCAGTGTGACAATAGTACGTCTTAAAAAATAACCTCGGGCCTAGATTTATGTCAGTAGGTAGTAATGTATATTCAAAAACAGCTTCCGGTAATACAAGAATTACCGATTTTCCCACTTCACTGCGACATATTATTATCGCAATTAACTAAGTTCGCGCTGTTTTTAAACTGTGAATATTGTGATATTTCAAAATAAAACTTTTTTCACGCGAAAAAACAATATTCTAATGTTTAAAAAAAAATATGAAAATCGATTGTTTGACTTTCAATTATTTTTACATTCGACTTTAAACCAGTGCCTTGTAAATTAAAACAAGTTTTGGAAACCAGTTATGACGTAAAGCTAATGAGCAGAAAGTAAAATCAGCTCGCAGTATCAATGCTGTGTTAGTTGAGGATACAGTTAATGAAGGCACCGTGCGTTATTGGTTTAACCACTTTTGTACTCGAAACATTTGCTTGAAGAATGAACCAAGAGGAAGACTTGCTGCTAAAGTAAATAATTATTAGGCCGGCAAGGTGGCTTCACATATAGACTCCTCTACTACTTACCATCAGGGGGTATCGAGTCATTTTCTGACCTTTTATAAAAAAACACACAGACCATTGCCTTATAATCTTGATTTGATCATGTATTCTCATAAATTTTCAGATGCAGTTGTTGACGTTAATATGCACGTTGTCGTTAGTATGCGTTGGCGGTGGAGTTACCGGAGTTACTAAAAGTCCGGGTAAGTTAAAACGAAATACTTCCCCGGGTAATGGTTGGTATTTGTAGACCTTTTCACAACGCCAATCAACAATCATGATATAATACAGCCATTAGGCTAATTCTTAAATGGGTTTCAATTGACCCGCCTGAAATTGAGATAATTCTTAGATAATAATATTATATTCTTATATTCTCTTCTATCATCCAGCTTAAAATTATCCGAGAACACATAACCATCTGCCTCAGCTGGGGCTCCAACTGGGAAAACTTGAGGGAAGGGGAGTAAAATTAATTTCAAATTTAAACTTTTTCGATTTAGTTTAACGTAATTATCTGTAGAAGCGCTAGGTTTGACAGCTTCATGTCGATTCATAAGAAATTACAATAACGAGACACTTTCGCGGTCAGCGTCCGCTTATGGTGATTTTGCTTTGGGTCATCGCGTTGTTACGCTACATTTTTAATTTATACATAAACTGGCAACTAGTTAGTTTACATAATTGTTTTTTCTTTAATCATTTGGGTATTAGAATCTAATATTATATAAGTCATATAAGCCGAAGTTCTATGTAAAACAGTTTCAATTAAACTTATTGATTTTATCTGATACCCTTTTTCCTTTCTTGTCTTTGTAATTTGTCTGTTAGTCATATTTTTGATACATCAAACTTTATTCAACGGCTGTTAAATCATTTTATTAGATTAATATTGATTCTATTGATTCCATGATGGAATACGTCAGGACATTGTTATCCATGCGAGAGACAGTGGTTCTAACCCCGTTATGCACAAATATTTTCAAATTTTGAATTCATATGCTTTTATGGCGAAGGTAAATATTGTGAGGAAACCTGCAGACTGTGAAGAAATTTTTAGGTTGTGTGAAGTCGACCAACCCTTACTTGGCTAGCGTGGTTGACTAAGTCCTAATCTCTCCAATTTAGAGTACGATGAGCTCGATCGATGATGTGAATATTTAGGTATTATTTAATAATTTATTGTGCACACACAAATATTAACATAATAAACAAGAAAAAGATCTCAAAGGGTGTAGTGTATTATTTGTAAATGTATAGTAATGAAACGACGACAAATCAGAATATTGGCTATACTAGTTCATACCATGGTTTTGCTACCATAAAACAAATTAATTTGATAATTTCATAACATTTCTAAAAATGCAGCCAATATTTTTATTTAAGACCGTTTAGTCATGCTCGCATTGTGAAATTTTAGACATAATTTATAACATTTGAATATTTTGGAAATTTGTCTTCATTTTTGATTACGCCTACATAAATACAATATTACAGATATCTATGTTCAATTTGAAAATAAACTTTTACGCAATACAGATAAAGTAAGTAAAAAATATTCTCAAGTTTCGCAACGAATACAAATCACGTAACGGCACGTTTTCGAAGATTTTAGCTTTGTCAGTGCTTTCTACTAAACTAAATAGTTAATACGTAATTTATTATCAAATTACAAAGCTGTTTCGGTTTTCGTCTAGTTACGTTATATGGAGGGCTTTCTCCGGTTCATATTTACATAAGTGCTGTGATGATATCGAATGACTCTGTCAGATATTTTACATTATACCATAGCTAGCTGTTGGCATTGAATTACCTACTTCAGTCATTTAGTATTTCTTTACATTGAATAAATGGTAAATATATGTATAAATAACTACTTTAAACAAGCCTTTGTGTATTAGTCTGTTAAATAATTTCATCTCGTAATTTTGTCTCATAATTTTAACTGCAAATGGTTTATAAACTAACCTTGTAAATTAATTTAAAAATTCGTAACAGTTTACAAATTATTAAATTAATTTACATCTGGTTGTTTACAATAACTTAATAGAAATACTCATAGAGTATGTATTTATATATGGGAAGTAACTCAAAGACACTCACGCTGTTGTTTTGCCAAGGAGAGTTTTTTAACCCGTAAATTTAATTAAACTTAATTAGGATACACGATACACACTTATATCAAGTTTACACGTTCAATATTAAACTTACGCCAAGTTAATAAAACATTATACTATCACGAAATTAAGTAAATTAATTCAAATTAATGTTTGCTTACAATTTGCAGGTAGTTCAGACTTTTGGACAGATGATTACAAAATATTTGAGCAAGTATTCGGAAAGACATCGGACAGGCATCTATATAGTGATACATTGCCCATTACTTATACTAATCTAGATAAGTTTCCACGAACTGAAGCTTCAGAAAAGAAAAGACACATCGACAACCACGCATTTACAGACTTTGACCCTTACAGTATTGGAGATAGATACGCTAAATTATTTGCAAAACAAATATTAAACAATGAAGATAAGCCTTCTAATCTCCCAAAATTGTTCAACTTTGTAAGCTTAACTAATTTTAAGCCTATAACCCAGCTTAACGACCCAGAGACTTACAACTATTTGAAACATTTAGAAAAGTATAATAAAGGAGAAAAGGCAACATTTCCTAAAGAAATAAGTGATTTCAAGCCCTACGCTACGGAGTCTGAAGAAAGTCAGGTTTATGAAAGTATACAAGACATCTTAGATGCACACGAAGCTAATAAACGTGGTGAAAAAGATAATGATAATGACGAAACGGACGAACAGATGAAATATTTGACTTATGGAAACGGGAAAGGGAGAGACAAGTCTAGAAAAAAACCAGGTGATGAGCCCTCGAAGCCAAGATGCTGGTCTGGGAGGTGCAGGAAGAGAGCTGCTACCAATGTGAGAATACGTAAGAGGCCTTACGTCCGGAAAATCACACAAAATAGATGGATTAAGGGCTGATGTAAGTATTATGAAGACTTACGGCCGTGAACTTTGTGTTCTGTTTAAATTATTTTAATTTATGAATTAGGTTAATTGGCTGATTAAATAAATGTTACCAGAATTTGCATGTTCTTTTTGCAATTAAATTCTGACCTTGTGGTTATTATTAAATAAACAGAATTATTAAATTTAAAAAAATCTATTCATAGATTACATTCCATAAATATTTTCAAGGTTACTATTACATGGTTATCAGATAACCATAGATAGTCCGATAGTATTATAATTTCCATTACATTTGTTTTTATTATACCTGATTCCTATATAGTGATTTCTTATGATTGTGAATAGTTTTGATTTAGTGTTTTAATCAACACTGTTGTCACAATAAATAAAACACATGTAAATCTTTATAGCTTACTTTAATTTCAAGACTTATAAAAATTACTTTAATTAATAATATTAGTAATAAAATATTATCTTTTTCAACTTAACTTTCAAATGAAAGTTAGCAGAAAAAATGCATTTTCACTCATATTCAAGAAAGAAACTTATTCCTAATCAATCTTAGACATTGTCTAATAAATAAATATCAAAATGCGTCCTCGATATTTAATAAGTAGACAATATTTGTTGTAATGCTCTGATATAACTCCATGTTGGCTAATGCAACATTTTTTCATGTTTAACAATGAGAACCACTTGTGCACTAGCTCGTAGGGTTGTAGGTCGAGCCGGTTCTTCATCAGTAGGGATCATAGGTATTCATTAATAGGATTTGAATAAAGCTCTGTGGATTTTGGAAAGAACTGGATCCAATAGCTTTTCCCTCTTCTTCAAAACGAATTATTGTACCACCAGCCACTGCTTCTGTTTTGGCAGCATTATTGTATCTGATCTAATTTGTCGAAGTAGCTGAAGTTTCCCTAAAACCGCCGTAGGATCAAATTTAATAAATAAAGTTCGGATTGGTGTCACTCTGTCGCCCATTAGACTTGGAGTTGTAAGCGGGGTTCTTGTAGGCAGGGTTGTTGTAGATAGGGTTGTTGAAGCCAGGGTTGTCACCTCGGCTCTTCCTCTTGTTATCTTCTATGCTTTGAAGCAGGAAGGGCGGGGCGGTGGACGACCTCTGCTGCCTGCTGTCGATCTCTCGTTGTAGTTCGTCTACCAGTTGCCCACCTGTCTGCCTGGAGGAAAACTTTAATTAGTGCCGGTATATTACTCCCGATAAAGTGCTTTGAATTTAGAACATCAAAGACAATTCAAAAGGGAATACTAACGGAACTACAAAGGACATGATTAAAATTTTTGGTTTTACAATCTGAACATTTTCGAAAACTAACAAAGAGGGCCAAGAACTCACGTTCATTGTAATCCACAGGAAAAGCAAGGTGAGTTATTTTTAATAATAATTTACTATATTTAAAAATGAAAATTAAGAGACAAAAGAATATTCTCAGTATAATCTTTATAAGGTAATCAACGTGTACATTCATATTGCTTCGATTATATCCTGTTATTTCAATGACTAAATTGATAAGAGATAAAACAGAAAGACAAAGTGTATGCACGCTTTATTGCGTACTTAATCCACGGCTTACTAATTGTGTTTGAGTAATTACTAACACTTCATTTTGACGACTCAATAAACGTGTACGCATTACCCTGATATAATAAATATACTTTGGGACTTATCGCTAAAGGAATTTTATCTAAACGCGCAAAATTCTTATAGACGATATACTTTACTGATAAATGAAACCAGTTTATTTGCATGTTGTGTTATAACTTATGAACTAGTAAATATTATTGTCACTTTCACTTTCAGCACTTTTTTGGTTTGTATTCTAAATTCTATTATCTTTATCTGGAAAAAAACGACATTGTATTTATGAGTTGTTATCAACAAAAAATACTAAGTTATAATTTACAAAATAACCGGTGTATTACAATTACGAAATAAGTTGCTATCTTTTTGCTGCACAGAACAAGGACCTACACAATAGTCACAGTAACATAGTTATAGTTAACTTCAAGTTTTAATTCGTACTTAATATTTTATACAATCACAAAAATGTCTCAATTGAAAATTGTATTAAATTATTTTTCTCCAAAAGAAAATTTCTCGAAAGCTACAAATAGAAAATTCAGTCTCCGTTGTAACACTAGTTTTTATGTTGTGTAAATTCTTGTCTCTGGCTGTTAATTTATATGTGAGTTAAAAAATTGGTATATCGTCATATGATCTTATGGTTGTATGGTAGCTTCTAGCTATAAGACTATCTTTTTGTCATAAAAACAACATAAAATAGGTTAAACATTAAGTGTTTGGTTTCTGCTAACACAAATAGTGACTACTAAACTAAGTGGTTATATTTAACAAAACAGTAAAGTTAACAATAACGAAACTTTGTTTCCTGCTAACCTTTGTTTACTATTAAACAGAATTTATTTGTTTTAGCAAATCTTTCTCATGACAAAAATAATGTTACGAGTATTATCGATTTTTGATAATACTGTGTTTTTTTAATCTCTGCGTTGTTTATGTTTAGTTATATGCAAAATATAGAATTTATATCTATTTAATTAAGACCTTAATACGTATACTTTTCTTGTTTGACGAAATATGGAAACCGATAATAATTTTCGTTTGCTATGAAGTCACAAATTAACTCAAAGCAAATAAGTCTTTCTTTAAAATATATCTAGGACGTACCGCTCCCTGACGGGCTCTCTAGTGGGTTCCCTGGAGTTTTGTCTCGTTGGTCCCCTGGTCTGGCCCTCCACGTCGTCACCCATGTACATGGAGTACCCTCGCTTAGACAACTCTTCGTCAGGCACTAGACCTGCGTTATGGAATGCGTGGTTCTTGTCGTTATTCATTTTGAGTTTTCTGAAAATGATTTAAAATAATTGGAAAAATTAAAATGATAAAGATTTTTATCAGGTGGCAGACTACTAGGGGCTGCAGGTGTTAAGATTGTACACAGCCATAGCCATCGGCCTTGGAGTGTTTCTGTGTTTCAGTGTGAAGGGTTAGGTAGCTACTTGCTAGTATAACCACGTATATAAAAAAATTTTCCTCACAATATTTCAACTAATATGATAATAGATTTTTCTCATAATGTGCCAGTAGTTGCCCCCTCTTTTAATGGTCTGTGGATACTTTAAATAAACGAATGATTGATCAGACCAAGTTACGTGGATAAATTACTTTCTGGAACCACTGGCAAACCACTTTCTGTGACTGTTTACCAAAGAAGACACAATAGAGGTGTTGATGTGATACAGTTCCATACAATTTGACTAAAAATAAAAATAAAAATTTGAAATTATTTTGCAGTGGTTCTAAACCGAGGTATATCTCAGGAAAATAATTGTCATAAGTGTATTCAAATTTGAGATACTCACTGCACCCTGATCCTCCCCGAGGACTGCATCTGCTCGACCTTCTTGCGCAGGCCTACCACCATTATAAACAGTGCCACCACCAAGCAGACGAGGATGAAGCATACGCTGCCCAGCACGCTTACTACTATGATAAGATCAGTCTCCTGGTAACAGAAGCAATGAAATATAAACAATACCAGTGTTAAAAATATGATTGGTTTTGGTAAAAATAGTTTATAAATATCATGGATTTAAGATAAAAAACGGACAAGTGCGAGTCTGCCTCGCCCAAGTACAAATTATGTACCTTAAATGAAGACTATATATTTTTTATTTAATCACAAATGTATAGTTTCAAATTTTTCCCTATACTTGTAGTGTAAGACGGTATTAGGTAATTGCTATAGTTGTAGGTCAATGGAAAATAAACTACAAATTTGGATCTCTTGAGAGTGTCGAAATATACTTTTCTATCGGCATAAGCAGCGGTTTTAACGTTAATTGACGCTTGATGAGAGTCTTTTCCAATTTCTAATATAAATATATATAAAATAATAATAATAATAATAATAATATATATTAATATACATTGGAAATGACAATCAAAAGTAAAAATATTCATAAAATCAACCATAAAAAAAATTCTTTACAAACCAATAATTGAAAGAGTTTGTTATAGTTGCTACGTTTTTCTGGTGCATTAAAAAAATCCCAAGTTATTTTGAGTAAATTAATTAATAATGCGTCACAGAGGTCATGAAGGTTCGTGATCAGGAAGGTTTCTGATATGAAATAAAGAGTTATGGCAACCAATTGAATTATTGAAAGGAAATGTTTTAAGGCGTACGTAATACTTAGAGTACAGCGCACAGTTAACCTATGAAGTACCTTATCAGATATTACGAACTTATTTGACACTATTAGATTTATCTAAGTAAATAGGTTCTTTAAAACGAATTGTGGTTTTCAGAAGAGGTACTAAGAAAGTACCTGGGTACTTTATTCAGGGACACAGCTAGGTCATCGTGTATACAGTATGTGTACTGATTAATCTGGCGTTGTGAACCTCCTTACCGTTCTTTTTAGTTACATTTAGATTCTGACATTTATGGTCAGTAACTTTTACAATCTTTAAGATTATATTTTATGTTATGACAAATAATAAATAAATGTTATAAACAAACAAAGGTATCTCCACTCCATACTTCATTTACCGGTTATATACGTATGTATGATCTATGGTACCAAATTTAATGATCTAAGTGCATTAGAAAATTAACCTAATGTGGTGAGTGAAAAGTTACATTATGCACTACGTGGAGATTTTTGGACCCCATGATTTATCTAAGGGGGTATTGCGTAGTTTGCTATTTATATCTGCATCTAATAGAGAAATAGTAGTTATCAGTTATTTATTGATTAAAGAGAACCGTCATCAATCATTAACATTTTACTATCAACACTATTAAAGTACAATAGAATAGATTATATCTTTATTGTACATCAGCCAATTCAAAAAAGAGAAATACATAGAGAACATTATTACATAGGGAACAATATTTTCTTACAGATTAAGAAAATCATAAGAATTCATAGGTTTTAAAAAATTGATTCATACAGACGTTAGGAGATCCTGGTTAGTTAAATAAGACAAATTTAGTTTTCAAAGTCATAACCTTTGTGAAATCTGACATACTTTATACTCGGGTATCTGGTGTGTCACATCGGGACTATTAAATCAAAATCAATAAGTAGTTTAACAATAATGAAACTCCAGCTAGAATAATCGTCGGGATAACTGTGAATGAATGAGTTACAGCAGATTCTGTTTTGCTGGGATCTGAAATAGCCCAGCTAGTACACGGAGGGTTCAATCCAATAAAGTTTTTATAGTATTCACACGATAATATCTTATCGATATTATGTGTTTAGCAGATAGATATATCCCAATAAGTTTCACATCACTTTGGAGATGAGAACTATCTGGATGTTTCGTATCAGTGAAACAGAGATAAGAACGTAAGTATCCTGAGCTCTCGTGGTGGTTAAGACAGTTGAACAACATTTTGTGAGCAGATAATTCCGTTTACGAAATTCTAGTGAAGTTTGAGATCTGTTTATATAAGTTATTTGCCATCTTATGTACCTTCTATACATTTAACACTGTCAATACTGAATTATATTGATTTTACTTTTGATTTGATTCTAAAACATGTAATGCTTCATGAATAAACACGCGAAGAGTTCATAATACTATAGCCCAAACTTTTTGGACTCTTCCGCAATAAACTGTGGTATAAGTTGCCTTTTGGTAGAAAACAATTTAACATTCGCAAGAAAAAAATTTAAATGACTGAGGATTGGTACCATTACGTTTGTAGTTTTGATAACAAGAATCGGAAAAACGTCAGTAAGTAGGTAATATTAGACACGGCACTTATAAAACCCATTCAACTTTCGTTCTTTACGAGTATAACATACCGAATTAACTTAAATAGCGTAGTTTTGTGGTTTAAAAAGGTTTTAATATTGTCAACAATATTTTTCGCACTCACACCGATTATGTAGCCCAAATTAAGCATAATTAAGAGCTTATGTTATGGATACAAGATAACTGAGAAAAACATATAGTAATATGTATATTAATATCAGAAATATATAAAATAAATATACAAATATCCATGACGAGTGAAATCTAAGCCGTACTCATCGTACAAATTTCTGCCCCTATTGGGATTCATGCTTGGCACATCTGGCACAGACAGTCTGCTACGGACAGTCTGGCGTAGACAGGTGTAAAGACCACTCGATTAGACGGCCGTCTAATTAAAATATGTACTAAATAATAAAGAAAGTACTTACCATAATTTAAATATGAGGGAGCCACATGTTTAGACGCGCCATTCGGCTCGGTACTAACACGACTGATCGTCTATCTGCCTGATAAGGTTGATACCTGGTTATCAGCTTATCATACCGAGATACCCGCTGGGAAACAATTACACACGTGAAAGAAAAATTTGTTTCAGAATTAGCTCAATCAATGTTATGGACTGGTGAATTGTTTTGACTGAACCCAGTTCACCCTCGCGAGGGGCAATGGAGCTACCGGGGAGTTTTAGTAGGTATTCCCAGTGCTTAGGTACTGGGCGAGCCCCACACACGTCCACCACATAGCCAGTGGTGGATAGGTCCGTAAACGGATTCCAATTCAATTCAATTCTTTATTTTGCGTTCCATAGTTACATAACCTCCTCGATAAAAAAAAAGCTCAATCAATGTTATAGATTATTACATACTGAGTACAAAAGATCGGGAGCTGGTGTTTTAATTGATTTAATTTATAATCAATATCATGGTTAAATTAAAAACAAAAATTTAAATCTTATCAAATAAAAATAAAGTAAGGTTTTTTTAATGTATAGAAATTAGAACTAATATACAAAAGACTAAAATTTTTAAATCTTGTTTTATTGATAACCGTACCTGTTATTTTGAAGTCAGCTAAAATCTTCATCTTTAAAACTTTAAATAGACCAGCATTAATTATTTCATTATTGCTTTATAGTTAACGATTCATGTGCTTCTTATCCGACTTTAAAAAGGAGGAACAATGTAATTTTCAGGATACTTTGAATCAAAAGCTATTTCAGTATTTTATCCAACGTCAAACAGACAGGCAAGTCGATAATATTGACGGTCACCCATCTATCTTTGATCTTAGAGACAAACCACTCAAAATTGTGAAAAAACGTTACAAACAAAACAAAACCTACTTAAATAACATTAAAAATATTTAAATTTAAGAAGTTATCACTGTTAAGCTGCTAAGCTGTTTCCAGAAACACTAGAGAGAAATCGACTCCAAGAAATAATAATAAAAAAACAAAGACATTCCTATTTTTTTTATGAGGTTACCTTCATTTACAGAACAATATTTTAATAAAACACAACTTACTTGAAAGGGATAGTAATGAATCCATTTGACAACCAAATTGTGACGAGTGTCCGATTTTAAAATGTCCAAATAACTGCATTATTTACACACAATATGTTGTTTACGATAATATAAATTTAAATAAAATAAAATGATTAAAAAGTTATTGAAATTTCATTTTTACTAGTTTCGTCGATTCTTTACTAGCTTGGATGCAAGTTATGCATTATTATATTTTGACAGCACATCAATAAAGACAAAACTTGACTACCCTCAAGTTCCGTGTTGTAGTTCTGTGTGAAGGGCCTTTTGTGTGTGAGATTTAGAATAGAATAGAATAGAATAGAATTTATCTTTATTGTACATCAGCCAATTCAAAAAGAGAAACACACAAAAAATAAACTTTTAACTAATAATTTAATGTATAATATATATTAGTAGTATCCTTATATTTGGGTTTTTGTAATGAACGTTGGTGTGCCCACAACATAACTCGCTAGCTTTTTTGGAGAAGAGATAAAATTTGCTTTCTTAAACCTTCTCAAGTTAATTTTGTAGTGATTTTTTTTTCAATTATATAAAAATATCTCATGATAACGCATTAGTTACCGAACTGCGCCAACTACTTGTATCATATTACTCAGCCAACACTAATAACACTTACAGTATCACATTCTGCACTAGCTATATTCATCAAACCGTCAGGCGGTGTTGAATCATTTAATCATTTGGTGAGCTTTTTGAAGTAAAAAAGATCCGTGGTGGACAATCGGCTTTATTTGTGATAGAATAACAATATGCTGATTAATACTTTTTCTGTGAAATGTCGCGCTGCTTGCGACAGTGATCACGTCCTTTTTCTATCGACTGTACATTTCTGTGGGGATATCAAATGCAACTGTATTATCTAATATGTTATTAACTGTACTTAATAAATCAAGGTCTTGACAATTCTTTTTCGTTATCACCAAGTTACTCAAACAATGGTTCTACAATTTACAATCAGCGTTTAATTGGTTCCAATTCGATGCATTCTTTTTGAACTCACATTACAATGGGGTATTATCATTCTTCAGCGATGGGCAAATGATAGAACCTTCACCTCTGATTTGATTGACTGACAAGGGAGGAGTTTATGTAGTTATATAGGTCGATGGCTTCTTTAAATGAGGTCAATTATCTCTTTGTGTTTATATTGTTTTTTATTGGTTAAATTCCTATTTTTTACGGTATCCTTACCGTTACTCTGATGCTAAGCGATTACTAGCTTTATTCTCAATTAATAAAGACAGGCAGCAGTATCATGGCAGGTCTAAGAAGGTTCTTAGAAGAAACCAAAGAGTAAAGATAACTTTAAAATTTTATTTTTACGAAAATATTTTTTCCTTTGGATTTTAAGGGTTTCGTTAGAAGCTATGCTAAAGATATTTATCATGATGCTAGTAACTATTGGTAGAATTGGAATACTATTACCTATGAATTTCTTTTTGAATTGGTGAACTGACAAAGCTACTCGTTGAACAAAACATTGACCTTAATTCGGTTGTACACGGAATAAGTTAAATTTAAGTTATTCGCATCACTTTCAAACCAATTATTTGAGAAGGGGTAGCATGACTTTAAGAATTGTCAATTTAGTTGACACTTCCACGAACCATAGACTTTTGAGTTATTTTAATCATGATGTGTTTTTGTTTTGTGAGGTGTGGTTTTCTCGACTTGCATAAAGGAAATTACTTTAATTACCCAGGACTAACTTTTAGTCATGGATAATTGACGCCGTTTCTACGTTCTTTATTAGGTACTAAGACGAGGGGTCGCGACGTGAATTCAATATTACAGCCCTGTAAGAAAGAATGCTAAATTTCCTGTCTCCAGAATTCAGATTTACATAAACCCGTCAAGTACCAGGCTGTCTCTAAATTGGGTGCTTGAAATATATTGCTGTGTCCATGAACATGATTAAAACCTCTGTCAGTAAAAACAGATGCTTATTCACCTCTACAAGACAATTAACTTCAGTTTCGTGAGGCTAACACCATTGACTTGACGCCTTAGGTGGTATTAACTTCATTTCTGACCTGCCTTGACCTAAACATACCAACCTCGGCTCGACGTCACTCTTTACAACAATACCCTTTTTATTTAAAGTCACGGAGGCATTTTCTGGTCGTGATGCTGTCAATTGATCAGTGTCAATTCTGTGCGCCATTTTCAGATGATTTAATTTCATTTGTAGTGGTGTCCTTACGATATATGAGTGCTTAACTTTGGAATGAACTCGTTATGACACGTGAGAATATGACTCATGAAAGATCGTGTATCTGATTGATGTCAAAGAGTGACAGATAAGTATGGCCGAGAGGGACTATTTTAACTTAGAAAATTTTAATGGGGCTGTATAAGTATAGTGAAACATTAACTTGTATAAACTTTACAACTTCGTAAATATCGCATCTAACGGTGCACAAATGATACAGAATGTTGCATCATTTGGATACCAATATGAAAATTAGAAAGAGCACTAACTACCTACTAAATTTTCAATAAGTTACTTAATTATTGAAAATTTAGTAAGTACTTGATTAACAAGGTTTTAAACACTTCAATATTATAATTATAAACAAGTAATATCTTAACTTAAAGCCCAAATTTCTTTCACTTCGAGTTATATTGAAGATTTAATCGGTGGAGTTGACGCCTATTAAAACTTCATAAGCAAATGTGACGTTTGAAATATTAAATAAGTTCATTTGAATGAATTTGAACAGATACATTATTCTACAATTATTTTTCGTCACTTAAAGAACAATTTAAGAATTAATATTGAAACTTGTTTTTTTATTGTGTACACATAAATTTCGCAATTCTTACGGTTATTTTAGTGAGCTGTACTGGCGTTGGGGCGGAAAATTCTCCGAGTGGCGGTCGTGTACTGAGATACGCAGCGCTCTTTGCATTGAGGTTTTCTATGTAGAATTTTTTCAATAAAATTCAGTCGATAAGCCATCATATGATAATCAAGGTGTTAGGTACCCAATCATTAGTTACTAAACTGTCGAGGGGCAGTCATCATTGTTAAGTGTGATAATAAAATAATACTGGTTACTTCTCGCTTGATTGACGAGTTTATAACACAGACATGTTATTTATTGCACTAAGAAACCTTCTATGGAAACTGTTACAAATATGTAAAGCATATCGTTACAAAATTGTCTATTGTTTGATAAATTTCTAAACCAAATACATAATTTATTATTTGGGTCTGGTCCATTGACAACTCTTGTGTTGTATTAAACTCGAATGTATTATCAGATATTAGGTATTCAATGAATATTCGATTAGATTTGTATGTTACCGAAAATGGTAACCTTGGCACACCTACGCCATATTTGGTGCTTTATTACGAATCGAGCGATATTTCGATTTATTTTTTTCAGTTTAACGAATACGTATAATCCTTCATAGAAGCAGTCTATTTATTGATGAAGACATTGAAATATGTTGTGTAATAGAAAAGTCTAAACGCGTAGACGGCGGGAAGTGATTCTTTCAATATATTATGTATAGGTAATTACATTTAATATACAGTGGAAGTGGCAAAAGTTTACAAGACGTTATCGGAAAAACAGAAATTAAATTTCATTCTTTACCTGTTACTTTGAATTCAAACTAAACAAAAGACGAAACACTGTTTACACAGTTATCTCTCTCACTCATATATGTGAAATGACAAAACAACTAAACCATATTTAACAGTATCTTAAATAAATCCTTAGGTATACAAACGTAATACTTACTTATTTATAGCAAAAATGGCTTATGCTATTACAAAGTATACATATATTTGCTATGAATTTTTAAGTCTCATTCCGGTAGTATTTTTTATAGTTTTTTTTTATCAGAGAGTACTAAAGTAAATTGGTTAGTTATATTATTAAAAATTATTTTCGACTGATCTCAGTATACCATCTACGTCTACGTGATCCATTTTGACCTTTTTGATGCTCCAGCGCATTCCGATCTATTTCGTACAGTAAACTATATCACGGCCTTACAAGCTTGCTCGAATACTTGTTACAGCATTATCATTGTAACTGTTGAAATAGATTTAACATTATAATAAGTGTAGGAGACTTGACGATAAAATCTGAAATCTATTTAACCCTTTGCACTCCTAATTTTTTTTTTACCTTCCACTAACTCCTTGATTAATTTCCAAAAAAAAGCATAAAAGGAGGTGATAATAAAAAATTCTACTGAAATGTGTAAAATATGACTGACATCTTGTAATTTAAATTATTTTTTGAAATTTGCGTCATGCGTTGTCGAGTGTGACTCGACTTAGGAGTTCAAAGGGTTAATATTGATGCAGTCAGCCCTTTTCAATCTTACTTAAAGTATTATTATCATTATTATTCAGTTTCTTTCGGGCCCCATAGGCCACTTCGACCAGTATTGATTCCAGAAATTTCCAGATTCTTTGGGCAGTAATATGTTGCACCTCTTCAGGAGGCACTATGTACTTCCCTAGGTAAATGCTTCGTGAATGCATTAAAGGACCACAGGAGCAGAGAATGTGCATTGCGGTTTTGTCTAACGTCTGACAGAACCTACATACCGCGTCTTGCTTTATATTTGAAACAGTGTTTGTTTAATTTGCAGTGCTCTGTAAGGATTTTAGTCACTGTACAGGTTTTGTTTCTTTTGAGTTATAGTAACTCTATAGACAGCTTACTGTTGAATGTTTTTGTCCTTTTACGGACATTCATAATTCGATTGCTTTGTTCTTAACTTAAAGTAATCATTCATTATTATCATACGTTGTATTAATGACTTTAGTCTAAGGCACATCGGGTGTTATATCAACTCTTATTAATATTCCGTTTATTGCTAATTATTTTGATTCATCTTGAACTCTATGATCTCGTTTATTTCAAGTATAATTACAGTATGATAAATGTCAATAGGTTTAATTTTCATTTTTAGGGTTTTCAGTTTTAAATCCATAAGAAATGATATAACTACTGCTAATATTACGTGATTTTTTTTACTTAAGTGAGTTGCGTTGAAATAGTCATTTAAGTTAATTTGCAAATTTAACTGTCACAGCCTACCTTCTATCTTACTAGTGACAATGTCAACCCCCATATGTTAGGACAGGAGTCTTAACTCCAAACATTTTGCGTAGAATAATGATATGAAGAAACCTAACGTTACGAAACTTATCTAATCGAGAATCGTAGAGCACGTTAGTTTAAAGAGTTCCAAGCCCTCAAAAACGTCAAAATGCCATAGTCACCCCGCGGCCATCATTAGTATTATCACGGTCCATTAATAGTTTTACAGTGCAACTCTCTTTGTTACCACAACTAATTTGACGCACCAATTGCCCGTATTCACATGCTGACGTTAATGGGCTCAAATATTATTTATTGACGTCGGATCTCTTTGGTTTCAACATTTTGGGGATTCAACTATCATATCATATGTAGTTTTAAGAATTGTATTAACGTTCAAATGAAACGGCAATTTTGTTATGAATTTTAATAATGAATCATCAAATATAAGGGTTCACTGAACGAACGGAAGAGTAACGGAATAACAACATTTTATTTAAATCAAAGTCAAAATACATTCATCCAGTCTAGGTACATTACATACTTTTATGAAAGTCAAGATTGAGAAGAATATAATTAAAACACTGAAAAATATTGAGTTTATTAGCTTAATATTAATAATAATATTTATAATATACCTTTTAAAAACTTCCAGTAAATTGTGCTTTACTTAGCGGTCAATTAAAAAGAGCAGCTGTACGAGACTGAATCGTAAGAGCAACACAGTGAGGGCCTGGATTGTTTCATTATATATTACGATTATATTGCCTGATATAAGTACCCTAGGCACTGGCAACATCAGCGCGGCCGCGTGCGTGGGTGACTCCCGCGCACGTATTGCACACCTCTGGTGCAATCTCTTTGGGTGCATAGCCCGGCTGGGCTGCCTGGTAAATTGTACCCGGGTAATCCCCGTTAAGGGCTGCGGAGTTACTGAAGTGTTTTAGTGCGTATATCCAGTGCTGATGTTATCGGGCACTGGGCGAGCTCCACACACGCCCGCCGATTAGCCAGTTGCGGGTAGGTCCGTAAACGGATTACTCCTCGAACATTAAAAGTTACTGCCAACATAATATACGCTGTAGAATTGTAAATTGTCTCTTCTTCTTCTTCTCTCTTCTTCCTCAACCTCTACATTTGTAACGCAGACGATTCTGAGTTCAACCGATCCAAGACCAATCATGGCCAAAGTTAAAGTAATCAAAAAAAATCTAAATTAACCACGAGCCCACCAGCTTTTTATATAATTAAACTTAACGATATTCACGTGCAGGTAATTTCGCACTAATAAGCACAAAGTTGCTTAATTCAATTATATTTAATTTTTGATTTATTTCAAACTATTCTGCCATTATATTAATAACGTATAACACAAATATAGTTTTAGAAAATTAGTTTTATTGCATTTTAATGGTGAAGTGAATTTACGGCCTACAATATTTTTGCTAGTTAGCGAATGTTACTCAACGCAAGATGAGTTTTGTAATTTAACTACTTTATCTTGTCTAAGTTGAAGTTAATACCAGCCAGTTATTAATATACAAGAAGCTGAAGTTATGATATCCAAAAAGGATATCTTTCAGAAGTCAACCTTATCTGCTGTTAAATAAGACGTTTCATAAAATGATCTTATTAGGTAACAATGAACTGCCTACTGCATTCCACATTTTACACAACTCAACCTAGAAAACTAGTAACAGTCATTTGACCAACCCATAATAGTTTAGGCTAGGTTGACAAAAATCTCGGTTGGAGTCCAATTGTTTTTAACACTACATTGAAAAATAAACTTTAATGCTGTATCTTTAGATTTCGAGACAGTACGACCGACAACCTTCTATACTTTGTAAAATTCTTTCGCACACTCTGAGGTATATTCCATAAAATATCGAAAACAGTGCTACTTTACGGCGCCTATTGAGATCATTGAAGCATTGGATACTAATTATATATCCGGTCCTATGGTATTAGCTCTTTTATATGGTTTTCGAAACATATTAGTATATATGTAACTAACAATAAAAGGTGGAATGTATGAAATTAAGAAATTACTCCAAAAAGTATTTCGATGATGCGTGTGAGTGCGCGCCCGATGGCGCCGCAATGTCTAGTAGTTGTCGACCTGAATCTTCTTTGAACCCAGCCAACCTGACACCACCAGTGCCAGCCTGACAGAGACAGAAAGAAAACGGAAAGGCCTGCGTCGAGTCTGTGTGACATCCGCACCCTTGTTGGATGTCGGATCGCCAAACGTCACACTTTGAAACGCTGCATATTGATATTCTGACTTATTTACGGTTAATTACCTTCCATTGCCAAAGAGTTTATATACCTACTGCGTATTTCCCAGGCAAGTCACTCGAGCTACCAACCGATATGTCACGCCTACGCCAAATCAAATCATCTTTACCACGAAATAGATTATTAGATGAATCAAAATAAATACTATGCAAGCAGAAGGACCACAACACAAGTAAATTTCTTTGCCAATTTTCCAACAACATTAAATTATACGTACCGACCCGCCACTTGATAAGATTTAAAAAAATAATTATTATACAAACTAAATTAGTAAATGTGTAAGTGTATTTTTTGTTTAAACTAATGTTTGACACTGTGGCCTGTACAAATAGTGAAGACGACCGACTGAGTTTAATATCCTAAGTAGCAAAACAAACCAGCATCACTTTTAGACCTTTTTTCCCAGTTCTTTACACTGACAGACATATTAAAAGACAATATACATATCAAACTATATCAATAAAAATATCAAAGAGATCTTAACTAAATCATGCAGCAACAAAGAGTATTTTCTTTCATGTTTTCTTAGATATTTTTTTGTTTCTTGGTAATATATTACATAGCTGTGCTCCTTCAAACAATATCGTTTTCTTGCTATAATATGTGCGCATATTTATTAAGTTATCACAAAGCCACTTGGAATACCCACTCAAGACAACCTTCTTCAGCCACTTATTTGCTATCAACACGGCAAGTCATTGTCACACCACCAGAACTGATCAACGACTTTACATTGAAAACGCGTAAATTTAAGGCAAAATTAAAAATTTAGGAACTACCTCATGATCTTACGTTTGCATTGGAAGATAATTAATATCGATTTAACTATTTCTATTACAATTAAATTAAACTATAAACTAACCTATTATTAACTGGATATAACGCCTAAGCTTATATTAAGAACCTAAGTGGAATTAGCATAATTTATTTTGCAACATTCAGAAGGAACAAATTTTTTTAGACATTGATATTGTAATTTTTATGATTAAAGAAAAACGAGTAAGCACCGATGTGTTCATTGTCCTGAGGTACCGTGCTGCCGGTACATTACTTCTTCGAAACCAGGATCTTAAAGTCTACAAAAAAAATATATGCCGTTTTAGTAAATTAGGAGCATTAATAAGCAGTTAGCAGCTAGATCCTAGTATATTTTAATTTAGCGCTCATGATGATGACTTAAGTCCTAGCTTTGCGATCGAGCGCAATTGTCAAATCCCATACTTTTTCATGTAAGACGAGACAAACTCTTGAGGTTGAGAAAATTAAATAAATATGACATGTATGTCATATTTATTTAATTAATACTATTAATACTAATTAACACTGTATAGTTGGAATGACCGAAAAAATAAAATAATAATATTGATAAATTTTAAAATGCGTTCTTAAAATTAATAATAATATATAGTGTCTGTATTATGTACAGTGTTATATTCGCCGTCGACAGTTTCTCCGTTTCTTGTTGCCAGTTATCTGACGCCATTCTATCTTGCTAATTAAACTTATTAATTTATATACTTATTTATATTTTATATACACTTACTTATATATTTTTTAACTGTAATACTATAATTTATCTTACCTTCAAGCAATCCTTGGGGTTACATAGTTTTTACAACATCTATAAACATTCCATTGTTAATTGTTAACGAATGTTTTATTTGCAGTTGTAAATAATAGTGTAGCGCCTCCATCGCTTTGAATGGATAATTTTTCATGGCACCTTGAGTGAGGACAGCGCCTTATTTATATCACGACTGAACTTTTTGTACAAAGAAATACTAAGTAACTCGGATGTATCGACGTTTGATTGGTGGGAAGGTCAATGGCGGAGTCAATCAAGTCAGAGGTCTTGGGTTGGAATACCAACAGTATGTGACAACCAATGTATGTTTATTTGTCAACTAGGCGGTAGACCCACTTTTTCAATTTCAGCCGTGAAGCATTTCGAGGTAGTATATTCTTTTTTTCAATTATTTGGCCTGGTAACTAAGACCTTTAAGCCATATCTTCATGTAGTTTTTATCTTTATTTATGGCTCTAGGATAATGGTGCAATGTAGCCATTTGCCCCATGGAGTTTTGGCGACTAATGGTGGGCCCCGCTATTTTGTTAATGACTTACGAGAAAATTTTTGAAAATGGAATGCAATGTAAGCGATTATGATAAAATGATACGAAAATGGAATGTTATGATAATGATTACGACGAAATGATAAGTAAATGAGAATGCAATCATATAATGTTTTTAAATAAAAGAACTTACCCTACAAATGTATGAATGGAAATGAAACACTGAAAAATCTCACGTAAGTCACTAATCAACGCTGAATGATGTATTCCATATATTGCATGACTTTACGATCCTTTTTGCCATAAAACTACACCACTTTCATGACAAAAACAACACTACAACACAATATATGAAATAAAACACACAGCACCAGACCGCCCCCCGCCATTACGCGCCAAAAACTCCCGAGGTAGTATATTGTCATGTTCCAGATTGTTAACGTACAAAACAATTTTAGCAATATTCATTTGTTATTTGTTAATACACCAACAGTTAATACATTGATACACACAACGATACAAATATATAACATATTAATACATGCAAATATAACACCATTATTATCAATTGCTATTAGATGTATGACCTGATGGTTTCCTTGTGTAACATAAAAAAGGAACCTAAAAAATAAAAAAGCGATTTAACAAAAAGTAATATTGAAAAATGATATTTAAGACTAAATATTTTGATTGAAGAATAGATAAAGAGAACATGGGTGCACCAGAACCCATTAGATGTATCTGTTCACAGGCATGACACATGAATCAATTATATACACCCAAAACTCTAACAGAAAGACTCGAAACAGAAATAATATTGTACATAGGAGCTTCTTACGCTAAATAAACATGTAAGTTTTAATCAGAATCAAAAATAAAATAACAACTGTGTTTTAAACAGTAAAAAGTTAAAAATAATTCATTATATAAATAATTCAAAATGAAATTGAATTATTTTTAATATTTGCCATTTTTTTGTTTTGAAGTCTGTTTAAGTTTTGTTTAAAAAATCTGTTCCCAATAAGTGGTAAGTGTCTTCTTCTTAAGAAAGATGGTTGACCGTCAGTTTTGTTAACATTTCTGTATGTTAGTAGCTGGTTCAATCACATACTAATATATTGCTTTTTATAAAGATTGAGGTTTGCTCTCGATTTTCCTGGTAACCCATCAAGAGATCCTGACTTGGACCCAACCGCAGAACCTCACGAGGAATCTCTATTAAAAAAAGAAAATTGCCTATCGGCCAACCATTGTCAGATAAATCGATGAATAGTAGTATATAGTAGAACATACAGTGTAACTTACTTCTTTTTTGAACTTGGATAATTAAATAATCTGCTTTTTCAGAAGCAATAAAGTACATCTAATATTAAATTATATTTAAGTTGTAAGTACATATGCACTTACAAATAGTAATGCAGCTTTGTAGCTGCATCCTATCGTATCTCCATTAGATTGTCATTTATAACGTCTACAAATCAACCACCCCTTAATAGACTCTAAGAGTTTCTAAGAATTGCTAACACATGTATTGCATTTTGTACAATAACGCGACAGATGTTGTTTAAAAATCCTATATATTTTGTGTTACATAACATAAAAATCTTACGTTGACCAAATGGATTTGACATCATTTATTGAACCGTAAGTAGAACGAATCAGCCCGAAATGGTTGAGCTATACATTATTGAAGATGTGCACATATGTTTAACATAGATAAGTAGATTAGTTGAGAATTTGCACATAAAAATAACGCAGAGATATAACTAGCACAATAAGATAAAGAGGACGGTCTTGTAGCTCAGAGCGATCTATACCAGACACCCGTAGGGTAGGAAGGTATGAAAACAGATGCGGAGGTAACGAACACCCTTGAGCCTCTGCAATTGCGTCGCAACATAGCGTCGCTTAGTGCCTATCGTTTGTACCATGGAGAGTGCTCTGAAGAGATCTTCGACCTTATCCCTCCCTCTCCTTTCCTACTAAGGAATACGCGTGCTGGTCTACGGAGTCACCCCTTTACTGTAGCGACGTCAACTTTACGTACTAAGAGATTTAGTGACTTCTTTCTCTGTCGCACAACTAAAGCATGGAAAGGAGTCATTTGCTGAGCTTTTTATAAAAAAAAGGTGTCTCCTATAAATAATAATTATAGGTGCAAAAAGACTTTGTTCTTTATTTGACAGTTCTTTGTGTTGATCTAGATAATATAACGGCGCTATGGTATAATCAGTTCTCCTAATGTGATTTTTAAAGGAATTGTACCGATTTGATCCTGTTTATCGTTAGCTGTCAAATTGTATTCAAATGTATATATAGATTGTATATTAAATATTACACTTGGGGTACTGAATCGGTACTGAAAACAATAATAAATGCACATAGTTGTACAAAAAGAGAGGACTTCTTTATTTGTATCTTACATTAATTGGATTGCGATAAAGATTTAAGAATTGATTCCTCAACAATCCAAAATAAATAAATAGAACCTGCTCGTTGCCTCGCCTTCAGAATAATAGACAAGAAACCTGCAACATTGTATCAACAATTATACGGCGTTGTTTGAAAGAAGTTCAATTTACAGTACAAAATAACCATTAATTAGGGTACGGCTTACCAACAGACATCAACTAGACGTGCCAAGCAAAACAAGTCTTTGGCTTGAACCCCGTTACACACATTATCATGGGCCATTTAAAGCCAAACTAAACAAGCGTTTAATTGTTCTATTATCCTACAACGAAGCGTCCGGATTACGCCGGACGTTGCCAAACAGTCAAGTGTCCGGATAAACGCACTGACACCCCTGTTTCGTTTGTAACGCTCTTTGTTCTCTTGATTGACGTGTAAATCAATTTTTTAAACACTGGTGGACAGGTTTTTCGCAAGATGAAGGCTTGATTTAATTTGTTCGTTTTTATAGTTATTTAACAAATAACAAGACGTATTTAAAGTAAGTTCAGTTGAAAAATGGCACTTATTGTAACAGACAATGTGCAAGAGTATCAACTAATGGCATAGTCAAATGCATACCTATATATACTTAAATTTGTAAATAGCAAAGAAAACTATTATTGTTTGAGATTAAAAAAGTTATAAGATCACTTATCTTCAGAGTTTGATACCAGAATCTGAACCTCATTCAAAAAAGTGTCTAGATTCGGAATTAATTCACACCAAACGTACACAATTCGAATAAAAATACAATAAAGCTATAGTTACATAAAGTAATCGTAATATTTGTAATATGAGTAAAATAGGTTAAGATAAGCATTGTCTGTTATGAGAACTTGATAGCGAATAGATTAGACTCTTAAATAGATCTGTCCTTGAATTTTGTCTAAAACAAAGTCTGGTTAGGTTTTAACAAGCGGACATTACATCTGTTGTTTCTCACGCAGGCGCCGTTGACTCATTAAGTAATTAAGCATTTTATTTGATTTTATGAGCAATATTTACTTACAGAACTAATATAACCCTAATACTATTCATATGTGCCTTTTTTGCGTTAGGAAATAATTTATGGGTCATTTAAATGAGGTGGAAGCCATCTCAGTTATTCGGGAGTCTCCGAAACTAATTTCGGTTGTAAATTTAACATGACCAGTTAGCCCCGAACCGAAGGTTGTCTCGAACTCGCTCCAATCACTGCACTTAGGTTGGTAATCTCAATGATGGGTTTTATTTCAAAGTACCCACTGCTACATGGAAAAATCGTACTTACTAACATTAAAATAGGGCAAAGCAACTAATCCCAATTCAATAAAGAACAAAAAAATGGGTTAGTCTGCCATTATGCAAAACATGATTAAAGACGTCGTATCAGATGTTAAGATAAGCTACTATTAAGAATACAAAGACGATAATTATGCAAACAAAAGTAAAAATACAACCAATTGCTTCGTAAATTATATTGTAAATTAAACGAAACCACTTGGCAACGTGTGAATTGAATAACAAACGGCAATGCGTACGCACATTCGGTTCGTATTATGACCGCATTGTGTCATTTTCGCACGGATCTTGGGTAAATTTTGATTATATGTGCTAAGTATTGTGTGACGGTATTATGCTGGAAAAGAATAAGGTTTGTATTTTTGTTACAAATTTTAAAATTAAATTTAAGTTCATTACATCCCGCTCTCTCATTATGTTATAGAAAAAAGATGAAGAACTGTCAAATAACCTAAATTAAGACAATTTTAAAGATACCATAGACTATTTTGGAAGGCATGTACGTAGAAGCCTGCTATAACCTGAACTTTTGGAAGTTTTTAAAGATCGAAAATTGTACAAACCTTTCTTAACTTAAGCTATCCTTGTTGTAATCATACTGATGGAATGATATGCAACGTAAGATTAACAGTCTTTTTCTAACATGAATATAAAAAACCTACACCTACATAATTAAATAAAGATGACCCCATTCAGAGTTATGAAGTTACCGATGTTTTTCTTTCTAAATGTGATCGCCATCGACCACACTCTTGATGTCGTTTGGACTAGAATACGAATAGTGATAAGACCGTTCTTGTACACAGGACGTTATAGAAAGATAAGCAAAGATAAGCAAGAAATACAAATGCCACAATTAAAATTAAAATAAACGTAGGCGTAAGACAATTTTTGTGCAACTGACATATACCATAGTGGCTTGTTAAAACTCCGACAGTGCGACGTTTCTTCTGAGGCCTGATCTCATAACTGGGATTGAAATTGTGAACTACATTGGCATAGTGTACTAGTATTACAGTAGCTGAATTTGGCATTGATAAATATGTACACATTAAACGTCTACGTCAAATGAAACTACAACTGAATTAATATTAACAACACAACAATTACATTGCATGTAAGCCATTGACATCTTGAAATCAGTATGTAGTTGAACAATAAAGCTGCAATATCATGTTTTGTTGATAATACTTATCATGAACAAAACATTATACTAGTGCTAGTTTAATATTAATTAAATACTATTAAATACATTCTGTTTTACTTGCTTGACAAGAAGTAACCGACGCAATGTCTTTTTTAGACAGTACAAAACAATTTTTAAAATATCATTACTAAAGGCTAAATAAAAATTTGTGGAGACACACTGGAAGGCTCAGAAGGCTAGGATATACACAAAAAGCTACAGTTCCAAAGCGTTCTAAGGATTTTATAAGCCTACACGCCTTCATAGGCGTCGGTAGCTTACCCACAGGTAAGAAACTGACCACTCCAACAAAGTTGGAAAGTCATGTCCTATCTCGCTTTGTCGGTCTGTAAATAAGTGTCTGGTATCGAGATCTATCAATCGTATGGTCTCCGACAGTTGTTACTGGAGGAAAGTCGTGTCGATAACAGAATACTGAGAGCTGTAATATATACAAGTTAGCATACTGTCGTCCATTGAACTATCGCCACAGTGTAGCGGTTGCTTATGGCAAGGATCTGTTATAATAGTCATTGGTTGAAAAGTCGTTGTGTAAACTTTGGAGACTTATGGTCAAGCCTATAAATCATCAAAACCGCGTACTTTCTTCTTTTGTTATTCGTTACTTCAACTTTGACCTGTTAACGATTATTTACGCTTTTACTCAACTGAATAACCATGGCGGGAATGCATTTTTTTTGCATTTTTCAATGATATTTAGTCTAGACTTTGTCGGAATTTTTAGAATGTTTTTTCTTAGTAAGACGGTGTGGTATATTCGCGTGCGATATTCGTGTTGTTGGCTGTTGAATAATGTTGTATAAGATACATCTACTAAACCAAGATGGAATCAAGCCTGATACAGTTAGATCTCATTTATTTAAAGATTTATTGTACCTTCGTAGTATAAAAATAGTAAATATAATATCAATACCATAAATCATAATCGATAATAGCAAAATAGACTGTATTTTGAATATTATTTATTAACAATTATTTCGGGCTAATACCTATATTGGTTAGTAATAAAATACAGCGATTCTATGTTGGTTGTACAATATTAACCTTTTAACCGAGCGAGACGTATAAACACGTCTAAGCTGCACAACGTGCGAGAATTATGCCCCGGTTAACAGGTTAAGTTATATTAGGTATTAAACCTTTTTTTATTAGTTAATAACACTTGGTGGGCGATCTATAGATAATTACGAAATATTATAGATAGGAAGTCATTAAAAATGTCCATACTCTTATTTATTTGGTATCGACATAAACATTAGTGTATGAAATGAAAAACAAGATTACAAAAGGTGTCCCTTAATCCTAATAAAATTTTCTGCCAACCCACTTTTTTTTTTTTTTTATAAAAAAGCTCAGCAAATGACTCGACACCACCTGATGATAAGCAGTAGACGAGTCCACATGTGAAGATAGCTAGTGAAGCATGTGATATACTGCCCTAGCCAGCCTCACCTTGCCGGCCCAATAAGTGCTTTTTCACGCCTCTTTTAAAAGAACCCATGTTATAAGAAGGAGGGAATACGTGTGCTGGCAAGGAATTCCATGCTCTAGTTGTGAAAAGATACCACTTGCGATAGTATAAGTTGCAGATCAGATAAAAATATATATTTCAATCGTGCCCATCACTTCAGGAATGGTCAAATCTAATAAACACATAATTAAAGGTCAATTTCGTATAACTGGGTACCTATTACTTACTCAAGGAATAATACATCAACCAATCATCAGTCACGAAATCTTTTATTGTAACTTGTAACAACAATGTTGCCAGATATTGCAATATATCTCAATTATCACGATTTATATAACGATGCGCCCAGTCTTTGTTCGGTGAAATTATAAGCTGTGTATTGAGCAACAGATGCAGACATGAGGTTGGCCTGTAACATCTAGAATAGATGGACAGATATCAAGAACTTTCTGGGTAAATCTTTAACGAATTACCAACATTTTATTGTAGTCAGTGTTGTCAAGATTTAGAATCGAAAATCTAAAAATAACAGAAACTTGTACAAAGGTACTGCTTATTTCTATAAGAAATCTCTTCCAGCAGCCACACATATGGGAAAAGGGACTACGAAAGGTAGAGGGGCGTGTACCAATACTAATACAACATAATTAAATGATAAATAAAAAGTTCTAGTAATAAAACAACAAAAAATTAAAAATACATATAAATAATAATATATATACAGCAAAAACTACGCTTATTAGATAGTAATTTTATAAATAATGAAATTATTTCAGTTGTACATGGTAATCTATGCAATACCCAAATAACAGACATAAGAGCTAATTAATTTCGTGGGTGATCGTATAGCATCGCATATCAAGCGTATAATGGTTGGAAAATGACTCTTACTACTACAAGTTAAGGTACGTATCAATGACAAAGAACTTTCTATTCTATAGGTCGTACATCCAAATTTAATTACGTACTTAAGGATTTATGCAAGCACTTTACTATTTACCTAATTTTAATTTTACAACTATCGTAAGTTGAAAAAACACTAAGCAATTAGATTTTCTAATTGTTAACTTATTGGGTAACGAACAGTAATAAAGACAGCGTTACTCAGCGGCGCCTGCGCATTCGTGGGCGGGTAGAGTTAGTCAACTAATGGACTTTTAGGGTAATAAGTGCTTATCAAATCGATGGATACAAGTCATACGACAGTTTTATGTTACGTTATTTATATTATTTTGCTTACAAGTATCGTCTAATATATTATTTTAATGTTTTTGGTCAATGATAATAGATAAACTTGTAGCAAATGATTATTATTTCATAAATTTATTAAATTATGAATCAAGCAGGCCCTTGCCCAGCAGTGGGGTATACGCGCCAAAGGGTGTTGCTGATTACGATGATGATTATGGAATTATTATAGAGAAGTTTCGTTTGCGAGAGTAAAGCAACATTCTGTATGGTTGTTCACGAAAGGATCAATCAAAACTTTGCTATCTAAAGCTCGTTCGTAGCACGCAAACGTTAGTACCCCCAACACATATCCGTTTCACGGCAACGATACTGGTTTGAACTCTTCAAGTGTTTTTCCAAAGAAGGAATACATTTTATGTGATGAGAGATATATACCACTGTTGCTGTTGATAATAATGGCATACACAAACCATGATTTCAGTTCTGGACTGTTCTAAAAGACCTTACAGAAAAACGTGTCAGTATCAGTTAAATTATAGCAGATCGCCGAAGGGATGGAAAGGTCGTCTAGAAGCGGTTGGGAGACGCAGCATTGGTACGCCTCCCGAAGGTGGTCAGACGATCTTGTTATGGTCGCGGGAAGCTACTGGATGTCTGCAGCGCAGGGTCGATCGTCTTGGAGACCTTGGGAGAGAAACTATGTCCAGCATTGGACGTTTCTCGGTTAATAAGATGGTGATGATGATCAGTAAAATTAAGGGATAAGTTGCCTTTTCTCATAATTTAACTGATGGCTTATTTAGGGAGAGTTGGCAACAGAAGGGACTGATAAAGATAATTTTAGGGAGCATAGGTCAACGCCGAAGGGGAAAGAAAGAGTCCTATGCAAGTACCCTCGCGCTCTCCCGTGATACGGTCCGCATACCACAAGGTAGGCAGGACCATGGGTTGGTGGAGGGATGATGGCATATTTAATGTTAATTACTTAAAATTTCATATTCATGTACAGAATGCTTTCTTGCAGTCGCTCCTGCTACTCGAGCAGATTAAAAACGAAAAAGTTGGGAAATGTTTTTGATATAAATTACAACCCTGACTTCGAAGGCCAGAAGTAATTGGGTAAAAAATTGAAAAATTAACCTCTGCGAGGTGAAGTGCGAAGGTGAAGCCTTTAAATAATTAAAGTCGATAGTTACACGCACCTGTGATTGATTGCGGATGCTCTGAAGCGCCATTTTGTAATCAATTCGTTTAAACAATTGTTTTTGTTCAGTGTGAAATAGAGATGGTATTCATCCTTCGACCTAATATCTACCTAGGAAACACAAACAGGCACTTCAAGCTAACTGAATTGTTTGTGGATAGGTACTCTAATCCATTGGGATTATCAAAAATTCTATCATTGGAATCAATGAAGAAGTTTTTTGACACAACTGACTTATGACACTTGTCTGTAGCATTATTAGTCACTCAACACGTTACAGAAATAAATAAAACATGTGTTCTGACAATTTGTTTTCGCACAACATTAGGTTAAACACTAGTTCTAGGCGTAGTGGTTTATACGGACTGGTTTTATATACCGGAAACAAAGCTACTTTTGCCAAAGTTGCGTGGATGGGTCAATCCAAGCTCCTCTATGCTTCTACAACCGCTTTCACACCCCAAACCCAATTGGTCCAGCATAGAGGTGTTATAGAACAAAATTCCCCATTTAGGAAGGGTTATATGCCTATGGGACGTATATAGACTATTCTTTCAGAACCTCAAATATGTCCACGCTGCTGCGAAAAAAACTAGACCAGTTTAAAAAAGCATTAAACGGCCGAATTATAAATAAATGGCAGAAATAAATTTATTGTTTCTATCATTTTTTAAACAAAATTAATTTTAAATTTGTGACATAATAATGCTTTTTATTGGTGAAAGAAATATATAATATATTGTATATTATTATTATTGTATATTATATTGTATTTTATGTGTTTTAATAATTTCTGGTCATTAATCGCTCTCTTTTTTGTCGAACTAACAATAAATCTATTTATCTAGCCAAGGCTAGCGTTGTCAAATAAGTCAGTATCGATAAAATCGAATGCCTCTAGTGCTGTTGATGTCTATCGACTGTCTGTAGCCCGCGGACAACCGTCGAGTATCCGATACTCGACCCCGTTACGAGAGCACTGGGATCTAATTAATTTGTTTGATTCTTACATTGACAAATTTGATTTTTAGATTTGTAAACTTATGAATACTTGCATCTAAAATTGATATGCGTACTATTCTGCAAACATAAAACTTTTTAAAACTTATAAAAAACTAAATTTATGTCAATTTCTTGTATTTCCATCATTAAAAATAATAATAATCATTTTTTCTATGCAGCATGTTACAGGAATCGATTTTTAAGGATTTTGATACGTCACGTCTATAATTATAAATTGTTATAAATAAAAAGTTGCACTGCTAGGCAAATAGCTGAGTAGTTACTAGTTTTTGCATATTATCTATTCATTACTTACTTTAGTTAAGATAACTAACCAATACTTTAGTTATTGTAATAAATAAACTTACTTAAGGTGCATATCGCATTTTCTTGCATAAGTAAATTACTATCGTACGAGGTATACATTTGATATAATAAAAACTATAATTTATGTTGGTATAGATATAAGTACATGTTCTTATTTTTTACTTAAGTATTATGTAATTAAGATTGCAAGATTGCAATTTTTATTTTTGTTCTCTATCACGGGTACATAGGTATCGCGGAACATCTGCCCTGGATGCCTGTTGATTAGAAATCCTCCAGACGCGAATCGCCCATAACGCTTGCGGACTCCGCCATCTGCGGCTAACAGTATCAGTTAGACCCAAAAAAGGCGATTCCCTATCTTCAAAATGTGTACCTCTGTAGGTCTGCTATGAAAACGTCAACATTTCGTTTCCTTTCTTGAAGTTATTACTGACAATTTTTTTTGCCAGTTAAAACCTCCTTTGATTGACAAAATATTAAAAATTAGTTTTGACAATGAACGCCAGACAAGCGTTCCACTGTTTTTTTATAATTTTTCAGGTCATTGTTATCAACTTAGCCGTAGTCGTCACGATAATCGTGACCAGAAAAAAACAAAAAAATACTTTTTACTGTACAAAAATTTAGATTCATTGAAACGTTACAATCAGTGAGTAAGGGTAGAGGTATCTCTTTAAGAGATCTCCACCAGTCAACCTATGAGTAACATCATGAACAACACTAAAGTGCATGTAATCAGATAACTTAAATTATATTAATTCACCATATATATTTTAGTAATAACGTAATAAAATTTTAAGCATATCATTAAAAAAATCTTTTAAATTATGTGCTTAGTCAGTCAAAAGTGATTTCAAATGTTTAACAAGTGTTCTATTATTTATTAAGTCAGTGTGACAGGTTGTTATATACTTTTATTGCCATTACATACGAATTCGTGTTGTGCACTTTTAATTTGAATTTTGGCTGTATTAATTTATTTGGATATCTTGAATTATTCGGCTATTTTTGGTGAATATAGCAGCGAAATATATTTTTAAAACATATTTTTTCAGTAAGATATTGCAGATACCATAAGATATTCGTACAAATGATTCATTATTGATTCAGAAATTTAAGAGTCATGTCATGAGTAGCTCTGGGTAATCAATTAAATGTGGGAAACACAAAAATATCCTAATATAGAGAAGTCTTACAACAATATGAATCACAAGTAGTTAACACATTGATACTTATCCTAAAGCTGAGTCATTAATATTGGTTTAATTCAAGTGGTCAAATATAGTCAATGACAGTCAGATCTGCGCAGTGGATATTGTTGTAACCTCACATCCCTTACCGGCCCGCTGATATACAACAGAAAATACGTCTCAATGTCTCATATTTATCAACGAAGGTAAAAGCAAAGATTATCGGAATATGTTCCTGTGACCTACCCCTAATTGAACATTAATTCTGTTTATTATATATACAAAGGTAAAAGATTGAAGTATCAATATCTATAAAGAAGCTTTTAAATCTAATTTATATAGATTTTTTTTTAAATTGAATGTTGTGTTTAAAATCGAGACTATCGTATGGATTGAATATTGTTTCATAATTGAAATAGGGCTTTGAAGGATTGTACTGTTTTAATCGTAATCAGAAATTATTGAATGTTTTGTACTATTTTTATTTTATTTTTATTTTTTATTTATATTTTATGTTTTCTCATAAGTTGTTTATAAATTGTGCAAACTTTGATGCTGGGACTCTGTTTTCTTTTTACTGGAGGTGGGCGTTAGTGTCTGCGACACAGTTTCATTTTAAACTAATGTAGCCATTATCGTTTACTTTTTTATGTATGCCTATAAAAAAAAAACTTTCAATCCCATTTAATCTAGTAGTGGATTTCTGTAAGGTTAGATTAGATTACGTACTTTTAAAAACACATCTTTGATTGTAGCTACGTAGTCACAATAAATTACGTCAAATTAGAAGTCCCCGCCTTTAAGTTACTACTTACGTTATCTCGCGTTAGTCTTGCGATTTCTCATAAGGCCTACACAATTGTTGACATTTCGTTACCTTTTCGTTGTCATGCTAGAAGGTATGGTGTCAGCATAGCTTAAATTTAATAACAGTATGTGAAGTTCTCAATAATGATTCAGTGTCATATATAATGTAAATGTTGGCAAGGTTTTCTATCATATCACAAACAGAAAAGCGTAATTATTTCATTTGGATCTGGATTTGACTGCCGTCTGGTTGAGTGGTCAGTACCCCTGTCTACTTAGCTAGAGGTCCTGGTTTCGAAACCCGGTAGGGGCAGACATTTGTATGACGAGTACGAGTATTTGTTCACTATGTTTATTTAGTATATTTCTGATATTTATATACGCATTACTTATCTATATTTCTCAGTTTTCTAGTATCCATAGCACAAGCTCTTAATGATGCTTACCAAAGTAAGATAATACGTGTGTGTGTGTGAAAAATAAATATAATAATATATATACATACGTATAATGAAACAGATAGAAATTATTAACAGGATGGGTCAAATTATAACTGTGTCATTGTCAGGTTGATCTACAAGCGAAAATGACCTTTGTTTTACTCTGTAACATGACAGTCAATCAAAATCTATCTCTTACCAATTTGAACAGCAAATGGGAGCTCAGGGGTTATCATCAACGAAATAAATAAGAAATCGTTTAACGTGCGAGTGAGAACAAAGTTACTCAGTGAGACGATTCATAAAAATAATAACAGTGAAACAATTATAATGTTGAAGTGTATTGGCATAGTTAATATATAAATTTTTCTTGTTCTAGTTTCTTGGGTCCTTGCACCATCTTTTCTCTCATTCGTAAGGTAAAATTATGTCGATTATAAAGAACGTTCTTCATTGATTTTAGGTGTTTGTAGCAAATAATTCATATAACAGAAATGTCCAAGTATTCATTATTATGAGTATGCGTAATAATATTGAAAGTGGCGTCACCTTTGGTTTAATTACGTTACGTACAACGTCTTCATTTTTTATTTAGATTTGATCTTTAAGTAAATAATAAGTAGGTTGAAGATTTGATTTCGTTTTTAACACTTCTTGCTTCTACACTGTGGTTGTCGCAGCGATGCGTATCAACGTGACATTTCATACAGTAAATTAATTTAATTCTCGCTACTTCAACAAGCGTAGGAATTATTTATATAATATCATGACGTAATAAAATGCTATGTCATGATTTTATCAATATAAGATTATATTAATTAAAGTTGTATGGTTATTTTGATTGGTACAGTACCTAAGGATTTACACCCTAATGTTTTCTGCTTGGAGCCAAGATAATCTTCTAATACGACACGCCTCTAACTTTTCTATTCAGTGAGTGTAGAAATATTTTGTCTGACTTCCCGTGTCTTCCTTTTCATACATTCCACTGTCTATTTTTATTGTTAAAAATAAATAATATGGACCCATGAGATTCCCTCTTACGCATTCAATAATTAGTCCTCCTGAACAAAGTCCCCCGTCGCGTTTGTCTGTTCACAGTTAACTCAAAAACTACTGTACAGATTTTTATGTGAATTTTACCAATAGATAGAGTTATTCATGAGAAAGAGGTATATACACACACCGAGAGCAGCCACTTGTAATTATAAAATTAAATAAAATTACTAAGATATGGATTCATTATCAAATGGCGTGGCGAGCCTGTTGGCTTGGTGGTTAAAGTGCTTTGATTTCAATAAAATAACCCAAGCCACTTGCGCCATGTTTGGTCTCTTGATGGGTCTATCTCTCTGTTTAGGGAAGGTGCTGTTAGTTTAATGTATAGGTAGATATATCTAGGTACGTTACCCTCTCGCCGATACAGGTATGTAGGTGTATCCCGGGTCTCACATGATAGGCACAACACTCCTCCAACTCCAACCGGTCCTGGTTGTCAACCACTTAACCCACCAACCTGCATTGCACCAACGTGGTTATTTTATGGCTCAAAACTCCTCATGGGCTTCTCCCATTCAGGAAGGCCTGTGCTCAATTGTGGCATGAATAATGATGTGATAAGGTACCAAATTATGGGATGATGGAAGGGCCAGGATAATATAATCCTAACAAGTGGAAAGCGTAATGGTAGTAAGTGGCGTAGTAAAACCTGACACTGCATCATGGAAGAACTCAACATCTACAATGTTTTTATTGAGGCATTTGGATCAAACATGTTTTCTTTTTGTAATCAAAACCAGAAGTATACTAATAACTATAAGCCTTTGTGCAATAATGTATAGTCACTAATTAATAATCGTTATTCCCAAAAGAAACGGTAACTTGAAATATGACCACACTGTTTTGCATTCCATACTATGATCTGATTCTGACAACAAAGATAAATACGACTACATCAACCCCATTAAGTCATAGATTCTTTACACCGAGCACTTCGACAGTCACACCACTGACAATCGATATCTCAATCGACTCGATGATTCGATTACACACCATTACTAATCGAACTGGATCGCCCGGAGTCGATTGTTATCAGTGTTTGCCTTTTTATGGGGGCATACGTTTGAGAAAAGTGGTATCGTGGTAATATTGACTTTTTACGAAATTTCTAGTCTGCTTAGTGAACTTTTAGTTAGACTCCCGGAAATGGACAAAATTTTATCTTTTCAAATATAGAAATAATTAATTAATAATAAGTAATGTAATGAATTATTAAATAATTAATAAATAATCAACAAAATTATTATTTTAATAGTTACCAGGATAAGATTGAGGAAAATTTGCTAGATTTCTTGGAACTTTATCTTTAACTTATGACGAGAACTTGGCAAAGGTTTGTGCAAATGTCTACGTTATTATCTAACTGCGACATAATACAGATAGAGATCAGCTCGTGATGTTATCGGCGTGTTGCACTCACATTTATTAGATGTTTTGCAACATTTAAAGTAGTTAAATGCGAGGCAATTGTATTGTATGTGCGAAATTTAGTTTTAAGTGTTCACGTGTAACTTAAATACGAAGTAGGTAGTAATTGGTTTGCAAATAAGCATATTCTAGGAGCTCGTTTGGCGTTGTGGTTTGCACGATCAGGTTTCGAGTACGAGAACCAAGCAAGTTTCGCAATGGTTGGTCTCTGGATGTCTCAGTCAAATGTTACCTCGAGGTCTTCTGTTCTTTGGAAGGCACATTAAACAGTTGGTCGCGGTTGATACGGCAACCGCTTATAATCAGCAAGCCGCATTGGACTAGCCTGGTGGAGTTTTGACCCAATACCAAGTAATAATACCCAATGAGATGAGTATAGACTGTTGTTGATAATAATAATGATGTTGACAAGAAGAGGGAACCCCCCACAATATATATGTGAATATTTGTTATAGCGGAGGAAAATTAATAATTATAACAACCTGTTTACGACCAGCATTTTAATTTAATTTTTGAAGAGCTTTCTATGGGATGGTAAATAACAAACGTTGTATAAGAACAGTATTTCCACCCAATAGTTTTATTACCCTCATCATGAACATCCTTTAAACGTCTTACAGATAGACACAGGCCTACCGAAATAGTTGAAGATGTTTTGACCAACTACCACGCTGTCCCAATACGGGTTAGTGTGTAAGCAGTTGTCGTAACAACCGGGACAATCAGTATAAAGTGTCTACGGTGCAGCTCGAGTTTATAAATTTTGTTGACCCATCCGAGGCCGACCATGGCATTTGTTTGGTTATCGTAGTCAAGGTTCGGGCATATGTACTGTGCCATAATTGGGTGAGTTAGTTATATCCCACTTATTTACGTTAGATGATAGATAGATAGATTAAGTCTTTATTTTCATTTCAACACACACAGTCCATCCAGACAGTACATAGGTTAAAAGACAAACATTTTATAATGAAGGTATCAAAGACCTTTGTGTGCGCTGCAGAAGTGTAAAAGGGTCGCAACGCAGTGACTAATTTTGTTCACATCGGGATGTGAACAAAGCACTGATATTCTGCTACAACCCGAGGGCTTTTTATAATTTAAATTATAGATAGGAAAAAAACAATTAAATATTAAATGTGTGTACATTAATATAACTAAGATGTGTGAGATATTAAATAAATAAAATAAGACAAATATTGTGTATTTTTAGATAATAAGAGTTTGTGATAAGTAGTAAGCTACGTAAAAACAATTTGAAACCTAATAGTATAATTGAATGTCTATTTATCAATTAAATAGCAAAGATGACACACTGGCTCTGATTCCATTTTACATAGATAAAATTTAAGTTCAGAGCTTCCTTTTATTATAATTTAACCAGGAAAAGTAGACGACTAGAAATGTCATTTGACGTTTTTAAAATGATATTAAGTATATATATATATAGATATGTATAAACGCATATCACTAAAATATTAAAATAGTCAAAGTTTATGGATCGTCTGTTAAGTGTCAACTAATTTGACGTTCCTAAATGTAATTTTATCCAACAGAATCGACACCACTCTGTGGAAATTAATGAACTGCCAATACTCTGTAGGCGTTGAATTCAGTTAAGGTAGCTCTAATAAATACAAGCCTATTCGGACTGTAACAATTAAAAAAGAACTTTAATGTGCGAAGTTTAAGGTTAATTTGTGTTATTGTTGGAAAATAATTAAGCGCGTATAGGCGCTAATGGTGTTTCAATTGTGTCACTGTCACCTTGACACCTGTTCTATTGGTTTGATGGGTACAGCTATAGACTGTTATAATTAGCATGGTAATGATATAAAAAGGTTGATTAATTAGGTATAACAATAAATGAGTGAAGGAACTATGTTTTACAGGAAAGGGAAAAATTTAATGATACTATACTAAGCGGTCAATTAAATTTTGAATATTTATTACTTATAAATATTCAAAATTATACTGTTGATACTGTGCCATATAGCATTCGATATAGTTACAATGTGATATTAAAATATAAGACTAAATATTTTGATTGAAAAGTACATAAAAAAACATGATTAGACTAGTGCGCGTTAGCGGCACCAAAGTCAAAGTCAAAATGTCTTATTTAAATAGACTGATTTACTAAGTTCTTTTAAATCATCATAACAGGGAATATGTATGAGAAAAATAAACAAATGTAATTTAAGATAATAGTGATAACTTTAAGTGGGTAAATTGTCCCAGTTATAGAATTTAAATATGTACTAAATAAATGGTTAGTTTTAATTTTAATATAAATAATATTTTAAAAATTAGAACTAATACTAGTATGCATATTCCCAATTAACCCTACTACCGTTTCGACGAATTAGTAGCTGCAGAGAAGAAACGGCGCAAGAAACTCTCAGCCTTTAGTATTTATAATTACATTTACAAATCTCCAATGTCATAACATATTAGTATCACAAACATATACATGTTTTGTTTTACAGTGCAATCAAAAATCTATTTTTAAATAATGCCACCTGCTTACAGGCTTGGACAAACTCTGGATAAACTAGTCAGTCAGAAACTGCATATCAACCTTTAGTTACGGCATAGATATGTTTTTATCTTAACTAGTATCCATTTAAAATAAAATTTGTGCTATATAATAATAGTGTCATGTTAGTTAGTTCAAAATTCTTTTATTTCTATCACGTAAGATAAAATTATAGACCTTCAAATATTTGTCAACGAAAATTTCGCCATTGTTCTTAAGGTGGAACAGACTGATGTGCTGGTCTGTGAACCGATGCGTGCAACGGCAAATAATGTGGTTCTAATGTAGTTCAGTTCCGTTTGAAGGCTAGCGTTTCCTCAAAGAGATGATGTAAGACATGCGCACACGCATGTTTGAGGAAGCAAACTACAATTGATTGTAGAATGATTTCATTGATAGGCAATAAAAACGTGATTATTAAAAAACAACAGATGACTCTATTTGTACAGTTTTGTTTCGCTAAAACGTTTGTTAATTTTATCTCAGTTCTCTCGTGTTTGTATTTTAATAGCGTGATTTGAAACCACGTTTTTTGTATTAATTTTTTTAATATGTATGCACAGGCTTTTGAGTGCTTCCCTATATCATACTTTTATGTTATCTTTTGCTGATTTATTAAATAATTTCCTCGTGAAGAGAATAATTCACTATAATCTATATTTTGTTTTTTTTCTCTCTTTATAAGGTACCTAATATATGTGTGTACCCAAAATCTAGACCAGGTATTGGATATTTTAACACATACTCCTGTAACATTGTGCAGTGCTTCTGTTACACGTGATATAATCTCGACTGTTTTACCTAAGTAATTTGTAGGGCCGTATAATACTTCTGGAAGTACTTAGACTACGATACCAATTGTGTCGGAGTTAGGATTACAAATATTACAAAAATTTTATTCAGATTATGTATTATACATGTTATTTTTAAAAATTTTATGATACTTTTATCTTGGGAATTGCAAAGCCTTTGTAATACAAAAAAAAATTTTGCTCTATGAAAAACTCACTCAGGCGTATTATTGACATGGAAAACGGATCATTTTACCGTGACACTCAAGGAATGCGCGACTGTACCTCTTCTTTAGTCTATGAGAATACATCATAACATTATTATAAAAAAATAAACATCCTGCTCGCATTTGAATGTCAAGAAAATATATATGAGTAACGAATGTAATTGCGTCTATTAAAATTGTTACTCAGACATATTTAACTAAGTTTAATTTGATGTTATGAACGTGGATCGTAAAATAACCAAATATATTTCTAAAAGTAAACACTCAAAGATATATTTAAAGCTAGTACAAGGAAGGAATCATTGAAGGTTGTTACTTTGGCAATTATAACTTATATTAGTTAATCAATTTGTAACAATATTTTTTTACAGCCATGCAGGCACGAATCTTAAAACACATATATGTTGTCTTCCGGCCATCATGTGTTTTAAATAGGAAATTTGATTATAAATATAGTTAATAAATAATGCAATAATAACAAATATCATCCACTGTTAAAGGAAACCTGTTAAAAATGTATCAGAAAATTCGTTCTGTTTCCAGCTTATTTTATTAGCAAAATTATATCGCTTCTTCTTAGTACTAAACACTGTCACTTTGGACTGTTGCGTTTATTCTTGGCATGCAGAATTTTCATTGATTTATATTAAATACCAGTTATTATTAAAAAACTACTTCTCATAATTAGTTTTCTGACGTCATAAAGTCTATGACCTTTGCTTGATAAGAAGCAGATTTATTAAACTTTATTATAATTATTTCATTTATCTTACAATAATAATAATTCAATTAATTTTGTAAGTAGATACTTATTGTAATTTCGAAATAGTTAAATTAATTAACGTCCTAAACGCGCGTTTCAAATGCCAAATAACTCTGCTATGTAGATCTAGACACAAGTGGTGTAATTGTAAAAAGATACTATTATAAGGCTTGAATTTCAAGGACGAATTCAGGATTCCGCGTAGGGTAGGGACGTCGCGCGCGCAAAATACAAGTCTCAGTAATAGCGCGAATTGCATTATCGGCGCACGCGCACAATCGAACGATCGCACGCGACGTGAGATCTCGAGTTTCACGAAAAGTTTTTCTAACATCGACTTTTAATAATCTATTTCCTAATGGTGACTTTTTTGGTGATCAGCTTCTAAAGGATTCATGATATTTTTCTTCTCGATTTGTGCAGTGGCATTTTGACAGTTTTAGATAATTATCGCGAAAGGTGAATCGAGTAAGTGAATGCAACATCAATGCAAGGTGATTATTGGATAATAATAACAAGTAGTTTTCATATGACGATTTTTTGGCTGCTGACATTTATGAGACAACTATAAATATTTAATAAACTGCTGTATTCTTAAAGTTGTTTTTACAAATAATGGTCTTTAAGTACAGGAAATAACTTTTGCTTTAAGTTTAAGTTGAATTTTTTAAAGCTTTTTGTTATGTTCCTTACGTGAGTAAGGTAGCCAAAACTCATAGAAGGTTGAAGCGTTTTTTTTTGTGATCCGAATTCTACCTTCAAAATACTTTTACTTTCTTCTGATATAGTTTTGTTGGTCCTTATTAGAAGGACCGTCTCTAGACTATGGAAATGTTGCGTAATGCGGCGTTATCTCTGCCAGCATTATTTTTTTATCACAGTTCCAAACTAAACTAAATAATTATCGTGTTATCTTCCATAAATTTAAAATAATTTTTTCCCAATTGGCTGGTTCTGGTTAGAACTGTCAATCCAAAAACAAAAAATGTAAAGTGTAGCTAGTTTGTCAAATTGGGAGTTTCCCAACCATCAGTTTAACAGTCAATTTTTTGATTAAACGCGCCGGAAATAACTTAATACGGCCTGACGGTAATCAGTAGTGGACAATAACTAGCGCTGTATGCGACATACCTTATCCACTTCCATCAAATCCCAAAAAAAAAAATTCCCGCCTTTTAATCCTTTCCCGCCTTTTTCAAAGGAGTTGCTATTATAAGAGTTTAAAAGGTTTTTGAATGCAAGTGAAAAGTAAGTGCTATCGTATTAACAATAGATTCAATATATTGTGCAAAGCGTTAGTAAAGTATACGCCCATGTTTCTTTCCCGTCCTTGTAGCCCACACGACACCAAAATTAAATTGGTTATCATCAATAAAATTAGCTATACTTAAATGTATAATTAAATAGATAACGCAAGACGTTAAATATTTTGAAATAATAACATTTAAGGCTTTCGTTCTTTTGTATAGTGGGTGTTTGACAGTAAAACTTATAAGCATTTCGACATAAATATCAGTAAAAACCTTAGATTACCTACTTATTACAAAGTGTAAGGTTATTCCCCGACAAAATTAGAGCCTTCAAAGATTTCAATAGTATTGATTTCAATTATTTATCCTAAATATTTCTTAATTATTAATAAAGAGAATGGTAAAATATGATCAATTGTATTACTTTTGATTTCTTCAATACTATATACTCAATATCATAAACATATAGTCATAATATACGAAAAAGTGGTAAAGGAGTAAATATTTTACAAGATCTTTCTGGACCTAAGTAACTTATGAAATCCTGAAATATATTTTTATATTAAAAAAAATAAACTGTGGCACAACATTAAGTTAATAAATATTAAAATACAAAACCGTTAAGTTCCTTTACTGTTTTTAAATTTAAATTAGAATAAACTTCGTAGTATTGAGTTAATAGATAATGTTCGTTGAATGGACACGGCATGTCTAAATTATAAGTAGGTATACCGTTCAAACTGAATTGTAAAAGTTATTTGAGAATAAGGCTGGTCACGATCTATCCCCTTTTGCGAAACCATCTTATATAAGTAACTGACGGTAATAGTTATATTAATAAACAATTCTAAATTCTCACATAATCATATACACAGGATTTAAATAAATTGTGAACACTATTTTGGCTAATGAGTTTTTGAAGTTGACTCAATTTATTTTATAATATCATTTTTTTAAAATTTCAGTGCAATCTTGACATTTTAATATTAATTGTCAAATGTCACATACTCACACCTGTTATTAAGCCCAAGTAGAGCATCATTAAGAGCTTCTGTTATGGACACTAAAATACGAAGAAATATGGATAGCATATGTACATACATTACAGAAATAATCTAAATAAACATACAAACATCCGTAACGTAGTTATCATACAAATATCTGCACTACCGGGATCAGAACCTGTAACCTCTAGCTAAGTACACATGCCCTTCAATGCAATACTAGCTATGTAAAATGCCCAAAAAGGTATTTTCTTAAAAAAACAACATAACTAATCATAGCTGTATTTCTTTATTTGATTCTCTACAAAAAGTATCGTGATATATATTTACGCGATGCGTAAGTAGTTTTCTGACATAAATATTGTTTTTTAATCAATGTTACTTACAACATATTGATATGATAATTGTGTTTATTTTCCTTGAGTTATCTGTTCATGTCATCCCCTTTGCCCTCTTGTAGATTGTTCCAGAAAAACATGATCATATAAGTAATTAACTCTGACGCGTTATCGTAAAAACAAAGTCAGTTTAATCCTCGTTTTATTGTAAAGTATAAGAAACTTAAATAAAATAATTATTCGTCTTCAAAAAAGTGTAATTTTTCTCATCATTTTTTTTTCTATGTCACATGTCATTCATATTTCAACAATAAAATATTATTTTTAATCATTAAAGGAGTTCGTAACATAAAGGTTGCCACTTTCGTTGTGGAATTTAACATGTAAATATTAGTTTTTAATTGTCTTGAGGTTTCTGGGAGTATATAATATATTGGCTCAATTTTTAGTTTAGTTTTAAGATTTTTTTTATAAATTTTCAAAACGAAATATCCTATAATCTTGATGGATTCGAACCCAAGATATCTGGTTAATTAGCATGTATACTTAGTATTAGTTTCAATCATATCCACATGTTAATCTTGCGTTTAGCTGACAAATCAAGATATATAAAAAGCTGTGCTGTGCTGCTGTGGTTTACATATAATCAGATAACTGTTGAAAATCACGATAGAGGCAGTTCAGATAGATTAAAATTTGATACTAGGGATATTGAACAGTCAATGAGACGGCAGTCTTAATTTTAACTAATTCAGATTTTAAATTATCTACAAAACGTTATACGGTTCTGGACTAAATTTTAATGCCATAAAATACAATGTAATAGCATACAGATTATATAAATACAACAATACTATAAGAAAATATATACATACAACAGGTGGACTTATTGTTTATTAGTAATCAAAATAGCAATCTTAATAACAAATCAATGAACGAACTAAACTTGACAAAATTATTATATACCTATAGTTTCTATTGACATATCAATTAAAAACCTTAATAAAATAGTACCAATTATATTAATTAAAGTAATTGACAATTTTTTAAACATTAAAGTGTATAATAATCATGAAAATTAAAAACGAAAAACTACAATATACTTTATATACATATAATACACATATACTTTCAATATTTTAACTATTTAGAACCTATTTCACTTTAATCTCGGTAATCTCAAACGTTCTAGTTTTGTAACATTCATGAACGCAATGAAAACTTTAACTTTGACCTAATGACAATAATTACTATAGTTTGCCAATATCATTAAATATTGAGAAGGAACTGAGTTTGTTTATTTTGGGTTTCAATAATCTATTCATATATGGATGGTTTCACCTACGAGGTGTTAAATTTTAATATATTTCACATTAGGTAGGTATGTAAAATTCAACACTTCGTAGAAAACTCCCCGAAGGTACATTAGCTAGTATTACCCCAGTATCAGCGAGTACATATGTATTTCTGACTGACAGCTGTCGAATTAGAAAAATAACTAGTTCTATTTTCAAATGTCCGATGATCACAGAAAAAAACAAAATAGGCGGGAAAGCGGCAACCCGATCTTCATTTGTTTTTTCGAGTTCCAGCGTTTTACTAAGGCTTTACTATCGTACAGCAGCAAATTGTATTTCATGTATTTATTTTAACTATCCCTGTATTTGTAATGAAGAGCAGTTTTTAACTAGGGCTCTAGACTAGTTAAGTCCCTTGAATTATTGGGCATAAGCCTCTAAATTACTTACTCTCACTCCTAGGGTAACAATGTACTATTAAATGTTCCATATAAAAACAAGATAAGATAAGATAGGATAGGATAGGATAGGATAGGATAGGATAGGATAGGATAGGATAAGATAAGATAAATTTTATTGTGTTTTTGTGTAAAATAACTAGATCTTACAATTTCATGCATAAGTTACAACAGATTGCCATTTAATAAATAAGTAGGTAGGTAGGTAGCATAATAGTTGCTAGTTATTCGTAAACCTCAATTTCTGTCATTGTTTGATTAATTATTTTCTTCAACTAATTACCTTTTATCAAACAGTGATCAGCAGCTACTCAATTACCGTAAACCATTGTTGTATTTCGTGGTTGCGAGAGGAAATTATTTATATACAGTTGGATATTAAATATCAGTTGAAATTGAAAAATCACTCTAATTACTACTGCATAAAGTCGGTTGAAAGTTGCATTTTTACGCTTATTGTGCTGCTGACAGTACAGATAAGTTAAGATAACTTCGATATTTCCGTTGGAAAATAACTCTTATTACCATCACTTAAGAGACAGTTAAAGCTGGCTTTTTAGCCAGAATTTCGATTGTTTAGTTACTATCGTAAGTTATCACTAATTTAGTAGATAACATTAATATCCGTGAGAAATATAAAAATAATTGAAATTTTTATTTCAGGTGGCTTCAGTTATTTATACTTAGAGTGTCTTCTTCTCCTTTAGTAATAATCAAAGCAGTGGTTGGGTTTATATATTATATTACGATATTAACGTTTTATATAAAGACGTTTATATAAAGACCTTTTTAATTTGATTTAATTCGGACTTCTTAGTTCGAACTTCGAACCTGAATTTTTGATGAAAAATTTTAAGTCCATAGTTCTTTTTATCCATAGTTAAATTTCAGTGCATCCTTAATCAACGTTTTAAAATATTTGTAAAGACACTGTATAACGTCTAGTCTATAGTTTTATTAGCACTGTCTAAAGTTATTAGACAGGTCTAATAACTCTTAATCTTCTTCTTTTACACAAAGAGAGAAGGAGAAGTTCAGTATTAAAATTTAGAGTAATGCTGGATTTAAATTTTCCATCTATGGATGGTTTGGATGACAATTGAATTTTGACAAAAGATACGTGTGAAATATGATTATAGAAACCCAGCGTTAGACAGAATTTTCAGAATCAAGCCCTTAGTTTAATCATTATTTCCTTTTGTTTCAGTTCGGTGATGGTTGAGTCGTAATAATACCACATCTGTAACAGCGTTTGTGTGTGTGTGTCAAAATGGCTTTCGACCGATTACTTCATCTGTGTGCAGTACTCGCGCTATACTACATCGCTGCTGCGCCCGCGCAGGTGAGTTCGATATGATTTTTGTTAGAAAGTTTATTTATTGTTATTTTTTTAATAAAACATTTAAACAAATTAATGTACACTTACTTTTTAACTTAAGTTACACTTAAATATTTTTATATTAATTCAAAGTTTTTATAAAGCTATCTGATTAGAAAATCGGATATTATAAAGAGATCACACTAACAAAATGTTATCTCTTAATAAAATGAGATATTATTAAGAGATACATAAAACAGTTATTAAATAAAATATTGAAAATAGGCAACTACGGTAGAACCGGTTCGAAGGACCAAAACTCCAGTCAGTCTACAAGTTTGCTATTTCGTTTAGTCTGCCGAATGCATTTTTTTACTGTTTGATATCGATAAAACCTTACCATTTCCTCTTATAGATGTTTTGGTCTTTACAGGTTTGTAACAAACGATGCCTTTTTAAGATGATTGAAAATCTTCAAAGACGGTTATGGATGCAAGCTTTACTTAAAGTTAAAACTATGGGAAGATATTTTTTAAAGTCTTGTCCATAAAAAAATCCTGGATGATAACAGATCTTTAAAATAACTGGGTCATTTTGTTTAAATGCAAATTCTATAAATTTATACCAAAAAAATATATAAGGTACTTTGTTTGCATTTGAACTTAGTAAAATATCTGGCCATGTTAAAAAAAAAATCTAATTCAAATTCAATACTTTTAACCGTTTTGACCAATTGAAGGCAAACAGTTTGACAAACAGTCAGGCGCACTTTGGCCTTTTTTATACTTAAGTGATAATTTTTCCATTATGCCTGTTAATCTTCATACAATATAGATCTGCATACCGAATTAATAAGTATAGAGCATTAGAGGTGTGTCAGCTTAGAATTGAACCTGCGACCTATACAATAAGGTCGAGGTTGCATTCCACAAAAACAGATTAGTAGTATCTACTCTGTATTATATTCGCGATGCTTAAAACCGCTTCAATTATACAAAATTAAGAATAAGAAGACGAGGCCTTTTATGTATAATTTGGGCCCTAAGGCCAAAGAATAACCAAAATGTAACTAATTGGGTAGTATATGTAATTTAATTGGCATCTACCACTTACACCTGTCATTTGTCTGACAGTAATGATCATAAAGGTGTGTCTATTCATGGTAGGTACATATAGTATATAGCGATCACTATGACTCTCTGTTTACAGAATCTGTACAATATATTATTTGTCACACTCGCACTGATTATCTAGCCCAAATTAAGCATCGTTAAGAGCTTGTCTTATGAACTAGATAACGGAGAAAATTGACAGTAGTATTAATATCAGAAATATACGAGATACATATACAAATATCCTGCTAATTAAGAATTAATTGATACAATTATTGTTTAAGATGTTTCAAAGAATAGCGCGTTACAATAGTTTTATGATTTATAATTAATTAAACCTTTTTTTAATACGAAAATTATGAAATCCTAATTCATACACTGTTATTAATAATTGATTAAGTTATCACGAACCATAGGTCAATTAGTTTGAAACTGACACAAAGACTATAACTCAAAATATATTGTAAATTTAATAATAGTGACAAACCTTTGGTTTTATGATGAGTTTCTCTTTACATCTCTATATGTATTTGATTCATATTGTTACGGACTTTTGGACGGCGTTGCTGGCCGCTATTGTCTTTGACTAAACTGACTGATTTGACATGGGACAGGACTTGACACGTTTGATTGTACAGAAATTAGTTTGTTCGCGGCTTTGTTATTTTATGATTTTATTGTGATATTTAAAAAAATAGACCGTTAAGACCTGACGACGCCTTTTCCTCTTCACATATGATAGCTACCACATTCATGGTGCTGTCAGAGTACAACAGGTATAATTACAAAATAAGCACTTTCAGGGTCAGAGTCCAAAAAAGATAAATAATATACTAGAATAATCTTATGATTGTTATTATTCCATCGCTACTAAAGGCTGTGTTGTGATTTAGTAAAGTAATTTATATTTAATTAAACAAAATGCATTATTATTTACTTTATTTGGTTTCCAATCAAATTCTTTAAATAAATTCCAGTTTCCTCTTTCGTACTCAGAAGCGCGCTTGTCGATGTTCGGAAATATCAATTGTCTGTCTCCACATCATAATTACACTCAACATTATTCTCTTATGTCTAATAAAATATATTATTTACCGCAATAGTGGACGCAACGTGTTCCGTTGTATCAGCTGTTTTCAAAGATTGAAGAATCTTTATTTGAAAACAGTTGATACAAAGTAACTACATATCAACGTATTATGACGAGTAAGAAGTTACTATATATCAACAGATGCTGCAAAAGGTATTCTCGCCAGTAAAAAAAGGTTTTCTATTAACTTTCATATTTGTCATTTGCAATATTTCAATGGTTTAGTTTTAATAAAGATTTTTTTTAAGGAGAAGTTTCCTTAGTCAAAGCTAGATGGGAGCACGTCAGCAGCATCGCCTTGTTTGTCTGTCACTTATCTTATCTTGATGTAGGGCCAGGATTATTACTCCCGGAGCACGTCGACCCAATCGGGATCTTTTGTGCTTCCCTAATCCTACTGACCGCTGTCCTGGAATACCTCCAAGATGTACTTACTAAGTACACCCGGAGACAGCAGCCTTATATCTTCAGGTCTGGGATAGCCCAGTCCAAAGAGACCCATTCTTTTCCTAGCAAGAGCATCACAATTACATAGGATGTGTTCCATTTGTCCGATGTGCTCCCCACAGGCCCTACATAGAGGCGATCCAACAAGTTTCATCTTGAACTGTCACTTGGTTATTGTAGTTCATTCTCTATGCGAAGATCTTCATCAATACGAAATTTGAATGCAACCGACCCAAAAAGTGGTACCTATACGTTTTTGAACACAAAGTAAATTATAAAAATATATACATTTGACGCAGATTTCTGGTAAACATGACATACTTGTCGAAATGTGAAAACAATATTCAACCATAAAAGTCTATCAAATCTCTTTTATTCATAATATAATAAAATGACGTTTGTAAATCGTCTTTTTCACGAAGTTACTCTGTTTTATTAATAAGATATATTTTTATCCATTAATAAGGTATCACAATCTCCAGTACCTTACATTAAAGCTAAACACAGCTGGAGGCTACCCATAAATGTAATCAACATGAGAAAGGTATCAAATGTTAATGGTTGCCGAAGATTTGTATGTCTGTCTGCAGTTTATGTTCCGTTGTGACACAGTGCTGTGGCGTATGCGCAGTAATCATTACTGTCTGTAGAGACAGAGTGCAATAGCTGTAACATCATAATTTATTAAAGCGATATTAATGACGGACTTGATATAACACGTTTCATTTTAAATATCGATATAGAGAAAAATCGTAAATTAAGAAGATTCTCTACTAGTAATGTAGAGAATCTTTTTGTATATCACAGATATACAAAAACATAAACAAAACATTGATTTAACGGCAGAACTGTTTAATAATTTAAACGTCACAAGAATAAACACCATGTGAACTCTTTTTAGATCAGAAAACCTGCTATGGAACATTTTATATCACAATTGAGCGTGTAATATATAATGATGTACGAGTTTATACGAAAACTCTAGTACCCTAAAAACTTATTCGATTATCAGTCTGTGTTATATACTATTATGGTCAGGAATGAATGCGAAAGAAATACCTAAAACATTTTAAATGTTAAATTTATGATAACTTGAAGCAAACTAAGTTAATAAGCAACGTACTTACGTTTATTACATAAATGTCTCCATTAAATAATGAGTCTAATTATGAATTTATAGTCGCATAAAAAAGGTTAAGCTCCCCAAAGGGATTAAGCATTACCGCTGTATAGAACAGTTGTTACTCAGATAAATGCCAAAACTTACAAAATACCAAGCCGTCACGATCTAATTTTCGAGTAGCGAGATGATCTGCGATTGACAAAGAATCTATTTCAAAACGACACACCGATGTATCGATTGTTGATTGCATAAAGTATGCGGTTCGATTGTAGATTCGATTATTGCTAATTTGATGCGATAACCTAACATGACATAGAGCTAAGACGAATTGGTTATGTAAAGAATAATTGTTTTGACATTTCTGTCAAAAAAATAAATTCCTGTTTTCTACAATGTTGTTTAACTAGTATTGCAATAGATCATAGAAACGTCTTGGAATGTTTGAATCATGACCTTCCTTGCAACTTGTCTTCACATCAAAATCTTTAATCTTCAAGTTTTTAATATTGACTGATAATTGCTCGGTAGTGACCCTTCCCATTAGATGTGGATCATCTCTAGGCATGTCAGTGTCATAAGCAAAATCGTATTTTAAGAACACTTCTTTTAAGTCTAAATTTAGTATAATATGTTTAAAGTGTTGAGCCTGCGTCAGCGTGGTCAGCAGTGAAGCAACCTACTTACGGCGGAACTGCTCCAACATGCATTGACTGCATTTAATATTACAAGAGATACAAAAGCCTATCAATGTGTACAGTAATAAAAATTAACAAAGTAAGAATAAACAAGATTTCCACCGTCCATGTCACTTTACTTCCACCTCTCCGCTGACGTCTGCCAAGGGTACTCCTTACTTTGTGACTGCTTGTAACGTTACGGTCGATGTGAGGTGAGACTGGGGTAATAAGGAACCTAATCATATCACTATATGTTTTATTTGGTAAAGTAAATGCACGCGCTAACAAAACCCAAAAAAAATATGAAACTGAACAATCACCCCTTTACTGTAGCGACGTCTACTTTACGTACTAAGAGATTTAGTGACTCCTTTCTCTGTCGCACAAATAGAGCATGGAATTCCTTGCCAGCACACGTATTCCCTCCTTCTTATAACATGGGTTCCTTTAAAAGAGGCGTGAAAAAGCACTTTTTGGGCCAGCAAGGTGAGGGTGGCTAGGGCAGTATATCACATGCTTCACTAGCTATCTTCACATGTGGACTCTTCTACTGCTTATCATCAGGTAGTGTCGAGTCATTTGCTGAGCTTTTTATAAAAAAAAATACATATACAGAAGAAATAATAACTTTAAAAGAGATTAAATCAAAAAAAAATTAAATATGTCAAGATTTTGAATTTTGTGTTTGATGATTTGAATAAATTAAGATTACCTCTAATTAATGGATGTAGATTTAATACAATTGATGAATATCGAACAAACGATTTTCATAACGTACCTCGATATATCAAGCAAAAGCTGACTTACAAAAAAACTCGAAAGTGTATCAGACGTGCGCCTGCGAGGCATACAAATAGCACAACTGTCTGGCATAAACAATTAAAATGTCGAAACACGAGGAACCAAGCGGTCATTGTTTTAAAAGTTCCACTGCAGTAATTGTCTGCAATGTTACACAACATGAGATTTGTGGATGAAGCAGAATGACCAATGCAAATACATAATACTTATAAGCTCTGAAACATTTATAATTTATTAATGGCTTTGTAGGTAACAGTTAATTTCATGGATAGGTTTGTAAAGATTTGTTGTAGCGTGTCGTAGTTTTCAATGACTAATAAAATTTGAGATTATTATTTCATAATTCATGGAAACATTGGTAAAATTAGGTAGAAATACTTGTTAAGTACCACGCGGACGAGTGTCATGGGCATTTATAGTCTAGACTAGTCAAAAAATTGACTATTAACTAGACAATCTTGAAACAGACTAGGCCAATAACGAGAACACAGATATCAATAAAAAAATATTAAAGGCATTGGTGTTTGGCATCGATTGACGGAGGGAAGGAGTATCCAATATTAACCAGAGCGAGCTAACTTGATTGTTTTTCGTAAACTTCGAACACGTCAGCTAAGTTGGGCGATCTACGCCCTACGTTTCCGTAAATTTATAATTGTCCTATTCCAAAATTGTATTTGATAAATGATATTTAAATACCTGTCGTTAAAGCCTACATACAACTCATAAGGCGTTCATAATCATAATCTGTTATATAATCACAATTTTCGTCACTGGCTTCGAAGTTCAAGGGCGCTTCGGACAGTCTCTTAGACACAAAACATAAATATGTAACGTACGCGAAATATTAACATAGATTAATATTCTTCAAGAATATTAATTTGGTGGTTTAATTCAGAAGTCTTACGGCTTGGTGGGTGTGCGGTGGGCAGTAGTTTTGTGATTGTCAAATAGGTGTCCTTGTGAAAATCTTAAGTTGTGTGTTCGTGAGTCATTATTGTTTCTTCTATTGCAAATCACACTTAACCCCAGCTTTCTTTTTGTTTCATAAATAAGTATATGAAAGTATTTTATTTTTGGATTTAAGGCTGGAGAAATACTCGTTGGTATTAAGTTTATGAAAAACATTAAGTACAGTTCTGTTTTGATTAATTTGCTTATACATTCATACAACTTCTTAAACGTTACGATTTAAAATATATCTTACTTTTTTATTATTTCTGAAACCACATCTCTTTAGTAGTCTGTGATTATATATATTTTAGTAGATATATGTTTATATAATTATGTAGTATGTAGTGTATACATGCTATCATTAAGTAAGTACCTATGTATTATATATTTAATATTTGTATGTCATATATTTTACCATGTATGTATTCGTTATACGTCGCCAACTTTTTTATCTTTAACCGAACCATCCTAAGGTTATTTGGAAGAGATCTTTGAACAAAATTAGGTATGCGTTTTTTGTTTTCTCCTATGAATTGGCTAATGTACAATAAAGATATATTCTATTCTATTCTATTCTTCTTTCTTATTCTTTTTTAAGTGGTTTTGGTTATTGGTGAGACAACGGGAGTTAAATGATAGCTATTGCTTAATATATACATTTAATTGTTGAGATGTCCAAAATAATTTATTAGTCTTAATCCACCTTCTTGTTACTGTAACAACTAAAATAATATTAAGTTTAATTTTATTGTAATTTATAAATCCTTAGAATTAAACTATAAGTACATTAGAGGGAACGTTGTGTCAGAGTTTAAGTCTGGAAAGGATGTTACGAAGTCACTCAAGGGCGTAACTCTGATAGCGGCATAGTGATGATAGTAACTGTACCAGGGATCAAGGAGTAGCCTCAATACGGAGAATATTATATATATTATAATTGTTTGAAATTGATAATGAAATCAAAATATATAATTAATTTAAAAAGCCTTTTGTTTAATGATAATGTGTCTAAATACACGCTATAATGATGACACTTACTTTTGACAAGATACAGAGAAAAATCTAATATTAAATTTCTTAGTAAAATGTGTGACTGATTTGATATTTTCCATAACCATTGCTTTGTCTAAATTAACTTACACAGGCTTTATAAATACCGACTTTTCACAACAGCTTTGTAAACTACTGTACGACAGCGTCGTTTGCTATAACTACTAGCTGAATTTAAATTAATATTACGATAACATAGGCTAACATAGTCTTAGGTGAAAATTTAAATATTGCATTTGAATAAACAATTTCATATTTGCTATCTACCAATGAGCTTAGCAAGATATGATTAATTTTTTTTTGTAAAAATATGACCACGGAGAGGGCTGTAAGTCCGTAATCCTTAGCTTGTGAGATTTAGTTTGTGCTACTTCCCAATGTACAATATTAAATTACTTTCCATTGCCTAGTGTCCAACACACGATAACGGTACTTAATTTGTACAAGATAAAGCACATGATAAGAATTTATTATTATTAATATGAATATCAATTTCACACCCCATGCGGTCCCGAAGACGAATCATAACAGTCGGATATTTCACCTATATAGTTTAGCAATGTGACCTATGTATGATGAACTTAAACTTTCAAGGTTCTGTTCACTAGTAGCTTGAAAGAAGCGTATTCGTGGGAATGCTGCGGTATGGAAGTAAGTGATCCGTGAATTGGCCGCATCAACGCCCACATTTGTCAAACTAGTTGGTAGTACCAAGGTAGCACGTTCTAAGAAGATTACGTCGGGTATCTTCTACTTGAATTCATTTATTCGTTCTAAGTATTATTTATAGTCTTCTCAAAGGCCATGACTGACAGATTAGCATCGGGAGCCGGAGAATATTTTGTCAACATCGAAATACCATTTTCTCGTGTGTAGTCTGTAGACTATACTACCCCGTACTACCTAATTCGTTTTCTTCTATGCTGACAGTCTCCCTGAATTGGCGTCTGTTACCCCGGTTTTGCATTGAAGCGTATAGGGCTGGTTCACTCAAGCCAACCTAGTTCCTCCACGAAGGCATTCAACGTTTTGAAGTCGCCAGATTCCTACAGGAGCCTAACCGGGAAACCCACGTAGGTTGACCAGTAATTTGCTATTCCATTAGATTCCTGGAGAACGTAAGACTATTTTGTCTGTTTCCATACAAGCTCTGCATAGGGGACTGTTCGTGGTACCTAGATTGAAAAATGTCTGTTAAAATTGCGATTATTAGTCAGAGTTAGTCTTCTTAGCTGTAATAGGGCTTTGGAAAGAACAAGTTCAATTCGGGGTGAAGCGAGTCTAGCCTGCTCCAGAGTGTTTCAGTGTTTTTGATAGGAGTATCTGATATGTTGACGTATTCAACACTTGAACAAACTTTGATGGGAGTATTTGATATGTTGACCAATTCTATATTTAACTTTGAGATAAGGTAAAAAATGTGCATGCCCGATAGGTTTCATGCTGACCCTCGTCTTTGCTCCTTGCGCCACAGTATCACCTAACTTCAACTGTATATATCAAGTAAAATGTCATTTCAACGAAGAAAAGTCCAGTTCGTTTCCGAAAAGAACAGGCAAGAAACACAGAAAGGTTGTAGCAATACCAAATTATTAAATAATACACTATCGTATCTTTTGCTCCATTTAGGTCATTATTTTAGAAACCAATGAAATTATCTCTACCTGATGCACTCTTAATGAAATACGATGGTTTATGTTTACTGAAACAGTATTAGAACACCTTCAGATGAAATAATTTAAATTTTTGCGGATATACCTTAAAAACAAAGGTCATTTTCTCTTGTAGTCTACATAAATTTACAAATTAAATTAAGTTTTTATTTAAGCAGGTTACAATTAGCGGGCCTCTATTTAAAATAAAGTTACATACACTCAGTCTAAATCTGCATACACACAGAGTGCATCAAAACAAATCGATGCTCAGTTGATCACGATTTAGGCATATTATTAAGTAACCATCACTCAGTAATTTGTAATATCTTTTATTACTTGAAAATCATACACTAGGAGTAGTTAAGAAATATTTAATGCAAATGTTTATCGACTTATCGAGTTGTGGCTGGATCTATCTTGAAGAGATTATGAGCTACTGATTGCCAGTTTCATGGAATAAATTTTATTATGTTTCGTTTCTATGCTTTAATTTATAAACATCTTGTATAAGATTAAATTTTGTTCAATCGCTCTGGTTTTGACAAAGAAAATCAACCAACTGTTTCGAACTGTTCCGTGTGTTATATATGAGCCTCTGTCCTGATCATCTATATTAATAAATATAAGGACATTACTGTCATTTGGTTACAATAGCAATTCTATGTTTATCTTCTTCCTATGGAGTAAATAAAACATGTTATATTTACATTAATATATGATTTATTATTCAACACCGTGCTTCGGAAGGAACGTTGATGTCGGGTGTTACGGCAACCGCTTTCCCCCACCAAATTGCAATTCGTGAGTGAGGTGGTATTATAGGTTAAACTCCTCACGTATTTCTCCTATGTATTAAGGCCTGTGCCCAGAAGTGGGACTTATATATGTGATGATGATGAGGTTAAATTTAACTCTAATAGTTGTACGATATTTAGTTCAGATTATGTCTGGGCAGCAACTCAGAGCAGTAATTATGTTTAGAATAATGTGTTTGTAATCTAGCAAAAATCATTATTTATCTATTTCTTTGGTTAAAATATCATTTGTGCAAATAATACAACGACAGACGTTTGCTAAACTTTTCATGTTGAGAGTGAATGATGTACATAGTATCAACATAGCTACTGTCATTAAATTTATTAAAAATTATAAATTTTAATGACTTAGCTTTATTGTCACTTAATTGGTTTCGCAGTCACTATTGCAGAGGTATCTGTCACTTCATATCAAGTAACGCTGATAAAAAATCGCTTCGAAATTACATGATTTTGGTCTTATTGCGTCGGAATAACTAAATGTGATGATGATCAGAGAATTGCCGCTAGAAATTAACCAATACCCTTCTATGAGTATTTCTTTCAGTACATAATATACTGACCATTCATCTATCTAATTTAATATTATCCACTTTAAAATCAACTAAGTAAAACCAAAAAAGTTTTTTTTCATTATACATGGACATAATTCATTACTGTTACCAGATGTAGCTAAAATATACACATTATAATTACTCTAAATTTAATTTATTCAAAAATAAACAAATGTATTGCATATATTTTATTTTATTACTTATCAGAATAAGGATATAACAGAACATAATAAATGCTGATTGAAGTTAGTAATGCAAATATTGCAAAATTTGACGCACAAGCACAAGCCATTTGTTTATAAATTTACAAATCAAAAATAGATTACTATTTAAAATTTTATATATTGTTAAAAGAATCGGTATGGTTGAACTATGTATTCTGTTAAATATGACACTTAGTCATATCTCAAGAAATATACACATTGCAAGACTTTTGTTAGCCAACAAAAAAACAGAAAATGTAAATTCACACAAACATGTATTATAATGCAAATGCTTATCGGTTTTTTCGTCGGTAAAAAACTTTAGTTAGAGATCAAAGTTATCTAAAATTGCTATCGATTAGCGGTATTGATTCGTGACCTAAATGTTATTCACTTAACTTGATTGTTCTAATAGATATCACAATCTTAAGTATCATTAAACTCGAAAGAGCATCTGATATGTTATATAATAAAGCGTTTTTCTCGTGTTTAGATAACTTTAAATTTTGGGATTGATATTGTGAGATTTATATAAAGAGACTTTTCCCACGTATAATATCCTTAAAATATTGAGTACCTTCTTCGGCTACTATAAATAATAAGATAAATTAACAACACAAAAATATCCTCGTGATGAAAAGAGAAAGAAAATAAAGAGAGAAAAAACTGAAGATGCTTTATTGACCAGGAGAACAAGGCACGATGGACTATGACGCAATGAATATTAAATTAAAAGCAATATACGTAAAAATTTGATCTAATTTTATGGATAGTTACTTAAAATAGAAACAAGATATCGCTAATAGTAATGGAGGTTTTAATAATGAGGTTTTGGACCCGAAACGAGCATCTGTTAAATGCTCATATGACGAAGAGGTTACGAAACAGTTACGACCTTGACACCTGTCACCACAAGGAACTAATTAGCGTCTAAATATTATACGACGATCTTTTGCTCGGCGCACGCGAATTGCCAGTCCAGATTGTAAATTTTGTAGTAGTTTGACCTTGGGTACTCTCAGGACATCAAATCATGTAATCTCTGACCTTATTTGGATGGAGAAGTGACCAATGCGAGTCGTGAATCATCGGATATAAGTCGGCCTACGGATTTCACTATAAATGTATTTGATGTATGGCTTCAGCTATGTATGTAGGTAATGTGCTTGAGAGAAAGATTAATGGATTTTGGGTATCGTGGCTGAATAATCAAAGCAAATGGATTTCTTGGTTACTTTTTAATAAAATTAGCTCCAAGTTTTTAAATGACGATATAGGAACCCCCAGTTTGGATATTTTAGCTTTCAGTATTAAGTACAAGAGGCAGTACATTTGTACAAACTACTTCGAATTTATTGTCGCGGAAGCCGCGTTGCTTACTCTCCCATTGTAACCTATAGTAACCAGAAATAAAGTCTTGTAACCAGAAATAAAGTCTAAAATCTGAATGGCGAAGCTTATTGTATTTGTGGTTAGTTCACCCTATCACTCAAATAATAGTATAGGGTGAGAGAGACAGAAGATCGAGCGAGGCACTATACTTTATTCAGTCCCATTACATGTAACATCAAACGTCATATTTGTACTAGAACTTCAAACGTATTGCCAAACTTCAATAGGTCTACCTCGCCTCATTAGAAGTGGGACATTGTAATAGCTCAGCTCAAAAAGAGGGTATTTTTACAAACTCGTTGTTTCTTCGTTAACTATACATGTCATTTTTTATGTATTTGTTGGTATGCTTGATGTAATATGTTCTAAACTTGTTCCTAGAGTCTTCGTAGTTTGAAATCATAGTAGAGACTATTTTGTTACCACTAGGTGAACTATTGACAAACAACGAATACAATAAGCTTCGCCGTTCAGATTTTAGACTTTATTTCTGTTGTAATAAGATGTGATTTGTAGTCAATTTGTGCAATATGTATTTATGCATATGTCACGATATTTGAAGAATGTTAGCAATACAAAGTCTTTTGATATACAAAGTTATTCGTATGACATCATTATATTGGCAGCTGTATCTACCAAAAATGGTAAAGCTATTTGAAAGTCGTGGAATAATTATTAATGTTTAAATATATGAATACTTATTGTTTGCCTGAACTAGGACATTTTAAGACAGCGCTTAGTTATATTGAGAAAAGAGATGATTTCCCGCCGTGCTTGATTGGGCAGTTTTAGTCAGTATTCCCAATGCCCGCTGCACAATGGCGCTGAACCGAGAATGGGTCTCAAGAGACGTACCCGCCGGTTAGCCAGTGGCCGGTAGATCCGTAATCAGTTTTATCCATTCGTAACTATCTAAATTCAAATTCAGCAACAAATGTTTTTCTCCTAAACCTAATGCATAAGAGTGGCATACGCAATCAAAGCTTAAACCATAGATAATAGATATACCAGTTTCTTAAACAATAGGTTACAGAGATAATCCAATGACAAGACATGTCGCGTGCTAAGCGGGTAAATGCTGCGCTTACGACGGATCAACATAAATAACATCATTAGATCTCAGATTACGACCAAATAGAGGTTACATTTTGTTCTGCTGACAGTTAAACCACCGTCAACCTTAACCCACTGATGAAAGTAAAATTCTAATTTTAAAAACATATAAAGCTAACTGGCGTACATACTATGTCCAAAACAATACCTACTATTGGGTTCCGCTAAATACAAATACGGTGCATATAAAGGTAGCAAAAATTACCATATGGTACCGACGATAGTAACTGGATTCAATTAAAATAACAAAACATTGACAAATTTAATAAAAACATTTTATTTATATTATATTAAGAAGTTGCAACAGATATACATTATAATATAAATTATAATGAACTATAGCTAAAACGCAATAAAGCAGTTAGTCACGAACACATGGTCAAGCATGATTTCAGAAATATTTGACTGATTGTAAATTTTGTAGTTCAAAGTAGATTATATGATGAAAAAAGTATGCCAAATTTTACTAAAACCAAACCTCGAATTTTGTAAATAAAGTCGTTATTCGCCTGAATTTCGCTTGGTAATTTAAGACGAAGAAACTTCGTGATCAAAATGATTGATTAATGGAATCTCCTTCGTAAAAGACACATAGATTGTACAGAAAGAATACAAGTTATTCATGAAAGCAAACTGGATCTGAATAAAAACTAACCGTAAATGAATCACTAGCGAGGTTACGCGACGTTTCCTTCACTGCTCTTGTATAATGGGAAGTGATCATATGGATTCAGTTCCTTTTATTGCCTTTGGTATGAATCATAGTAGCCAATAACCTAGTTTTATCTAGAAAGGAAGTAAACCTGTTCAGTACAAATCATAGAAATACTGGTCGACTAATTCGATAATTACTACAACTATCAAATTCTTCTGCTCTGTAAGTTTTCCAACAGCATGGGTTGATTTCTTACTTATAGTATCTATAAGAAAAAGGAGGTTTGATTTTATGTCAAAATAGTGTCAAACAACTAGACCAGGTAAGATTGGTCCCGAAACACATAGAACTGCTTCACATAGAAAGGCTGGAGTAGAAAAGGAATACTACTACAAGAGTGCGCTTGCAATGTCGAAATTTTTTAACAAAAGATGCCAGACTACCTATTTAGAGAACTGCAAGTATTTAAAGATCCTGTGTCCTTAAACTATTCTAAAAATAACTAATTGAAACATTCTTTTGTTATCTTAAGAAATGAGTTGCTAATTAAATATCTGTCATGATTGTCTGAAATTGTGGAAAATTAATAGGCCTGCAGGTCTGTTAATTTAGTTCGTTGTTATATATATTCCTAAAAACAAGTTTTGTATCTATATTCCTACTGTTATTGTTGTAGTTTGTGATATAGGTGCCTTTACCTCATTTACCTCTGGTAGATAAGTAATACCGCACTCTAATTCGTCGTAAGCAGTAAATGTCGGCTTTCTGTCTGTAGGCTATCATATCAAGGATTTCTTAATCAGTTGGTACTGCGCTGTCCGCTTTCAGGGGCTTCCCTCGAACTTTACCACAGGTCTTAGACATGATGCATTGCGATGCTCGCAATCGAATCCCAAAATGATAAATTTATTGGATTTGACAATTAAGCTTGATAACTCAGCGAGAACTAATGTCAAACCCATACGTTGCAATAAGATACATTTTTATTTAGCAATTCAAATGCAAATGCTCGATCGAGTCCTAAGTGGGTAGGTATACCATTCTATGAGTCCTGCCCACTACCACTGAAGACTCGTAATTCTCTGGGTTATGCTAGGCAACACTACTTCTCGTGTGGATCTCATCATTCCTGATTCGATCATGCAGAGGAACTCTGAGCATATTCCTCTCTTATGCCCTTTGGTGGCCTATGAGCCTTCTTATGAGGCCTATTGTAAGCGGCTACATTATATTTGCAATGTAATTGTGAAATGTTAGTCTGCTAAATATATCAGGTCAAAAAAGTTGTAACTATCTCGATAATATTCACCCTTTTACTAATAGTCAAGTTTGATATTAGAACTAGGCCGATGTACCGGTTGTTGCCGCAGCCGCTTTCGTCCACTAAGCCGCATTGGGTCGGCATGATGGTGTTGTCTCTGACGGTGATGCCATTCTATAGGACGTATATAGTCTGTTCATGATGACGGTGACTCGAATAGATACTGCGATTGTTTCCTCAATTTTGTAAATAATTAATGACTTTTCAAAGAACTCTATGTGAACTGACTTTATTAGGTTTATCGGAAAACGTTTGTATTGTATCTTTAATGAATACTTCGGAATAGTTCCCTTTACTAGATAACTGTATAATTTACCTCTATACAATAGAACATGGTTTGTAAACCAGTGTAGATTAGATCTAGATATCTAGATAGATCGAAAGTAACTGGGTCTTACTTAACATAGAAAGGGGGAACTTACGCTCAACGCGTAATCAGCTGCAGAATGGTTCGCTGGTGTAGAACAGTCAACAGTCGGATAAAATACGCCATATAGCTCACTCAAACGTAAGTACGTTGTGCAGCGGGCTTGTCGCTATGGAACTGTTCGATATGATGCCAACAGCTTCATTCGAACATCGCACAGCTCGCCATCAGGTGGAAGTCTACTACCACACTTTAGAAATGAAGTAGTCTCACACTGTACGATTTCAGAGAAATCATCTCCCACGAACGCTGAGTTTGTGGAACGAACTTCCTCCAGAGGTTTTCCCAACAGCCTACAGTATGAGGTCCTTCAAGAAAGGTGTGAAAATGTTTCTTCAGTGACGGCAACGCGTTAGTGATGCTCTGGTGTTCAGTGTCCATCAGGTTGGCTGCATGCTTATTAGCTGCCTTTATTTTATAAAAATGCAAGCACAAGTTGCTGAGCCTTAACACAGAAAGTTAAAAGAAAAAGAAGTGGAGGTGGTACCCTGGTGGCGTCAGGGAAGATCTGTGGTTATCTTTAAACGGAGTTCTTAATGACAACCATTCATATTGACTGATATCAGTGATTCGATGAATAAGTAATATCCAAAAAAGCAGTTATTATAAATACCGCAATTCAAAATTAGTTTCCATATTATATACATTTACTAAACTCCACGACCTTAGTAAGCCCCAAATATTGACTTGTATAAAAAAGTAAAAAATAACAATTACTCTTTTCATACCTCTGCTAAAAGGATCAAATATCAACAACTAAGAAAAACAAAATCAAACTAAAATAAATCTCATTAAATATACTTTAAGCTTATATACCATAAGCTCCTATTTTATATTAACAGATATAGAACATTTCAAAACTGTTGAGGTAGGTAGATGCTTTTGACACATTACATTGTTATCTTTATAATCTTCTAAAATATATAATAGGATTACGTGGGAGAAGAATTAAGACAATACTTAATGTTTGCCACACAAAATTAAACATCAAGTAAAATAATTGGACTGACAATTCTGTAACTGCGTTTGTTACGTAAGTTGACTTAACAGTACATAATAACTATAAATTTTGATAATGTTTGTGAACATTTATAGTTTTATGGCCAATGCGATCCAAACTGTAGCATTGCAGATTTGGAAAGGTGGAGGTGGCAAAGGCAGTGTGTCGCATTCTGCACTCATTATAAGAGATTATAAGGCTTATTTTTTTATAGATTGGGTAGTTCTCTAAATGTTGTTTATATATATAATGTGTAAAACAATAAGACATCAAATTAAAATACCAGCTTTTGTAATACACAGAAACGTTTTGAAATAAGCTTACCAATGCTAGTTAATTTACAATTTCGTAACATTTCTGTAAACCTTAACAATGCATGTTCATGTTTATGTAAAACTGTCTCCATACTGTATGCAAATACATGCCTAGTTTAATTAATGTCATCATATTATATCATCATCAGAAAGACAAGCAACGTCTTTTTCTTTAATCTATTTTTAATTAGGAACTTTTATGTTAAAGATATGTCAGTTCCATCATTACCTAATCCTTATAATCTAACACATATTTATATAGGAAGACCTTTAAATAATGTTAATCACACAGAGAGGCAGTCACCGACGATCTAGTTTCTTTATCATTTCGCAAACTTTGAAAGCAGCTTTAGATGTTGGTTCTGTCAAAATTTGCTGAACAACACCAACATCATACGATTTTAAGTTTAAACTGGTCATCAATGCTTGACGCTCTGATTGATTTCTCAGACATTCTATCAATAAGTGATACACATCTTCGATTACTCCGCATGTTTCACAATTAGGAGATTCCTTCTTTTTTATTATATTTATAAACTTATTTGATGGAAAATGACCTGAACGTAGTCTGTGGAGCAATATAATTTGAGATCTGCTAGCAACGTCTTAATAAACATCTTAGTAAGTGGCAGACATTGATATTTTTAACGTAAATTTCCCTCGGTATAAGAGGTGCCGACCTCTTTTCGTAACTAACCATGCATCATTATTCTTAAACCTACCATTAATATTATTTGTATTGGTAATAATTTTACCGTGTGCCTATATAATAAATAAATAAATGTCTCAAGTATAACATAATTTATTGTTGAAAAAATTCATGACGTTCAAAGATATATAAATATAAAATAAACAAAACATTGGGTATGTAACATTTCCCCATAACCGCCAAGCATGGGTATTTTGCAACCACCTTTGTTCTAAATTACGAAAGCCTCGAAGCGAGGATTCCCGCAGAGATAGCCATGAACAATGGGACATGAAAGACCTACAATGGAGCGTTGTCTGCAGAATTGTATGTTGAATCTATGAAACAGGAGAACTAGATATTCATTATTGGAGTAAAGAAATCAATAACTCACAAACAAACCTCATTCTGACATTAAATCCGACTTCAAAACACGAAAAATGTAAAAATAATTTTATTTAAGAAGTAATGCAATATAATAGCATTTTTTGAAGTCCGTGCTTCAGTTTCTGTTGTTAAGGTAAACAGCACATACTCAAAAAAAAATTGTATATAAATAAATAATAATCTTCTTAAATTAAATTATTTTGACCTTTTTGTATGTGAAGTCGGATTTAAGTTTGGTTTAAATCCTTTTTTACAATTTTCGTCTGTTTGTCGTTGGTTAAAAATATTGAATAGCTTCAGAAAAAACATGAAGCATGTAATTCATGACATACACTTTTAAAGGTTGCCCTCGATTTCCCTGGGTTCTGAACATCGATCCCGACTTGTTAATAATCGGTCGGCTAACGAGTATAATCTATCGAATCAAAAAAGAAACTTTGAAAATTGGTTCTCCATTGACAGATAAGTCGCTGAATATACAAAGAGATTTATGAAGTCTGTTAAAAATTGGTGAACAATTTGGCGCAAGCCGTAAGTCCGTTTTGCCGATTTTGTTTTATTTTATAGATTAAATCTATAAACATCAAAAACATCGTTATTTTAACCTTCAATAATGCCTAGTTATTAGCATCCACATCGACAATGATTGTTTTTTTTTTTCTTGTAATAAAAACTAAAAGTCTCAAGTCGTTATAGGGTACTGAATTCATCTGATTCCGTATACAACAAGCTTATCGTGACTTCTTTTGCATATACCTCTTGATGATTTAAGATGTCCCTAAATGGAAATGGTATGCCAACTAGTTTCAAAAAATATTTGCTAATAAATCTATATAATACGTCAGTTCGTCTTCATTTGGTATCCATTACCAAAATTAGTTCATAAACAAGTAATACTAGTAGTTTTCTTCTATATCGGAGCGTAATTCTAAATGAATTGATGAACTTTTACGAAAATTATAAACCGGATAAATTAGAAAAACTTAATATTGTTGGTAACTAGTACTGGCAGTTTATTAATGGGGTACACTGATAAATCGGTGGCGGTTCTGCTGACATTCATTCAAACTTCAATTAAGTTAGTTGATTTTCCTCCAGTACAAAAAAGGCAGGATGATTAGAAGGAATATCATGTTACTTTTGACTTATTTTAATCGGCCAGTTTTTGGTGCGCGTTTAAATAAGGCAAATATGCTTTTAAAGCGCTATTTTAGAAAGTCAAATGCAGTCAAATTTCAGAATAACGAATACCGAAGTAACGAAATTTCCAGTAAAACGTAACTGTAATTTGTCCCCGATAATCTTTCATACAAAATGTACTGAGCCAAAATTCATTATAGCGAAGCTGATCTTAGAATAACGAGTTTTTTTTTCAAAATTTCAGAATGATGGTTCAATTTTAGACAAAAATTTCAATGAATTCAGTTTGTTTTTGCAACTAAGCGGTATAGCATATTTATAAGTGATTGCGTAACATACGGTTCACAAGTAATAATCATAATAATTTTGGTTTTTACATCGGTACCTACTAACACATCTTTGGTATTTTGTTCTCTGAAACTTTTTTTCTAAAACATTGTTTTTACATTTTAATTGCGTTCATTTCTTAGATTTTTTAAAACACACATCCTTGGTGATTCGCTGTTTCTAAAACTTTTTAAAACATTTTAAGTTTATCGTGTTTATTTGATTTTTTTGTAAATTTGTTCTTTAGTGTTTCCCGGTCTTTAAATTTTTTTCTACAACCATTTGTTTAAACAATTTTATCGTATTTACTGACAATGGACAAAACACGTCGCTAATTCACGATTAAGGAGAAACTAAGTATTTTAGAAGAAGTCGATTCTGGAAAGAAAAAAAATAAGATTGACAAAACACACGGCATAGCACCTTCCACCATAAAAAAATCAGTATAACTAATTTTCAGTATAGCGAAGCATATTCTTTGGTCCCGTGAAATTCGGTATACTGGGATTTGACCTTTTTTTTTCGAGGAGGAATCCATTTACGGACCTATCCGCCACTGGTTTAGCGACGGGCGTGTGTGGGGCTCACTCAGTACCTCTATATAGCGGCACTGAGAATACCCACTAAAACTCCCCGGTAACTCCATTGCCCTTCACGGGGGTAACCTGGGTTCTGCACGAGCAATTCACCAGGTCATACTGGGATTTGACCTGTTAAACATTTGATTTAATTTGTATTCGTAATAAACCATTCGACGTTGCACTTTACAACTGTCATGCTACGGTCCAAATTTAATCCAATGAAATATAAGTCAGAAAGCAATTTACAAAGAGTTACATAATCCAGTATATTTGTAAGCACGTAATCTTCTACAAACAATACTGAGACAAAAACAGTGCCACCAAAAGGTAAACGGTCGTATACTTATTTAAATAACTCCATCGAGTTTAAGTAGGCCAGAATCTTTGTTTCTATAGCGGTAAGGTTTAGTTTACCTTAGCTTTTTATGTCCATTTGTGTCACCATTGAAATGGTGGTCAAAGGTCATATTTGGAAGTAAACTTCATTCAAATAAATTCTGATACTTTTTGTTAAAGATTACATTGTCAATGAAATTGCGATAACATTGTTTCATGTTAACTCGTGGTTTGACCCCAAAAGTAAACAGTGTCAAAACGACATTCTGATCAGGTAGGTCAATTAATAAGATTTTATTTTATATCGACTACAAAGGGCAAAATTATTATAACAACGCAATAAATAATAAATTTAACTAACTTATAAATATGTCAGCCTTATTGTCACTTAGTATATTGACTACGTGGTAATGTTAAGAATGAGGTTAACAGGTGTGATGGAATATATGATAAAAATTAATATCCAAGGATCATCTGATAACAGTTTAGGCGGGTAATGATGGTGTATATTTTATTTCGTATTGCTTTGTAGTTTATTTTTGATGTGAAAATGTTATATTTTAACGCCCAAAATTATCGTTACATGCGATATAATGAAACACATCGTCTAGAATCACAACGGTGTGATTTTTAAGTTATATATCAAGATTATAGTTAATTTTCTTTCAATTATTTTATTAATCGTAAAGGAGAAATTATGAAAAAACTATCTGATGATATAAGTATGGTCCTCATTGCTTCCAGGTACCATTCATTATAATTTTGGGGAAATTAGTAAATTTAATTTACTATTACATATAATATTAAAGTATATGAGTAAGGAAACAGAACAATACGTTCTACGCGCTATGTTCGCACTGTCCCTTCACGGCGAAATACCTCACGGTAAAAACATTGGTATTAGGCATACACTTAGAGGTACTTTTGGTATGAATTTTGTAATTTTCCTAGTAAATTACTTTTAATTTTCGTGTTCTTTTTTGCTTCAGCCGTGGATTGCTTAGGCCTTGAAGATATGTTACGAATAGTATATTATGTGTAATCAAAATAAGCGCGATACCATCATTAGAAGCATTGGCTTCTGTTGAAGGCATGATAGTGTCGTAAACATCAATTCTCATGCAATGGTTTGGATGGCTATTAGTGTACGGTACAAAACACTGCACATTGTCGATGCAGCACTTTTCCAACAATTCATCGAAACTGGAGCGCGGGCCATCGTTCAGTTCTCCATCAACTCGCGACTCGCATACATACATATTCATGCAGTGTAAATTGGAAATATTTATATTATTACTATATTCTATTTTTATTATTACTTATAATTACATAAGGTCATATATTACTATATATTGTTTTTTTTTTCTTTAATAAATTGTTGGCGATGATTACTAAGTAAAGAATGCTGTACACGCCTGTAATAGGTGTACACATCAGGACATTTTTATCATATTTGTGTTTTTGTACAGATTAATGTGTATGCTGTTGGTGTGTCATATGTAAATAAATAAAATAAATAACAAATAAAATATTCAATTAATGTGTGACAATAAAAGTGTATCGGTAAAACAAATATTATCATTTATTCTGGTGTAGCATCTTTACTCCTACAATTAGTTTCAGAAATTGTAAGTGAATATGAAATAATGGGATATCCTTCCTACCCTTATCTCTTTCACTTTCAGTACTTATTAGATAATTTATCTGACAGAACACTGGGTCATTAATATCGCAAAAACAAGCGTTTACCAACTTATAATTATTAATCAAATTAATAGAAATTAGTTTACAATATAAATATCGTATCGACGGGTTGATGAATTTCAAATGAAATATTTTCCTCTTGTGTTTTTTCTTTTAATTAAAGAGCATTATGTACAGTCAAGGATATATCTTTTCTATATTTTATTTATTTATGTACACAAAAACGATTAACATAACTCTTTGTTATCTTCAGTTTTAAATTTCTTAGTCGTTAACCTTTAGAGAAATACTAGAGCGAGAGAGAACGAAGAGCGAAGAACCCATGTTGGCTCCTTTTTAAAAAAAGGAAAAGCAAAGGGTCGTTATCTTAGAGGAGATAGATGTAAATGATTGTCAACTAAGCATATGGGACGAATGTAAAAAAGAGGCTTAAAAATGTCACCATCACATGATCTTGGTAATCTGAACTTTATTTTTAACGCAATAAGATTTTATGAACCGTATTATATTGATTTTGGAGCAGCACCGCACCGTGAGATCATTCTCAGGTTTTATTTTATTTGGTTTCAACATTAAGTAGCGTGTAGGCTTTTGCCGGTCAATTTCGAGGCTTTCGTTCATAAAGTACTAGCATTTGCATAATTATTTCGTAAGACCATTCTTGGGCCACGATCGTAAGCTTAACGTCATAGTGACTAATTGTACGACACAACTCGCATAGTGTAAACCTTTCTACTCTAGTTTTGCTAACAAGACACGGTAAATTGAACGATAATTAGACTTGTAATTATGTTGTTTTCTTTACATATTTTTGTTTATTTTAATAACATTAACTGTGCTTATATTTAACTTATATATAATGTATTTCAAGCACCGATAACACACACTATGTTGAGTAAAACATTGCTCTTGGTAGAATTAAGATAACTTTAATTGAACCCTATCTCTAGTTGTTTTCCCTATTATTTTAGAATAGAATGTATAAGTAAGCTTTTGAACACAAATCTCACACGATGTTAAGTGTCTATGTGATTAATGTTAAGTGTATGTGGTGTTAAGTGTATAGGTATGATGTTAAGTCCTAACCAACTTTGATACGTGCTTACCTTTAGGTAACCTCCTATAGTAAACCTCCAATTGAATTTAGCTTTGAAGACACAGAATACTTACGGATTGTAAACTTTAATCAATTTTCATTTATATGACCTCTAGAAATTTTCAATACAAGGGGGTTAATATCGTTCACTTTGGGAATCCTCGATCGGAATGAATCGGAGGTAAATATGGAATTAAACATTTAAAAATATCGTTGTCTATGCCCTTGTCAGATGACCGTAGTACGTTGCATGGCGTGCCTCACTATTTGCTTCATTTGTTTCTCACTGTGGTCCGTTTAGTGTTACTGTAGAAGAGCAGCCTATTGCTGCCTTGGTTTGGTCGGACCACCTCATAGGTGATCTGCCAAGGGTACAATATTGTCATACTTCTTTCTTATTAATTAAAAGATAGTTATCTTCTTTTCAATAAGAAAAGTGGAATACTATATGATTTATATAGTATTATCTTATCTTGATATAGGGCCAGGACTACTCCCGGAGCACGTCGACTTAATAGGATCTTTTGTGCTTCCCCAATCCTAATGACCGCTGTCCTGGAATACGTCCTAGATAGCATTAACTTCACTAAATTAATAATACGTAAATACAAAAAAGATATTATAAAATTTACATATAACATATCAGTTACTAGCTAACATTTAAAAGATACTAGCAAACATTAATACGCGTATGTTATCGTGACCAAAGGTGAAAGGTCGCGTCTATCGCCACATCCGAAGATGATTGATGGTAAAGCACGGTGAATAGACGTGCCGAAATATGTACACTCGTATACAAATTAGATGGTCATCTGTCAACATCTGTGTTTGAGACCTTCACGGCACGCGGTTACAATTACAACAGCTGGAAATGTTTTGTAAAGTAAGAAATTTACAGTAGTTGCTCCTAAATGCTCGCCAAGGTCAACGACCAAATATTAAAAAAAATATTGAACCAATTAACGACTTATTGTAGTTTCGATTGACAAGACATGATATAAATCTATACATGGAGCATCTACACGCGTACTTTGGTTTGATGCTGTTAACTTGAATAGAATCTGCATCAAAACTGCACTATGCAATTATTCGGGACATTATGCCGCCTTTGTTTCTGGTTGATTGGTAGAGAACGACCTTAGCTGTTAAGTCCGGCATATTTTCTATGGACATTAAAGTTTAAATAAAAAAATGGCAAAGTTTGTATATTTAATGAATAAACTGATTATCTCATTACAAAATAGATAATATACAACATATATTCATGGAATGTGTCGTTCGGTGTTTGAAGAATTCAATTTAAATTTCACAGGTTGGGTACAAAACTTTCTAACACAACTAAAATCTGAAATAGCTAAAAATATGCACCCTTGTAGAACTGACTGAACAATCATGTCCATATCTACCTCCATACTTGCTTACGAATTAGGAATTACTCTTATATTTGTTGAAAATAATTTTCATTGGTAAAAAATAAGACAGAATGGGGCCGAAAACATGGTTGGAAACCCTAAATTAAATAATGAATTAAATATTATAAATAAACGAACTATTTTAAAAATAATTCGGCATTATTACAATTTTTTTATATTAAGCTCAGCAAATGACTCCACCTGATGATAAGCTGTAGAGGAATCCATATGTGAAGATAGCATGCGACATACTGCGCTAGCCACCCTCACCTTGCTGGTCAAACACATAATATATAATAACATATTGACTTTAATACATTAACTATCTTTTCGTGTCCATATTAGACACTAAGAGTGAGGTATCTAAAATATGGAATAAAAGATACTACGACTATTTATTTCTAAAGTATTAATTAAGCTTAAACTTAACACTAATGTTTTCATAAAGTTTATTATAAATCTTCTTTTTAACGTTCACCAAAATAACTTAACCAATCAAAAAAATGATTTATAGGATTTTGGTAAGACAATTATACACTTAATTATATATTTTTTATAGTTTCTGTTGCTAATATTAGTTAAAACTTTTAGTAAACACAAATATTGTAATTTAAACGAAAATCTTTTGTTTTTTAAGATCGTTTTTCTGACTGACCAAGAAAGAAGGTAATGTTGTCGCTCGCATGTATATATTTCAGTATATATGCACGTTCCATTTCGACCCCTAGCCTGACAAGAGTGACTGAGATTCGTATTCTAGCGCACAGAATACAAATATAAAAATTTTTCGATTCCTGCTCCCAATCTATACCGATACCAATACAACTTTTTCTCTCGCAAGACTTTTCGTCAACTTTCCAAAATTTATAGTTAATTAAAAAACTAAATACCTACTTTTACTAATTACATTTTATAATGTGTAATAAGTATATTTGATGGTAAGGCTGAGTTAGTATGATGTTCCGTTAAATTCCTACATCCTATAAATAATACAGATTTGGGTGTGATAATATTTAAATGGTTATTGTTTGTTTCAGGATACGCAAGGACCGTTTCGCACACGATTCACTTGCCAGGGACGAGCGGCGGGCTACTACGCTGATGTTAGCACTGGTTGTCAGGTAAGAGATAGCTTTTGTTATTTACTAGTGACAATTCTCCTGGCATTCCTTAAACTTAAATTAAGTTATTTGCTTCTCTTTTATTCGAACTGAATATGAAAGAGATAGAATAAAAATAGTGGAGTTTCAACCAAAATTAAACAATAAGTTAGTATTTGTTATATTACTTACAATTAGTAACCGATAAACAAATCCCAGTGCCACTTTGATGAGGCACTAGGTGAGCCCCACACACACTCACCGCTTAGCCAGTGGCGGGAAAGTCCGTAAACGGATTCCCCCTCGACATTAAAAAAGGTTAATAAATACATAACAAGTTCATCAGGCTGTATACACTCAGGCGCCCAGGTCTTAATACATGGATTTCTCCAATTTTTTTCATTATAATGTCACGCGGGCCAGTAGGTGAAAGACGGCTATACCTGCCTTTCTAAGCACGGAATCAATATCAACCCCCTTAGACAACATGTTTTTTGATAATCGCTATCAAAAAATATATACGATTTGACATTAACTCGATAGCTAATTCAAAGCGTATATAAAATCCCATACATTTTTATCAAGTAATAGAAAGATACGTTGTATAGGTTGAGGTCTAAACGATACGCCTGCGTGCTCTTTTTTCTCACCAACCTAGTTGACCTATATTTAAAATAAAAGAAAAGTAATTTATAAACTTAATACTATATTTTTACTTCGTTAGGTAAAAACATAGTGTTTACTTTATTTTATTACTGATTTTGAAACCTACTTAAGTGTCTCCAAATTTGCACATCACTCTATGTATAGGGAAATATCCATACAAAGAGTTATTTGGTAGTTCTCGAAGCTATCGAATCGAGTGCATGCTCATGTTGCCAAACAAATTGCAGCAAAGATATTTCATAAACTTACAGGGTGCCACTAAGGTTGAACCATGTGATTTAAATCGGGATTAAAAATCGTTTTATTTAATCATATTTTAATTAATAAAGTAGATGCGATCCTACGCCATGTATTTTTAGCTAAAATTATAAGCCTGTCTATTTTAATTGCTATTTAGGATTTATATTTTAACATTTTTTTTTCATGTGGACTCGTCTACTGCTTATCATCAGGTGGTGTCAAGTCATTTTCTGTGCTTTACATTAAAAAAAATATTTAAATCAATTGCCATAGATTGTAAGGGGAAAGTTAGTAATAGAAACAATATGAAAATAAAATCGGCGCCGTTCAATCACATCGACGAACAGATTTTGATTAAAAAAATAATGATTTAAATCAACACTGACTATTGCAATAATTTGCTACAGTCAGGACAGACTGCTATAGAAAAAAAAATATGTTAGTTATTCATTGGCACCGATTTAATTCACCCTAAGTATTCTTTCTGGCTCGCCCTTTACGTGCCTTTGATTTCTTATTAACTAATACTTCAGATCATTCCTTTATCTATTTATTGTGCTAATTTAGTAAAAAAAAGTAAAACTTTTACTATCAATTCGTATTTTATGTAATTCACAAAACCTTATTTAAAAAATTGAAAAATTCAAAGTTCCTGTATTATGATACAAAAATTGATTTAATAAAATTTCAAAACTAAATTGCTTTCCAATCAGTGTTGGCAATATTTGCAGTATCATTTGTTAATTAAAGAACTGTATATCGTTGCTTATGACAGTCTCTCCTATGTCTTGATGAAATTACGATAAGAGCTTCTGCAGCTCCGTTTAGTGATGACCCTAAGACGGTTTACCTAAAATTTGAAGATCACAGCCAAAACACAAAATAAAGGCCGCCCATTCTTTTTTCTATATGCAATTTTAGTAACATAACATTGAATATATATAATGTTTGTTTAATATTCTTTGCTTTGATAAACTATTGCATATTGTTAGTATTCGAGTTTGTTAAATTCCATAATATTGTGGAATCAATGTGGGTTTACAGTTTAAAGATAAATACATGCGCATGCGCACGACCTTTACCGTGTCAAATGTCATAGAGAAACAGAAGACAGACTAGGCACGTCACTTACAATTACTTTACTGATGAATATTTGATTGATGCGTTACAAAACTACTTAAACAAACTTATTTTTCCACATGCAACACTTTTAGAAACAGTCTACGATTAGCTGTAATCGTGGATGTTTAAAAGCAAGTATTAGAAATATTTTTGGTTTGAAACTTGAATTATTCATAATCATATCATACGTAGTGTCTCCTTAATAGTCAAAGTTTACATGCATTTTATATATATATATAGTTATATACAGGCTATCATTTACTAAGTACCTATGTACGTATATATTTAGTATTTTTATGTAATATTATTTGGCGAGTATGTATTCGTTATACATTACTCGACTATTTCACTTTTCCTGTCCATCCTATGGTTATCTGGACGAGATCGGTTTTAGCGACAAGGTCGCCTCTTGTATAAAATGTGTGATGTACAATTTTATGTTCTTTTTATTGCTTTGATGTAGATACGCGGGCTTTACCAATAGTAGATTCGCGGATTTGCACCATCCCTAACCAAGCCAAAAGAACTAATAAATAGAATATTGCTTACAAGGTGTACAGTTGGAAAATAAGTCTAACTGCAATGGATTAAGGTCAGTCAATAATGTCAAAGTGTAACACCTGGTCTGCAGTCCTGTAGAGTACAAATATTATTTACTAAAGACATAACGTTATTAAAATAACGTGTGATTCTATACCTTGTTCCGTTACAATACGAATCCTTTTCACTTCGTTATGTGTTCATGAATGGTTTTATAATGAATTTTGCGCATCAGTGATTTATAAGTATGTAATTAGTATGATTTATCATTACATGATCTCAACAAATAGCTATAATTATTTGTTGTATCTGTCCATTACTTAAAATTTTTCTTATAAAAAAAATTGCTACTTTAGCATGCTTTTTCTTGTGGGTACTTTGACATCTTCTTTATTTCTTCATATTATATTCCATTTTTTTGTAAAGACCAAAGTATAAGTTGCAATAATACAATTCAAAAATATAAATATCATATAGTATACCTATATGTTTATGATATTTTTTCAGATTTAGAAGAAGCAAAAGTCGTCAAATAGTCGTTTCATTAATTAAATAATAATTATAATAGATAACGATTAATCAATAACTGTGTAGTAGACTCGCTAAAAATGGCTGAACTAATTGAATAGGTAATTGTTTTTACGTTTGTTATACAGGTGTGGTGGAATTAAAAATGTAGTAACGAAAATCATTTAACTGAAATATATCAATACAAATTTGTCGTTTTCATGAATCGCCACCTTGGGTTACTTTTAATATCTATTAAATACATCTGGCTTTTATTTTATGACTAAAATATTATAAAATTTATAAAATTAGTGACTTTATTGGCTTGCGATATACAAAGTTTACCGCATCCACTAGAATCAATATTGTATCAAATAAAAAAGTACTTACATAGCTTTAAGTTCCATTGTTGTTAGTCTTTATTTCTCGAATAAATAAGCTTTTATTATTATTATTAAATGCAAAATGGAAATATTTACATAAAATATTATATCACTTACTATAGAAATGTAACGTAACAGATGCGCCGCCGCCTTGCCGAAGGTCAACAACCACCAAAAGTGGGCATGAACAACCCACGTTTGGTAGGGTGACCATATCTATAGATACAGCTTATGGGACAATGTCACGTGAATACTTACCAAAATCTTATGATTTATGAATGTATTCAAATGTTAATCATATTAACATTTAACTAACTAAATAATATGGTTTATTGCAACATGTTCTCCGAACGTTACCACAGTCACTAAGCATATGTTTCAATCGAATTAAAATTTAACAACCATGTTTGTCGTCAGCTGTCTAATCGTATGAAAAATTAAATATTATTATTTTGAATTTTAGATGCATAGTTCGTGCAGGTCCGGGGTTCAATTCCCAGTGGAGGCTTTTTGCTTGGTTTGATACTGCTATTATAATAATAATGTTAATAGCATTGTTGTGTTTCAGCAGTTGGAGGTAAATAGCCAGTTTCTCTGTAGTCGAGGAATCCTGGTGTAGTTTGCTTACCATCGTTACCATCTGGTTAGAAGAAGGCCAAGAACTACCCCGTAAAGCATTTAATATATCTTACTAGGGTATGTTCTACACCATGAACAGCATTGTCGCATAACATCATGTGAAGTCGTGGCTTATAAGGTATTTGAAAGCCCAAAATAGACGAACTTTTGCTTATTTTTGTAATGTATCTCATTATTTATTATATCTTACAAGAGAGAGTGAGGCCGATTTCAATTACCGTATTTTTAACTCACCGGACGTTTTTTATAAAAAGGCTGTAATAATACAAGTCTAAAATTTTAATATCAAATCCTATATGTTTATGATGCTTATAATTTCATATTTAGAAAAACCAATTTCTAGAGCCAAATAACAGTTAAAATAATATCTTTATACTCAAATCTTTATCTAGCCCAAATGACTAACAGCAAGTTTGTGTTGTGGTTAATCTATTCATATCAGATATATACTTTACAGATAAAACCTGGATGAACCTATGACCGTTAGTTTTGTAATTAGGGTTACTGACCACTAGAATCGATGGCTGAGACCCGTCACATATAATGCTGTTGTGATTTACAATTTCTCTGGTGTTTGGGACCTTATTGTGTAACTTCAAATATAACGCGATGGCAGTGGTCTTTGTAATCATTACTGCGTACTAAAAGCGAACTGTCACAATGATATACAGTGAAGCGGCAATGGAAATATGCCATACTTCAAAATGAAAGCGATAGCGATAGATTCAGAGTTAGGCAATAAGAGGGATTGATACTAATGAGGGTCACTTCTCACTTCTAAAAAGATTATCTATTTACCGTAAAATAGTGATTAATCTTCGTCAACATCAATTTAAACAACCAGTTATTGAGCTAAATGTATCCCACATTAACTAAAAATATATACACCTCAAAAGGCGCCCAAGGAAACAAGTGATCTTGCTGTTATTTTAATTACAATGTTTATGTGCAATCTCAGTTAATTGAGTGCATTAAACGATTAGCTTAAGTCACAGTCGCGTGACCATGAGTTTAGCTAATGGGCGGACATTTAAACTTAAAACGTAGACGTTGACATGCATGAGATTTTAACATAAGTACTCTCAAGTACAGTGTTCCTATCAACTTTTTTATGTGAATACCGTCAGTTTATAATTTAAATCGCGAGATTATAGATTATTGAAATATTGTGAACAATGATTTATTTTCCGGTAGTTTTTTTTATATATAAAGCTCAGCAAATGACTCTACAACACCTGATGATAAGCAGTAGAGGAGTCCATATGTGAAGATAGCTAGTAAAGCATGCGACATACTGCCCTAGCAACCCTCACCTTGCCGGCCCAAAAAGTGCTTCTTCATGCCTCTTTTAAAGGAACCCATGTTGTAAGGAGGGAATACGTGTGCCGGTAAGGAATTCCATGCTCTAGCTTCATAATCTAATTATGCGTTGGTTTACATCTAAGTAAGTGATAAATCTGGCAGATTTTGAACTCTGTCAGATTTGTATAAACATAAACTTACGGAAAATTATGCTTTATATATAATAGTAAACGGTTTGTTGCTGTTCACCATATTTTTTATATATGAACTTACTGGTCAGATTATAAACTGACTATGTTCAGAATAACGCGGTGAAATTCCTACTCCATTGTAATATTTATTTCTTTCTATCGTTAAATGTCTATAGAAAGAGTAACGAATAACCCATGGAAAAATTAAGTAAATATGTGAGAAATAACGTAAGTTATAAGCAATTATAATATAATAATAACTAAATAGCTATCTGGTTTAGTGGTCAATAGAGCTGTCTAATTTGGCAGAGGCGGGTTCGAATCCCGGTAGTTCCCGGTATATTTGCATGATGAGTTCGAATATTTCTTCAGTAATGGATATTTGTATGTTTATTAGTATATTTCTGATATTTATATATATGTAACTATTTATATTTCTCCGTTATCTGGTATCCATAACAACAGCTCTTAATAATGCTTAATTTGGGCTAGATAATAGGTGAGGGTGTGAGACATATATTATCCTTCCTACAAGGACCCTGCTAGCTCGCTCCCCTAACATATTTAATCCCATGAATCGTTGAGCCTCGAGTTGTCTATTTATGAGTTTTATTTTAGAGTAAATTTAACTCGAAAATACTTACGATGAAATTGTTACTTTAAATTATTTTCTACTAATTATTTTTAAATATGGCGACCACGTGAACTCTGTATCTGTAAAATGTTCTGTTATATTTTTATTGGCGTGTATCCACGTGTTTAAGGATATAGGAATATTATATGCTAGTACTTTTTCATGCTTCAGGAAAACGAACGAGTCACTGATAATTCAGTTCAATGATGTATTCCAAATAGTGACATTTAAAAACCATGGCGGCCTTTGAGGTTTTAATATAAATTTAAGGTGTTAAACCTTGACATGTCGCCGTGTCTTAAAGGGCTTTTAAATGACCCTCTTTATCAGACGCGATCGCAACAACTTATTGCAGCCATCGCTGATGTTTTATATTTGTATTGGACTTCATTGATTTTAACACTCTGTGAAAAATGATTTGTCAAAAAATCTATCAACTACTCAATCTAAAAACTAATATAACCGCCTCTGTGGTGCAGTAGTCAAGATCTATTACCTTAGATCAAAAGGCCAGGTCCAAGCAGAAATATATGTCGTTAGTTTGGTGTTAAGACTTTTCTGAAGTCAGCCTGGCTTACTGCTGCCATAGCAATGATGTTAAAAGCATCGTGTCACAGCAGATGGAGGAGATAACCTGTTCCTAATCAATAAAATACACCTCAACGGAAAATAAAAATGAAAAATAAAAAATCTTCTGTAAAATTCCGGTATCATTATAAATCGAAGTGAAGTTAAACTGTGGTAGAAAAAACCAAGGTCTATTTTTGTAAACTATTTACAAAGTTTTCATTGAATGCCCAACTTTCTTACGTTTGCATTTTAAAACATTTTGCGCAATTTATTGCAGCGTATCGTGCTTAGTTTTATTAAATTTCACTTATTTCCTCGTGACCGTAACATGCAATCATAGGGTTGTTCTTAATAGATTTATTATTCATCTTTTTAACTTCTTCTTTCTGTTTCTTTTTTTTGTAAATGAATTGTGTAAATGAAAATTCAACATAGCAAAACCAGATTTATACAATAATAAGTCGTTCTAGCAAATACAGTTTGTACTGAACTCCGAAATGATGGATCAATAATTATTATTTGCAAAACGTAGCGCTCTCGTCCTTCGCTCTTAGAAAAGACATAAACGAGAGCGTAGTTAGCTGTGAGTTGAGTTAGCATTATTATTTCATATGAAATATATATGAAATATGAAATAATAATACGGATAAATCATGTAAACTAACTGTAGCGACAATTGCTACGCTTATAATGAAATTGGATAACTCGTTTCTTTGTCACACAATCAAGAAATGGAATTCTTCTTTTCTGCATTTCGATTGTGATTTGGTTTAAGTACATGTATTTGATTATTATTTATTTGGGTTAAAAAAACGGTAAATACAATATATAATACAATAAATATTAGTTGTTATTTACTAATAGAATCGATAAGCAGATGAAATAATTGCATATCTTAAATAACAATACTTTAAAAATCTGATTTTGAATATTACATTTTATTATTTTATTATAACTAGTGAAGATGTGATGAAATACGAAACATTTAAGCCTCTCATTTACATCAGACTATCTACCCTAGAATTATGTGTTTAACTTTTAAGGAGGCCGTACACCTTATTAAGTGCAACTTAATATAAGCCATTACATCAGATAATGGAGAGACGACCAGTTTTATGCAACCTATCAACCTTCTTGATACTACTATTAATGACTCTATCTTGAGTATAATGTATAATTAGTTGGAGTTGTGAATAATAAAACGTAAGTCAAACACAAAATATTTTTTTCAACTTTGGTATATACTTATACGAATACTTATTGAACATCAATCTTAAGCATCTGTTTGTAAATCTTACGGAGGTCTTGTTCTGAGAAGAACAGCCAAAAAACTCCGCGAGATTTGTCCTTCCCTTTACACAACATTAAGAAGTTAAAATCCAGTAAATAAAAACTGAATGTAGAAACAAACGAAATGATTGTGGTTTTTAACATTCTTAATCATAGAAATGTAAAAATACATAATATTTAATGGATTGGCTATTAGTTTGAATTGCAGAAGCATTTTATATAGATACTACTATTATCCGATCCGACACGGTCAAGGCCTGATACCGAATGCAATATCTACGGTCATGTTTTAATCGGAACCATTCAAGATTGTAATCGTAAACAATGAATAATTATTTTGTATCTAGATCCAATGCATAGTTGTTTGTAGAGTTAATAGATGAGATAGATTATTTTTGTTTTTGTTTTATAGACGATCATGAGATAAGTAAAAATACTTTTATGTCTCTTGTTTTAAGATCGCTTTTTATTACAATTAATCAATTGAACTGAACTCTCGCTTTCAATCATTTGGATGGAGTTGTTTTGAAATGAAGAATAAATGAGGTTTGACTATATTTAAAATGGAATAAATATAATACACCGGCCAAAAATAGAAATAGCGTTGAAAAGAAAAAACATAATAATTTCTTTTGTCACCAGTGAAAAAAATCAGCATATTTACTTTCAGTTGGACTCTGACAAAGTGTCTTGCGATGACACAGAAAGTTATTAGTCTCAAGGAACGATGATGTTTTATTTGGAAACGATGTTCTGATTTGAAATCATAAATATCTCGATGCAAACTTTCATTCAAGTTGGCGCCTAGATCCTAATGTAACACAATTAAAAATGGTCACAACTTAAAAAAGTGTTTTTTTCCGAAAATAAGATGTGCCATATTAAATCAGACCAAGTCTTTTTATATGGAATAATTGTCTGTTGGCTACTCCCGTAGGAACGATTTAGGATCATTGATATAAAAAGCACCTATATACTGCACGTGTATATAAATAAGAGGTTAATCGGAACATCTGAAATATTCAGTTTTCTTTAAAGAAATCTATGTGTTCACGCCCATCTTTAGTTACATTATTTATTAACAAAATTTATATTACCCGCTTTAATTTTTATAAAGTTTTTACAAACTTAACGCTGCATTCTACATTAGTCTACGAATTGACGGCGACTCGACCGGATGCGTACTCGCTGATTCTGGTATACCGCTGTTCTGGAACCTTCTTTATTTGGGAAGGCTTCTAACCGCTATCTTTAAGGTTTATTCGCTTAATAAACCTACCGCTCGGACTGTGAACTTATGGTGTTGTACTGTCTTAGTGTTTTATATATTGTGTGTGAACGTATTATCCGCTGTCTCGGCTGAATATAAGTCGAGGCTGGTCCTTCATTATCCCGCTCCATTTTCGAGGGCTGTTGAAGACGAGGAAGAGGTCTGCAGTAGTACCCTACTAGTGGTACCGGGTCCGTGCCGCTGCTGAAGGTGAGTTGCTGTTTTGTATTCGTGGTAGTAGAATGCAGCGATTCCCATAAGATATCTATCTCTTCTCCAACAGATACTTTATATAATATATTCCGACCTATGGTGATACCCAATTAGATGCTGAGTAAAAACTACAAACCTTATTACTAGGTTTAGCGCTCACATCATTCTTTTGGCCTTCGAGCCGTATAAGTAGAACCTTAATTAAAATATATATATATACATTTTTATGTAATACAATATAGTACTTCACAGATACATATTATATAAGCATTTCTTGCTTATTTCCAGAATTCTATTCTAAATTTTACCCATTTTACTTTATCTATTATATTGATCAATACTGATTCACATATTCCATTTCATTTCGGCGCTATTATCACTAGAAAACATTAAAATTACTTACTAAATATTTTTACTCAACTAAAATTATAAGGTAGATCGCAAATTATAATTACGCCTTCGAGTGTTCTTGCTTCTATCGACGCGTTGTGCTGTGTTGCAGACAGTATATAAATCCGACATTTTGACTTTGTCTAATATTTAATTTCTAATAATAATTTAAAATGCCGCCTGGAAGTGCAAGTGCTTTAAAGGGATTAGACAAGTTGGAAATGGATTTAAAAAAATACAATGCAAAACGTAATAATTTATTTTCGCGCTTACAAAATATTTATAGCGATGCTAAGCACGTATTTTCCGATGAATCGTATACTGAAACATTTCTTACTAGTTGTGAATCTTTAGAAGATTTACGCTCCGAATTTAGTTCAATTACTGAGCAAGTTATTGATATTGAACTTCAGTTAAAACCTGACTCAGAACCTAATTATCAATGTGTTAATGCATTCGATGAACTTTATTACTTTTGTAAACGCACATTAACTAAGTTGTCTATGTCGACAACAACAATCAAGTCTAATACTTTGAATACGAATAATCCTTGTTATAGAAAACCAGCTATAAAATTGCCGAAACTTGAATTAATAGGATTTTCTGGCGACCCTATTAAATGGCCTATGTTTTATGAATCATTTAAAAATACGATTCATGATAACTCTGATTCAACTGACCACGAACGCATGCAATATTTAATCGGTAAGTTGTCAGGCCGGGCACTTTCTGTTTGTGCGGGAATCACACCGAACGCTTCTAACTACAACATAATATGGCGGACGTTAGTTGATAAATATGAAGACAAGCGCTGTCTCGCTTCGGCATACTTAGATGAAATGCTTACTTTTAAATGTTTTAATTCCGCTAACACAAAAAATTTTGAATTATTTTTAGAAAAATTTTGTGGAGCTGTTTCCAGTCTTAAATCTCTTAATTTGAACAATTTATCGGATTTTATTTTGTTTTATATTCCATTTAAAAAACTCGATACAGAAACCGCTCGTCAGTTTGAAATGTGTAAACGTGACTCATCCTTTCCTTCGTACGATGACCTAGTTTCTTTTATTCGTGAGCAGTGTAAAGTACTAGATCGCACTACGTTTTTTAATGTCACCACTACTAAACAAAATACGTATCAAACGCGTAATAATAAACCTACTCATTCTTTAGTAGCCGCTATGAATACTGCCATCAATAACAATTATGCTTCCAGCTTCATTCTTCGCGATTTATTTATTAACATATTGTAGTAGCATTGCCACGCTTCAGCCTTGCACGGATTTTTAAAGACAGTTTATTCCTTTGCCTTCACATAAGAGAGAAAAAAAAAAAAAATCTTTTGCTTCTTTATCTATGGTCTATACTATTAACTTTACTTACACCGAGCTACATCCTCATTCTGCGTTTCCGTGCCGAAGCCTTCGCACGTCCACTGAAGTGTATCTCTATAACGGTTAAAAATTTACTTTGAACTATGGGTAAAAAACGGAAAAACGAAGATTTGAACGAAGAAAAGATTCTCAGAAAAATTAGTAAACTAGAAAATAAACTTAAAAATAGAAAAGATTGGGAGAACGAATCGCTGCAAGAGGCTGTGCAGGGTAGGTACTAAAAATTATTTTCACCGAAACGTTAATTTTTTTTTACCATACGCGTAACTGCCGCACTGGGCTTTTACCATTTTATTTTCAATCCTCCAAACTGTCACTACCATACTTGGCAGTGAACATTTCAAAGTTACACAAATAATACGCGTAACTGCCGCACTGGGCTTTTACCGTAAAAATATCAAATTGTTAAAAATAAAAAATGCGTAACTGCCACACTGGGCTTTTACCATTTTATTTTCAAACCTCTAAACCGTCACTACCATACTTGGCAGTGAACATTTCAAAGTTACACAAATAATACGCGTAACTGCCGCTCTGGGCTTTTACCGTAAAAATATCAAATTGTTAAAATAAAAAATGCGTAACTGCCACACTGGGCTTTTACCGTTTTATAAAATTATAATTCAAGTAACAGTCGCCTAAACTGTTATCGTTGATGACGAAGTACTACAGGACGACTTTGAACCACATCTTGAAGATCAAGAAACAATATATTTGCCACCAAGTGACTGTGGTGGCACAGTGTCACCTGTAGACGGGATGTCACAACAGCCGTCACACGTGAATGTACCAGAGCCAACCAACGGCTGTTCGTCACCGCAACCGGGGCCATCTTCTGGGTCCACGGCATCATCTACGATCGGCGATGAAACTTAAGATGACAGTATCCTTGATATTCTTGGCGATGCACCAAAGCCTGATACCAACTTTGGTAACAATATCCATAAGGATGTCGCGTCACGTTGGCAAGAAATATATTATTATTATTATTGAAAGGTTTGTCTAAAGAAACTAAAGATAAATTAATAAAAGAATACCTAAGTCCTGCAAACTGCGATTTATTACTCCCACCTGTTTTAAACCCAGAAGCTAAGGCTGCACTCCCTGAAGCTTTAGTGAGGAGAGGTTTTTCGCTTTTGTCAAACAAAAACGTTTAGCCGCTGCAATAACAGCTTTAGCGTAACCGAGATGCTCATATGTAACAATTATACAAAGGAACAGTTGTTAAAGCCTATCAGCGATGCAAGCCGTCTTTTATGTAATAGTCACAACTTAGAGACAAAGACTAGACGTAGTTTTGTTATTTCATCTATTAATGCTACCCTCAAAGGGGCTTTAACCGATACTATTCGAGATAAATATTTATTTGGCGATAATCTCACCGACAAATTGAAAGCAGCTAAAACTATTCAGAGATCAGGTGAAACCTTAAAAGGTCAAATTAAAACACAACCAAACAAAAATAACTTTAATGTTAGAGATAGGTCAAGGAACAGGTTAAACTCAAGGGCCCTGCATCCCAAGACAGCGGGCAAAGTCGATGCAGAGCAAGTTCTGTCGGGGCCGCGAGCGTCGCTGGTCAGGATGCAACCGCCGCCACCACGCAGACGCCCACGTTCGTCGCCGCCACCACCGCCACCTTCCGCTCACAGAGCCCACTACTCACGACGATAAATATGACGCAAACTGAGGTACAGTACGCTGGTCGCTTGAAAACTTTCATCATGAGTGATCTGTTATCACTAATGATAGACTATTTTTCGTGGATCAGAGTATACACTATTCCATTTCATTCGAGTGTATTTTTGGTTTCAAAACCAAATGGACAAAAACGATTCATTTGAAACTTAAAAAAGCCAAATAAATTTGTTTCTACGTCACATTTTAAAATGTAAGACTATAGAACGGCTTCAAACCTTATTTATATAGGTTGTTACATGGCGTCAGTAAACTTAAAAGACTCTTATTTTTGATTAATGTTCGTAAATTACAAAGAAAATACCTTCGTCTCAAATATAACGAAACATTATATGAATTTAATTGTTTACCTTTTGGTTTGTGTTCTGCTCATACGTATTCACAAAAATAGTCAAACCGGTAATACAATTATTAAGAACAAAAGAATTCCTGTCAGTTATATATCTTGATGATATCCTATGTATTGGCCGCTCTGTGAAAATGTTGTTTCATTATAAACTATGATAAAAGCTACTTAAAACCAAGCACTTCACGTCAATTTCTTGGTTTTGTATTTGATTCAACAAACATTGTTTTAAAATTACCAGATATAAAAAACGAATCAAAATAAGAAAGGCATTGAGTAATTTCCTTACATTAAAATCTTGTAAATTAAGACATTTTGCAACTTATCGGTTTATTAATATCAGTTCGTCCGGCATTAGATTATTCTTGGATATACACTTAGCCTTTAGAACGTCACAAATACTTATATTTAACAAAATATATAAATTATGAAAAAGTAATTTCACTTCCAAGCATTTTAAAAAATGATTTAAGGTGGTGGACAAATCATATTAGTTTAGACGTATCACGATTCTGCCATAATCGGTTTCATATTGAATTTTTTTTTTTTTCTGATACATCAATGACTGCATGGGGTGCTTTTCGTAATGGCCAAGAATCATATGGCTATTGGAAAGATAACATATTATTATTACATATTATGATACAGATTGGGAACTAGCGGACTATGCTTTCCAAGATATAATGCTTAAATTAGGCCACCCTGAAGTTGATTTATTGGCGACTCGTCGCAATTCAAAATGTAGCTATTTTATATCTTGGAAAAATGACTCCGAGGCCTGGGTAATAACCCAAGCTGTAAATGCATCAATAGATATAGAAAAACGAATAAATGCATCAATAGACATAGATGCATAATTGATATAATTTTATGTTTTTCCTCCATTTTCATTAATCCTAAAAACTCTACAAAAAATTATAATTGATAAAGCGGAAGGTATCATTGTTGCACCCGACAGGCCAACTCAAGCTTAGTTCCCTGTTTTTAAAAAAGCTAGTTGTATCCAAAAGTATTATTTATTTCGAACCAGATATATCAACCTGTTAAATAATAATAGTTTCAGAACACCACACAATTTGCATCGCAGCCTCTGATTAATGGCCGCAAGGTTATCCGGCAAGCTTTATTAAATCGTTCTTTGTCGAAGAGATCTGTTGAAATAATGCTTTTATCTTTATCGAGTAACACTTACAGGCAGTATGATTGTGCTATCAAAAAATGGATAATTTTTTGTAAATCTCTTACTTATCATTATATGTCTGCATCAGTACCTATTATAATTTAATTTTTACTGAAGTATTTGATTCAGGAGCTCAATATGGAACTGTAAATAGTTATAGATCAGCTTTATCACTGTTACCCGGTAGCAGCTTAGATGATGACAGAGTAAAAAGATTTATGAAAGGAGTTTTTTCGGCTTCGACCATCCAAACCCAAATATGAATTAACACGGGATCCTTGTGTTGTATTAAATTATTTAACTCAAAAGTGGCCCAATGAAAACTTTAGAGATTATTTCAAAGAAAACCTTAACACTATTAGCCTTAGTCACCGCACTCAGATGCATACAATAGCTTTAGTTAAAATTGAAAATATTACTAAAGGCCATATAGAAATTGCTATCCAGATTCCTCGTATAATAAAAACTTCTAATATAAATAATATAAATAATATTTTACAACCTGTCTTCAAACTACCATTTTTTGATAAAAAACCAGAAATACATATATGTCCCTGCCGATGTTTACTAGAATATTTACGAAAAACTTGCGAAGCAATGACTGTCCTTTTTTATTTATAAGCTATAAAAAACCATATAAGTAAATATCTAGCCAAAGGTTAAGTCATTGGGTTTGAGACATTCTAATGACGAGTGGCGTCGACACGCCAATGTTTACAGCTCACAGCACACGACACGCAGCTACCTCTGCAACCAACAGACTTGGAGTCACATTAGATGTCATTAGGAAAACTGCAGGCTGGTCAGATTCCTTACTTACATTTGCTAAATATTATAATAAAAATACAGTATCCCCAGATAATCAATTTGCGAATACTATATTATCTTCACAGAATACCACTTGTAGTTAATATAGGAACCTGTAATATTAATATTTGATTAAGTATTTTGATTAATGATTGTTCAATTAAATGTTGTTGGACACATACTTACCATTGAAAATCAGGGTGTAATTTTGTATGCTGTGCAATAAAGCATGCTCTAATTATCTTTCATTCAATACTCATTAGTATATAATAAAGATCACATTTTATTTACTTTACAATGCTCTAAACATCCTACAATATGTTAATAAATAAATCGCGAAGAATGAAGCTGGAAGCATAATTGATAATTAAACGAACTTGCAAAGTGAAGTTCTATTACAATTATGTGACAGCTTCATTCGAAGCGATTTATTTATAGTCACCCACCCAATCAAGGCTACAACTGAAAATATATTTTTTCTTGTGATCTTTCCCAACCCTGTAAATAAAATGCACCTTTTACAAGACAAAACAATAATTCCAATACTTTATCTTGAATTATTACGAAATGTATACATAAAATAGCTCTAAACGAAATGAGGATGTAGCTCGGTGTAAGTAAAGTTAATAGTATAGACCATAGATAAAGAAGCAAAAGATTTTTTTTTTTTCTCTCTTATGTGAAGGCAAAGGAATAAACTGTCTTTAAAAATCCGTGCAAGGCTGAAGCGTGGCAATGCTACTACAATATGTTAATAAATAAATCGCTTCGAATGAAGCTGTCACATAATTGTAATAGAACTTCACTTTGCAAGTTCGTTTAATTATCAATTATAGCTGTTGTGCTTTTTGCAAACAGAATTCTCACAATAAGTTATTTTTTTGTACGTCATTTAAAAATCTATCAATCGAAGACCGCTACAATTATATAAGGTCTAACAATGGTTGTACCAACTGCTTAAGCTTATCTCATTTCATTTCAACTTGTAATTCAATAAGTCGCTGTCGAAATTGTTCATCAAAACATCACACTTTGTTATGTCGTAAGCGATCTCCGCTCGGCACGGCGCCGCCGCAGCCTGCGCGCGCTGGTAGTATGAGTCATGCTAGCAGCTCCCGGGAACACACGCGCATCTCCTCCGCCATTCCTTGTTTGTCTGACGGTGTGCACCAAGAACCCGTTACCGAGAAAAATAGTATAAACTCACAAAATATTTCGTTATGTAATATGACGCCGCCGCTGCGTAAAAACAACACTACTTGCTTACTCGGTACAGTTAAGGCGTTAATCGCTGATTCGCGCGGAAATTTAAATTGTATTCGTGCAATTATAGATCCTGGTTCGCAATCTAACTTCATAACTACAAAATGCTGTAAAAAATTTAATATTTCATTTCAAAATTTACCGCGCGCTGTTGTCAAGGGAATTGGATCGTCTCCAAATCCGATTAGGGGGGCAACTAATATAGTTTTATTTTCTCGTTTTGATAATAAATCAATATCTTTAGATGTGTGTGTTATTGACCGCATAACAGATGATTTACCCACGGTTAATATCGATAAAACTTTATTTTCTTATTTACAAAATATTCGTCTCGCTGATGATGAGTTTCATTCTCCCAGTGAGATCGATATTCTAATAGGTGCATCGTTTTTTGCGGATATTTTACTACAAGGTCGTGTGACCGGCCCACTTGGTATGCCTACCGCTTTTGATACAATTTTTGGTTACATGATTCTAGGTAACACATACACCGCACATACCGCTCATAATAATTCTATTTCTTTAACCGCTATGGTGCAAACTGATTCACATTTAGATAAAACTTTACAAAATTTTTGGCAGATCGAGGAGGTATTTTCAAGCCAGTCGATTTTGAGTCCTGCTGAAAAGGAATGTGAAAACATTTTCATTAATAATACTACACGTGATAGCACTGGCCGTTATTCTGTCGCATTACCTTTCTCAGAAGACCCCTCCACGTTGGGCGATTCATACTGTATAGCAAAAAAACGATTTCTTACACTAGAACGTAAACTTAACGCATGTAACGAATTGCGTCAAGAATACAATAATATAATTCGCGAATATATCGATAAAAATTATATTTCTCGTATTATTAATACTGATGATCATTCAGGCTACTTTATACCGCATCACGCTGTAATACGATACGACAGAGCTACTACAAAGGTGCGCATAGTAATGGACGCTAGCGCCAAAACTGATTCTAATATCTCATTGAATAACATTTTACATACGGGAACTAACTTACAAAATAATTTACTGTCAATTTTAATTAATTTTAGTTTATATAAAATAGCGTTTACGTCAGACATAAAGCAAATGTATTTACGGATCTTAGTTCATCCGAAATTTTGCAAATATTTGAAATTCTTATACCGATTTGATTCTACCGAACCGCTTGCTACTTACTGTTTTACGCGCGTTTGTTTTGGTTTAAGCAGTAGCCCTTTCTTAGCGATGCGCGTAGTGAGACAACTATGCGAAGATGAACGCGCCTCTTGCCCGCTTGCCGCTCAGGTTGCTACTAACAATTGTTATATGGATGACATCTGTTACTCCATGCCAACCATCCGGGACTCCTTACATCTCAGAGATGAGTTGATAGGGATGTTCACAGCGGGGGGCTTTGACCTAGTAAAATGGTCTAGCAATTCACCTGAATTGCTTGATACATTGCCGTCCTCTCACCGGTACTCAGTTGACGTCCCATTTCAGGACTCTGACGACTTGAAGGTACTAGGTGTTAGGTGGTCTCCAGTTACTGACGAGTTCAGATTCTCTGTTTCGCTTACTCATCGTCCGTGGACCAAGCGGAACATTCTTTCTGTTATTGCTCGACAGTTCGACGTACTGGGTCTTATAGCACCGGTTATTTTATTTGCAAAACTTATTTTACAACAGCTTTTTATATTAAAAATTGATTGGGATGAACAACCACCTACTGAGATATTAAAAACATGGACAAAATACATTACGGATGTACCTTGCTTAGAACAATTACGCATACCCCGTCACCTTGAAGTTTATGAAAATTCAAATATTTCTCTAATCGCTTTTGCTGACGCAAGCGAACGAGCTTATGGTTGTGCCTTATATCTTCGTGCTGTCTTTGGTCCAACTGAAATTCCTACTGTGAGACTTGTATGTGCCAAATCTAAAGTGGCTCCACTGCTTATTCAGTCTGTCGCAAGGCTTGAGCTTTGTGCAATCCTGTTGATGTCAAAGCTAGTTCGACACGTCATAAATATCATACAATCACGACATAAAATTGATGAAATATACTGTTTGTCAGATTCAATGGTCGCTCTCCATTGGGTGCACGGTTCACCTCACAAATTCAAAACCTTTGTTGCTACCCGTGTCACAAAAATCTTAGACTCGCTTCCCGCTCATTATTTTTATCATGTACCAGGAGAGCACAATATTAGCGATTGCTTGTCTCGAGGGTTGTCACCTGCTCAGATACTTAACTATACTCCCTGGTTTTCAGGGCCTTCTTGGTTGACTAGTGATTGTTTGAACTGGCCAATCACCGCTATACAACATGATTATATTCCCGCTGACTTACCTGAAATTAAAGTTGCTTTGAACGTAATTTCAGATAATACTATTCACCCACTTCTTACATTATCGCATCGAGTTTCATCTTGGCTTTTGCTACTTCGCTCTACTGTTTATGTTCTTTATTTTATTAAAAAACTTATACGCTCTAACAATGTAATTTCAGCTACTGAATTACGAAGTGCTGAAGTTGAAATATTAAAGGCTGTTCAATCCACTTATTTCTCGAGTGAAATAAATTCGCTACAAACAAATAAACATTGTGCTCCCGTTATTAAGCGCCTTGCTCCTTTTATCGATAAAGATGGTCTGATAAGGGTTGGTGGCCGACTGCGCCACGCAGACTTGTCTTTCGAACAACGTCACCCTGTGCTTCTTCCTCGTAAAGACAAGGTAGTCGAGCTCATTGTTAACCATTACCACTGTTCTAACTGCCACACTGGTTCTGTGACTCTCATGTCCATACTGCGACAGAGATATTGGATTCTGTCATGTAGAAGAATTGTAAGAAGTTGTATTCATAAGTGCAACTTTTGTTTTAAACTAAACCCCAAGCCTACTTATCCTATGATGGCTGACTTGCCCGCTTGCAGAGTAAATGAAACTAAAGCATTTACTCACACCGCTGTAGACTACTGTGGTCCTATAAATATAATTCCTTACAGAAAGCGTGGAGTTCGTTCCATTAAATGTTACTTGTGCGTTTTTGCATGCTTAGTTACCCGAGCTGTCCACGTAGAAGTTGCATCTGACTTATCTACCAATGCTTTCTTATCCGCATTTAAACGTTTTTTATCTCGCCGCGGTGCGGTATCTTGTATGTATTCTGATAGAGGAACAAACTTTATAGGTGCTAAAAATAGTCTTTCCGAAATGTACAAATTTATAAATTCTGAAAACTTCCAGTCGTCTTTCGCGAATGAACTAGTGAACAATCGAATTGAGTGGAAACTTAATCCTCCGCGTAGTCCACACTTTGGTGGTCATTATGAAATTTACATCAAAGCGTTTAAAACACATCTTTATAGAGTGATAGGTACACAATTACTGACATATGAGGAGCTAGTGACAGTGCTCACACAAATTGAATGTGTGATAAATTCTAGACCAATTACATTGCTAAGTGATGATCCATCGGAACCTAGCGCGTTAACACCTGCACATTTTTTGATGTCGAGCCCTCTGAAGCAATTGCCTACTTATGATATATCTTTAGATTCGAACAATTTACGTAATCGATACTCTTTACTAGATCAAATGTTAAAATCTTTTGCGAAACGATGGAAGCAGGAATATTTACACTTATTGCAATCCAGAATAAAATGGAATACAGCTTCTAATCCGATCTGTATCGGTTCTGTTGTAATTATTGTTACTGACAATATTTCACCGCTTCATTGGCCTCTTGGTGTCGTAGTCGCTGCCTATCCAGGTAAGGATGGCATCGTAAGAGTTGCTTCTGTGAAGACTTCAACGAGTGTTTATAAACGACCAGTTGTGCGTCTTTGTACTTTACCATCACAATAGTTTATGTATCCTTTTATTGTCCTTTATCCGCTATTTATTTTTATTCATATTTCTTTAAAACCGAAGGTTTTAAGGCTGGGGCAATGTTCACGCCCATCTTTGGTTACATTATTTATTAACAAAATTTATATTACCCGCTTTAATTTTTATAAAGTTTTTAACAACTTAACGCTGCATTCTACATTAGTCTACGAATTGACGGCGACTCGACCGGATGCGTACACGCTGATTCTGGTATACCGCTGTTCTGGAACCTTCTTTATTTGGGAAGGCTTCTAACCGCTATCTTTAAGGTTTATTCGCTTAATAAACCTACCGCTCGGACTGTGAACTTATGGTGTTGTACTGTCTTAGTGTTTTATATATTGTGTGTGAACGTATTATCCGCTGTCTCGGCTGAATATAAGTCGAGGCTGGTCCTTCATTATCCCGCTCCATTTTCGAGGGCTGTTGAAGACGAGGAAGAGGTCTGCAGTAGTACCCTACTAGTGGTACCGGGTCCGTGCTGCTGCTGAAGGTGAGTTGCTGTTTTGTATTCGTGGTAGTAGAATGCAGCGATTCCCATAAGATATCTATCTCTTCTCCAACAGATACTTTATATAATATATTCCGACCTATGGTGATACCCAATTAGATGCTGAGTAGAAACTACAAACCTTATTACTAGGTTTAGCGCTCACATCATTCTTTTGATCCGGCTCGAAGGACCAAAAGAATGAAGAGCTCACACTATGATATAAGTAATTTGTATTCAACGATGAAATGCATAACGTAAAACGATTATTTTTATTTGCATACACTCAGCAAAAAGGACAATTAAATTTGAATATTTATCTTTGGCAATTTACATCGGCAATTTAAGCATAGAGCTTTGCAATCAGAGCATTCAAAATAAAACCAATTTAAAACTTAAATTGTTCCGGGTTAATTTACTTAATTATTTAACACAAATTGCTTGTAGTTAATATTAATATTTCAATGTACTAAATCATCCTAATAACAATAAAAAATATATACGAAATATTTGTTTTGGTATAAACAACAGACACAGTACATTTTTGTCAGCATCTTAAATGTGACAAAATCAGGGGAAATTGATTGTTTATAGTACCTCTAAATAAATACAGAAAAAAATAAAATTCTATATTTGTTTATATAATTATCACAACTGACTGACTTACATATCACTGCACATCCCAAGTTACCAAGTATACACGTATTTATGAATTACTATCCCGATTTTAATAACTTCTCTGTGTTGTGTATACTTTCATCTATTCTGTATTTAAAATTTAAAAAATAATTACGAGGAGTACAGGTTTAAGCGTAAATCTAATTTATTTTTTAAACACGGAAAAATTGACTTTGCCCTTCTTTGACTTTTGTCTCGGCGTGCTCTTAAATGAAGTATGAAGCTTAAACAAGAAGTTGACATTTAACGCTTATAATTTTTAGTTAATTAATTTCAGTTAGAGCTACTTTTTTTCATTGATGCTGACTAAAAATTAAGTTTTTGGGGTTCTCATCCACTAAATTCTTTAGTGACGCATTTCCCTTACAACTTCCTTTCCGAAATTCACGATGGCCTGGAGACATCGCCGTCGTGTCGACAAGGCAGTGTGACCAAGTTCCAGTCCCACCCTTCTCGGATGAGTTTCTTTCAACAGGAAAGGAAGGGCCTATAGAAACCAAACATACTCGCATTTAAAGTGCGTTTCCATGCGTGGGCGCACCGACTGGGCTGTACAACCATGCCCGGTGTCCCAGAGGTATCTATGATGCCATAAGGCACAAGCTGCCCTATTCTCTGATGACGGATGCCTGAGGTGGCAGCCACAACTTTTTTAACAACTTCCCCTGTATCTCTATATTAAGACTGACAAAATCGGAGTGTTACATCCCATACAGATCAAGACTACTCCAACACCTTAATCTTATCACCTACAATATAAACCTGTAACGAAAATTGCACAACATGCGCGGGCGCTGGATTCGCACGGGTGTTGTAAAGCCATCGCATTGACAGACAAAGGGTTCACACGATGGTAACCTAACCCTGACACACCGGCGCACGCGCTTTGAATGTACCATGAAAAAGTACCCAAAAATCGTAACTTGGAGGCTCTTTCATCAAGTTACGCTATTTCAAAAATAGTCAAGCTGAAAATGTATGTTTTCGAAATATGATTTTAATGAAATATGAATAAATTATTTTGATATAAATTGTAGTGATACTGTTCTTGCTCGAAGGTATAAGGAGATGGTACGTCACCACATCAGTAATGAGCGCCTTGAGCGTTACTACGTTAATTGCTATTAATTACATCATCTGCCTTTAATTTCTTAGATTGCTTCATATTATTAACGAGACATTCAGCATAAATGTGAAGGCACACTCTAAAATTAAATTTATGTTCCCGTTCCCTCTATGTAACATGTAACGAGTTAAACCTGTCAAATAAACTTAATTTTGATAGTTCTTAATCGACTATAGACAATTTTAGAAGACACTTAGGAGGCGAGTCCTAAAACCTGCATTTAAAGACGTTTTAATGTTTAAAATTGTACGTTTATAAATGTCACGTGATATGTCAGTTCTTCTTGTAGCAATTATACCGATAGAACGAGATGCATCGATTTTAAATTAAGATTTAGAGTGTATACTTCAGGATGAGGATTATTATCTACTTCATTTTTGTATCTTTTCTAAAATATTATATACTCACCCCGGATACTTAATCTTTTTCTGATTAAAATTAGTGTGTATTAGTACAAATATCTGTTCATAGAAATATAAAATTTTGCATGCACATTGGGCCAATGTGTTTAATATTTATACTTGAAATATTATGTAGTAACAATGAAGTTAGTAAAATATTTATTGCAAAGGTCATCGTCGTTATTATTAACCGTTAAACGATTAAGGTTTATTTCAAAAATTAAGATTTATTCGTTTTACCTGCATTTTTAGATACTATTTAATTATTGTTATGGATATAAATAGCTTAAGTATAGTATAGTAAGTAGTATTAGTGATGCTTAAACGAAAAACAGTCATTTCGTACAATGAGAAAACAGTCGAAACATCGTTTTTCAATAAACAAAGTTCGAACTAGTTATTATATAAAAGAAAAATGCCATTACATTTCCATATTCTCCATTCATAAAGCACTATCTCGTTATATACCTGTGATGTTATGTGCCTGTAGACAATACTATAATCGACTTCTGTAAATTACAATCAAATAGGTTATAGACTTATTAGACATATTAAAAGGGGAATCCCCTTTAAAAAATAAGGAGTAAAATAAACAAAAGAAAATATTGATAATCCTTCAAGATCTACAACCGAAGTTTACGAATAACAGAACGAATCCTTATAAAGGCAATGTCTACCCTGACCTATTATGAGTACTTAAAACATTTCCACGCGCATTCCACGTAGAACGTGTGCTGTTCATATAAATAATTGTTATTTATCAAACGTGCTGCTGTAAATACCACAATAGAAGTTAACCTTAGAAGAATACCCTAGCTATAGTTGAATAAGCGGATGCTGTGTGTAAGGAGATATGGTATTGCAAGAGTAATAAGAACTATCTGAATACAGGTCAAATAGTTATGATTTATTAGACCCCAAATAGTATTCAGTATTATGTTGATTATATAATTTGATATTGTGATTGAAAACAAAGACAGTTAAAATTCCAAAAATCAATTTTAATTTGGATACCTTGTCGGCTAGCACATGTGAATCATCTAATAATTAAGTAAATATTGTTTTAACTTGATACTTATAAGTCATACCTCATACATCTTTACTAAATAAAGCGATTAGTGTTTAAATAATTTATTCAATATCTCCGATATGAGTTCTGTATAATATATCTTTGAGATTAGAATAAGACTTGTGACATGGTGTGCATATTCAAATGGTCAAAAATGAGCAAAACTTTTTTTTAGCATATAAAAATATATAACAATAGTTTTCTCCTGAATACTAAATGGAAGGTGAGGCAAGGCGATTTGTTAATATGGAGAGATGACTTAGGCAGTATATCTCATGCTGTACTATCTTCGCTGCTGATTGCTTGCCATTTAGAACTGTTAAGTTTATTGCTGTGATTTTAATTAAATATATATTGCAGGATAGGTAATTGATATACAAGCCTTAAAGACGCTAAGGTTTCTCCTACAACAGGCATTCTATTGCCTGTATTATCTAACAGTTTACGTTCATTATCCAATATAAATGACGTAACAAAGTCGTAAAGTGGAAATTCTATAATAAATATTTTTTTATTGTGGTGTCTTATTTCTTTTGCAATAATTTTGATATTTTTTTAGATTCTTCATCATTATTAGCAGCTTGAGATATATATGAATTTTATTCAAATGAAATTATGCTTATTTGGGTCTGTAAATAAAAATATATCCAAATAATGACGTGGAATCTCTCATATTACTATAACGTGCTTTACCTAAATCTTTTTTTAAAACCAAAAATATAAAATAACTATACTAAAAAATAGAAGCTGGCTAAACGCTTTTCTCTCCGCTTATGAATAAGTTTAGGCTGATAACGAAAGTGAGTCGAAAAGGTCAAGGTAACCGAACTGGTTCACTGGCACAGCGGATGCGGCCAACGAGCGGTACAATGAAACTGCAAGTGGTTGACGAGATGGAGCCTTCATTATTATGTATAATATCATATGTAAGTGTGTGTGTGAGATTCTTTATCCCACTGGTAGTCACTGACCTGCGTGGGATAACCACGGATTGCTTAATAAGTAACCACGTTTTTATGCAATGAACGGGAGATATATAGTTTTTCATTACATAAATAATATTACAACAACATAATATCTGTTTTAACCGACTTCTAGAAAGGCGGAAGCTCATTCCGCACATTGTGAATTGACTTTTTTATTTTTTATTTTTGTTTTGTAGGTCATATTTCAGGGGTGGTCCCTTATGAATTTTATCGAAATTGATACCGAGCTTTCTGTGGTAAACATAAACAGATTATATTTGGGTTCCTGGCCTTCTTCAAGATATGACAATATTTTAGCTGGGTCGGTTGGGTGCTGTATTTTTTATTTTCTATATTGTGTTGATATTTTAGTTAAGAAATCGGCGTAGTTTCATGCCAAAAATGGTCTTTGTATCTTGTAGTATATGGAAAACATCATTTAGCATTGATTAGTGATTTACGTGAGATTTTCAGTGTTCCATTTCCATTCATTCATTTGTAAGGTCATTTATTTAACATCACTGAATAATTTTATTTTGATTTGCTAATCATTTCTTTGTAATCGCTAATATAGCATTTCATTTTCAAATTTTTTTTCGTTAATCTGTTAATGACTGGCATCTGTTAAGGAAATGGCGGGGTCTACCTTTGGTCGCCAAAATCTCCACGAGCCAAAGAGACACGTTACACCAGTATACCAGAGCCATAAATAAAGAAATAAATACCTATGATATGGCTGTATGGACTGCAGTTCCCTTTCCCTGCCCTTTAAAAGGGAGAAAATTAACTTTGAACTTAGAAACTGATGCAGTTGCAGCTAAGTGTTTTTCAGAAACAAAAGAGTTTGAAGTTCTGACTCCAAAAAAGAATTATACATTGTACAACTTTTTAAATTGAAATATTTTTGCTATATTAGTGTTTGAAAGACGGTATTAATTTCAAGCAATGTAAGAAAGATTCATGTTTTTGACCTTTTAAAATTATACGCGGCCATTTTATAATATCGATATAAATATCAGAATCACTCAGCCATTATTTAACAAAGGAACTGGATTGTCAGATCGATCTACTTAATCTGCGACTAAAATTTATGAGTTGTGGTGGGTTTCAAGGTGATGTTACCGAATACCCAATCAATACCCATCCAATAGGATGCAGATAGAAATGCCATCAGAAATGCCTTCATAATAATGAAGGTGTTTTATTTATTTTCTATTATTAATTTGATTTTTCACATGTGGTTTTAGTGCTTGACATTTAGTTTTGAAGTAATATACTTGACTAGTATCTCAATTTACGGAAATTGGTAAAAGTTACATTGATAATTTTCCACGATTCAACAAAGTGTTGTTTTCTTAGTCGGAAGTTGCATTTATAGATTACTCTTATAAAATAAATTAAAAGAAGAACTTTACATTAATAGAAAGACATCATTATTAGCCACTTCCCTATTTTATTCGGGTTCGATGCGCAATTTCATCGATTACAGATTTCCACTTTTAAGAAAACAATAATATACATCTATTGTGAAGTTCGTTGTAGATCACTTGTTTTAGTTTACCCCACAAAGACATGTAAGTAGACATTCCAAATATCCGCGTTGAATAAAATTAACATTACCACATGTAGATCACCAAAATGGACGTTGTTATTGCACGAACTAAAATTTATAATAACTTTATCTGACAAGTTAGTGAATTTTTTAATAATAAATCAGGTATTCATTTTATATTTAGTAATGCGGAAATATTTTGAAACTCATTTTATTTCTTGATCAATAGTCAAATCGCTCTTATTAAATTTACGATGACAATGATAACACTTTTATGATTTCCTATAGTTAAAAAATATCTGTTAAAACGAACTGTATCATTTTAATTGTAGCTTAAGATTGGTCTGCGTTGGATGAATCAATCAAAAAATTGTTATATCTGGTTCCTGCATACTTTGGAAGACACGTTAAACCGTTGCTCCCAGCTGTTAAGGTAATCTCTTGTACCCTTCAACTGGTATTGAGCCTGCAGTGCTATGACCCAAACTACGTTATATTATCTCATCTATTTCCATGTAAGATGACCTGTGGGAGTATATTAACTGTTGATGATGATTACGAGTGCGTAGTGCGCCACAGACTGATTAGAATATGTAATGCACACGAATAAATCGTTACATCGGATAATACAGGTTTTTAATCGTGAAAATGCTGGTAATACAGAATGAGGAAGTGACCTTGAGTACAAAAAACATCATTAAATAGATGCTCGTCGTGTCGTGAGCAGATAAACTCGTCTTGGCCGGCGGCATTTTAAACTTTATTCTGAACCTACTAAAGACTATCAAGCTCCACCTGTCATTCTGTCTGAAGAGTGAGATGTTAAAATATGTTCTTTCACGCGTAGATGATTGTTTCAATTTATTGTTGCTTTGATATAAAGTTTTTGGTAAAGCAAATATTATAATAATAATATGGCATGCTTTATAAAAGCAATATTTAATTAATTATTATAATTATGTTATTTAAAAAATTTAGTTCCTAATATTATTTCTATTATCACGTAATAAATAAATAAATGAAATAAAATGCAATACACATATTTCAGACCATTTTGCGTTAAGGGGATCTAAAAATCTGGATCAAAAATTATATTTTTTCGATTAAATTAAATTAAATTTAACAATGGCATATCCCACTCTAGCTTACATCCGTGGTACAGTGCTTGCAGTGCATTCTTATTTTATTGCAAAAATGATTAGTAAAAAAGCATCAAAGAGCTGGTCATACTGTACTGCTATGAAATTTCGGGTCGCTGTTAAGTAAGAATAACTAAGTTTACACATGCTCACACTCATGTGTACGGTGATCCGACCTCTCTTTCTAACATTACGAGTGATCCGTCAACAAAGACTAATAATTTATTAACAACTATATAAAAGTACAATGCAAAAATCACGACGACAAACGGTAGCAAAAACCGTAAACATAATTTATTACTGCAAAAACAAACGTCTCATTATGGTTAGCTTAAAATTAACTAGTATTTATATAAATAATAACAAAAACAGACAATAATAACATAATGCACAACGCAATGGTTAAAAAAGATTAAAAACAGAAAATCACTTAATCAACAAAAAATGGACGTAGCAAAAAGTATAACCTACGACGAATACTAAACTAAATGTACAATGTACGTAATTTTTTTACGAGGAGGAATCCATTTACGGACCTACCCGCCACTAGCTAAACGACGGTCGTGTGTGGGGCTCACTCAGTACCTCAATAGAGCGGCACTGCGAATACCCACTAAAACTCCCCGGTAACTCCATTGCCCTTCACGGGGGTAACCTGGGTTCTGCACGAACAATTAACCAGGTCATCCCCTGCATTACACCTATTCACCTAAAGATTATCAAATTTACACATTTTTATAAGCAACAGTATTATGTCCATTATACTAAGTAGATATTAACATTAATGTAATTATGATTGAGATAAATTTTATTTAAATTTATTTTCCTCAATTTGACGTTTTTTTTTTAAATTAAATACATTTGTAACATTGAAGATGGTAATTAATTGGTGCGTATGCAATATTAAATTTATTTCCTTGTAATTATTTAATAATGATCTCTCGGAAATATAAGTCCAGTTGTGTTTTAATTGAATAGTTCTTTACAATCTTATATTGTTTTCCTTTTAAAAAATGTATAGTGATGCTTACGTCAGTTTTAATTTCTGCAAAAAACTCTTATTGAATCCAAGATTTAAAAAACTTTTGTGTACCTTAATACAGACCTACCTATTTATTCTCATATCAAGGGTCAGATTCATTAGTTCCTGGTTACGTTGACGTTCAACGTTTCGCGTTTAGCTAAGAAAAACTGTTAGAAAACGTTATGTTACTAATTGTTGCGCTTTATTGTAAATTTTGTATTATATGTATAGTTTCAGCGCAACGGTTCAGGGCTATTAGTGTTTCAGGTATTTATAGCATTTAGCGAAATATCGCCACCGTCTTTGGCTTTAGCCTCACTTAACATATCTTTTAGAAGGGCCGGGATTATCTTCCGCGGTACTTAGACCCGATGGTTTCTTTTGTGCTTCCCATATCCTCAAGTCTGCTGGCCTGAAATACTCGTAGAATGTACTTGTTAGTACGCTTAGAGTCAGCAGCCTTATGTCTTCAGGAGTAGGATAGCGAAGACCAAAGCGGCCCATTCTTTTTCTAGCAAGAGCATCGCAGTTACATAGGATGTGTTACATTTGGTTATTGTTCTCCCCACAGGCCCTTCATTCAGACATTCCCCTAAATTAATTTTGAATAGTATGCTATTCAAAATGAATTGTCATTTCAATATGTTGAAATGACATTACTTACCATCAGGTGAGATGAAGGCGTAGAGCTATCCCGTTAATAAAAATAGAGACGTAATACGAATTTATTAAACTCTCAAAATGTTTTTCAAAAGTATATCTTTATAGTATATCTTTATTTAAATAGACCCATTTACTAAGTTCTTTTAAATCGTCATAACAGGTAATCGTAACTTTAAGTGGGTAATAACCGGGTATTTACAAATTGTCCCAGATATAGAATTTAATGATGTATTAAATGAATTATTAGTTTAACTATGTTAACATTATCCCGTTTTTCTAGGTGTATCACATGTGCGATGGCCTGGGCCGCCAGTTCAGCTACACATGCCCCAACACCACGCTCTTCCAGCAACGGATGCTCATCTGTGACCATTGGTACATGGTCAACTGCTCCAAGTCTGAGAGCGATTACAGTGCTAATTTGCTCATCGGTAAGTTAATCGTAATAAATCTTTTGCTGAGACGTAATAATAATACAGACATTGTTATTAATAAAGATGTCGATTATTTTCAAAATTTTACAGGCTTTGTCTCAGCAAGCAAAAATAAATATTAAAACTTAAGGTCTTAACCTCAACAAATAACGTTCAATTTATTGCCTCTATAGTAAAAGCCTTTTAGACCAAAAAGAACCTTCAATTATTACAATTTAAATGAAATGGAATATTTACTGGACATCTAAATGCCTTTTTGATGATTCCACATTAATTCCAGTGTCGTGTAGTTGTAATGCATTAATTTCGTTAAGATTATGTTCCTATTTATACCATACACGCTTGGTCAAAACTATCAAGGATAAAATATTTATAAAAATAAAGCCATCATTAAATACTAGGAATTATTTAACCTCAAAAATTTAATTGCTGATAGATAAACACGACAAACAAAATTGCTTGATTATTGAATTAAGGTAGATTTACACTGCAATGACGATGCGATATTTGATAAGAAATGGCAATTAGCTTTTGTGATGATGAGTGAATCACCAAACTAAACCAAAGGACTTTTATCTTCAAAATATCTAATTTTCTTTATTTATTTATTAATTAACTCCAACAAGATTTACATTTTAACATGCACAAAAAAATACAATCAATAAGAATTAAATGCAATCTTAATTATATGAGTATAATATATGTTATTGAAAATATTCGAAAATAAATCGAAAATATTTTTTTTAAAAATTTTTATTTATTTATTATTTTATTGAAAATCTTGTTAATGTTTTATTATTTTTAAATACAAATAGAGTCAGTATTAATTGATTGTTAAGTGACCTTACTTTTTAGTGTGAAGTGGTGCTTTTTATTAAGCGGTATAATAAAAATTTGACCATATTGTTATTATGACCTCATAATATAAAAGATACTTAAATTTTATTCCATTACCGAAGGCCGGCTGGTTGAATATTCAGTACCCCAGAGGTCCTACCCTTTTAATGTTCGATAACCTTTCTTAGTACCCAGTGGCGAATGGAACTGCCACTTAGTTATTTTAAGACTCGAAGTTGTTCGAGGCTTCGACGCACGACAGAGTATTTTTTGCAATCACTATCATGCCTCGAACACCCCAGTATTGGTATAAATCCCGGTATAAATTTCTATGATAAGTACGAATATTTGTTCACAAGTAATGGGTGTTTGTATGTTTAATATGTCTGATATATACGCGCATATCAAGTACAATCTATATCTCTCCGTTATCTAGTATCCCTCCACCAACCCATGGTCCTGCAATACCTTGCAGCATACGGACCGAATCACGGGAGAGCGCGAGGGTACTTGCATAGGGCTCTTTCCCCTTCGGCGCTGATCTGTGTTCCCTACAATTATCTTTATGCGTCTTTCTGGGGCGTGACGACACAATATGTGAGTTCGCGTCGGGCTGCTCTGTTATCTAGTATCTAGTATCCGTAACACAAACTCCGAAAAGTCTCAATAATTTAGTATTTGTTAAAACTAGTATTTCTCACACCTATATCTTTTTATTATCGCTTGCCATTGATTGGATGCACCACTTTATAACTAGGTAAGTACTGGCTTTGTAACTACAATAAGTTCTCTAATTTGATATTTTGTTCGTACAAATGCACTGCCTACGCGCATATTATCATTCACTCGGACATTCAAATCTGAATCAGTGTATCCTTTCAAATCAGTAATGATGTTCATCAAATTCTATTCATCGAACCAGTGTATTACTTCTATTCAAACTTGCCAGGTCAATGCTTATTATTAATGACCCAAATATGACTATTGTTAAAACCACAGTATAAGACTATACCAGTTGTTGGAACTGAATAGAAAACATTAAAATTATGTTTACCAATAAGTTGGTATGTTAGTTTTAAAGCCAAGAATTAATTGTTTTCAAACAAAAGAGATAACAGTGTATGTCGCAGAATAATAGTAGAATTAGCCATATCTTCATGTTTCTATGAATATTATGCAAGTATCAAGATTGGGCGAAAAAGTTTTAGTCAAATTGTATTTCAGGTAACATTTAGTCCCAACGAAGTACAATGTCGAAAAAGGGGAGTTGCTAATCTGTCCCTGTCAGGCACTTTAAATACGAATGGAAAATAACACTTTCTTAAATTCTCTAGAATTTTTATATCGTTGCGGAATTTGGTCACTTACCTATTTATTTTCTCTTTATAAGGTAGCTTGAGTGTTTATATTTGCTTCTTCTTATCTGATTATACTTAGAATACATGCTAAACAACAAAACTATTATGGTATATTTGGATTCCAATATTAGCTAGGTACGAACTGCTTACATGAATAAGTAGGAGAGACGCAATCTAATCGCTAAATGTAAAAATGCATGGGAGTTGCATGCATATAATTATCGAAATGCAACTTTTTAGGCCCTCTGGAGTTACAATGGACCCCGGGAAGATCTGAATGTTTTCATAAATCATTTACTAATTTATATTCTCAATCAATGGAAAGAACATAATTCCTACAAAAATAGTTGTAATTCTAAAAAAATGCCAAAGGTATAGGCCAAAGTTTGTTTACATGAAGCTATTATCACATTACGTGAATGGCCGGTGTCAATGTTAGGTGAACGCCCTTGACTGCTGCGCGGGCGCAGTGACCATTTCCGAATGGGTTCGTTATGTAATGTCTAATAGTTATTTACTCGGTCATATGTACGTAAATGAATGTGTAATATAATGACACTTTCATTTATCATAAAAAATGATGGTTATGTTTGAAGCAATCGATTCAGTTAGTCTGATGGCATAAATAAAATAGAAAAACTTTGCCGTAGCATTATAGTATTCTAGGGAACGATTTTATTTTCTTTTTTGTATTGTACAAAATGTCCAAAAAGTTTTATTATTAGCAATATATATCAACTAACCTAAGATATATAAGTGTGTAGTAGCGAAATATGAGTGAGAATGTATGCGATAGGTACGTGTGCCAGTTGGGATACAAGTAATTCAATACCCAATCTACTCGTATATGCGGTCAGAAGAAGAGTTCTGGAGTAACGTGTCCACGAGCAACGTATCCTGGAATCATGCAAAAGCGCAGCGTCTTTTTGCGTCGCTATACATCTTCGTACCGCTCATTCTTTGCACATTTATGGAAGAAACCCCCCTTTACTTTCCTCTCATATCTCTAGTGGAAAAGTAGCCTTATACTTTATACTCAATTTTACTTTATCTTTAATTATACCCAATTATCACTGTTATTTTTAATTATCATATTACGTACGAGACTAAGATGGCCTATTTAATTAAAACATCTGAAGATCACTTGAACAAAGGTTAGTTTCTCGGCATTGGTAATGATACTTAGAGTGTCGGGTGTCTCCGAGGTGATAAACGTAATGCTACCTTACCGCAAATAAGTTAGACACCACAAACCATAATTTTATCAAACCTTAATAGGTACTAATAGTGTTGATATTTATTTACTACTAAGTAAAGCTACTTAAATCTGTTTGAATAAATTAAGTATAAAGTTGAAAGTAAAAAAAGTGTATAAATTTTAAGTAGCGAATAACAAATTAAATTACAATCACAATTGCCATGCCCTATTTCTATTTGAGATACAGCAGTGAGACTTCTAATGTACAGTTTTACTGATTCATTTCCTTTATCATTGAACATTTCATCGAATGAAGTGATGACGATTTTAAAAACCAGTCAAAAAGAATAAGCACCTGCATTAAAAGTTAAAGTCATCATTAATAATCTATTTGCCAAAACACTGTCCAATGTCACTCACCCTGCAATAATAAATATAACACTAAACCAAATTGTATACTATAAAGATTATCGTTTCATGTTCCAGGTCAGCGCGACAAACCCTTTGTATCTGATGAGGAGATGAGGCTAAGAACCCCTCGTCCGGATATCTTGTCAGTGCCCCCAAATAATAACTACTACGATGGTCTGAAAGAAGCCGAAACAAAGGTACCACCAGAATTTACTTTTAAGTTTATAAAACGAAACGTTTGGACACTGGAGAGAAAGATTTGTCTTACAGAAGATATCAAGTCAATAAAACTTTTAATTTAACTCGTCGTGTTTTTGGGTGGTGAGTGGAAGAGCTAGATCTTCTAGAAAAGACCTAAAATACTCTCTTGTGAAAAGAGCTTTTTATAACAACTTTTTACAATACGTAACTTTAAGCATGACTTCAGGATTGTTTTCTTGTTTATATATTAATCATAATATCGACTGTTTTGTCGTAAAACTTTATCCATTCATTGAGTTCTAATGGAATAGCAGAGCTTTATAGATAAAATCTCTCAATAAAATTATTTTGTTTTTCAGTATCCGATACACCCAGGAAACAGTATTGTGGGTATCGCTGACTCTATCTCCAATTCAAACAACAACGGTCTAGATAGTGCCAAGCAAAACTATCGTCCACCATCCTCTTGGTCCACTGGTACCGGAGTAACACACCAGTTTGACAACACCTATGATCAGGACAGCTTAGCTGGCGCTGCATCCCATGAACCAACACCCACTTTCCAAACTACTCCAGAAATTAAAGACTATTTTGATGCCCAAAAAGTACCAACACCCTCTCCTAACCTCACCCCACCTAATTCAAGACCTCCATTCTCACTAGACCTTAGCCCTCCATTACCCGACAGAACCACTACTGAAACTCCTAGCTCTGAGGATTATGACATTGATGTAAGAATGAGAACCTCTGCCGATGATCCTGTATACAATTTCATCAAGAAATTCGACCCCAACTCTCCAAACTCACATAAAACTGCTATGTCTAGATCAGAAATAATTGACCTCAATAAGCATTTACCTATTGGACAATTAAGTTCAGAAGAAGATAAAACAACGGGAAAGACTAAATTAGGTAATAACTTTAATGCATTTACCAATGATAATGATAAGACTTTTACTGAAGGATCTAGATTTAATAATGTTAATTTGAAACCAACCACTGAATATACTCCAAGTACAAGAGATAACGCAGATACAAACCCCATATCAGTGCCAGATAGACATTTGTTACCACCAAAAAGGGATTTCTCTGAACAACCGTCAACTACTATGGGTCCTCCGGTTTATTACGAGTGGAAATGGGCTGTTCCAGCTTTGGATCTTGAGCCACCGAAGCTAGGCAACAATACCTACAATCAAACAGTCCAACAAAACAAGATTATCCGAGGCCGTAGCCCATTCAGAGACGTGACGAGACCAACACCGATTGATAGCAATCCTACTCCAAGTAACACTGAATACAATATCAGTTCCTATTTCGTTCCGGATTATGTGTTCCCACTAGATAAGCCTCACCCTGGCTATGAAGATGAGAATGCACAGACGTCGTTCCAAGTAAAAATTGGAAGGACTGGTCGTGCTAGCTTTGGGGAAAATCCTGCTTGCCCACAATGTCACCCTGCGTACCTAAAGCCTGGTACATGTGAACCATGCATTATACATCGGTAACGACGTAATAATAGGAACGTCTGTATTATACTAACTAGACACACTATTTCCATAACGGACAACGGACCCCTAGTGTGAGTTTTAGTGAGTTCAGCTGATATCACATATATTAAAAATCGTTTCCAATCCTCTTCTATTCGATCCAGACGGTTCACGTTAATTGAAACTTACCCTAGGGGTACAAATTTGTTGTCAAGAAGTTCCGATACTATGTTGACGTCGTTTTTCCTTGTTAAATTTCAAGATTTTAAAGTTAGTATAATTGAAATAGTGGTAATTTGTACCTCTGCCTCTGATATTTTCGTCAAGGAAGACGAAATTAAGTTTGATTTGTAGTAGGCACCTAATTTAAATATTTGGTTTATTTTATAAATAACTCTTAACCCAACATAATTATTTAATTATTATTAGATTAGTTTTTCAATGAAGCTAATTGGTTTTTAAAAAACCTATTTTTGATATAGATAAACCTATTTTTTGTGTAATTTATACACAATAAAGTGAATTTGTAAATAGTACCAATAATATCGACGAGGAGAAACCTATTAATTTGGCTATCGCCTAAATGAATAGCTTTGTCCATTAATTATTATATGAGACCATTGTCAGGACATTTTGTGTAGGTAACAAGGAAAAAGATATTTATAAGATAATTTTCTATACTAAGTACTTTCAGATTTAATACAAACGACGCTATTAAATAGTTTTAATGATAATAAACTAGGATATTTTTGTAAAGCCATAAGATTTGTATTTTTATAGATGAACCATAGAATAATATACCAGTGTTGATATTATTTTTATGGTATTGTGTTTAAATTATTAATCTTCAACCAAACATGTTAAATATGATCGTAATGTAAATTTTAATTATTTACAACAAATTAAGCTACTTAGATTAAAATAAGTATACTTATCAGCGACCAATGTATCATTCGCATACATAATGTCTGTAACGCCAAGTTTATTTATATTTGTTTTAAATTAAAATGAGTATATATTTATTAACTATTTCCAAATGCAGTCCGCATAATTATACATATTATTATACAAATGGTAATATGTTACTTAATAATAATATTTGTACAATTCATAAATTATTTTCATTACTTATATTTGTAGTTATTTACACATACGCCAGAGCATATAGCACATGCCAATTGTTCGGTGTTAAATATTTAGTAAGTACATAATTGAAGTGATAAAAGTTATATAATTAGAAAGACGATGTGAATATACTTCCTTAAAATGATTTTTAATTAGCTAATAAATATTAATTTTCATAAGAATTTTTTTTGCGATGTATAAGTATAATTAGTTAAATCTAATTATAATGTATTAATTATTTTGTGTCATGTGTTTTTAATAATTGCTATATAGGGGAAGTTAATTATAAAAAAATAAAATAAATTTTATGTTATATGAAATAAATCTCGGATATACGTGTATATCTAACTGCTACTATTAATTAAAAAATGTACATAATAAAGGGACTGTTTTTTATTATATAGTAACATACGATAAATAATTACTTTATTTTATTTATTTACGTCATTCCATTCCAGTTCATTTCCATTTTGACTTTCTAATCTGTGATTTTGACAGCCAAACTAAGTACGATAATGTGGTACTCACTACTAAAACTATTTAAACAGAAAACTATGCAATTAACAAAAAATAATTATGCGCAATGACTATGTTGATATAGCGACAAGACTATATCAATATATAGTCATCTCACCCTTCGAGTCGAGTGCGGTACTTAAAAATATTGGTGTTTACTTATAAATGTGTCTGTAAAGCACGAACGTAAAGAAACAATCATAATAAAAAGAGAGATAGATGAGTTTACTTTACATCATGGTTACCTCAAAACGTTTTTATTATGAAATTGGTGTAATTTCATGCCATAAAGCGATCCTTTATAACGATTTATATCGTGTTATTTATGGAATGCAACATTCAGAATTAATAAGGGACTTACGTGAGATTACATTTTGATTAAATCATTTGTAAGGTAAGTTAATTTATTTAATAACATCGTATTCATGCATTCTCCTGTGCTTATCAATTCGTCTTAATTAAATAACATACCATTTCATGTTCGTATCATTTCATCTTAATCGCTAATATTTCATGAAATTTTACCTATTACTAGTCACGTTCTATCAAGTTCTATAAAGTTCTTAAGGAAAGTCAAAGTCAAAGTCGAAATATCTGTCCGGAATCAGAAAATAACTACATAAACAATATTGTATGGGCTTTTTAGTTTCCTTTGCCGTTCCTTTAATAAGGCGAATTTACAACAAAAAAAAAACATAGAAACGGATTCTTTGACGAATTTATTATCATATTTATATTTTATTTTGAATAGTTATTGTGTCTTATTGAAATATATGTAAATATTGTGTAGTTTCATTGGTGATTTTCTTTAGATGTTATAGTGATCGATTTTCATGCAATAAATTGAGGGTTTATTTAATTTTTTTCACACAACAATATCAATTCATTCTCATTTTTATATAAAGTTTTCGTAATCATTAAAATTACATTCAATTTTCGTATCATTTATCGTAATTGCATTCAATTTTTAAAATACTTTTTCGTAAAATAATATGACATTTCGTTGTTAAAAACTCTATGGGGCAAAGGGATATTACATATGGTATGGAGGAGACAAAAATAAAGAAATAATTGTAAAACACATGGCTGTATGTTCTGTTTCTTTTGCCTACCTTGAAATAAAGCGAATGATACTAAATTAGTGCCTTATTTCAGGGCACGGACTTAATTAAATTTAAGTTATTCAAGTTATTTAACACCGTGTATAGGTGTTCCATACACTTTTGACTTATATTTTTTATGATGCGAAATTTTAGATATGTTAAGTGACGTCACCGGTAAATAGTCTTTTTTGGTTGTATTGTACAGTAAGACTAGTAGTGATCTAAAATGTAATTTAGCTCTTGCGCAGTGGAATTGGAGCCAATATAACAAAAACATCAAAAACGATGGCGGTTGGCGACTGACAGATGACAGCTGCCAGAACATTGTGACAATTTGTGTTGACAACTGCTCGATGAACTGAAAAAGACGCGTTGCGTTGCAAAAGATCGGAAATTAGCAAGCAATATTCTTATATTTAAAACGATCTAATTTAATACATATTAAATTCCATAAAGTTCTAAATGTGATCATTTTCATGCAAACATTGTGATGTAAAGTTGTATTTCATCAGAAATTTTATAACCTTGTAAATTTACTGTCAATAAAATGAGTAAAGTTAATGCTTTAGCTGGATTGATTGGAAGTTATGGGGATTCCGATGAAGATTCTGACGATGATGGATCTCATACGAAATTTGGAAATCTGGGAAATAAAGGACACATGGTTAAGTCTTCGAGTAATACGCATTCTTCAGAAGTATCATTGGCTGCTTCATATGGCGCTCCTGATCCATCTGCCGCCATCCACCCGGCCCCAATTCCTCATTGCCGTGAGTAAAAACCATTAAGGATTTTTAAAGCAGTGTCTTCAACCCCAGGATTATTTACTCCCAGAGCACGTCGACCCAATGGGATCTTTTGTGCTTCCCTAATCCTACTGACCGCTGCCCTGGAATACCTCCAAGATGTACATACTAAGTACACCCGGAGACAGCAGCCTTATATCTTCAGGTCTGGGATAGCCCAGTCCAAAGAGACCCATTCTTTTCCTAGCGAGAGCATCACAGTTACATAGGATGTGTTCCATTTGTTCGGTGTGCTCCCCACAGGCCCTACATAGAGATGATCTAACAAGTTTCATCTTGAACAACATGCTATTGGTGCCAAAGTGGCCAGTAATAGCACCACTTAAGCCCCGTAGCCTGTTACGTTATAAGTTCCATATGGCCTTCTTCGTATATAGCAATAAGGGATCATAATACCCTCAGATGTACACTTGATGTTCACTTTATATCATATCTTATAATATAATTATGCTTATCTTATAATTTTTATTTTTGGTGAGCTTTATTACCAAAAGTCTGACATTCCTCTACTCGTCTTCTTAATTTCAATGTCATATATATATATATTTATATAAGTTTATTTATTCTTCACTCCAAGAGTTGCTCTGAAAACCAAGTTTATTTTTCTTAGTTATTATAATACAAGGTTACTATTACAATAATAATTACACAATATGTATGTAAAGTACAAATCTGAAAACCAAGAAACAACATTCAAAGTTTATATTTAAATAGGTTTGTCAATTCTCACATGTAACTTCCAATTTATATTCTACTTTAATGTACACTATGAAACCTCTTTACCGACCCCTTACGGCCAGTTCTAAATTTAATAAAGAAATGCAAAACAATTTCTTAACATCTCCCCCTAGAATAAGAAAATTTTCTTAAATTTTCATATTAGCGAAATTTACTCATTGTCTCCTTTTTTATCTTCTTCTATTATCGAGACTGGAATTAGTTTAGTTATATGGAAAAGATTTGACTCTGATTTTTTATGACCAGTATCTATTCTCTATATCAAATTAGATACCTTTTCAATAATTTCATAGGGTCCTATTTTAAGTTCATCCAATTTTCTCCTGTTAAGTTTGTTTCCATTTTCCATATATACCATGTCTCCTACGTTAAATTCATAATATTTTCGATTTCTATCAAATATTTTTTTGTTATAGTTGTGTGATTTTATTGTATTATCAAAAGCAGTTTTACTATCTTTGATCCAATCATTATAAGATTTTGTTTGTTAAAATTCATTAGGTAAAATTGTAATATCTGTACCATACAAAAGGATAACTTGGCGAAAAACCTGTGTCCGAGTGACTGGTTTCATTGTATTAATTTACACATTCCTTAGAAATAGTGGTTCAGGCTCTCTTTTTTTCTTTTTCATTCATTTTGCATCTTATTTTGTTTACTAATGTCTGATTTAGTCTTTCATTTAATCCATTTGAAAAGGAGGAATTTACTGCTGTGAATACCATAGATATCTGATTTTCATTTAAGTATTTTTTAAATTCTTTGGAATTTATTCCTGGATATTGATCAGTAAGGAGCATGCCAATGTCCTTTGTATCAGTTACATTTGTAATCAGTTTTATAAAATTATTTGCAGTCTGAATTTTTGATGTCAAAATAAATGTGTATCTAGTAAAGTGATCTACTAATAAATGTAGATATTTTTTTGTTGATCTTGTGCCTCCAAAACCTCCAATTGTATCTATAGAGACTATTTCGAAAGGTTTTGTAGCTGGACCAAGATGAGACATAAATCCAATTTTTTCCTGGCCTCTTGATTTATTCTTTATACAAACTTCACAACTTTTACAATTTTTTTAATGTTCTAAAACCTTCTTTTTTTCTCGCTTCAAGCAACTGAGTAATGTGCTGATCAATGTGCTCAGAAAATGTTTTAGAAAATATAAGGATATCATCTATGTAATTAACTGCAAAATTAGTAAGTTTATACTTTCTTAATATATTACTTAATATTCTTTGAAAAATTGCTGGGGAAGTCTTCAAACCAAAAGGAAGGCAGGTCCACTGGAAATGCCCTTCTTGTGTAATGAATCCTGTTTTCTTCCTGTCTTCTATACGTAAGGGAATGGACCAAAAAGCGGAATTAATGTCTAGAGTTGAAAAAAATTTGCAATTTCTAGTTTTCATCATTAGGTCATCAATCAAAGGAAATGGTTGTGCTTCTGGTACAACGAATCTTATTTAAATCTCTGAAGTCTATACAAAGCCTGGATTTTTTGTTATCTTCTTTTTTAAATGCCAAGGTAATGGGTGCAGCAAATGGACTATAGGATTCTTCGATCAGCTTATTATCTAGTAATTTTGCTATTTGTTCTTCTATTTCTCTCTTATCTTCTACGGTACACCTATACGGCCTCTTACTGCAATATCTATCTATTAATAAGTCTATCCTTGCTTCATATTCATTAACAGTGCAAACATCATATTTATCTTTTGCAAACACCGTTTTATATTTGTTGATCAGTGTATTTATTTTAGTTTTTTGAAAATCATTTAGATGTTTTATTTTTATTTCAAATTCTTCTTCTTTGACATGTTCATTAAAATTTATTTCTGTTACTTGTTTTGTTTCATTGTTATCCTCTGTTTTTTTATTTTTATATTTCCACTTTTATTTGTTTTGTCGTTTTCATTACTTACACATTGTTTGATTTATTTTCAAATTTTCATTTTGGTTTAGCCTGAACATTTTAATCAAGTCTAAACCGATTAAAAAGTCATACTTAAAATTTTCTTCATCAATAATGTATACATCAACATTTTTTTCTATTTCAAAAATTTTTATTTTAAAATTTGTCAAACCACTTGCTTGTTTTACACCATTAATCGTTACTAAGTCTGCTTTATTCAAAAGGTTTCCTTTTCCTTTTAGTTTTAACAGTTTAGTATTAATTAGAGAAACATTTGAACCCGAGTCATAAACTCCATATATTTCTAATTCATCATTTAATAGTAGTTTAACTTTTATGAATGGTGTCTCTATCATCAGATCAGTTTCATTTAATGTTGCTTCTATCACTGAATTATTTACATGTTTTATGAAATTTTTCTTAGCTTTTTCATCTTCTTTTGTCTAAAACCAGCATGTGGCTTCAGAGTGATAGCCAGAACCCTTATTTAATTTTTCACAAATCGTACATGGGCTGTACATGTTCTTCAATTTTACTAATTCTTTGATATCCAAATTTTCTTTTTGTAAAATAACTTTTTTTATTTACCATGTGTTTATATTTACTCACCTCATTAAATAAATCTACTGTATCATTCAATGCTTCTCTATCAATCTTATTGAGAATGAATTCTGGCAAACCTGCTGCAATAAGATCCACCAAAGTACCCGCATCAATAGTTCTTCTCATATCTAGTAAAATCTTCTCTTTCCTTATAGAATAATCCAACAATGAACCATCTCGATATTTAAATAATAGGGCATAAGTAACTAGATTCCATCCCTTGTTTGCAAATGTTTCACAAAACTTTTGTTTCCATGTTCACCATTTTGAGTTCATTGTTAATTTCATAATCATGGAACTTTAACCAATCGACACAACTTTTATCCATAAAAAATCTCAGTATCTCTATTTTCTTTTCGTCTGTAGCCACCTCAAACCGAATGCATTCTTTTTCAATAATATCAATCCATTGGTTATCATTAGAGTTTTTACTTGTGAATTTTTCTATCAAAAACTTATCTGCAATGTGCTTTAGGTTCTGCTGTTTAATCTCCTGTGAATTTTCAACTAATTTCTCTAAAATCTTTCCTAATGTACCTGCTTCTTTTTGAACTGCAGCTGCGATTTGATCTTGATTCAATTCTTCTAGAAATTGATCCCCAAATTGTAAATTTCCATCACTATCTATATAAATTTCTTGTAGTTCTTTGGTCATCGTTACCCAAACTCTTCTTATTTGATGCCTTTTTTTAAAACTATTTTTTACTTTATTATAAGTTGTTGTTTTCATAAATTCTTTATGATTATTAACGGATTGAAGTTCCATTGGTAATACATACAATTTTTCATCACTTGCAGCTATTGAGGTAATGCAACAAATATTTGACTTTCCATCACTTGAAGGCATTAATGTAAATTCAAAACGAAGCTTTTCCATTTTTATTGACTTTTAAACAAAAATGTTGTTTTATAAGTTTATTTATTCTTCACTCCAAGAGGATTGACAATTTTCTATAAAATAAACTATGTTGTGTTGCTCTGAAAACCAAGTTTATTTTTCTTAGTTATTATAATACAAGGATACTATTACAATAATAATTACACAATATGTATGTAAAGTACAAACCTGAAAACCAAGAAACGACATTCAAAGTTTATATTTAAATAGGTTTGTCAATTCTCACATGTAACTTCCAATTTATATTTTACTTTAATGTAAGCAATCTTTTAACTTAAGCTTAATACTTTTTATAACCTCTCATATAAATGTCACGCTTCTAACTCATACACCGTAACGCGTATGCTTATTTCTGGTGTTGAAGCTATGGCAGTCTGAATTTCTAAGAAAAGAACCACTGTATTTACGAACATACATAATACAATCAAAAATGTATTGAGACGCCACGGTACCGACACCTTACGGCCACTTCTAAATTTAATAAAGAAATGCAAAACAATTTTTTTACATATATATAAAATGCAAAATAAAATAATAATAATGCATAACTAATAATTAATAAATATATATATATATATAAACTATATTTTACAAATTCAAGTGACTTTTGTACTAATGTAAATTAGAAACTTTGTTTAAAGTAAGATATTGTTCCATTTTTCTAGAGATGCATCTTTGACATAAAATTATAAATTATTGGAAACATTATGTAATATTTTTCAACTTCATTATTAGTGAAAAATCATAAATAATAATAATGGAAATTAAAGTTCATAATACACCTGATGTTCTATTTATACACACTTTTAAATTGAATTGAATTTGTTCAAGATAATTCCAAAATTATTTTATTAGAATACAATAGAAGATATCCATTTATCTTTATTAGCATTATACATAATTATTTACTTGAAGTTCAAAAAATTACTTATTACTTGATATTATATTTTGGAGCACTCAAATAATTCTTAAAAATATTTCAATACTTCTTTTCTTTTTTTACTTTCTTCTACAATCAATTTATTAAATGTATTACTTGGGATGCATTATTATAAAAATATTTGTCTTCAGCTTGGTCCGCATGTTACGATGAGACCAGTGGATTCACATACTACTGGAACCAACAAACTAATGCTGTTACGTGGGAGGCTCCACCAGAGTACCTCCTTGCTCTCAAGTTGGCTCAGCAACAATTACATGCATCAGGTATTTAAATAATGCATTGAAATATTTATATATAAGTAGCAATGTCTACTACAATTTCTATTTTAAGTTACCCTGTGAATCATTAATTTTTAGCAAAAGAGACACATATATTTGTTTGAAAAATCATGGTATGAATTTCGTAGCACCCTATTTGGTATTCGTTGTTGGAACATTTAAAGAAATATTTTTAACAAAATTGTGAGAAAAATCTAATCACATAGGATCTGTCACCCATTCCTGAATAAAAATTTATTCAAAATATAGTTATCATTAGTCTCAGTAAGATTAAAATCAATTAGATGCCTATTTGTACAAAAAAAGTATGATTTTAAATTGTCAAAAAGAATACAATGTTACATTTTGAAATCACAATTCAGTCAACTTACAATTTCTTGTTATTGACCTTTACTACAGGAATTGGGCTATTGGACCTACAAACTTGTATTTTTATATCTGTGTGCAACTTTTGAAGCTATGCTTATTAATGTCAAGTATTTTTCTAAACGCATGTTGGTTTGCATACATAAATAATAAGGAACAGCCATTTGTAATAACAGTAAATCTTCATAATTAGAATAGAATTATTATTTTCACTGATAACCAGTTTCAAATATTTTAACATACAGCAGAATAACAATATTTTTTATTGCCTTGCATAATCTGCTTAATGTTGTTCTTCACAATGAGTTTTAGAATAATAAAGATTTTTAAAATAGAAGATAACATATTATGTTTTCAGGTTCTACAGAAGTATCTGCTGAGGAGTGGCAACTGTATCAACAAGCACTAGCTGAGAAACAGACCTCACAAAGCAAGGTGATAGCAAAGCCTGCTACAGTAAAACCACCAAAGAAAGCTGCTCCTCCACCTAAGCCTAGTGCAAAGGCTCCCAAGAGAAGATTTAGTGATGATGAAGAGTAAGTATTACAGCTTAAAGAATACTATTTTGTAAGTGGAAGCATAAGAGTAGGGGAGTGCACTTTGATGTCTGTTATGGCTCAAAGATAAGTTAAGATAGATTGCATGACTTTAAAAAAAGAAAGCAGAGGACTTTCTTGTGCAGCTTCTACTCTACAGCTAATCTTATTGGTTTTAGGGTTTAAATTTATTAAGACCATTTAAAAGAACTGTGCAGTTGATTTTATATTTTGTACAAACAAGTAAGTTTTGTGTTTTTTCATTTATTCTATATTTATAAGACAGAGTGTACAAGTGAAGGTGTCAAATTATTTTATTTAAGTGTAATCTTTAGTAGAACTTGCCTAGCTGTTGCATTAGAAATAAATAAAATAATAACCATTTTCAAACTTCAAGTATTTCACAATTTTTTATTAACTTACAGCATCAAGATAGAACTTATAACATCTTACCACAATTCAGACTCAGATTCTAATGATGAGCTAGACAGTCCGGTAAAACCAACAGTCAAAGCAAACTCTCCTAAACCACCCAAGACACCTCAAGCTAAGAAGCAAAAGAAATCAAGTCAGAAAACAATGGAGTATGGCCCACCTTTACCACCAAATCAAAATTATACTGTGCCCATAGGTCCAGAGTTGCCTCCAGAGTTGGTAACTGAAAACAAAAGGAAACCAATAGAAAATAAAGTTGTAAATGCGGTGCCCAGGGAACAGGTAATGTCTAGTTAAGTTTTCTATATACTGAATTTGAAAGTAATATTTTAATAACTGTATTGAATTTTTTATTTTATTACAAATGATGATTTTCTGCACCTGATATGCTATAATGATAATGGTTCAATATTATTGGTATCCCATTTTACTTTAGTACGGTTTCAAATTTAAATCAATTCCATTTGTAGAAATATTAATTTTGATTTTCTATTATGGATCTTAATAATATTGAATTTGTTATATAATATTTAAGCAGTGATGGTTAAGTTTTCAATCTGAAAAAGTACTAGTAAATTCCAGAATCAATTTAATGTTTTTTCGATGATAATGTAAAGTTTTTATTCTTTCTTAGAGTAAAGAAACTAAGATTAATGAAAATGAAGACAGTCAAGATGAAAAATCATTACTTACAAAACTGAAAGACAAAGCAAAACTCTTAGAAAAACTCGGTGGTGAATTGCCAGTGGAATTGCAAAAAATAATTGATGAAGAAATAGTATCCAAACCAGCGTCTCCTGTAGCTGTGGAAGAGAAAAGCAATGGAGCAAAAAACTCAATCGATACAAATATAGATGATTTGCTTGATGAAATTGAAAAGACAGAGCTTCCAAAAATAGTTAAATCTAAAGCCAAAATAGACATGTTCAGTGATGGTAAATCAAGTGATAACAGCCCAAAACTTTCTCCCAAGCCACCGGATGGTTCACCACCAGGACTTGAAGTGAAACCTTTGTTTCCTAGTAGTAAGAATATAAGCGAAGAACCGATTACACCAATCTTATTTCCAAGTGCAACAAACATACAAGAGAAAAGTGTAGAGAAAGAGAAAAAAGATGCTTCCATTGAAAAGAAGACTACAAATGTTTATCTAATAGAAAATAGTGAAACGGTTGAATGTGCAACTAGAAAAAAGCTGAGGATTTCGAATTCAGTGTTGCCAGTTAAAAAGAGTGAAACACCTGCATATACTACTAAATACTCTCAGTCTATTGATGGCATTAGTGGGGAAAGAACTGGTTTAGGTTTCAGCAAAGAAGATGAAGCAGAAAGTCCAAAGAACACTGTTAGCTATGGAAATGGGCTTATGTTTACCAAAGGGGAGACGCTAAATACAGATAAAAAAGAAGATGACCTTGATGATCTAACAGAGCTGTTAGAAATGAAGCTCAAATATTTGAACCAACTGCAACCCTGTAGCCTGACGCCAGTGCAGGAGATGTTGATTCAGATGCAGGTGATATATCATATCTTCTTACTTATTTTAGGTTACTAAAATTTGTATGGAATCTCTAGAAAATGTCAATATTGCTTAAAATCTACAGACAAAACGTTTATATGATTTTACTATACATATTTCCTTAGAATTCTATACACTGCCTAATCTGCGATGTGGTAAATTCAGGATACCAAGCCTATTATCATACTTATAGACCTATGAGTTTTATTTCTAAAAAGTGATAAAAAAAAAATTTTTGATGCTATTTCAAATATTTGCTGTAATTTTAAAGTCTAAAATTTCATCACAATGGCTTAATAATGGCTTAATATTGCATCAATGTTCAATTCATTAGAATACTAATGAACTTAATTAACTATCTTCTTTTTCTTACTTACTAACTTATACAATTGTCAATAGAACACTAAATAAAAAAAACAAAACTACGAAAATATAGTTTGTGGTCGGTGTACATCAATTTATAATAATAAAATTATATTTATTAGTGAAAATGTATAAATAAGTAGGATAATACAATCAATTACTTGCTACAAACAAAATAATGTTGTACATACAATGTAATGGTTACCACTCAGCATTTGCTGCAACGTACGACGTCACAGCGGAGGGCCAATTGAGATTATAACATGCTCCAATCCTCAAACCATAAGCTGTTTGCATCTCAAACATATGTGAAATATTTAAATAGTACAACAGAAAACTCAATAAACGTGGGAAGATAAACAAAGTGTACATGGAATCAGTAGTATATTTGAATAATATAGTGATAGTAAGAAAGGGCGTGGTTTGTGCGCAGACGCTGGTGTCGGCGTTCCGCGCGCACGGGCTGTCGCGCGGGTACTGGGCGCGCTGGGTCGGCTCCGCGGGCGCCGCGCTCGCCGCGCACGAGGCCGCCGCCGCGCCGCCCGGCTGGCGCGCCGTCTTCCTGAGGTACCCCGCGCCTACTGACCAGCGCACACACACACACACGCACACACACACACACACGCACACACATACACGCACAAACACTCACACTCCTGCCTCCCTTCAAATCCTAGTATTCATCTGTTCCATCGTGGATAGATAATTCTTTAACTTATTGCCTCATAAATGGCATCCAATAACAGCCTATCGCTTAATAGGCATCTGCCAATATACAACCGACTACCATAGGTGCAAAAAATATAGCTAACGATAGAACTCTATCACGGTGGCTTCAAAGTTCAATATTACGTACCTCACTTGAACACAGGAGAATACCATATATCGGATATCATATCGTATTAAAATTTGCTTACACTTAAAATATTTTTTGTGTATTTTGATCGAGCAAGTTACTAGGAGTAAACAACAATATGCTCACTTAAACGCACCACTTTAAAAAAGTGAGTATCGTACATAATCCGATAAATCATGTTTTTGTTTTAGACAAATTTTAATCAAATATACAAAGAATTTTATACTTTAATTTGATATGTATAGTGTTTGTGTGGGATTCAGTAAACTTTTTTAAATCTGTCTCCTATTTAGATAACTGTCTCTAATAGTAACTGACAATCTTTAGTCGACATTGTACTTAACGTAAACAAATAAAACCTTTTTTATTTGTTTAATTAAAGGCGGTATATTAACTTGCAATGCCTCAATAATAAAATCAAATTTATTTACAATGGTCGGTATAGTTGGTATTATGTAGCTTAGCCTATACGCTATATATAGGCTATTATGTTGTAGATATATGTAGTCATATATCTACGGCATGCAAATTTATAATGATCATAGTGTATAACAATAGTGTTAGCGATTACTTTCAATTTGACATTTATTGGTATCACAATAAGTTTTACTATGGCAATAGTCTTTATTTAACCTGCCCCCTCATTGACTAACTCTGAATCTATGGCTATCTGATGTTCGCAATAGTTCCATTGCCGCTTCACTATACTATTATGACGTTTCGCTATTAGTACGCAGTATTGTTTTTAGACCGATTGTCATCGCGATAGGTATGAAGTTACAGAATAAGGTTCCAATTGTAGTGTATACTTATTGTCATGTGTCAGATATAAAGAGGTTGGAATCAAAGAAAGAAGCCCACTGTTCACTCTCGTTTTTTAAATTCCTCCTTTGTTTCCTAACCTTCCTCACATCAACCCTTATATTTCTATAATTTTAAATTTATTCGCTCATGTTAAACAGTAAATGAGCAAAAGTGCAACCATATCCACTAATCCCTTCCTCAGCGGTGTCTCATAAATGTGTGATTCTTTAATAAATTACATATCCGGTATAATCCAAATTGCTTAATATCTTTCTCAAGTATATCCTTCATATGCCTACACACATTAGGGCACTTCACACTTACAATATATAAATTTCAATGTTCGTTGATAAAAAGGACGAATATTTATGACGTCAGTGGGGAGTCACCTAAAATTTAAACACAAAAGAATTGGAATTAACGTGAAATTCAAAACAAGGACTATAAAAGGACTCTTATAAATCGTGTCAAAATTTTGTTAACAGGTAATGTTGTTTAATTAAGATAATGATTGTGTATGTACTTGTCAGTGTTGCCGTCTTAGTACAAAAACTTTGAAGGTTTTGTATCAAGCATTATGCTTACTTTACTCTGAAAAATTATTACAAGTTCATTTTTGTAATGAGATGGTATTTTAGATTATTTTAAATTACAAATTAATTAATAAGAACGCCTAAATTGAATAATAGCTATGTATTATCATTGAAATATTAAGTAGGCATATTTTTGGCATACAATATTTATATATACCTGTATTTTAAATTGCAATGTGATATTTCTTAAAAAACTGTGATATTTTAACTGTGATAAATCGATTTGAAACATGGAATGGAATAAAAATATACAATTTGACGAAGAGTTTCTTTACTGTTTATTTTACCCCAATCTTTTTTTAAATATAAATCGTATTATAGATAAAAATAATTGTGCCTATTAGAAAATTAGTATTATGTCCAGTTTTTTTTAATAAGCAATATTAAATGAATGGAATATATTATTCCGAAAAAAAAACCAAAATCGTGAATACTTCCACATCAGCCGATCGCAGAGCAACTGAGAAGACATTGCGCCGAGGAGTTTGGTAAGAAAAATGATATAAGTTAAATTTATTATCATATATTCAAGATAATACACTTTGATCTTTTCCAGGAGGACCGACTAATTTGATCAGTTTCAAAACTTTTAGACGAAACTGATTACTGAGAACGAAAGCCTATGCAAGGACCTATTTGTGTCTGCTTTTTGAGAATTCCGTTACAGTACTAAAAGCAGATATAAATTTGGAAGAAACGGGTTTAGTATGCATACACAATGTTTAAATTATTTAGAATTAAGTTGGCCCTTTATGTTTAAATGGTAGATGGGAATTTTAAAATTTTTTCATTCCGCCATCTACTCGAGGTACAAAGTTAATTGATCTGTGTTTAAGTAAGTCTTTTAAGAAATATCAAAGAGTAGCAGCTCATACTCTTGCTCGTTACTAATAAATCTCGATTTATCGGCCATTTTAGGCATTAGTATTGTTGTATTCGATATGTCATCTAGAGATGTTTACCGAGCTCGTGGCTTATGTGACGTTCTTAAAATCTTGTAATAAAAATTATTTTACTGAATCAAGCAAATTAATACGTATTTTCATTTTATTCTTCTAATAAACGGTACTTTGATCTAAGTGATATATTTTAACAAATTAAGTTGAAATAAGTATGAAATGTACTTTTCATTCGTAGTACAGTAATAAGAGTTATTTTAGTCGGATATCAACAGTAGTGCTTTAACATCGAAGATTCATCTTATCTTATCTTGATGTAGGGCCAGGATTATTTACTCCCGGAGCATTCGACCCAATGGGATCTTTTGTGCTTCCCTAATCCTAATGACCGCTGTCCTGGAATCCTCCAAGATGTACTTACTAAGTATACCCGGAGACAGCAGCCTTATCGAAGATTTAAAAACCATCATAATCTATCATAATTATGTAAATTTGTTTGTGAAATCAGATTTCAATTGACACGTGCCTTTTTTAATATAGACTTAAAGCTCAATTTAATTTCAAAGTTCCCAACGCCATGGAAAGGTATCGGGCTGTTTTAACCCTGTCGGACGTTTGTTTGTACGGAGTCATTTGTGCGCCGCAGGTCGGAAGGGCGGTACCGCTACGAGCGCGAGAGCGACGGGCTGGTCCAGTGGGAGTACCCCGCCGCCACCAACATGGACATGGACATTAGTACCACGCCGCCGCATCCTGGGGTTGACGCTAAGGTGCCTATCATATTCTTTTTTCTAAGTTGTTAGTATTACAGGGAAGCCATGGGGAACTTAGGCCCATACAGCCGTGTCTCTGTTGTTATTTCTTACTTTATTTATGGCTCCAGGATACTGGTGCAACGTAGCCCTTTGTCGCCGTAAGTGCCGATATTTTGTCGATGACTGCCGGGAAAAATTCATGTTCATGAAATGTAATTTTGATGATAAGAAAATAAGAATGAAATGGTACTATATTGATAAATAAATGAACTTATTCATGAATGAAAATGTAACATTGTAATATCTCACCAATTTCAGCATTCGATGCTGACTTATATTGCACAATGTAACGATCCATTTTGGCAATTACACCATTTTTAGTTTGACTTTGACTTCGAAAATAAGGAGCACCCTACCGCCGCCAAAACATTAATTAATTAACACTTCATGGAGGTGTCGTAGACCAAGCTTCTCAAGTGTTTCTCCCATGTGGGCAGGTCTGTGTCAAGCAGTGGATCGTATATAAGTGGTTGATGTTGACGATGTATCTATAGATGATCACCTGCTGGTATTTTTTTACTAAGAATGTGTTTATTGTAGGAGGAATGCCCGGAGCCAGTGCTGCCTACTCCGCCAGTAACGACAGCGCCGCCCCTGCCGCCTCCCCCGCCGCCGCCGCCTCGCACCCCCCCTCCGCCATCCTGGGAAGATCCCCCGCCACCTGGCTGCGATGATCCACCTTTACCAGTGGTTAGTGACAATGAGAATGTTATAACTAATCTCTTTATCTACGTCTTACGAGTCCGGTGATAGTTCATGGGTGGGTATCTCCACCCATTGTAATAAGGGCCATTTTTAACTGACTTATCACGCTTGAGGACGCACGCACAGAACGTTATAATTAAGAGAGTTAATATTTTTTACAAGATAAAAGTGCTTTCTTGCTAGATTTTATGATGATTGTGGAATGTTGGACGCCACTATAGTTCAATATCTTATATACAAGATTCAGCTTTATACTTATGCTTACAAAGTCTGATATTTGTTTTCCTGAACATGAACTCAGTAGGTGATATACTCAATTCCGGCGTTTGCGCAGCATTGAGTAATTGCTCTCTTTCTCGCACACGGCTGTCACTTTTTTATCAAATTCGTTCAGTTTCAAATGTTTAGTTCTATGTACTCTATACATAATATAAAATTATTCATAGGCTTTCTCATTGTACCTGACCTTTATTCCCAGGAACCCGAGATCGGTGACGAGCTCCAATCATTCTACAACGACTTGGCCGAACTAGAGAAACAAACTTCTTCGGCACCTAACACCGCGTCAAATTCTCCAGAACCGCCGCTTGAGACGAAGGACAAAGACAAAGCTAGAGAGAAAGAAAAGGAAAGCAAGATTAAAAAGAAGTCTAAGGTAATTGTTACACTTCGATTTTAATGATTTAAATTTATGAAAATACTACTTTACTTGATTAAAATGTGAGTTTTACAGCCAACATCAGATGTTTCTGAAGACACTGGCTCTGCTTTTCCTTCAAGGCTTAAAAATTAGTATTTTAAAAATTAAACTCATTGTGCCTAAGGTATTGTCTTCCTTGCTAGTTGTAATTTCTGTTAATCATGTATTTACCGCCCCTGTATATCTGTAGTGAAACTACAGAAAAAATGTATGGCTGTAAAATTTTTGTACTTTTTGTCGTAAAAAAACTTTATTACTACAATATTTTACGCAAATTGTAATAGTTAGTTATTCTTGTAATACTAATTTACTCTAGCATCGTCGAGACCTATTGGATTCTAAAGATTTCTAACGAAACAAGAAATAAACCTTTAGACGCCCACTGTTGAAAGGACCCTTTCACAGTGGGCGTCTAAACTGTAGCGCGATAAATATTGATAGTGTATACGCGCCAAGTGTCTCTGATAAATAAAGAATTGAATTGAATTGAATTGAATTAGATGCATGTTAAAATGCTGCTTTGCATGGTTGGGTTGTCTGTGGGACTGTCTGTGCGGAAGGATTGAAAAATGAAATATATATATTCGAACGCCTTTTTGAAATACTCGAGTGCATCAGACTATCATACCGAGGCTTCCGCAATCTGTTCTAGTCATGATGGCCGTTTATCTGACGATCATTTCCAGATTATCCGAGACGATTATCCTAACAAAATGAAAAAAAAACAGAAAATTAAAAAAAAAAATTTTACTAACAAATAAAAACCCCGAAAATAAGTAGAGAAACACAAAAAAATATTTTATTTAAAAAAAATACAGATAATAATAGCACAATTAAATAAATACTTTTTCTAATCTTCATCGTTTTCCGTTGAATTAACGTCGTATTGAAATTGTGGCTAATAAAATAAAATACACAGAAAATTGTAGTGAAAGAGCAGCTTCACTGCAGCTGCACGTACTTAACATTTTAAACTTTTTAGCTACATCTGCTAGTGGAAATATCTCGTTATCGTCGTCGTCATATTTTTTTTTTTTAATACTTCAAATAGAAAACATTTTGAATTGTTAGATTATTGAAATGTATACAGTTTATTATATAATTAACAAATTCAATGCCTAATAAAAATGCCCATATTTGCACTGTTTCTTAAATATATTTTCCAATAAAACATTAACTATTTCGCGACATTGAAGTGCCGACTGTGACTCCCTGTGTATTCATAATCTATTTAAGAACATTTCCAACAGCGCTACGTATATTTTGTAAGTTAGTAAACCCTTCATTATAGGATGAACACGGGAGCCGTGTCGTGTGCGTGGAGTGTGTTAATGCACAATATCTTAATTTGACGATTTCTTTTTACTATTCTGAGTTCTAGACGCGCGTTCCTATATACAGTGCAAGGTGGATACCTTGCACTGTATATAGGAACCTTACCTTACCTTACCTTACCTTACCTTTTAAAGTGGATACTTTATCTTAATCTGACGCGCTCGAGTAAATCCCAAAATCCTCTCTTGGGATCTTATGACATATTTTTATGTTTATAGTAACAAAAAAATGCTGTCGTGCAGATTTGTAAAACTAATTCCATTTTTCTTTGTTCTAGGTAAAAATATCGACATCCATCGGCATGAAACATAAATCTGTATCTAATTTAGTTGCGAAATGGCAACAAGTCGCCGATGAGATAAACTCTGACTAATTCTATTAAGACTAAAACTGATAAAACATATTTATTGATTTAAAATCAGTAGCAGTGTACAGAAACTTAAACCTTATGGATGACCAATAAGGCATTGTTTTTTTCAAAAGATTTTGCTGTTTATCGCTATTTGTAACTATTAAGTTTAATATTAAGAAATACATACAATACAATGGTACTTAGAGCTTCCGTAATGTAATAAATGATAGAACTGAAATTTCGTGTCGTCTAAATATTGTGGCCCCTTAAATAGTTTATCTTTAAATAATAATATACTTAACGCCGCGTCGTGGCCTTGTCGAAAAAAATCTTTATTATAATTAAAACGAATAAATTTGGTAGAAAACCAGTAAGAGATATGTTAAATATGTCATTAATATTTCTCTGTATATAGTTTTTAATTGCTTATCTATTTTGGTATAAAAATTTTGGCGGCGAAAATTGTCATTGAATCTTATACGATGTACCTGTTGGTATGACAGAGGATTTAAAGAAATATCCTGACCTGAACTTTGAATTCTCTACTTTCATATGTTAAAGGAGTTTAAATCTATAATGTATATAAATTTTGGGTATAAATAATCACACTTCTTCACATGGTGGTCCCAAGTCATCTTTTTAATATTAATAATTTTTTAAAATTAAGTTCAAAAGCTAAGAGTCATTTTTTCACATATTTCGGTATTTTTTTTTGCAATGGGGTACTCAAATTTTATTTTACAACGCTGTGATTAGTAATTTAGGTATTTAATAAAATGTGAAGAGATTTTTTTGTTGATAATTATTATCCATACAAAACTAAACAGTAAGTAATTGTAAAATGACGTACAAAATACAGTAAACACCAATACGACAGTAGTATACCTCGCTAGATGTCTTTAAATATTATGAAACTGCAAATTGTTATTGCAAACTAAATGACCTACTTATAATAATTAATAATATTGTTGCAACACATTTTTTTCATATTCAGATAAAAACGAGTATCCGTATTCGTTACTAGTAAATATAGTAACATAGTAACATTGTAAATATTTTTTTAAATTAAATAAAAATATTTAATAATATTGGGGGTTTTATTTATTAAATTGACATATTTCTCTACTCATGAACTTATATACAGGTGAATTTAGTTCTATACAGAATGAATTTAGTTATATACTGGATGAATTTAGTTATATACATGGTGGTGGAAACATTAAATATAAAGCCTAAGTCTTCTTTGTCCACTTTGTAATTTAAACTTTGTACGTAACTTAATGGTAGTACCCACTTATCTTTTTAATACAAGGGCTACGAGATGGTATAAGTGGACAGTTCGCCGTATGTTAGATGTACCTACCTACCTACTGGCAAAGTTGCAACTCAGATTTGGTATAAATTTTGTACAAATTTTTGTGGTTCATTAAGCCTTAGACAACACGACTTTCGATAATCGCTAAATGTAAAATAACTGGGATATGATAACTACTTTCGATAAATAAGTGAGTGCCGTTTTCATTTTACGATTGTGATAGCATTCGTCGAAAGGCATGTTGTCTTGACGGTAGGAGGGTAGGGTAGGAACACATCCTATGTAACTGTGATGCTCTTGCTAGGAAAAGAATGGGTCTCTTTGGACTGGGCTATCCCAGTCCTGAAGATATAAGGCTGCTGTCTCCGGGTGTACTTAGTAAGTACATCTTGGAGGTATTTCAGGACAGCGGTCATTAGGATTGGGGAAGCACAAAAGATCCCATTGGGTCGACGTGCTCCGGGAGTAATACTGGCCCTACATCAAGATAAGATAAGAGGGTAGGCCTTTAAATAAGTTGGTTTAAATACAACTAACGCAGGCTTACTACAATTCCATTGTTTAAACGGCTAGAAGAAAGTTCTATAACAGGATAAGTTACATAACAAAGTATGTTACAACACAGGATCGCAACGGCAAGGTCTATTAGAATTCTCCGCGGGTTGCCTTAGACGAGGGTCAGACCAGTCCTCATCTTCAAATATACTTAAGTAAACCTTCTGGTTCTTTTATTATACACCTTAAAGAGTACAAAATAAAGTACACAATAAAACTACTTGCATGTTTCATGATTATTACTCTGAACAGTTATAACAGATCAAATTCTGTGATTAATTAAGAATGAGGGTAGTTGGGGCTTAGGAATGGTAATTGAGATTGTAAAAAAATTATTGTTTTTTTCTGAAACACATACGCCCCGATTCTGTTGTTGACATAATAAAATTATAACTTCCATAATAATTTTATAAAAAAAATACAGATGATGGTGACGTCCCTAAAAACGTTTCTTCAGTGGTGACTTGGTGGGCATTACTTGTCTTATTTTATTTAACGTGTATTATTACATATTAGAAATGGATGTATATATGAGCTAGTGGCTATTTCCCAATTAAATGAGAAGGCGGATAGATGGAAAAATTAAAAAAAATAACAAAGTTATACAGAAATACATGCCAATAAAATAAGTCAAACATGTACGTATGGTTCAAGTGTCAACTAACTTGACGTTCCATAAATTCATTCTATACCTTTTTATTGAATTGGAATGAAAGAGATACGAGAATAGCTTAAATTTCAATTTAGTCCGTGCACAACAATACAAACGTCTAGAATATTTGTGTTGTCATTACTTTTAACTTTCAGAATATATTAATTTATTTTTAATAAATCAATTTATAATGATCATGCTCATCTGCGCTTCGTTTGAGTATCACAAATACTGAAAATATATAATGATCAAGCTCCTAAGGCCATCAACAACTGAGTCTTGGAATAATGCCCCTCCCTATATAAGACAACTTTTCACAGAGTAAAATTTTAAACGAAGATTTCAATTACATCTATTTGCCAAACAAAACTAAGTGATCTATAAAGGATGTTATTTAAGTAAGTGGCGGAGACATTCGTTTCGTAATTAATGATGTTACAATTAATATTTGCACATTTATAACCTCGAGACATTTAGCAATTTTACTTCATCATATGTATTATTTTTATTAAAGGTTTACTATGTTCACATCTATACACAAAATATATACTTACCACGTTTAGTTTTATTAATTATTTGTTCACGTTTTATAAACACTATTAATTTATATTTTTATCCATATCATATAACATCAATGAGCTTCTACTCTATATATTTAAATGAGTAAGTGAGAATCCTATCAGAGGATTAATATACTTATGTACTCATATAACGAATGGCTAATTTTTTGTTGATTTTTTATTAATATAATTAAAGAAACTTTCCAATCGACCAAATAATCAGATTGATATGCATCAAGATACATCTATAATAAATTTCAAATGCGGTAATTAAGTAAACGTTGTTAATCATATTAAAATTGGTAACTGTAACTCAAGACATGCATACATAACATCTTCACACCAGATGTTAACTTATCCTCATGTTACAGCTAGATAAACGTTTGGAGAATCTTCACCTAATAATTTGTCCTTGGGGCGTCCTTGGATCTTGTTTCGTACTATTTTTCGGCGAAGTTGCTTAGAGAAACAAACGATTTGTTGTTCTTATAGGGCCATTAACAATTCACCAGACTTCTAAGAATAGTTTCGAATCTTCAAAGAGATTTAGAAGTGTAACTTAAGGGTGTAATTATAAATCCTTTTCATTTTAATCCCAAATGATGGAAAATGAAACCATTTTATTAACGTTATGCATAAACCTTAATCCATTATAATAAAACTGGATTGAACTGGTTTTCCAATAGATTAAACATATATTAATAATAGACAATAAGATACTATAAATATTTATGATATTATTTAAAATACAGATAAGCAATTAATAGTATCGTATGATTATCGTAAAGGTAATATGCGTAGCTGGGGAATCTACATGAGATTGGAATAACATGACATGGTAGTGTTAAGAGCGAAAGAACATCGAAGGTGGACTTGACTTCTTCTTGTAAAAAAATAAATACTTAATAATCCTAGCATTTGTAAGGTTTCTAAGTGAGTTTCTAAGTGGAAGGTACAACCTTCTATTCATGGCTACGGAATTTTTTCTACTACTGGGTTACTTACCATGGGCGGTGGTGGTGTATATTTGTGTGATAATCCGATGAGAAAAATAAAACGTATTTCCATTGAAAAAAAAAAAAATTATATTATTGCAAATTAGTCAAATAAAACATCGGATAACAAATAGAAGTTCAATCGATAGACGTGAACAATTGTAAGAGAATAATAATAGAAAAAAAAAACAAAAGACGAACGAAAATTAAAAAAAAAGCAATAAAGTTGAGTCGACCTCCTTGGTTTTCTACAGGTGGTATTTGAAATCTTTGTTAATTAAAATAATTGAAAATTTAATTGTTTCGGGCCCATACTAAATTCATATTAACCTGGAATTTTCACGAGTCAATTATTTCCTGTTTAAAACATTGTGAATTACTTATATCGATTTTGTCAAATTCAGAATAAACTGGTCGATTTTAGTTTCAATGCTTCGCGATTCCGGCATTCACTGTTCCAAATTAAGTAGTTACTAATAAATGCTAGGGGCAAACGCTGTAATAATACACAACTCGTGTTGTATACAGGGTGGTAGGAATTCTTGAATATAATTTGAATAATGAAAATATTGAACTCAATATTTTGTATAAAGTGCTTCAAATTCATCACTCGTAGGTACTCGTAATAATAATTAGCTATCTAGTCTCAGTTCTCATGTCCTATATTATGTACTAAGTTCTGCTCAATCGTAACAGATATTGATATTACCTTCTTCCTTAACTAGTATATGGAATGATAAATACAAGATTCAGATAGATTTTTCATATTTATTACACTATTACATTCGTGAATTTGTAGCTTGCTGTTACTATTAGTTTTATATTGGCTAATAATTTACCTAATAAAAAATTTAAGACGAAGTGTGGACTAAACTTGGAAGATGAGAAATGTGAGTTTTCTTATGAGCGTATAAAAATAGAATCCTGATAAGAACTTTTCATTTTCTATATACTTATAAATTCGATCGCATGGAATTGGTAAAACTATATTTATAGTTCACAGCTCAGCACAGTGGTAACATTTGGGAAATAATATTACCACAGTATGGCTCAAAAGATTGCAGCAAAGTTGGGATTTAATACTGTAGGTACATTATACTAACTATATTGCATTTTCTTTATATTTCTGTACTTATTATTTTATCTTCTTGAATTGGCTGTACAACAAAGATATAATCTATTCTATTCTATTCTATAATCTAGGTAGATAATATCGCTGAGGGAGCACATCAGTAGAGCTAAAAAGCCGGAAGCCCGCGTTTTGTTTACGGATAATAAAACTGAATACACTTTTAATATTCCGGAAGAGCAAACAAAATAATACAAGCTCTTTTTTACTTAACAAAAAAATAATATATATTTATATACCTTATTATTAACTAATATTTATAATATATACGATATTATTTTACAATATAGTAACAAAAACAATGAAACAAATATAAATTATATCATAAGAATATATTTACGGGCGCTAAGGATAACTTTTGATTGAAACATTATCATTCTTTACTTACCTTAAAGGCATACATAATCCAAAATCCAATCTTTTTCTTTTAATATTTTTTGTTCGCGTTAACATTGCGAACTTTTTACTTAGTTCTTATAAATCTCTTACAACGTACAGAAGCAAGAGAATGAGCTTAGACAGTTGGAACAATATTAAATATAAATTAGTAAATTTATTATATATTTTTGGTAATATAAATTGAATGTTACCTTCTTTTGGTTTTTTAAATAGACTTGCTTATTGGCCTTAAACTTAATGTAGGTATACGTTTGATAATAATTATCGATTCTTATGAATAAATAACACTACCACACTATACTTTATAGACTAAAGTCAATTTCACAAACAATACACATTGTCTCCAGATTGTAACCTTCACTTCATAATGCTAAATATAAATGAATAATTTAAAGTAATCTGTTTTGTGAAGGAAATAAATTAATTAATGCTCCTGTTTCTAGGCGACGGTTGTTTCCACTTACCTTCAGGTGTATCTTCTAGTTCTTAAATAGTCTTGTCATTTTAATTATATTACGTTTATTGATTGATAACTCTAATGCATTGTGTTAGAATTCATATTAATTATAATGTAGTAGCATATCTCTAAGTTTCAAGAGTATCCGAAGTTTGTTATTGTCAGTTTTCAGGAATAATCTAATATCAGGGAGCAATCTGGAGTGGTGTACTATCGACAAGACATTACATGCGGCTCCATCTTGCTTACATCTTCACTTTTTCAAATAGTATCCAATTTATCGGTAACGGGGCAATCAGAGCGAGGCTCAAGTTTGACATCAAAATTCTCAGATTGATAACGCTTAAACCAACTTTGTGCTACTCTTACTGATACTGCATTAGGTTCATAAACGTCACAATTATTTTTGCGACTGGCGTTGCATTTTTTCCTTTTGTAATTAAATTTTAAAATGGATCAAATTTCTTCATTCGTATCGATCATTTTGACAGAAAGGAAAACAAATGAAAAATAGTGGCAAACAAAATTTTCCTAATTTGATTCTTTTTTTGAAATGTAACCTTTTGTAATGTCATGAAAACCAGCCAGATACAGATAGTACAGCCAAAGATGTTTTATTACAAGTTTATACTGGGCTACTTAAACTGTTTAATGACTAGAACATTTTACTGTATACTATATAATAGTTAGTTTATACGAACTGAAATAAAAAAGAGAACTTAACGTAAGTGCTCCCTACTAAAACAAGATTCTTTCATTGGTCACGTGAATATTTCTATTGTTATTATTGTTATGTCTGTTTAGTTATAAACTAGTACAACCACAGCTCCACAAAATGAGTACATATAACGCTACCAAATTAAAAGATAAGACAAGTTGTAGTTAATCAGTCATAAGATTCAATTTACAGTAATTGAACAATCGAGTCCTTGAAAGACTCAAGTCAAGAGTATCTCGGCATTACTTCAGAGAAGACTACGTTGTATTAATCAAGCTGCGAGAGTCTACCGATGAAGCGTTATTATATTGACTCGTATGTAGCGCGAAAAGGCACGCATTATTACGCGATATTATAGTCACAATACATGTAAATGTGAAAAATATAGATGTAATGTTAAGTAAGCACAAGGTAAGAAATAGAACGTAATTTTCGACGATGTATTACATGAGGGATAACTTATTTTAGGCGCCACTTTACAGCAAGCAGATATATATACTTGGTTCTAAATTTCTCGCACAAAAGCTATTGCAAAGTATACTGTCCAAGATTTTAATTGGTCATGATTATTTCTATCCAGTGGTGTTGCATTTTCGTCGTCAACATTCTCAGAGCACTCAATCAAACTACGTACACTTACCTAAATTGTACTAATTTATGCTGTTTACAATAGTTTCAAGTTAGATATACCCGCCATGACTCAGTACAACTCGTATGTAAACTGCACACGTGGCGCCGATACGGCAACTGTTGACGATGTGATAACGTCACCTGTTACAGTCACGAAATTTAATTTGGGGTTCATTACCGTTAAATGTAATTACTCAGAATGAAATAAAATTTAACATTTACAATCTGTATAATTTTTATTATATAATTTAGTGTAACAACAACTGTGACGGCTCTATGCCAAATCGTGATAATTTTTTTTTATAAAAAGCTCAGCAATTGACTCGACACCACCTGATGATAAGCAGTAGAGGAGACCATATGTGAAGATAGCTAGTGAAGCATACGACATACTGCCCTGACCACTCTCACCTTGTCGGCCCCAAAAAGTGCTTTTTCACGCCTCTTTTAAAGGAACCTGTGTTATAAGAAGGAGGGAATATTATTTTTTTAAAGGTTTTCGATACAGTAAATTACGTAAAAATCGAGATAAACGGTTTAATGTACCGAAGCATGGAGGAGCTAGAGTTCTTTCGAGCTCTTTGTATTGGTATACTAAAAATTTATTTATTTACTTATTTATTAACTCCAAAAAGATTGACATTTTAATATGCACAAAAAAATACAATTAATAAGAATTAAATGCAATCTTAATTATAGGAGAAAATAAATTAATTGAATAAAATAGATGTTTTAAAAATAAGGTTTTATTTTGTCGCTTCTGTTTTGGCAACCATACACAAAGTCTAGTCTAGATGTCTACGACGTCGCAATATTTTGATAACACCTTCCTATCCTTTTATTATCCGGGTAGTAATATCTTAAATTATTTAAGGGTTATTATTTTTAAAGAAAGCTACTAACGCCACGCGAGATATATCGTTCCCACTACGACTTATCCTTCAGGATCCAGTGACCCTTATATTAATTGGTCGGAGCTACTCGAAAAAAAACCTTTTTGGGGTTTATGTGTGTGATTAATAAAAATGTCGACATTCGGGATTCTGTGCCCAAGATCAAAGGCTGTTACTTCATTGGTTACCAGTATTTACATATTATAGAATTAATTGGAGAATATTTTTTTATTTTTAAATCAATACGCATATAACATCAACATCATCATTTAAAGCCCATATAAGGCCCACTGTTGGGCATAGGCTTTCCTATATGAAACAAACATATGAGTAGTTTGGGCAGTGACACCATCATGTTGGCCCAAAGCGGCTTCGTTTGTGAAAGCTATTGCAATAACAACTTAATAGCTTAAAGCAATAACAATTTTGATTGACCCATCCAGGTTGATACCATGGCGAAAATTGTTTTGTTTGAAGCCAGAGGATACCACTCAGAGGATATCTCCTTTAGGACTGATAAGTTGGAGATAACTGTCATAGGCTGCTGCATTATCGTCAATTTTGGACTTACATCAGCTGGTGAGGAGTTATTTAAGAAGGATAAATTACACCCTGACACTTACACGCGTATCGACACGCGTAGCGTTTTCTTTGGTTCGGGTTGTTAGACAGACAAACAACTGGACCAGCAAGCCGTCAAATACTTTCAATGTATTTTAATCATAAGCTTCAAAAAGGTGATTTCTACAATGGCTAAAACCTTTATTTAGTTATTTCTTTCACGTCGAGCAGGGAGAATCGATGATAAATTACTAAGGTAATATTAGTTGAAGGCATGATAGATACGAATCGTATCTATTATGTTGTTATTCCATTTATTATTTATTTTATTGCACGGACACAAATTATCTTTTATTTATTTTAGGAAAGGGCACACCAACGTTATATAATACATACAGTACATTTCAAACACATCTTGCCACACACACACACACACACACAGTATAATAGATGTATATCTGCGGGGGTGTTATCTATGGGTGGGGTAGCTTCAGTTCCACTTTATTGTATTATAGGCTACCTTTCATAATCACTTATCTTTTAATGTGACATAATATACTTTCTTTGGTCACTGTTACTATAAAAAGAAGTCTAAAATAATACTATCTAGACAAAATATTATGAATATAAGACGTTATAATTCCATCAGTCTGAGACTGCTTTATACAACGTACACTATAAAATAGATTCACGTAATTTGGCAATTTTACTAAAAACGAATTAGCTGATGGGTTTATTGGTTATTTTTTTGTTTGTGTTTACAGTTGTATTGATAAGGTAATCCGCTTCAAATATAACAAAACAATTTATGGTGGGAATATTTCTCTTCTATTGTCAAAAGAATCCATGATCGTAAGAAAAATATGCCTTAAATATTGGACTGTATATAGATATCCTGTAATAAAGTTTAGTCATATTAATAATATTATTAATTATTAATAATTTATATCAAACTGAGATTACATTAGTATCTTAAATGCATTGATTATTGATTGCAATACTATGTTTAGTTTGAGTCGACAGAATTCAGGTCATTATTACTACAGAAATATGCAATTACTTAATTTTGAAAGTTTAATATCCATTATAATTCACCTTTTGTGTGGAGAAAGAAACCCAATAAACCTCTACTCAACTAAATCCTCATTTCAAATTATGGAACGACAGCTGTGGCTGTTAGATGAGTTACATAATATTTTAGCTATTCACGAAGGTTTTAATTTGACAGGAAAATAAGTTTAGTTATTACGAAAACAAAATTTTCAAGTGATTCGAATAATAGTCTACGTAATTTTGAGGTGTCTAAATGATCATGAATCTTACTTTAGAGAAATTTTAAGATTATATTTCCAATGGAGGAAGCAAATAAAATGTCTACTCATTTTGAAATGAAATGAAATGAAAATGGGTTGAACGATTTAGGAACTAATACTGGAAACGCATTCCATTGCTTGTTAATGCTTGTGAAAAGAAATCATGCTGGCGCAAAGTTTATAATGTAAACAAGTATTGATGATACCAAAATGAAGAAACTAATTGTCGTAGTGGTTTTAGTTACAAAATAAACTTATTTTGGCCAACCAATACTGGCCCCAGAATTAATTAAAATTGTTATTTTAGATAACTCATTGGTCATTGGTCCGCGCTGTTAAACCTCAAGCTTTCGTTGCGGTGTCTGGCCCATCCTGGTCATATGTTTATCCAATGTGGGAAGACCTATGCCCAACAGTGGTAGACTGTTGATGATGATGACATATGAACACTGATTTGGTTTAAATATATAATAACACTAATAATAATTCTTATTTCACTAATTAATCCAGAGCTTGTTAGTACTTATTAACTGAGTTATTTACTATTTTCTGAGATTAACGAATAAAATTTTAGCTTAGGATATATTGGAGAGTAATATAAATTTCTAACTAAAAAGTATTTTTAATCAAAAGTGTCGAGTATTCATCGTCATCAGTATTACCTAGCCTGTTTATTTCCACGGCTTGGAACAGAGTTATAAACAATTTAGAACATCACCGATATTTTCAATGCTTTACTAAGAAGTAGCATAATTACATATTTATCAATTGAAAAATAAAAATTCTGGAATCCAAGACGACGCAAAGCATATTTTTTTTTATCCACAACCTACCTATAGGAATTACAAATATTTCATCCACCAGTAATAATTTAAATGCCGAAAACTTCAATAAAATATTGAACTTTATTCCTGAGTAAGAGTGTCGATAATACCTACAGTTTCCTTATTTTAAGGAAAGATAAAGATAAACTTTTTCGAGATAAACTTCTGGCCTCTAAGGACAGCTTATAGTGATCCAATTTATTTGTTTGTATGAAATATGATAGAAAAAATATTACATTGACAAGCGATAACTCTACATAACACCAATCATCATATTCGTAGCCGGCTACGATCAGTGTCGCTACGGGCCCCGCACGCCACGGTTGTCTACGGTGCTACGGCGTAACGGATAAATATTCGACCGAATAGAACTGGAAAAAAAATCAAATAGTTCTGGTAACGACCACTTGTTTATTTGACGCTAAAGTGAATGAAGGCTTGATTTAGCAATAGACGAACTTTTTGATTGGCTATTCAGTGTGATGTAAAATTCTGAAACTAAGTTGTTTTATTAAGGATTCTAGTAAGTGAACTTTCACATTGATAGCTACGAGTTACTCGGATTAGCAGGCAAGGTGAGTCCATCTTATGTTTTATAGATAAGCAAATATTTACGATAATGAGTTTTACTACACTCACCTTAGATAACATTTTGAAAGAAAGAATACCAATGTATTCAAATCTAATTTAAAACTTTACTTGGATTTTTTTCTCTGATTTTAAGCTACGTTCATTACGTTAGCGTTAGATTTAAGCTTGAGTTAATTAAATAATTTACATTATTATTTAAACCCAAATCTTCTGTTTAAATAATATTTATATCCTGAAATCTCTATAAACTTCTGGTTGTTGAAAAGTTTAGGTATTTCTTTCTTCATATAATTATTAATTTAAAAAGCATCTCTACTATTTGTTTGACTACTAGTAATTTTTGTGTATTGTAGTTTAATTTACAATACACTTTCATGGATAACTTATGACAGGGTTTTGATAACGTTCAACTCGATATTATCTTTGTAATAATTTCTTAGTACTAGGCAAGTACAATCACAAATTTACATATGGTTTTTTTTATAAACAGATAAGCAAAAATCTGAGCACCTAATTACAATGTTATTTATTTATTATTTTCAACTAAAATAGACGAAAACGTAATATAAGTTAATAGAAGGAAGAGAATTGTGTTAAGACTTTAAAATAGAACTTGAAAAAATATACAAAAAGATTCGGGGGTGCGGCATAAGGCTTCATAGAGTTGATTAAGACCTCTCTTTGTAATCAACACATATTTTATGCTATATCTAAAGTTTGTGTGGTTAGTAATTGTTAATTATTCAAAATTTTCTATTTAATATTTACCAGCACACGTATTCCCTCCATCATACAAAATGGGTTCCTTTAAAAGAGGCGTGAAAAAGCACTTTTTGGGCCGGAAGGGTGAGAGTGGCTAGGGCAGTATGTCGCATGCTTCACTAGGTATCTTCATATATGGACTCCTTTACTGCTTATCATCATTATATTTAAATACATTACATATATAGAAAATATTATGTTTCGGGTGAGGGAATAGCCTTAAAAATCATATTATTTATTTATTGTTATTTGCACAAATGTTAGAATGGTGCACTTAATGCCTTAGGAATTCTCTGCCAGTGAGCCAGTAGAAATAGTAAAAAAGGCATGGAGATTGAAAGGTAAGCAAAAAATATCATAAATAAATAAAGGAAATGCGATACACTAACACTAAATAGAACAATATAATAAATTTAAAGTTACTACACAATGCAAGTATAATTATAAATATAAACAAATAATAATATATAAATATAAGTATTAACTTAAGAGAGACGTCTTTTGTCAATATAACGAACCTTCCCGCCGCATATTTTTTATTAGTTAAAGCTAAGTATTTAATCTAGAATTTTCTTTCTCTTATTTCTTTTCTGAAGGGGACTTCTAACAATGAGGACTTCTACCTTAGGCAAAATATATGCAGAACGATAACATTCTAAGGTATATATATAAGGACGGCGCATTTTTTTCTATGTGGGTTGAATATGTTGCTGCATTAGAAAGATGGGTAATTCATTTGGTGAATTACAAAATAAACTATAAGGCAGATACAGAAATAAAATATCACAAGCGGTAACAAACTCACGAATACATATATACGTACATTTGGATAGCAATCCTATAGTCGTTTATTATGTAGAGTTTATTATGTAGAGTTGGCTTTCCTTTATACTGTAGTAAACAAAGTATTAAGATTATTAATCTATGATGAGTCTACATCTCATTTAATACTTATTCTACGTTATCAATGAGTGGTGGTAGACTGGTGACGATGGAAGAAAAGTTTTTTAAAAACATTTAAATTTGTTTAACTTGCAAAATTTTAACCACATCTCTGGCTGTGACATCTACAGATCTGGAGGTCCAGGTTTAAATTCCCAATGGAGGCAGATATTTTCTACTCAGTTAAATTAGTGGCAGGGCTTTATCTAAGTCCACCTGGCTACGACCATCTTACCTAAGTCTGCCACCCCCCGCAGTCGGCTGGAAAGCGCCCCAAACCCATGGCGCTTTCCACCCTAAGACGAGTCCGAAAGGACGACCACAGTGCGCGACCTGAGAAGTGTGCGACGAGCTACCTCGGTCGCGCCGCACTTATGTGGTAAGATGGGTATCGTCAGTTTTTAGTGGGTATGCCGGCTCTTTACACCGGTGACTCCCACATAACCCAGGGGGCAAGCCCCACCGTTTCTTCCTGGGTATCCATAAAGGATTTTCTGACGTAAAAAAAAAAAAAAAAGTCTGCCACCATAGCAATAACGTTTACAACATTTTTGTTTTCCGGCAAGTGGAGATAAAGTACCAGTTCCTCTATGGTTTGGGTGTCCAGGTGTAGCGCACCTTATTTTCGTTTAAGAACTTAAAAAATCTGATTACATTAAAAATACCTATATTGAACAAATAATAACGATAAAGTATAATTAATAATTAATATGAAAATGTTTTTTTTGGATACTGTCCGCTACCGTTATGTCACGTGAAGGTTGTCTGGGAAACATTGGTCAGTTTCGTAACACCTTTTATTTATACCTTTCTTTTATACCTTATTTTTCGAGTGTATTATTAGTTATCGACTTACGGGTTCGGTATGCAAACGTCGTCTTTTGTTATGTAATTGTGTGAGTATTTATTTATTTAACAATTTATGTACACATAAAGACAATACAGTATAATAATAAAATGATATAATGAATAATAATATATTTGTTACATGATTTAAAACAAACCAGCAAAGACCACCACTTGGTGGTCTTCTATAGAAAGAGAGCCATATGCTCGTAGAAGTGCTCCTCTACTCCCCCAGATGACCTGGCGTGGCGAGTCTTCATCCTTGCGTCGTTTTCATTCCACCTATTTGCACCAAGCAATTTGCTTCTTCTTTCATTATGTGAACTGCTAAGCAGTGGAACCAACAAAATAACACAATACCGCCTATTAAAATTCTTAGCACATGTAACATCAATTGACACCGACATCTTCAAACCGAAATGTCAATACCTACTTCAATTACACTGAAACACAATAATTCTGCTTTGATCATTTATACGTATAGCAAATGCTTATATATATACATTCGTCATATAAATAAATATAACTACCCTGACCGTAAAATGATATAAGTTTAGTAACAGATAAAACAAACAATGCTTAATTTAATTTATATATAAATTAAAGTAAGTTATAATCGTCAATAGAACGTTGCAAATAACTTAAATTCATATCTGTGTAGATTTGTTAATGGCGTTGGTTGACTTATATCTGAATTGTAAAAGCTTATCTTAAATCTTCCAACAAACATTTAAATCGATGGACAAATAAAGAAATATAGGTAAATTAAATTGGGTTACGAAACTTATATCCTTTTATGGTCAAGGTTATATATTTATTTATATGTCGAATGTAGGAAAATAGCAAGTTTATAAGCAGTATTCTTATTCAAATATAAAAAGTTAAATAACAGATGGCCAGTCAAAAACTGAGAAAATATTGGAAATATTGAATTTCTATTCAATCTCAATAATTTACACAGGTATAGGTATTTTTTTCTTATATTAGGACAAAAACAAGTTAAATACAGGTACAAGAAAATATTAGGAACAAAAACGTAAAACTTAGCGTTATTTTAATTAAAGGTTGCCAAGGCTTGTAATGTGGACTAGAATTTATTTAACAGACAAAAACAGAACGATGATAACTATAACTCTACAATAAAATACTGAATAACAACCCACTGTTTTACTATACTTTAATAAGTAAATAGATCAGGATAAAATAGTATTAAATATATATTCTTATTTAATTATTTGTATAGTACATATTTTTTAATAAGAAAAAATATAAATGAATACTCGTATGTTTAGTTTTTGTCTGTCTACTAGAGTTTCTCTTTATTTCACTTATTTTTTCATTCAACTAAATATCACTTTATAATATAGGTAAGTATCACCATCGATTAGTGCTATTATCACTATCCTTGAACTAGTAAATCTTACCTATGAAGTGACTTTGTACAGACGGCGTTCAGAAATAAGTTATTGAATATATATTATACATAAAATCTAATGGATTAAATTCATAATTTTAGAATTTACTTTAGATTACATTTCCGTATATTTTTCTTTGTATTTATCATTTAACTTTAGTTACTAAAATAATACATACGCATTTACACAATTATATTATATAACATTAAAGTTGTACATAATCTAATATTTTTTCAAATAAAAATCATGCTTTCATCACTCTTATTTTATTGACAACTTTGACAACTCCTTCTCTTCCTTTTTATCTATTTTAAACATAGAGGTTTCTAACAAAAGTAATTTAATTTTTATTAAAAAATTAACAATATCAGCTCAGTATTATAATAGTACAGGAACTACTATGCATATGCACCACGTACTCACAACTAATGTCAATGAAATATATGAATAATTAATTATGAGAAAAATACCTGTAACGAGTAAAAATAAATATAGATTTTTAAGTCTCTATTCAGCGTTTGACGAAGAGAGGTCTTTATAAAAATTTAAATTAAATTGTCAAAATTAAATTGTTTTGTGTATTTATTTTATTATACATGGGTTTGTTTTTCAAAACGTGAACTCTCAATTATAGCCCATTGCATAAATTCTAGAACAATTCTTCATAATAAGACATAATTAAGACATTCTATAATTAGCGTCACAAAGCGTCGTAACTTCCAAAGGCTATTGTAATTATATTTTTATTTGATCATAATTTGTTATCTTAATGACTATAATTTTGATTTTATTAGCGGAAGTTGGAAGGGTCTCTTTGATGTAACACTTAATTTATAAGGTAAATTTTAGTATATACCAGATTTATTCTTCAATGATAAATAAAAAGAATTTTATTTAATGGTTAAATTAACCTCGTTTATTGAGTCCTATAATTATGATACCACGATAAGACCACGATAAGACCAAGATAGGACCACGGCTTGTCTTGTTGTCTATATAAACTACTTCGCCAAGGATTCAAGTCTCAGCGGAGCGGACGTTTATGTGGTAAATAAGAATATTTATTCTTGAATAATAGTTGATTATGTACATATTTTTGGATGTAATTTCTTATATGATATCTGTATGCGTTGTAAAGTGTTTCCTTTGCTTTCGTTTTTAGATGTTCATAATAAATAAACTTGATCCTAGCTTAGTTATAATCGTTTATAATTAAGTCACAAACTAAGTAGTTTATTTTTAAGTGACTGAGCCCAACAGTGGGAGGTTGACTGATACCAAACTTAACGACACTTGATAACCAATTCTCAATGGTACTTAACTTAATACATCTATCAACTAATTTATTTAATACATCTTTAAATTTTATAACTGGGACAATTTGTAAATACCCGGTTAATACCCATTTAAGGTTACCTCACTATTACACATTTTCAATTTTTTGTTTGATTGTTGCACATTTTCAATGATGTTTTCAATCCGTATTCTAAACCATTCCAGGAAAAATTGGGAGTGTTTTAATCCTAGTATTTTATTATACTTTTAGAATCCATTCTATTACTATTACAAAGTCACACAAACAAACTGTAAACTCCAATGTATTACTTTGAAGTCCGTTCTTCAACAAGTTACGAGCAGTATTATATTCGTGTTTGTTGAAGCACTTTGTCATTTTGATGTGTCGTTTTATGTTCCAGGAACCGTTTACAAATACAGAATATGGCGAAGGCATTACATAATTTACGGCGCGTGACTGCATTACGTGTTCGAATCGTTCAAGTCAGCAGTAAACTGTATATAATATAGCGACTGACTTCAAATTGTATGTTTAATATAGCCAAATAATTTGGAGAATATAATAATGTTAATAAAAGTCAAAGTTCACTGGCTACTCTATCAACGCACAGATCAAACTGAAATTTAACACTAATAGTTACGAAAAGACTTTAGATAAAGAAGAATTTTCGTAAGTTCTAAATCTTAAGAGACAAATCTTAGTTATAATTAATGATTTAAATTAAGTCAATAGGTTCTAAAACTGTTAAAATTTAAGTTATTTGACAGTTCTAAATTTTTGTTAACCTATTCCTTTCATCCATTTTAGTACTTATAATTAGACAGAGAAAGTTCTCAATAGAATCAGGCTCCATGAAGATCAAAATTAATTTCTATATCGTTCAACTACAACTGAGATCACTTTAAATCCCTTTTTTATTCTTTCCCAGGATATTCCTTTATAAAGGCATCAACTCAAAGGCCTTATGGTCTGGTCAGTTTCTAGTAGGGCAATGTGTTCATGCAGCATAAGTTAACATAACGTGATGTGGCCTTCCTACGTAGGAGAAACAAGAGAAGATTGTGGCGTAACGCCATCGCGCCGGCCCAATGCGGCTTAGTGGGTGAAAGTCGTTGCCATAGCAATTTGACAACAAATTTTAAATGACCTATCTAGTGACCGACCATGGCAAAAATAACTGTTTTCATAATTGAAAATGTTACCATGACAACCTTGACTTGAAGACTAAAATTAAATTAAACTTGATAAAAATAAATAAATATAGCTTTAACTTTAATTAGACGATCGTGAACAATGTACCAGTTTAAAACTCATAAAACTGATATGTTTTACGATTTGGCTTCACTCATCTGAACACACAATATATACAAAAAAATGAAATCAATTCTATAACTTCTAGTGACGTGCAAGTGCTATCGAAAATTTACTTGAATCGATACACAGTATTATTTAATCAATCCTCCCGATTCAGGGTTTGCAGGAGGTTTGGATATACTATTATTTTTGCTTAAATAGACAACACATCATCACTTATGTTTCATTCACTAAATTTTTCACATTTATTTACACTTTCCATCTTGTTAATAACTGATCCATTTGCTTGTGAGTGAAACAGCTTCAGTAAGTCATAATAAATTAGTATAATTAATTATATTTAAGCTAATTTAATTCGAACTTATTTGAAATTTATGTAAGTATATAGAATTCCACCAACTATCACATTTGCAATACTAAGGAATTACTTAATATCACAAATATGTTTACTTTTTGAGGAACAACATAAATAAAGCTATGATTCGTCGTGAAGGGAAAAACCCTTCAGGACGAATCATAGCTTTAAGATCGTAAAACAGGAAAGGTATTGGTATTTGACCAGATACATCTTGACTGTTTAACTTAGCACTGAGTATGGTCTTATCGATTTAGTTCTTAACTTCGCTATCGATACGCGTGCAACAATAACAACTATCAAACAGGGGTTGACCTTATCAATATTATATAATTATTATGTGTTTTTGTCACGTTGTTGCTCTCATTAGGTTAATACTATTTTAAAGTGTTCTTACCCCTAGATCAGCTTATGTTGGACTCTATTATACACAATATAATTAGTTATCATAAAATATTATGGAGGCTTTTTTCAAGTTACAATCTGATTACTTTATAACATTTATAATATTCTAGCACCATCATAGACCCTTTAGGGCACATCAAAATTAAAGCTAAGACATTTGTCTTAGATTTAAGCAAAATTAAAGCTTATTTACCTTATATTAAAAGCGATATTTATAAATTAAACATGAAAAGTAAATTACATTTTTTTAAAGTAAATAATAAATATTTATTATTCGTTGAGTAAATAAAGTAGATGCAATACCAAAAGAATAGATGTCAATCTAATGGGCTTATATTTTTTCTTAATAAAATTTTTGTGTGACAATCTCTGTTAAGATTTAAAGAAAAAAAATATCTCAACATAAAAAGAGAGCCGATAGCCTTATGGTTGAGATATTAATGTACTCAAATTGAGAAGTAAAAAGCCATCCTAGTTCAAGTGAAACAAGAAGGGTTCCAATAAGGCTGGACGAATTTACGATTCGCGAAATATTCGCATTATTTCATACAACTCTGTTTTGAGCTATTTATAAAATATACCTAGAAATATTTTATATCTTATTCTTCCGAAAAAAAATATTAATAATTTTCACATTTATCCCTTGCGCATTTTCTTCTGTTTTTCTCAGATCGTGTCTCTCGGTAAGTATACAAACCGATGGTGTTTACGTTCAATAAATGTTTAATTTACAATGATATTTAAATTTTGATTTTGTCAGTTATTTCAAATATAAAAGACATTAAAAAGGATGTTGTTTCTTACATTGGGCATACTATCAATCAATACCTTTATTTGCATATATGGGTATATACTTATAAAATGATCTTATGATTAAGTTTACAGCAGCCATAGTAGCATCAGATTGCATGCAAATTACATTTTTCATTCATTTAATTTAGGTCAACAGCAGTATATTAATATTTTGGCTAATTTAATTTTTATACCTTCAATAATCTGTCTTATGTCATGTCATTTAAGGCTGAGAGTTTCTTGCGCCTCTTCTTCTCTGCAGCTACTAATTCGTCAAAGCGGTAGTAGGGTTAATTGGGAATATGCATACTAGTGTTATTTTTAACAATTTATTTAGTACATATTTTAATACTGGGACAATTTGTAAATGCCCGGTTGATACCCACTTAAAGTTATGACTATTGCCTTTAATTACATTATTTGTTTTTCTCATACATATTCCCTGTTGTGACGATTTAAAAGAACTTAGTAAATGAGTCTATTTAAATAAAGTTATTTTTGACTTTGACTTTGACATGATACAATTATGATTGTCAAATTAAATAATAATAACTAACACATGCATATTATAAAAAACTCTTTTATTAAGCCATATAAGAAGGAAGATTCAGAAAAGATTTTAGCCAGAGATATTTAGTGATGCGATCTCTTTGGAGTTATTTGTTTAGTGTACTTACCCCACCTGTGCCTTCCTGATAAAACTAGTCATCGAACGCGATATTAGCTCTGAGTTTCTACTATTTTTAATATCGTTGTAACTCTGAGCCTACTCGATACAACTATGTTATAACGGAGTCAAGCCGCCAGGTGTTCTTACCGAAGCAATATTCTGAGGCAATTGTTATTGATTTTCTATTTCTGACTGTATATTCAACGTAAATGAGATATCCCTTGTTAAGTTCGGACATTTATAATGTATGAAACACCGTGGATTAAGTCTGTGAATTATTGGTAATCGTAAAAGGCATGGATTCGGAAAGGTTGTGTCTCTGTGCTTTTTATATTACTAAGATGTTGGCAGGTGTATTTGACTAGAAAACATATTAAACTTTCCAAATGTTTGTTTTTAAAAGTGGTGTGAAAAAACACTTTTAGTGGCAGCAAGGTGAGGGTTAGCTAGGGCAGTATGTCGCATGCTGCACTAGCTAACTTTACAAGTGGACTCCTCTAGTCGAGTCATTTGCTGAGCTTTATTTAAAAATTTATGTCTTCATTTTACTAGGGTTGTAGTCAAGTATATTCTCTAACTAAGCAGTATATAAACACTTTTGTGACACACCCACATACTGTGTAAAGTGTGATTGCAATACTGTATAGTACCTGCTTACAACAATATAACAAATATAAAAAAAACATTCAAAGATAACCTTCTCTTTTCTGAAGACGGTTATAAATAGGATATCAGTACGTATAAATATATATCTAAGGGGAACCGGCGGTAAATCGTTTGTAAACACGCGTAAACAAAGAACGCGGCTTAAGGCACTTATAGCCTTATTTCATATCAGAGCGGACTTGGAACAATAAGTCTGAACAAAGCATTTTACATGTGAGCATACACGCTTAACAGCACAACATCGGAGATTGAGGTCAAAGGTTTGCCTTTATCAAATTTTTAAAATACAGGTATAGTTTAAAAATTTGATACTGTAAATCGGTTATGACGTCATTATGAAGACAGAAATATAAGTAATTTTAATTAAAATATATTCAAATATTCTAAATATCAGAAATTATTATTTGTTCACAAAGCGCTTTAATTACGCATGCCCCTATATTTATATCAGTATTACTTTCCTTGGTTGATGAAAAATTATTACTTGTATGAGATTTACAAAAAATGATTGTTAATAATTAAAATAAAAGAGAGATTGAGTTAATAATATATGAATTAGTAAATTTTCATAACATCTGAGCAATTGAAGTGTGCATTTATTAAGGCAAAGCAAACTTATTTGTAGGAAAATTTAATCAATAAATGGTGAAGTGGGTATACTCGTAGAATAGCATTATTAAAAAAGCGATACAATCTTCTGCAAATATTTACTTATTGTTTTATTAAGAAATAACAGAAGATATTATGTTAATTCACTCTTATATAAACAATGATTGATGCGTCATTTATCGGGAATTTTTTTTGTATTTAACCTTTAAATTATACATATATGATCTATAAAAAGACTTATAAATCGTTACATAAATTCTACAAGTCTCAATTTATTATATATTTGTTAGAAAAGTGAAAAAAATGCGTTTAATTTCGCTTTATTACAACGGTCTCCTTGTAACTTTAGTTACTTGCTTACAACACATACATTTAGTTATTTGTGCGTCAATATTTACCCGAGAACCTGGAGACCATAAAATATATACTGCATCAGGATTTTATGTCTTGACAGGTTAAACTGACAAAATAAATGAAAGAGTACTTAAATCTTTTTCCTAGCTTCTATTTCCTATTCAGGAGTACGCGTGCTGGTCTACGGAGTCTCTCTTTCACTGTCGCCACGTCTACTTTGCGCATAAAGAGATTTAGTGACTCCTTTCTCTGTCGCACAGCTGGAGTGTATCTTCACATTTCGACTCCTCTACTACTTATCATCAGGTGGTGTCGAATAATTTGCTGAGCTCTTTATAGAACAAAAAAAATTAAATATATGTTTTACCAAGTTCTGATTTTCATATCTAAGCTGTCTAACATAATATCACAATCGATATAATATTTTGTCTAACGGTACTCCAATTTCAAGCAACAATGAATCGAATTCACGTAAATGGCTTACATCGAAATATTCAAAGCCAATTTCAAAACGTGAAGCGACAAAACTACAAAAATACACGGGGGCCGTGTCAGATATTGTTGCTTGTGATTTGTTTTGACGATATTTTATTTGCAAGCTGATGCAATAATCTGGTTTTCATGGTGGTTTAATATGGCTTTATGTAATATGCTTATGCATAAGGCTATTATGATCAAAATAAATAATATTTCTCAACCTCACTCACCTCATAATAAAATATATTCAAATCGGTCGGATTTTTAGTTTAAACGAGACTGACAGCGGTTATTCATTTTTAATATACAAAGAAGACTAGGTTTTGTTCGCAGCTGCGTTTGAGTGAATTTAGTAATCAATATTCCATGGGAACTGTACATTTTACCAGGACAAAAAGAGCCTATGTACTATTACAAAGTATTATATATACATGTGCATAATTTTATTCAGATCTGTGCAGCTGTTCTGGCGTAATTCATTCAACATCCAATAAGGTAAGATTTAGTAGTGTTAGAAGAATAAAATACTTTAATCCATCCATCTGACGAGTGGACAGTATATAACTCTGTCTTCTAAGCTAGAGGTCCAGGTTCGAAACCTGGTAGGGGTAAGTATTTGTATGATGAGTACGAATATTTGTTCACGATTCATGGATATTTGTATGTTTATGTTATCAATCATCAATAATATAAGCTCTTAATGATATTTAATAAGAGTTAGATAATATTTAATTAAATTTATTAATACTTAACGACTTTATTCTAAGCACAGTGTCCAGTCTAATTACCGTACATTTACCGCGTCAGATACATTGTACCTATATTGTATTATTGTATTAACTAATTATTATTCACATTTCATTCACTTTAAAATCATCATACTATCAAGTTGTGTGTTATCAAGATGACGTGAAGCAATAAAATTTATATTTAATCAACAAGGATTTCTCATTTATCAAGATATATAAGATTGTGAGATTGTGCCAAGAAGTCCCACAACATATGGTACAACAAGATGAAGTGAATCAATAATTTTTTTATGGTCCTTCGAGCCGGCTCGTATATAATATAGGTACAATGTAGCTGACGCGGTAAAATGTACGGTAATTAGACCGTACACAGTTATTGTTAATTTAAATTCGGATAATCTATTTTCGTTCTCGTAATAATAAAAGGTTGCGTAATACTTTTACGCTGACGTTTTATTAAGAGATATTCGGTTACCGTATCATTTTGTGGAACGGAACGTGTTTACGTGGGATCTGATGCAAAGGTACTATTTTGGGAATCGTTGTTATTACAGGAACTAAAAGGATTGGTATTTTATTATTTAGATCCATTATGACTCCACGTTTGCTTTGAAACTTGATCGGTTTGCATTTCGCCCATTCAAAATCGATGTTTTAATTTGGTCTAAGTTTACACATGCTAGTATAGACTCAGTGTTCAGTTATATAATATCGGTGGTATTATAACCATCATCTTCATATAATAGGTTGGGGAAAGTTTCTTCGCGTTTGACATGAAAATTCATGACATTTTTTTCAAAGTTAATTTACTTTTCCAAAACAAACAATTAAACGTGAACGAGTTCTTGTGAACTGCATTCGGAAGTGTATAAATCCAGATTAACCTTTCCGGTGAGGGCAGATTTTTACTTCTATTAATGGGCTTCAGACATGAAAGTGCTATTGGGGAAAGTGATGAAAATGAAATTCTGTGAAAAAAATTGATTATGGTTTTTAATGCACCTAGCATTAAATTGCATTCATTTAATATACGTAACACACAATTTTTCAGTACCATAACGCTTATATTTTTCGTAACTGATAGTGATATTGGGGAATATTATTAAGTCTTACATATACCTATTTTTGTTACACCATGAACTCTATGACCTTGTAAAAATGTTTATCGAATATTACAATCAAACTGAATAGAAATTAGGGTTCAAAATACACACACCCAGTTCCGATTTTCTCATTTTATATGAGAGTATTTTTGAACTACAGGTTAGTGTTTATCGTGACCTTCAGATGCTGGTTATAGTTTGTTTCCTGAAGCATCGCTTTTAACTTAAAAATAAATTTATATGTTGAATTATAGAATTTCATGTAGTATCTATATAACAAGCTCTTAGTTGTGCTTTTATGTTAAGAAAAATTACGTACAGTTGACAGCTTAAGCAAATAGTCTACCTGCTTCCAACAACATGTTTCTTCGATGATACACAATTAGGGTAAGGAATATTTATTAAAACAAGCATAACAAACACATTCGTTCTTTTGAACGAACTCCACCATTATTCCACTCAAATTTTAATGAAATTCTGCGTGGCTTTCAGAAATAAAAACTACCATGTTGCGGAAATTATATATTTTGCTTTATAAAATCTCTGAAATGCATTTTTTATTTATTATAAATTTTTGTATATTTAAGAAGTAGTTTTTTGAAGCAACAGGCAACTATTTTTACCTATTAAAAGCCGTTATAAGTATTGAACTATCATTATTAAAACTAACCTCCAAAATATATTAAAAGTGTTATTCTGTTATGATCCTAATTGAATTCGGAAAAGTTTCCTTATCCAGCACTTAAAGTTGGGAATACCCTATGTTCTATCTCATATTTAAATAAAATGTAAATATGTTTAAGTATCTCATTTCCAGACCGATGTTTTTGCGAAAGTTTAAAAGCCAGTTATTTATTTGACGTCAACTGTAAGCTTTAAACTTTAAACTGAAACGACAAGTGCATTTGAAACTGTACAAATTGGATTTAATCTTTGAACCAAGTGCATGTACTTACCTGATGTCACACGTAGCAAGCTATCAGGTAAATTTAAACTTTACAACGCTGAATTCAAAATTGATATTTACCTCAGCATGAACTTTATTCAGAAACATGATGTAATATGAGGAGAAATGTCAAATGAGATTGTTATTAGTGTCAAGGACCGACCTCTTTATTGTCTGTAGCTCTTATTCATCACATAACTCGTTGGAGGATTATCATCAGCGGAATAAACGAAAGTCATAAAGCTGCAACCAAAAAAGTAAATTTTAGTATTTGTGAAATTGCAGTGACATTTTTAATATTTATGAGGCAAGAACCGTACCGAAGTTAACTTTGGCTAGTCGCTCGGTCACGATAGAGGATATTCAGCACGAGTTGACGTATGAATTAGGCACTCCTAAAATACTCATAGGTCTTTGTAATTCGCCTGTTTCAAATAGCAGATCACCGCGTTCTGGCGGAGTGTGGCAGTGAGCTCCTATCATGAATTTATAATCCTGTTTTCGAATTTTTGTAACATTACCTTTAACGCCATTTTGACATTGAAATATTGTTTCAAGTATCATGTAGATACAATGCTGGGATATTTTGGTACCAGAACGGGATTGAGTCTGTATCTTCGACTTTTAAAAGAGAATCCTGCCTCTGCTCAAATATATGAACATATGTTCACGCCAAGGAGGAGTATCGAGTTATTGTACCTATGGAGGCTTTTCAAGTCAAGAGTGCTTTTGATGATGCTAATTCAAAGGATATTTCTGCACAACTTGGTAATCATAGTCTAATTTGCCTTGATGATCAGATTTCTACTTCAAGTGGTGTGTCGGATGACCTAAAACATCCTCCAATTATGAATGGTCATCACTGGAAAGCTCGACTCGTTGTTGATTATAATCACATTTCGACGGATCGTCCTGGTCCTAAATAACTCGCCTACTTCTACAGGATCGAGACCCAGGTAAATGACATCCAAGCTCAGAATTCCAATTACCTCCTGGCCGCTCAGTTGCCGCTTACTTGGCGCTTTTTGTCGTCGTTGGGCCAACTAGAGTTCTGAGTCGTTGTGGACCAATCACTTCTCAATCTTGTAGCAATTGTATGCTGGCGACGTACGGATCTGCGTTTCCAATTTACCATTCCCGAAATCCGCCTTTTCCCTAGCTTTCCCCGAAAATCTGGTTCTTTAAACGGCAGAGATTTAATTAGGAAATATTTTTTTTTATAATTCAGCGTATATTTAGAGTTTCTCTGTCGTAGTTACGTTTGTCAAAGATAAGACTATGATCAATTCTTATTATAATGTATGCAATTATAATATAACCAATTTCCAATGTTTTTTATCTTTTTCTCCGTACATTAATAAGTTTAAAGCGAACCATTGTATGTGACATTGTTGAGATGATTTCATTTCCAGTTTTAACTCTTCGTCATATATTTAAAATGACTATTATTAACACAGGGGTATCATACTTACTCCCATGATATCTTTCAGACAAACATCGCTTATTATCTATTTACTGAATCTAATTCCACGTTTACCACCGATGAATAAGTTTAAACTATTTGAAAGACGAATTGCCTAAGTTATTCAAAATAAGATGTTCTCATTTATTATATTTTGTATTTTATTAAATATTTTCTCGTTAAAATTTGTTTTTGTACAGAAAATAATTTCATATCATCGTTACAGTAAGAGAACTCATAAAAATGTATACTGATACTTTAATATTTATAGTCTTCATAATTTCACGGTATAATTGCTTATTATGTTTTATTTGATCTAACTCTTGATTCCATATGTTTTTAATATTTTCGCTATCTTTAGCCTATTCCTAACCTATAAATGTATTTTCTTTTAAGAGAAATAGTCCGTAGACTTCTAGTTTTTAAGGTGATAGTCTCACGAGACTTATTGTACTGCTACACGCGGATACACTGAGATATAAATGTTCCTTTGAGTCCGATTTATCTCTGGTACAAGTCTATGATCAAATATTAAGCTTGCAAGAGTAATTTACAGTTGTAACGATAGTTACAATGAATAAATAAACAAAACGATATAAGCATCGAAAATCAGTATACAGGAAAAAATTTTTACTATAGAACTCTAGCCTTGGGGCATGACCAAAAAATACCCATTTTATAGACTCAACGTATTATTTGCATTTTAAGGTTAATATATATTTCATTCAAATATTTTTTTTAACAATTAACTGAACTATCATTAATTACATCAATTTAAGCAGTTCCTACAAATAATATGCACAATAGGGGCATTTCTCAAAAGAAAACCCCAAGTTTATTGCAGTTTTAAATGATATGCAGATGGGATTAAAAATTTGAATTAAAAACTGATTTTGTCAACTGCACTAGGTAAAGTAAAAACTAAATTTAACGGCTGCATTCGTGACTGCATCAGAAAACCTAGAGCCACTGAAACAAGTAACTGCAAAGTTGAAAATAATATTGGCATAATCAATTGCAGGACACACTCTCGGTTTTGAAGTGTTTTTTCTCTCTCTTTTCTAAGTTAATATATTAATGTGAAGATATCTTCATCTTTTATCAGTACCTTTATGTTGAAAATATTTATCTATAACGAACGGAAAAGGAACATTCAAAAGAAGTAACTATGAAGTATTTCACCAGATTGAGCCTTTTATTTTAACTGAAAAAAACAACTGTGTACTCAACGATAAAAGTAGGATTTGTTCACCTCTATAATATCACCAAACCCGTTTTATGTTAGTCGGAAATATCGGAAAATATTTTAATAGTTGTTTTATTGTGAAATTTAAATTTTACTTCCAATTATCTTACGGTTCGTTACTGGTTCATAATCAACGGAAAATGGGTTCATTCAAAAAAGGCGGCGTGAACAGGTACTTTTAAGGCCGGAAGGTGGAGGTAGCTAAAGCAGTATGTCGCATGCTGCACCAGCTATCTTAACATATGGACTCCTAATACTTATTTACTATTAGGCAGTGTCGAGTCATTTTGCTTTATATAAAATGAAATGTTACTACTTGACAGATTAATTAATGTCGCTGCTCGTGATGTTATTATCCTGGGGATTCTCTAGCGGGTATGGCAATCGAGTGTATATCATTATGAAATTTAATCAGGTAATAATACAGCGTGGAAGAAGAAGTAAGGACATTCTTAAGTTAAAAGCCTAAAGCTACTGATATAGCTCGTAGGATTGGTATTTGAATCGGCCACAGGTAGAGTGCATAGTAAGTAGAACAGACGGTTTTAAGACATCATAGTTTTGAAACTACAACTATGTATCATTGGAAATTACAAATCGGAATTGATACGTGTGGAGAATGCTCATAAACCGGTCAATTGATCTGATCAAAGTCGAAGAGAGCAGATAGACGCAGGCTTTGCAGAACTGTTCCATTTGGAAATCTATAGCAGAGGTCTTTGTTCTGCAGTAGATATCATGAGAAAAAATTATGACGGTGATAACAGTACGGTGTAGATCATCCTTAACCTTTGTTCCCCAAGCAGTACATTTTCTCACGCTGAACTAAATTTTCAAAGTATTCCAAAATCGAAACTCTTTCCTGCATCAAATCACGTCCCGTAATTTTCGGATACTCCATGATATTATGCGCCTGTAATTGACTTACAAATCAGGAACAACTTTTCTTCAAGCAGAAAGGGTGCTGGTTTACCCTTGTTGGATTGAAGTGTCGAAAACAGGCAGAACGCAGTAATTGGTTTGGCGTAACAAGTGCCTAGTATAATGACGTCTGGCTATCCGATGCAAATTGTTTGTTCTAACAATACCTGATATTCGACTCAGTTCTTTTTCCAATTGCAGTATGACAAGAAGAAGAACTTCTGTCTCATGTATTTCGTACTATCTACTAGTATTTTTTTGATTGGGTTATTTTTTGGGTTCCTTCGAAAGTGGCGTGAAAAAGCATATTTTGAGCTGGAAAAGTGGTGGTGGCTAGGGCAGTATGTAGCATGCTTCACTAGCTGTCTTCACATACGTACTCCTCTACTGCTTATCATCAGGTGGTGTCGAGTCTTCTATAAAAACAAAATTACATTGTATTACATTTTTTGCGTGGTATGGATGATTCCAGACTACAGCGCTATCAATCATAAACAGTATCTTTAAGTAAAATCAGCAGAGCTCAGTTCGCTAATCAGCTCGCAGGACCGATTTAACAATTTCAATATTTATAATTTTCCTAAATTTTTGTTTTCCATCCTATATAGTATATACAGTATGTTGTTACTTGATTCACATTACCATAGCTTAACTAAAAAGTAGTTTACTTAGAGTAATCTCTGTGAAAAAAAAGAACAATATTTTTCATTGTGTTTCTTTGTTTTTTTCTGTGAATAGACACACAGAGAGCTATGAATACATAAATGTGATTTCAAAATGATTTTACAATAAAAATAATTTTAGTTATCGAGAAACTTTACTTACTCCGCAAGTTTATGTAAAACCGCCTCCGACATTCACTTCATATTTTATGTATGACTTAAACCAAACGTTTCTCGGATATGGAACCGAACTATATTTTTATATAAAATGAATGTAGTGGTTTCTATATATTCTGTGCAGCTAGGAGATTAAATTATCACTGCCTGTACGACCCAAGGTACATATTCAGCATTTTTATTATAATTATTTTAATTATTTGTCAAATAACCTATTAGCGTTTGTATACGCATCACTTTTATTATTTTATATTATTTTGATAACTTAATAAATCATTGTATCAACAGCGTTCCTACTGTTTCGTTTTATTCAGAATTCCCCGGAAAAAACCCCATTGCGAGTTACAATCCCTACATTACCATACAGACTTTTGATCGGGATATTTACCAGGTAGGAATTCTGATAACAGTCTTTATAATTATTATAACATTAAGTACTTTAATTAATTACTACAGACCTACAAGTAGAACTTACTTTTAAACTATCGCGTTCCATAGTAGAAAATGATAGTAAATACAACAGTCATTGCAACCTCTAAACGTCAGGCAATAAAAAGCTATATAATTACCAACAGTCATTATTATTAATAAGTAGAACTGTGTCTATGGAAGAAAACAGATACTAATCAATCAAGATACATATAAAATATATTTACATATAGACTAAGCTATTTTCATTTATTAAACTCCTACTAATGTTGACGCTTAATTTCAAAGGTTATGCAGTAAAAACCAAACATAAAAATAAAAATTTATGTAAATTAAATAGAAAAAATATATTTTAGGACGAAACGGGATTCGCAGATTGTTTGTAAGCAATAGTGAAGTTACCACAGTGTTAAGAAATGTCAAATTGTAATAAACAACGGAAAATGTATCAAAATTATAAAAAAGCTTATGGAACTGAAGACAAACCGAAATTCAGTCGTAATCTGACAATTAACAGAACCTAAAAACATATATGTTTTTAGTACCAGGGATTAAATAAGTATCAAATATAATATTTTAAACATGGAATTTACAAACAATTATAAAATAAAAAAAATGTAGTTGTTCAAGAAGAAAAAACAAAAAGCGATCGCCCATCTCGGCTTTCTTCTAAAAAGTCACACGCCGCTCTTCAATACTCTAAGGAGGCAGTATGTCTCCCGATACTAAGCCTCCTTGCATATTTTGCGCGTGTTTTTATTATCTCTTGATTTTAGTTAGTTTACCTATCTTCTGATAACCGCTTCCAAGGAGTGTTCAACAAGCATATGAAGGGCGCGTACATTATGTTAACTGTTAATCTACCAATTAACGAAATAAAATTATAAATTAATTTTACTCATCAATATTAAGTGATAATAATAAAATTTTATGCCCGTATTTTTTTATCAATAAGTATTAAGTTATATTCAATAAGTTAGATACGTGTAGTTAATCAAAAAGATGTTTAAAAACATGATTTACCTTAACACTTTCTTTTTATTTTTTTATTTTATATAATAATTATCTACTATATATATATTTATATATTATAACAATAAATAACTGATCTTTAGTCTCGCTTAATCGCAAAACACATATGTACGATTTGAATCATTTATTTGCTTTAAATAGGTCATAAAATCTAAAAGAAAAATATAATAAATGTAATTGCAAATTAGTAATTTAGTATGGAAAATCGTCTGACTGACATGCTATACAAAACTGTAATTTTTTTTCGAGTATCACTTCGGGTTACTTTTAAAAGATGGCGCTAATAATCGCTTTGTCATTTAAATCTAAATGATTCCATCTTCTTCCCAAAACAAACTTTTCACAGATGTTCAATCGCATAACAACGAGCAAAAAGCTATACTGTAACAGAAAAACAAGCTGTAAGGCGAAATTAATTCCAATGTTCTTGTTACGTATTGTCTTAGAGTATTCCTTTGAGAATCGCTCGAGGGCATGATTGCAAATACAGCGAAACTGCGCCGAAATTGCCGAAAACATAAAGGCCGTGTTTAAGGCGGTGACAATAGCTATGTCTCCGTTACTGCGGCGTGTTGTTTCTATACAAGAAACCAAGCAAAAAGAGCAAAATAACGTGTTGAATGATTTGGTATTTTTTTAAAATTTAACTGACTTCCGAAAAGAAGGAAGGTACACATACGCTGTATATAACTTTCATTGCATGTTTATCGATTTATCTGTCAATTGTAGGCTGATTTTCAAAATTCTTTTTAATTCAATAGAGTTTACTTCTAAGGTTGCCCTATTGTCACAAAGAGGAAACACTCAAATTTTTTAAATAAACATAGTAAGAAACTGGATATTTGTAGGTGACTAAAGTTAAAACAAATCAACATTTCTGATTGTCACACATCTAACTTTGACATTGACGTAAGAAACTCTTCAATCATATATGAAAAGATTTTTTATTAAAACAAATATAATAATTTAAGTAGTTAGGAGGTGTCCAGAAATACAAAGAAAGTACTGACTTCAAAAATAATTTGAATTAGATTAGTAAGTACTTGAATTGTATTATTTTTGCCTTTTCAGTATTTTGAAGTCGGGTTTTAGTTCAAATTTATAAATGTTACAATTTTTTTTTATCATTCATCTGTGCGCAGTCTGTTCTTTTAATGCTTGTTTATATATCACTCTAAAATTTATCATTTTTTTATTTTTTTTGACCAATCAAAATTTTTTACACAGACAAAACAAAAAAAAAGCAAATTTTTTACACAGACGTAATCCCATAACAAAAAACAAGAAATTAGAACTATGTGTGCATGCTACCTCCCTTAATCTTTCACATAAAATTTTAAACCAATAGTGTTTGATCTGTCGCTGTTCAACAGTTTAGAAGTATTATCAAGAGATAAAAATGTTATCAAATATATTATCAAACACGGATTTTTTCTAAAAGTTCTCCGTTGTATTGCCAAAAATTTATGTTTTAAACAAAACATACAAAAACAAAAATTTAGAACATACAGTCAAATCGAACATAACTTTGAAACACAATGTGAACATGTTCACATTATTCTTTAATAATGGTTTGTTTGACATTTATTTTATTATAATTTGCACGTCGAAAGGTAAAATATTGGTGGCTCGAATGTATCTCACTATCATTGGTTTCTATCCACATTTGCAAATAAATTATTTGATTTGATTTGGTTTGAATTTTACAAATAGATAGATTGTTCTTTTTCTAAAAACAGCTGAAACAAATAACTAAAAAGAGAAATATATTTAAAAAACCACAACCAGTACCAGTCAGCGCCTTAAGCAGAAGGTCTCGGAAAAATATAATTAGGCCCGTGCTAAGAGAGCGTCGAGTGATGCTGTTTTGTATGATTTGTAATCAAGGAATATGGGTTTTATGTCGTATACAGCTGAATCGTTAATCTAATGGACTTTGAAGAGGAAGATATACCCTTCGGAGTGTATACATTCTATTTTTGTTAATTTTGACAAAGAATGAACGTAGGCGTTTCGTTATTGTTTATTTTTGCTTCTAAGATTTTTTCGTTAAATAACGTTCTGTGATATCTTAGTTGTAATAAAAAAATTATTGAATGATAACATTAAATTTCCAAAACGTAACACTTAATTTTGCTGATAGCTGTACAAATATGAGTCTTTTACCTCCTAATACTAAGGTCTGTTGTCTGACTTGTATGTTTTCCCATACGTCTATATTGGACAACATACAATTAAATATTCTTCGTAAGACTGATTTTGTATTGTTTGGTAAAATGTTAACTTTATGAATGCTTTATTAAGTCTTGAAACGGGTAAAAACGGTAACAAATGAAACTAACTGTAACTTGAAATGGGACATATCCTCACTGATTTATTCATTGCTATCGAGTCGAAACTTGGAAAACGAATCCCATGAAAATTTAACTTACCCGGCAGAGTAAGTGTGATAGAAATTCGACTTGTACTTGTATGCGGCCTTTAGGGTTAACAATTTAATTATAACAATAAAAAGGTATATTATCTTTATCATTATTAAAAGCCTTTACAGACTCGAACGCTCTTCGATACCCAATGGAACTTTTGCTATGATTTTTTCCTGGATGGGTCAATTAAATTTGCTATCACAAACCCCTCCCTCCTTTGGCCAACCGCTTAATGTACCCTACATTAAGCGGTTGGTCCTGGTTGCAACCACTTTCACAGAACAATCCGCATTGGGCCAGGGTGGTAGTGTTATGGTCTGTACCTAGCAGTGGCACTTATATGGGTTATAGATGACTTCTTAAAAACTACAATTATTTCATATGTTCAACATATTTGTCGATCTCAATGTGGAATTTATACTTTTAAGAATTATTGATAATAATAAAAATTATTTTACACTAATACCTATCATCATTAATAGCTTGTTTTATGCTTATATATATACTAGATAACAGTGAAATATATATTAGATATATTTCTATTAATATGTATAAATAGTAATATATGTATCTAGTTATATGTATAAAAATATCAGAATTATACTAAATAATCATACAAACATCGTGAGCAAATATTCGTACTAATCACACGGTTATAATGATGGTTTTATGTGTTGTCTTTGACCTGAACGATTAAAGAAAAGCATATCCTAATATTTTTCCTCTTTATAATATTTCATATGGATCATAAAATAATATCATTTGATAGCTCTGTCAATACTAATGTTCGTGGTCCGTCTTTAACCTCTAATCCATTAAGGGGTAACAGTATTACATTTTCCGGTTGATACCAATTGTGTCCTCATATATTAATGTTTATTTGGGTTGTCAATATGGATAAGCGTATTGAGATAGCAATTGAGACGTGGGTGTTTTATAATCGAGTATTGAGGATAACAGAAAATATAGAAGATAATTGTTAAATAAACTAGATGGATATCTTAGATATCTTTATTGTTTATCGAACAATTCAAAAAGCAATATAAATAAATGGAATAATTTACCAACTTTGAACAAGGCTGAACTCATCGCGTGCGACAGAGAAAGAAGTCACAAAATCACTTAGTGCGCAAACTAAACGTGGCGATGGTAAAGGAGTGACTCCATAGACCAGCAAGTAGACTTCTTAGTAGGAAAGGAGAGGGAGGGATAAGGTCAAAGACCTCTTCAGAGTACTCTCCATGGTACAAACGATAAAAGGCACTAAGCAACGCTACGTCGCGACGCAATTGTATAAGCTCTAGGGTGTTCGTTACCTCCGCATCGCCAATATTACACATAGCGCGACGCTGCAATCTGTCCAGAGTATCGACGAGGTACTGAGCGGAGCAATCCCAAAGGTGCGAGTAATACTCCACACAAGACCGGACCTGGGTTTTATACAGCAGGCATAACTGGTTTGGTGTGAAATACCTATGCACCTTGTTCAGGACTCCAAGTTTCCACGGGGCGGTCTTGATAACGGACTGTATGTAATCCATGGGGTTTAAATCACAGCGTAGCTCCATGCCGAGCAAGGTGATACTGCTCTGTAGCACCATAGCGGTGCCATGAAGAGAAGGAAGGGGATGGAATGGCGACTGTTTTAGCTGTAAACGCGCACACCTGCATTTTCTTAGCATTGAACTCGACAAGATTCTTAGATCCCCATTTGGAAACAAGGTCCAGCACCCTATCAAACTCAATAGTAAGTTTCGCTTTCTCTTTCTCTTTGTTAAATTGTATTGTATTTTCACTTATTAAATTAAATAATTTTGTGTAACGTTTCAAAGGAAAATGAATTAAAATTTCCACATTGTTTCGAGTCTATAAGCCTTATTTATCTACGTGAAATGTAATGCTTACGATATGAAATTAATTTTATTAATTAAAACCGCTTTATGACTGAATTGGAAAAGTTTTTAAGCTTAGAGAAGTTACCATAATCATATTGGCGTAAATCTGAGTCCAATTTCATGGAGTTTCATTATGATTTTTAAGTTACAACCAATTATAAGAGACAAGTACTTTATTTTACCACGAAATAAGGTAGAGACGTTAAATTAAATAACCTGTATAGTCGGACACGTCCACTGTAAAATTTTAAAAACGAATAAGTATTTTATTTGTCACATTTGTAAATAAATGTACAACCAATATTGAAAGAAAAAGGTTTGGCTGTTTACTTGGATGACACAGTTGATGATGGGCAGATAAAATAATGAAGTGAGTTAAGTACACAGCCAAAAGCAAAGTTATTCCGCAAGGTCATGTCATGGTCGTGAGACGCCCGAGATGAAAACGCGTTTGTGCATAGACGACGATTTGCAATAGCGAAAGGATATCTTAAAAAACCTATTTAGTATCTTCTACTTCATGACATAAAATTAAACTTATTACGCATGATAATGACTGAATCGAGCGAGTAAAATCTAAATAATCGAAATCTAATTTTAAATTTTATTTCGATAAACTGTGCATAATTTTTTCTAGATTAGAAATGGAGTCTAATGTTTTATTACATAAAGTGTAAAATGCTGTCATTGTCCTTTATAAATGACAACAAAACACGTAGTTATAAATAATTTTGTGTTATTAATTATTCATAGCGGCATGCATTAAAATGAAATTATGACGTCATAATGCCTTGGTTATGAGTGTTATGTTGGTAATGTTTTCTTAATGACCAGTCTTTTATAGCTTAAGTGTTAATATGAAAACAAATGGTAGGCGCTTCACTAATCAAAGTAGCACTTTAACGATTAATAATGGGAGTGGTAAAAACGGAATAATATACAGTGGCGGAATATTATGCAGCTGAAGTCAAAGTAAAAATATCTTTATTTAAATAGACTCATTTACTAAGTTCTTTTAAATCGTGTAAGTAAAGTAAAGTTCTTTTAAAAATACTGTATGTAGGATTGGAAGTGATAGTAAAAACTCTGAAAACACTTAGCACTTTATTCTTTTAAATTAATTCTAGTTCTCACACCTTTACGTCTTAACCTAGTCGCCGTCATTCTCCCTCTCTCCCTCTCACACTTCTTCCGTCTCGCTCCCGCTTGAGAGAGTGTTGTCAGCCTACATTTATGTACTGTATGTACTTTATATAATTTGTACACGATCTTCGACCGAGTAATTTGCCACTTTTTTTAATATAATATTATTTTTCGGAAAAAATGCAAGCATTTTGGAAAATTCGGGCAAAAAGTAGACATTTATTTTCAATCATTATTGCGCTTCGGTTGCGTCCCAGACTAGTCAAAGTTAATGTAAATAGCGCTACACTTAAATTAAGGATATCTTTCTTAAATTATTTTTTTCTATAATGTACAGTACAATTGAGTGAAATATAGAACAATACTATATATTATATATAGTAGGGGTGGCAACCCTATAGGTAACAAGACTTCAGTCACCACAGTTCATTGAGTACATTGAAGAAACGCTGCGATAAAAAGAAATTCTTTTTTCAAAAGTGAGAAAAGTTTGAATTTTCTTAGTAAACTGGAAACAATATAGGATTTAGAAGTTTTTTTTCTAAAGATATAATATGTCAGCAATAGAGTAATATTGCGGGAGCAGCGGAGATTTATGTGTGAGGTGTTACAAGACTAAAAAAGTTCGATAGAAAGTGCTTCTTATATGTGATGTCACACGCTACAAAATGGCTGCCAAATGTATGGGCGCATGGACGAAATTAATGATAGTCATAGTTAAAGTGAAAATATTTTTATTTAAATTACTAAGTTCTTTTAACACTAGATTTACCAGACCAGTTATTTAGACTGGTTGTGCAATTTCAATTCAAAATTCCTACTATATTACACATTTTTTTTCAGAAATGATATTATGACTTTTGTAGCTATAATTAGAGAGTACGTTTTATAAACTTAATGTTATTTTATATATATTAGTAACAAATATAATTTTTGTTGTTGACATATATTCAAATCGCTGGTATATCTAGTGTTAAATCGTCATAACAGGGAATATATATGATAATAAACAATAAACATAACTGAAGGTATGACACTAATAACAGTGACAACTTTAAGTGGTTATATATTTGTAATATGCATTCACATTATTAATTTTTTTAAATAATTTTTTTACGAGTAATGTGATAACTAATACTATAAATTCTTTAAACGAATTGTTTAAGAGTTGTTTGGCTATATTAGAAATTTACTGTACAAAGTTTAAAAATATGAGATAAGAATAAAGAATATCTCATAGTTTTAAAATAAATGCGAAGAGCCTAAATTTTTACTTGTAGTTAAGATGCCTATTCATAAAGCTCTACATTCACCCTCAATGGCCTATATTTACGTCTTACTGCTGGGCACAGGTCTTCTTAGATGGGAGAAATACGTGAGGAGTTGGAGTCATAACAAGACCACGCTGGCTCAATGCCTGTTAGTCATTAAAGATGCTACGGTTATCTCTTACCAGGTCCGACGAATGCTCTTTTGCATTTCGGTGCTATAGTATCACCTATTTTCCTCTGTTATTCGGAATCCTAATATTTATTATTTTCATTATCATTATTTAATATGAGAACCTTAGACTTATTATTTAATTGTATGTTTTTTATGTATTTGTTTCATACATAATGTTTACGCCTTCGTGGCGTAATGGAATTTATTATTTAGAAAATAAACTTCTTGATGATATTTAATTGATATAGCCTTGTACAAAATTATTGATGTTCTCACAAGTGACGTTTACAGTGCAATAAATGAGTGTACAAGTGGATTTACACTTATTTTAAAATTTATTAGATCCTGTATCTGTATCCGACACACTCTTGACCCATTTTTTATATTGATATGTATTAAGTTTTGTATAAGCTGCATAAAATATTGCTATCGTTTTTATATATACTATGACGTTTCAGTGGACAGAGAACTTTATTGACTTGTTAATTAAAAAAGTTTCAATGTTCGTGTTGCCGCACGCAAAATTGAAATCGGCGAGCTTTATAACTTTGCTGTTTTAAATTATTAATTATTCGTTAATTTCTAGAAAACATTCGTCCAGATCATATTACAAATTGATCTCATACCAAATAATATTTGTATTTATAACTTTGCACCATAAATGTTATTTATTGCTATTAAAACTGTTATCGATATAGTTAATTTAAAAATATAAGGTAAAGGACTGAGGTGTAATCCTTGAGGAACGCTTGAAGATACATTTAAAAAGTCTGGGTGTTAACCCCTTATTGAAATTATTTATATCAGATTTGATACAATTGTATAGACTTCTATGAATTCTGCACTCGGGTCTGTATAAAAAATTTAATACATATCTATTATATAACGTTTTCATAAATTTAAATTTGTCAGTAAATATCTGTATAAGCTACGTAATCCGTTAAAAAAGGCCACTTCGATCAGTTTTTTTTAAAATGATTAATACCAGCCACACTTATAAAGCTTGGATAGAAAGCTGGACGACCTTTATATATCGTTACGAAGTAGTAAGCCTTTCTAATCTTTGCTGTTTTTATTACAACAACTATAATGTCTAGTGGGATATTAAAATTTGGCGGGTTTTTCTGAGAACACCTAAAAAGATGTTCTTACATTTACACACAAAAATACTTAAGATGTCAAGTGACAATTCGTTGCCATCTGAAATTTGCTTTAGAAGAGATGGTTGTTCGTAGAATTAATTTGGATGTATTTTCGGAGATCAAGCCAGTCAAGTATTAGTTATTATTATAATAGGTTGGGGAAAAGTTTCTTCGGTTTTTATATGAAAATTCGAGACATTTTTTCAAAGTTAAATTACATTTGATTACAGTATATATGTGCCATTTTGTTCGTGGACTTTCTGCCATCTTGTAGGTAGAGACATGACCCCGTTGCTGTAGAAATTTTAGGACTTCTGATAAAAAAACGCAACAAGTAGATTTGGTGTTAACCTGATAATGCCTAAAGAATTCTGAAGAGACCGAAACAGGTGGAAATCTGAAGGTGCAAAGTTAGAGCTATACAGCGGATGCATTAACACCTCCCAGTCAAACTAACTTAATTTTTATTGAGTAGCTAAAGATGTATGTGGTCTAGAGTTAACGTGATGAAAGACCTAATCTAAATAATTCCGGCCACTTTCTTAAACTTCTTGCTTTGATCTCGCTAGTTGTTGGCAGTAGAGAACCGAATCGATGGTTCTGCCCTGCAGTAAAAGCTCATAATGAACAATACCCTTCTAATCGCACCATAGACACAACATCACCTTATTGCGAGCTAAGTTTTGCCACAGTCTGTGAAGCCTGATCGACATTTCACAACGACCTTTTTGGCACCTTAGTGGCATACGTGATCCATTTTTCATCACCAATTATAAATCTCTTTAAAAACTGTTCTCTCAAATGAGTCAACATGTCAAAGTCATGAGTCATGAACTCAAAGAATCGCAAATGAGTATACGGTTCAGTAGGTTCTTTCAGTAAGCTCGTGTGGTACCCAACCAGAGAGTTTTTTTGTACTCAGCTTTTTCAAATGGGTCAAAACTGTTTTGTGGTATGCTGATCTTACTCCACTTTTTCAAAAATAGCGTCCATGTTAGCCATAACAGGGTGACCAGAGCGAGGTGCATCTTTGACATCAAAATTCTCGGATTGCCAACGCTTAAACCAACTTTGTGCTACTCTTACTGATACTGCATTAGGTCCATAAACGTCACAATTTTTTTCGCGGCTTGCGTTGCATTTGTAACTTTCCTTTTTTGTAATAAAATTTTAAATTGTTTCTAATTTCTTTATTCGAATTGCTAGTTTTTCCTAATTTGATTGTTTTTTGAAATGTTACCTTTTTAATGACATGAAAACCAGACAGATACAAATAGTACAGCCAAAGATATTTTATTACAATTTTTAAACATACCAAAAGTCTTTATGCGAAAAGACTTTTTCCCCGACCTTAATAACGAAATTTAGTCATAATAATTATTAAGATAGCTAAAGTCTAGAAAGGCTTGACTTTTTTAAAAATATTTATTAAATTTGTAGAATGTTTATAATGAAGAGGTTTAAGAGCTGTATATACAATGAGAAAGGCTTAATATAATCTTCAAGAAAAATTCGATACAACAAAATAATACTATTTTTTCCTTTTTTTAAAACAACGTCTAAGTAAAGTTTTATAATAAAAAATGAAATAATGTCCATGTTTTTTAATACAATTTTGAAGTGCTCCATTCACCTACACTTCATTTATTTATAATTTGAAGGGCAGAGCACTAGGGAGACTTAAATGTGACCCTTAAAACTTTGTATTGACGAGAGTCTGTCACTAGTAAGTATTACTGTATTTTAAAGTCTATTTTCAAGTGCCGAGTGATAAATTTGTGCCCTAATGTATGTTGTTAGTTTGTATATACCGTTTCTTTAAAATTAATACCATTAAATTATGCAGAAACCTGGAAGCGAATAAGTCTATTTCAGTTAGTAGTTTAATTAATAAATACATTTTTCTTAATGCAAGTAAAGTGTAGGTACTTTTAGGTCTGAATATTGTAAAAACACAATTCAACGCATTATTTTCCGATACGACGGTTGAAAATCAAATTGGGAAGAATCTGACGAAATACACTTTGTTAGCTGATTGTTTGAGCAATGATGATTGTATACAATGTAATTGTATGAGTTGGTTGTATACAATTTTACGGGTGATAGATACTTTACAATTGATTGTGATCTCTGTCAAGTGCGTTCACTGTTTACAATTACAGTTTGCAATAGATCGATTATATAATGTGTTAAAGTTTAAATGGCTTATTTCCGATCATACTATTTAGGAAATTTATAGTTTCGACAGTAAGTATTCAGTATATCTGTATATTAACAGAAGAATAACAAAATAATGAAAAAAGTATAAATCAAACAAAAAGTAGAAGAATCTGTAAGGCAGGACCAATTTAGACCATCACTATTGATATCCGTTCTTATAAGCTTCAAAGGACTTGTCCGTCCACTCGCCATCGTCTGCTGGTGACGTGGAATCATATTTTAATCAGATCTCAGCTTCAGCTCGATGGTGGGTGTTAAGAAATTCATATTCATCGTCGGAGAAAGCAAAGTAATACCTCGTTTCGTTTTTCGATTTGAATTCTATTTTTGTTCAAGATTTCGACGTAAAAACATAAATTGTTGTATATTTATCTGAAAGATGTATTACCTTAATAACATGAGAGTATGAATAAGGTTCTGCTCGAATGAGGATAATATAAGCTTGTCATGTTTATGCTGAAATCCTGAGCGTCCGTTCTATATATGTATATATATATGTATGTATATTAAATCGGATGAGTGTTTTTGGAGATTACCTTCACCATCCAACCAAACAAACTTATTGACTTTATAGTATTAAGTGATGATGGACACTGAAAGATATTCCTTGGGGTACAGACCCCGACTGCTTACAACTGATGCTTTTAAAATTCGTACACGATGTCAAGTCAAGCTGAAAAGATTTGACACTCGAGAGCAACGTAATAAAATATAACGATGTTTCAACCGTAAAGACATTTTAGACAAATGTGAGTCTTATGGTGTAACAGATTGCTCTTGCAATTAGAGTCATTTTCCATCCAAACTCTGAAAGTAGACATGTGTCCGTCCGCCCGTAGACATGTGTATGAGAAAAATAAATAAATGTAATTGAAAGTAGAAAAGCATTAGTAATAGTGATAACATTAAGTGGTATTTTCAAATTGTCCCAGTTTTAGAATTTAAAATATTTTTAATTTATTTTTACAGTAAAACTAACAGTAATATGCATATTCCCAATTAACGCTACCACCGCTTCGACGAATTAAATTAGTAGCTGCAGAGAAGAAACGGCGCAACAAACTGTCAGCCTTCAGTATTTGTAATGACATTAACAAATTACTTATGTTATTATGTATAAGAATTACAAACAAATTTTTTACATTTCAATATCTTATACATCGGTACGTATCGTTATTTCTGGTTTGATTAAAGTTTCAATTCAGTTTGATTACAGCTTAAGTTTATTTAAATTGCATTTTTAAATAGTCCATGGATTCTTATCGGCTAAATATTCCTGAACTTTGTAGTAGCCTTTTTACGGAAAAAAGCTTTAAAGATATCAATGAACAGTTTTTACGCACGAGTACTTACTTAAGTTAAATTATTTCTTAATAATATTTTTCAATGGTAATTATTCAATATACAGAACATTATATTCGTTTACACAAGGCAACCAATATTTGTGCTTAGGTATAAATATATAAATACCAAAGTTGATTGAAATATTTTGACTACATTTAAATCCCGGAGTTAACTCACACCGTGGTTAAAATGAAGGTGGTTTATGAATTATATCTATAATGCTTTTAGTTACAACGGCTCAACTCATAAGACGGAGTAAGTATCGGAAATAATGGTTGGTATTGTTGAACTTACGGAAAATTGATGTTTTCCGGATAATTCAACGAGTACTAGTCTTAGGAGTTTATGCAAGTTAAGAAGCGGTAGTAGAGTTATTGGGAATATGCATATTAGTATTAGTTTTAGTTTTGCATACTTAATTAAATTTTTAAACTGGGGCAATATGCAAATATCCGGTTAGTAACTACTTAAAGTTATCGCTATTACTAGTGCCATACCTTTAATTTTATTAATTTATTTTTCTCATACATATTCACTGTTATGATGATTTAAAAGAACTAAGTAATTCAGTTCATTTAGATAAAGATATTTTGACTTTGTCTTTGAAAGGATAAAATGTATCAGAAGAATAACTTTACCTTTGAAAGACCAAATACTTTTATCAAAGGATGGAATATAATTTAGATATTTACTAAAATACAGATAACATTACACGGAAATCTTAAAATCATATAATATATGTAATCAGTGTTTCAATATTAACGTTAAAAAAAATATAAACTTAAGATATCATAACTATAACTGTTAGTCCACATCGCATGCCTTGGCTGTCTGTAATTAAAAACTATACTTAATTTAATGTCAACGCTACTGTTTAATATTTTTGTTAGTATGTGTTTTTGTTGGCTGCCCTTAAAATAAATAAATAAATAAATAAATAATATATGTTAATTGTGTTATTTGGCATCTATGGGGAGATGGGATCAGCGCATACATATATATTTTCCAACTCATATGCTCACGTAGTAACGAAATAATATTTAAGTTGTACATAACTTTTATTTGGAATTTTAAATACAGAAACTTCCAAAAATCTTTATTGAAACACAAATACTTGAAAAATCTAGAACAAGTACAAAAGCAGACTCTAATGCTCACGGAAAAAAATGTCCGGTAAGACATGTGCATGCGCAGTCCAATCACAGACATTAGGAAACATTTGAGTTAATTCACGTGACGATAAATAAGGTTTACGTTGAGTCATATCAGTCATTGTCGGTGAAAAATTTATACGATTATCGGAACGTACACAGTCTGACGTAAGTAATATGCCTAAGATGGTGTTGAACATAGAGACTCGTACTATAGTTGTTTAGATTAAACTAAATGAAAATTTATTTAGATCCATCTGAAATATAAGTGCGTAGATAATAAAGGTTAATTATTCTACAATTTTAAGTTTCTCTCTAATAGTTAAATGTCACTAGGGCTTAGTTACGGTAAAACGTCATTAAACATTTTATCTGGGCGATCATTCACATAGATGGCGTGCCGGACGGGGGTGGTATGCCCCCCTTGCGGCCTTTTAGCTGTAGAATAGCCGACTACATACCTAGCTACAGTTGATGGTAGATTAAATGAAGATCAGACGAGTTATAAAACTAAAAGAACTAGGACACCTTCTGTTTTAGGCGCTCACTAAACGACATTGAGGCGATATCACCGCGCAGGGTTATTACAATCACTTATTTTTGCATTCGTTGTGTATATTAATGGATTATGGTATATGGCGAACGAAAACGTCAGACGTAGTTTCTAATATATTCAATTTATAATGAAGACTGTTGTTTTTGGTTGTATTATATGAATAAATAATGGTTATTTATTTAAGAGATGATTCACTTTATCTAGGAATCGTTTTGCGAGTCTGTCTCCTGTCTTATGAACATATAAGGTTATAATGTTAAGTGTTAAAAAAAACTCAATTTGACATTTACCCTTTCACCTTTTTCACAGTCAATGACATTTCCCATTTGGACTAAAAAAGTCTTCCAAAAAAGTCATTTAATAAGCGAGGTCGTAACAAATACTTTACAATCTCACGATATATTTTTCTATTTCAAACGTGAGAAATAGTCGTTTGTTACATTTTAGGGTTCAGCGAGTGTTTCGAGACCCGCAGGAAATTTTGCCGTAAAAAATGTAGGCGGCAATGTCTTTGAGGTTTCGTTTACCTCAATTTATGGCTAGGACCAAAGAGATCCGATAAAGAATGAGCTGGAATTTTGAAAAAGGGCTTTTATATACTAACTTTTCCTTGTTTTTTTGATTAAGTCAGTTTATGCATAGGACAAAGGTAGAAATGGCATAATGGTAGGTAATTGATGCGATTACCATTTTTCTTAAAACACTTATTATAAAGTTAGTTTATAATTAAAAACTAGGAAGCCCTAAGAAGAAGATGTAGAACTTACAACGCTTGGCACTTTTACTGGCGCTATTTAAAATGAAGGTAGTTGAACCGCTTCTGTATATAGTTTGTGGGTATCATGTGAAGTATCCACTTGGTTTAAATTTTTCATAGGAACACTTAACAGAAAATGTCACTTCGAACAACTCAACTACGAAGCCGTATTCTATAGAATAATTAAAATGTTTAAAGTTCTGACTGAAGGATCACTTAAAATTTAAAGCGAAGTTTGGATAACAAAAACGACAGCGGGTTACGGTAGCCATTTCCAAGATTCTGAAATACGAGTTGCCTTCTGTAACAAATTATTCTCATTTTATAAATATTTAATTGAATATATTCAAAACGGAAGCCTATCTTAAATGAGTTGTGAAATAACGTTACTTTGCAACTCGTCCATTTTAATAGACATCGTAAATATTTAAATGGATGAATGGATGTGCCACAAGGCAATAAATTTATTATTGAATAATGTAGAAGTTTCAAGTTCGATTCTCGAAAAAAATACAGCTATTAGCCAGTAGTAAATAACGTGACCATTTCTGCAGAATGGATTAAATTATATCATAATATACAATTTATTTATGATATAATATAATCTACTATTAATAATATACTATAAATATCATCACTTTTGACTATTTAAAAATTAAAAATATGTAAGAGCTATAAAATTTCCAAAGTGGTCACTTTATTTGAATAATGAATAAAATAAATTTATATAAATAACCCCTTTTGGACCATCAAGCTATGACAAGATGGGATGACGATATTCGTAGGCCGAAAATCAGTGGCGTGTATTAGGTCTATGTCTATGTATGTTTGTACGAGTGGAGAAGAATATAGTAAATCGATGATGACCACTTTTGAAAATTTAAAAGTTATTACTCACAAATTACTATGAGTTGTATGCATTGATTGACCACTGTGGTCAAACGATACACTGTACAATACTTCTAAATTGTTTTTCTTTTTGTAAATCTTTTCATAATTACAAATTGATTATACAAATATTTAAATATATATTATAAGAATTAAAAGTTCTCAAAGCCTTTGAACTGTTCGCACTCCTAGCGGTATGTAAACACATGGAAAATATTGATAGTTTAACTAAACCCAAAATATTTAACGGAAGTCTTTCAATCGGTAGTTTGCGCCAGGCGGTGGATAAGATGGAACTACGGAAAATATTAAGGCCTGTTTATGACGCCGCTCCCTCGTTGACTATTGATTAGAGCTAACATTGACAGCTTGAACACAGTATTGTGGTAATCAAACAATAGTTTCATAATATTATTTAATCTATTAATATAGTGCATAGCAAGTACATAACCCGATCTTTTTGTGTTACCACTCAGCAATAAATTTGGCTTTTCAATGCTTATGCGTAATACATAGCATGCGAGATTTCTTTGGTGCATTCAACGGCTTCCCGGGACCTTTAACGGATCGATGGTGTACCTTGTGGGAAGGTTTAGTTTAGTCTACTGAGGTCCGTGGTCCGTAGTCAGCGCTGGATCTGTTTAGAGAGCTTTGGTGGGGTCTTGTATCCAGCAGTCTCTCAGCAGATATGATAATGCTGAATAGCTATACAAACTAGGAGTCACCATCAACAGCCTTAATTATATTTTATGGCTGGAAACAGAAGTGTCTTCACGTAACAAAAATTATAACTACAACAAAAGATATAAACAATAAAATTATGTTATGTTCTACAAAATACCAATATGATCGAATCTTATTTTATTAGAGACAATTCTGGTGATCTCAAATTTATTTAGTTCTTGTTCTTGAGTACCCAGAGTTGGGAGATAAAAATTAATAGTCATAAATCAGTGAATAAGTAAAGATGAACTCGTTGGCGTATTAGTTCAAACGTTCTGGTTTCGATAACGAAAATAAAGCAACTTTCGTCATGATTGGTTACGAATGGGTCAATCAAATTTGCTGTCTCGACATTATCTAACATACTACCGTAAAGTACCGTAAAGTGGCATTATACAGAATATATTGCGAGGAGGACTGACAACGATCTGGTAAAGATCGTTGGTAGCAGCTGGATCTGCCTGGGGATGACCTGGTGAATTGCTTGTGCAGAACCCGGGTCACCCCCGCGACGGGCAATACAGATACCGGGGAGTTTTAGTGAGTATTCCCAGTGCCAGTTTCTCATGAGGCACTAGGTGAGTCCCACACATGCCCGTCCTTAACCAGTGGCGAGTAGGTCCATAAACGGATCCCTCCTCGAAAAAAAAAGGTAGCCGCGGATGTGGACAGGTTAAGACCGACCAATTAGGAGATTCTAGCTGTGTCCAGCAGTAGATGAAGATGATTTAAATAATATCACAAATAAGAACTGCTTCATGGACTATATATACATTAAAAGAAAGTTGATGAATTTTTGTTCAAACTCCTTTTTATTTCTAAACTTACAAATAATAATTATTGAACCACATTTGTGGTTCAATAATAATTTGTTATGGTAGGATGCTTAGAAAACCAGCATATCATAGCTTACGAAAATCAATTCTCATTCAAAACAATAATTTTAAGAAATCGATTACTCCAAATTATTTATAATTACCTGATATCAAATGTTTAATTTAAACAAAAACACTTGAATAATGAAACCGCTAATTCTGGCCATTTGTCTATAACCAAAGAATGACGAGTTTTGAAATCAAATCGAGAGCAATTAAAACAATAATAATTATCATCCCCAATTAAAACCAAAGTATGGTGTTTTCGTAGTAATTTGATGACTTCCAAATTACCTACTCGAGGACTGGTAACATCATTAGGTTATTTATAGGGACCCTCAATTGTTATCACTATGGGGTAGCGTCAAGAATATTATCCAATTTCCCCTCATGGGGTCGTAAAAGACGAAATGTTACACTTAGCCTTGGCATATTTTTAGCGTTATAGACAAACTAACATAGTTCTAGGTACAGCGTGTAGGTTACGGTCAAGGAAAAGGAGAGGGAAGTGGATTTTCGACTCCAAGCTATTTAAAAAGCTTGGAGTCGAAAATCCACTTTCTATTGCTTCTGGAAAGAACTCACCACCAAATTAAAAATATTTTTAAATTGGATAACTTCAAAAAATTAATTATTTTTGGTTTTTTAGTGTTTTGAAGTCAAAACTTTTTATCTCACTTTGAGTGGTAAGTTTCTAAGCTCAAAGTTAGATATGGATGACAATTAGTATTATCTATGTGTCTGTCTATTTGTCTTTGGCTGAAAATATTCGAATATTAAACATGAAATACGTTTCCATAACATTTGATGGTTGCTCAAGATTTCTCTGAGAAACCATTATCAGATACTGACCTGGTGACAATGGACCACCTCTGAAGTATACTCTTTCGAATTAAAAAATATCTGAAAATCAGTTCTCAATTGAACACACTAAAAACAAATACACACAATAAAACATAGAAACCCTATTTTTTTAAGTCGGTTTAAATGAATAATTAAGTTTATATTGCTAAAAACACATTGTATGTTAACAGGCATGCACTTTATTAGACGATTCGAAGCCGATTTAAAGCATTTGAGAAATACATCGAAAGCACACACTGTCTTTGGGTACTGTGGTATGACCTTTCTGTGTAAAACTATTACTAGAACATGAGGTCTCTTACAATGATTTTAGGTACAAAAAATTAATTAGTGTATTTCCTCCATTAGTAATAATTCTCACACACAGTTGATTGTATCATCGCTCGTGTGAAAGGGTGACATCAAAAAGTACTCCATCATCGCATTGAAAGCCTACACCGGACGGCAAAAATCGTGTTAACCGGACAATATTTTACGAAGTACTAGTCTAGAGTGAATTAATGACTTGGCAAATAATTTGTGGCTTGAAATTAATTTAAATTTAGGTTGTCCTATGAAAAAAAAAATGCTCGTTTTGGTTGGTAGTCGCGTTTTTTCTTAGCCCACCTGGCTAGCTACTACCATCTCACTTAAGCCGCCATAACAATAATGAAAACAGCATTGTTTTGTAGTAGTAGTAGTAGAAAATTCGTCCAATAGGGACAGGCAATAGCATTGCGCCATACAGCCAAATCTTCATTATTGTAGTATCTTTATTTGTGGCTCCAGGATACTAGTGAAATGTAGCCCTTTGTCCCATAGAGTTTTTGGCGACTAATGGTAGGCCCCGCTATTTTGTTAATGACTTACGAGAAAGTTTTTGAAAATGGAATGCAATGAAAGGGATTATGATACGAAAATGGAATGTTATGATAATGATTACGAAGAAATGATAAGTAAATGAGAATGAAATCATAAAATGTAACTAATGTAATCATAAATGAACTTACCCTACAAATAAATGAAAGGAAATGAGACACTGAAAAATCTCACGTAAGTCACTAATCAACGCTGAATGATGTATTCCATATATTGCACTACTTAACGATCCTTTTTGTCATAAGACTACACCAATTTTATGACAAAAACAACACAACACAATATATGAAATAAAACATACAGCACCAAACCGCCCCCCGCCATTACATGCCAAAAATTCAGCATTGTTTGGTCTGTCAATTGCAGGATAGACTTTTTCAGTTACTCTGTGGTTTAGGAATTTTCCTTCTTCGACCTTATCCTCTCTTACTGCCACGCGATATAAAAGCGAATAGTTACCTCTTTAGAATAATAATAATAGCCGTACTAAACATAGACAATAGATTCATGCAAAATAAATTAAAAGGGTGACGTCATTTATAGGGCAATTAATTCATTTTCCGAACACAATCAACTTTTTCCGTTATCGTTACAACCGCAGGTAAATAATCGCCGAATATTGCTCATTATTACTATAATTTTAACACCCAATGACACGAATATGTCAATTTGATTGTCATATAATTTGTGTAGTAAAAATATTTTAGTTTCGTTTTATTTTACGAGTCTGAGAAAATTCAGGAAAAATAAACGTTTTCTCATCAACCTTACCATAAAAAACATATATGGATATTTATTTGTGGTTACAAGAAAGTTTTAGTGATTTTTTTTAAACTTTATTTTATATAAATAATAAAGAAAGAGTTTTTATATAGTGGACAATGTTTGCACAATAGCCATAAGATTTCGATCTCTTCCATGTATCCTAAAAAGAGGGATGCTGACGATGTAGGGAGATAACTAAAGAAAGTTATTAAATAGAGTAAATGAAATAAATTTAATACATATTTAAAAGGTATTTTTTCCAACTGTCTTGCTCGTAATGCGAGCCTTATTTCATCGATTTTAGAGTCGTATCTCGAGCTATAACAAGCCCGTGCCTTATAAGTGTGTAATGACTAATGTAAAAGTATTATTGTGTGTAATGACTAATGTAAAAGTATTATTGATTCAAAGGTAAATTAGTACTTTACTGTAAGTTATGTGCGAATAAACAGAATTTTTACTATGAAATACAGTTTTACAATAAAAAGGTTTTATGCGACTAAAAATCTGTTTAAATAATATTATAATAATAAAAATAAAAAATAACAATAATTTTATATTACTATTATTTAAAAATCACTCTTCCCAGTCGAGGCGGGAGAATACCCCTCGGCAGAGTAGGCTAGGTAGCTGTGGGTCAGGACGACAGAGAAAGAAATCGGCGGACAATTCTGGCGTAATCGACCAAGACCGCCCGTTGGAACCTCGCAATCAATGGTCCATCACCAAGTCCCAATCTCTTCAGATGGTCGCGAAGAGTACTATTATTTATAATTATTATTATTTTTATTTAATGTTATGTACTTTATTTTTGTCTACAGTTTTATGTATATTTTTTTACTGTACGTTATTTTAATGATAATGTTTGTTCAATGATAAATTTCTCCCAATATTTATAGTTTCATTGTATTTTTTTGTCTTTTCTGGATGCTGTTGTAAGCGTATCGAAAAATCAAAACAAAGTTTTGGTAAGAAAATGTTTGCTATTCTATTCTATATACATTTTTGTAATAAATCTAATTATTCTTAATATACAAAATCATTAATAGTCTACATGTCAAGACGTTAAAGAAGAAAAAGAAAAAAAATAAAAAAAAGGAAAAAAATTACATTTTATTTTCTAGCAATTGTCATTAGCCGATAAAAACCATTTTAATACTTATACCTGTACAAACACTGTAATAATTTGTAAAAATCCATAGACACTTTTCCAATACATCAAGTTGTTTCAATTTCGAGCTACTACGATTAACAAACACAAGTTTTTAATAAATTGAGCTAGCTTAATTACTGTTTCCAACGTTATCTAGGTCGAAGAGTAAACCTCTGAAGTTAATATATAAGTTAAGATTTAAACGTCCACAACACGTTTCAAATTTTATTCAAAGTTTTATTCGAAGATTATCTAAAAATCATCTAATCGTTGCCACAGACTTTAATGAGAATAAAAACTAACAATTCACTCCAATCACTATTTAAAATCATTTTTATTCTGTGTAAAGCTCTTTCCAGAAACAATGTAAGCTGAATCTCGTACACCAAACTTTTTTTTATTTTTTTTATATAAAGCACAGCGACACCACCTGATGATAAGCAGTAGACGAGTCCATATGTGAAGATAGCTAGTGAAGCATGTGACATTGAATTACTTTTGCCTTTTGAGTGTTATGAAGTCGGTTTTAGTGTTGTTGAAGCTTTTTAATAACTTTCAATATGAGCCACGTTCTCGTATCACCGGAATTTGTTTAATGATACAAGAAATTCAGAACACGCTATAGAAGTAATTGCAATACAATATTGGGGCGGCGTGGTAGTGTCATTGCTTAAGCTACTCATGCGTTTCTCGATATTCATATTATTCGGAGAGCAGTACTCAATAAACATTTTAACGATGACGAAATACAGCATCTTAACATAATTCATTCATTCGTAGCTCATGCTGATCCTTCTTGCTGAACTCCAAAAAGCTCGAAGCTAAAATTTCAAGATAAACAAACATGTTTCCAATTATTCAAACACTCTCGACTACGTAAACGACATTGTTGTTTGCGATCGAAAGTTCACCGTAGCAAAAGCAACTTTGTAAGTGACGAAGTTAAGTCCTTTTTACATTTAATGTCTCGCTTTAATAAGTATGTTTTATTCAAAAAGACACAGGAGTTTGTTTGTTTATTTATCACAATTACAGCTTGTGCAGGTTTCCTAGTAAAATAGAATAATCCACATTATTATTAATGAAATGAAATTACAGATAAGACAGTATATTTGAATTATGTTTACTAGTAACAAATATCCAAGGGAACTAAAGGTATCAAAGACGAGGCAAGCTGGTTCCCCGTTCCCGCTTCCTCGTCCCGCACCCTTCTGGGTCTGTGGTACTAGGCCCACGCGTGGTCAAAAGTAATGTAAAATAAATTATATGATACATATGTTCATTAGCACCGGTTACAGTGTGAGGTATTATTGAATCCACAATTTAGTGGTCGCAGATGTTACTGCAACCTTTTTCACTTTTCAACCTATATGTTTCACCTGAAATAGATGAGAAATCACTCTCATCTATTTCTCTCTTGTAAGTTCTATAATCAACTGTGCGGGGTGTAAAGACATTTAACGATGAAGATATTTGAACGTCAGTAAACTTACCAGTCTTTTTAAATGCGGGTAAATTAGCTCGAGTAAATATGCTGTGAATATTAAAGAGATCATTATCGTATTGGGTCTAACTCTCTGGTTTCGATAAAGGATCCCAAGCTTTCGTATCGGTCTTTGGATTGGTCAAACAAAATCTGTTCTCTCCAGGTTTTCGGTGCTTCGGAAAGCACATAAAAAACACCTGTTTCGGTCTCTTCAGAATTTTTTAGGCAGTTTCAGGTTACCATCAAGACAGGACTGCCAAAACTACTTGTTGCATTTTTTTATTAGAGGTCCAAAATTTCTACAGCAACATGATCATGTCTCTACCTACAAGATGGCAGAAAGTGTAAGACGATAATGGCACATATATACTATGTGCTATAATTAAATGTAAATTAACTTGGATAAAAATGTCTTGAATTTTATATAAAATGCGAAGAAACTTTTCCCCCATGAGATTGCTCTGCAAGTTTTCCCAATCCAGTGCCAGCTTTGGAATTTTTTAGGATGATTATCTTCGATAAATTACTACTTACTGTTTCCTTTATTAAAATGTCAATATATCTATTAGTAATTTTAGAGAGTAAGATGGGATGATTTCACTACAATTAAATTGTTTTATTATTCATATATTGAACTAGAAAGTTTAAGAAATAAATGATAATAATAACTAACAAGAAAATTATTATAAATTATTATCAATACAACAGGTGTACTGTGTCACGTCGGGGTCAAATCTGCAAGATTGGACGGCGCGTGCTCTTTTTATACCTGCTGCTTAACTAGACAAGTAGTGGGGAGAGTGGGGGTATCGAATGACGCGCTTGTTGGCGTGACTCGTGCAGTTGTTATTAACAATGGCGTTTTACACAATAGACGTATGACGACGCCGTCACATATTTAAAGAAAGCTCGGCAAAAGACTCGACGACTTTTGATGGTAGGATATAGTAAGGAGTATTCCATATACAAAGATTGTACGTACATGCAATGCTTTCTTACATTCCCGTCCCAATATCCCAATATTATAGAAAGACGGTTATATGCATTATATCTAATTTATTAAGATAGCTTTTCTTGAATTTTATTTATATATGTGACTTTAAGCTTGTATATATTAAGTTTCTTAATTTTTTCTATCTTTAGTGGACTAACAAACTTAACTTATAAATTTCAATCAATATCTCCGAAGAATGTCCTAAAAATTTAAATTGTTAGTTTGCTTCAAGAAAATTGTTAAGGAGATCAAATTACATTTTGCACAGATAAGGTATCATTATAACAATTTTAATTTCCTGAGCTCCAACTCTGTCTATTTAAACTTTTCCTACATAACTAACTTCTGAAGAAGACGTAGGGTGAATTAATTTTGACATCAATATTATTTATTTTATTTTATTTTATTTATTTTCATATGACACACCAACAGCACACACATCAATCAGTACAAAAACACAAATATGATAAAAATATCTTGATGTGTACACCTATTACAGGTTTCACTTATTATTCAATGTAAGACGTTACTGTTACTCTTACACTTTAAAGTTAATTTAATTTATTAACATGTTTTTTGCGGCTTCGTTCGCTTGAACTGTACTAACCCTATTTTTATTATTACTTGAACTAATTTATTTTCATGCATCTAAAGTGATTTTGAGATATAATAGACGGACTAAAACAGAACCACAAAATAACATATTCGATAGACGAAGTTATAGCTGACGGTAAACAAAAATTAACTATACAAACTTAGCCGCCCGTTTTGATCCATTTAGTGGTAGAACTTTTAGGAATACTGAAACGTATGATACATTAAAGTTTCTACCCAAATTGTAACTAAATTGCTAAATACTAATTTTCATCGATTTAGCTTCAACACTGACGGACTTCTGCATAAACTTTCAACCCCATTACACCCTTTTAGGATTAAAACTTCCAAAAATCTATTTTCAATCCTAACCTAACCATAAAAGAATGCACAGTGAAAATTTTTAAGTTTCTAATGCTAGTAGTTTGGGCTGTGTTGATAAGTCAGTCAGTCAGTTTCTTTTCTATATGGTACATACCTAATCAACGTAGCATTACTATCTTTTTAAAATCAAATTTATTTTGAAATAAATACACTCGTATTGTAAAAATATTGGGATTCATAAATTTGGATAATACATGACATAGAAAAGCTTTTTTAATATTTCAACACTGAATAAAAGTATTGATTGAATATGATGGACTTATAACTAACTACATGACGATATCAGTTTTAAACTAGATTTCCATTGGTTAATTGCCGAGCCAGGCCATTTGATTGTTATATAATGATGGCTGCGTCATTATCATATAATACTGAATATACTAGCTTTTAAATACCTAATAATAATTAAAAAATATAATAAATAGATCAACAGAACAACATTATCAAAAATATCTGTTTATTTGTTAAAAAATGCCAAATCAAATAATTTAGTTAATTTTTATTTATTTATTTAATTAAACATTGCTTCAACAGCATTTTTATACATACAGAATATAATAGAATTACCCAGACATAAGCCAATTAAGGAAACACATTATATTTTTTAAAAAGGTATCAGGAAGTCAAGAAGGTAGCTGCTCAAAATATATCAATATATAGTTAAATAAATGATAATTAATGATCAAATAATTGACAATCAAGAAAATAACTAAAAAGAGAAAAAAAAGTCAGTCATCGCATGACTTAAACTTACTCTTCTTTCATTCTCTTCTTCTTCTTCTTCTTCTTCTCTTTCTCTTTTCAGTTTTTAAATAAAATTATGTATTAACATCTAGTTATAGGACAGCTCATATGGCGGCATTCTCTACTAGTGAACAAATATGTTATGCCAGACAGCTGAAGGAGATTGACTTTAGTAGAAAGTCTGATACGGTTTAAAATGCTGCACACTCGCTCGCCACTCGACACACAAGCTAGATGAGATTCTGTATTATCTGTTTCTCATTCAGACCACAATTTTGTAGAACGCTGATCGCACGTGACAACAACAGACAACACGTCAAACAATATATTCTTATGTAATTGAAATTTTGTTGTGTGTGACTTTTGTTGTGTCTTGTCAAAGTCAAAGTCAAAATATCTTTATTTAAATAGCCTCATTTATTAAGTTCTTTTAAATCGTCATAACAGGGAAAATGTATGTGAAAAAATAAACAAACGTAATTAAATGTAATAACTTTAAGTGGGTATTTACAAATTGTCAGATGTATTAAATAAATTGTTAGTTTTGATATACTTTGGCATACTGTTTTTGTCAGCTGTTTTCATCTGATACTACTTTATTGTTACCACAATTAATATATCTAGAACGATCATGTTTAAAAGCTATACTTTAAAGGCTAGTTAGATGGAATGGCAAATTTTACACGTACAGAAGTCTTATTGACACTTATGGAATTTATAAATAGCATCGTAAAGGTTGAACAGAAATATGATCTTTTCCAATATCGCCTTCTACTTTCGAATACGCGTGACTCTCTTTTGAGTCGCCCAAATATACGTCTCATAGCAGAAAATCGTCACAAAATATATAAAAAGAATAAACGTGAATCCATTTGGATTAGCAAACAGTTCCAAATTCTACCGCACTTTACTTAAATCATGACGTCAATAGAATATGAATGTATAATGTTTTTAATAGCACGAAAATATTAAATATCTGCTCGTTTTTCTCTCTTCATAGCTGGATTAAACATGTCGTGAGATCTTACTTAGAAATCAAAGGTTAATTGATAGTCAGCTCAATGAGGATCACCTGATTTAAATATATTCTAATCAGGATAACAACAATTTCTTTTTACTGCATCAAAAAGTGTGAAACAGTCATACAAATATTTATGAAGATGCATACTTACTTATGTGCATAAGTTTTATCTGCATCGAAATGAAATTATTTTTCAATTAGATTCGTTTAAATTTAAGTTTCTGAAAAGTTTCAATGCTGACAAAAGTTGACCCAGATACCCGTAGGTTCCAAATTTAAACTTCATTAAGCTACGCGTGCTGAGTGTTATTATAGATTAATGAGTATTATAGATTAATGAGTATTATAGATTAATGAGTATTATAGATTAATTTTGATGCTAAGTTTGTAGCAAATCTTTCGCAGTCACTGAAGCCAAGTCTATGACGTTAAAATTTGCTAACAGATCCTGCCCATTCTTTAAAAAAGGCACAGTACAAACATGAAGTGCTATAGGACCCTTACACGTCATTTGTTCACTTAGGATAGGTGATAATTTCCCAAATTTACACATATTAGTAATGTTCAAAATTGAAACCGAAGGCCTTCAGTTTTTATAAAATAAAGTAGACGTCTTTCAATAACAGATATTTGTTATATTCGTATCTTTTTTTTACTTAGATGTGTGCGATAGAAAAAACAACGCTGCCACTTTGTGCTAATGGGAGGTCAATCGATCTGAGTTTAAGTATTGGGGGTTACAAGTGGAATCAATATGGGTTGGACGAGATTGATGTTACGCCGGGTGTGGTAGTTTGTTATGAAAACGAATTTGTTTTTACAGGGTGGTAAGTGTCACTTACTTTCATACGAACCATCACTACTTCACCACTTAATCAGTTCAAAAGAAAGATCCAGAGCCAGTTTAATAACATTGCATGTGAGGATTTAAAATCTCAATCTAAAAAGTTCACGGTCTGAACACTGACACACAAAATTATTCCTGGACATTGCAGTTGACGCTAAATAGTTGTTGTCAATTAACTGTTACATAACAGAATTATTAGTTAACTAATTAATAGATAACATATGTAAGATTCTATCAAGTATTAACAATGGAATAAAAGAAACATTTTTTTGTTTTTTTTATCTTACACAATTTAAAATATAACTGATTTTATACAATTCAGGAATATATTGACGACAAACCAATTTCATATTATATGAACTGGTTTAAGAAGAAATGTAGGCATCCCCTCGCACAGGCTATACTGGTGAAATTTAAGTATACGGTTCTTTATATATTTAGCTAATGTTTGTCTAAATAAAAATACAATTTTTGGATCATGTACGATACTTTACGATATCCTTTACAAAATGGTTCGTTTGAGAATATTACGTATTTTACCTTACTTTATCCACCTTAATGCATAAAAATACTACAAATAGATTATTTGATAAATTATTTGGTAACTGGCAAAGCAATATTTTGATACTTTGTTAATTAATCAAATAATAAACGAAAAAAGGTTTTTTTCTCTTACCTCATTTACATCTGAGCTGTATTGTGTATAAGTTAACGGTAGAAGTTCTATAGATAAATGGACTGTATTTAATGAAAGGTCTCCTAATGGAAATTAATAATAATTATATATTCTACAAATTGAATTGACTTATTAACTTGTGACTAATATTTTCCATATAGTAGAATATATCATCATATTCTTTCTTCATCTATTTCATAATTATTAAATAATCTCTACCTAAAATCTTAGTTACAGTGTGGTTTAGGAAGACTATTAATTTATGAGTATAATTGTTTTTAAAACTTGGTTTTTAAAATATGCATAAGGCATAAAAAAGCCTGTCCAGTGGACACTAATCATTAATTAAAACCTATAGAAAAATGAAGTTGAAATGCGCAACTGAATCGATTTAACAATCCATAATTAATGGTAACTAGGGTATACATTTTCAAACCTCTTTAAATGTAGTTTGTCAATTGCACGTACTTAACACAGCTATAATAGCGAAACATGTTTGGCATGTTAACTTTACATACATGGTTACTATACTATGTTATGTATAAATATACTAATAGATTTCTTATATATAAGAAATCATTGGACAGTGGCGCCTTACTGGTCTTTGGGGAAATCATGAGAAAGGGCAACGAGCTTTAGTGGACGATCTTATGATGATAAATTGACTATATGTACTGAAATATGTTCAGGAATATAAATGTAGGAAAACACAAGAACATTATTACGCCAATATTAATTATGAGGAACTCTTAGTATACTGAACATAAGGCTTAAGTTAGTTAAAAATAATTTTAGTTTCGTTCTATACACGGAGTAGGAGTTAGAGTGCGGTATATATCATACAAAAGCTTAGATAAGCTAAGATGAGGCATATCGTTATTTATAACATAAAATCTCACACTCACACCTATTATCTAGCCCATAAAGCATATTATAGAATAGCATAGTCATAGAAAAACATATTTAATATTATTCATGTTTTTATTCAAACATAAGCATTTACATACATAAATGTACAAACAGTTATCGTCTGAAGCAACTAAATATTCATTTTAACGCACTATATCAAAATGGAAGACTAAATATCCTCAATCATCTTAAAAGGTACTATATAAAATTTTATAGGTTTTTAAACTACATTACTGTTTAGTAGTCTTTCTCTTTACGACATTTTCGTTTACAAACCTTTTTCAATAAGGGAACTATTTTGATTAAAATATTTTTGGAAATAAATGAAAAGAAAGGGAAGTAGTTAATTGCAAAAATAAACGCAAACTCGCTGCAAACAAACACCATTTCGTGGCATAGCTGTCTAGAACTATGCCACCTTCAGAGCCTCAATCGAAAACAATGGCAACATAATCAAACTGTAATGGAAGGGGAACGGTTACTATCGGCTATCACGCGATGAGGAAAGCCATCACGAAGAAGAAGCCAAGGAAAAGAAAATAATTTAAGATACAGATACCACTTGCCGCTCGTAATTAAGGCGCTAGGAATATTTTTGTGAAAGCATGAGGAATCGAACTCCTCAAACTTCATAGGCATACAGAAAATTATAGATTTTAGAATAGAATAGAATAGAATATATTTTTATTGTACATCAGCCAATTCAAGAAGAGAAACACTCAAAAATTTTTTAGTATTTTTTAGAACGACAGAATGGTGGCATCACCGTCATAAAGTCGAGATCTGATGAACCCAAACCCACAGACATTGAGGGCAATCTTCAAATTTTATAGCCATAAATTATGTATTTAAGTTTTTTTCTAAACCTATTCTTATATTGGCTGATAATACTCTATACTCTACTCAGTCATCTATCTAACTGTGACCTTCAAAACACTGAAAAGGCTAAAAATTAGTTTTTGGAGTTGGCGTTAAGTTGCGCAACAAAAACCATAGAAAGTGCTGCACTGGCTCCAAACTATTTATATATTAAATTAAAATTATTTATTTTAAATCGGATAACTGCTCAATCGTATTATTTAGGCTGTTTTAGTTTTTAAATTCGGTTTTTTCATTACAAACAGTTATTAAAATTTGAAATGAAAATAAACAATTTTGGAGGTCTGTATGTATTCTGTTCAAAATAAAGCCATCACGAAAATGAAACTCTTGTTTGAATACCTAATATCCATTACATTGTAAAAAGACGAAATTTACGCCCGTAAACTTTCAATTTGTTAGCTTCAGTACTTTTTACATTGCTTCTAAAGTACCTACGTATTTCAATCCGTCGCTCGAGTACCTACTTACCTACTGTTTTGTCATAGTTAAGTTAAACGTTTAACAATGATTCAATTTTATTTTTGTTGAAAAATGTAGGGTGTCGTCTGCAGAGGTAGCTAAAATGAACCCAGCAATGTATAATATCAGGGTTCAATATCGTGTTTTCCACGTCAACACAATATACTATATTACCCAAGTCACAATACTTAAGTTAATATTCTATAAAATATAGTATTCAAATTCTGCTTATTCAGTTACTAATTAAATATATTTTTATGCATATAGCTCTAGAAAGAACGGAGTAATTTTTAATATTCTCACAAAAACCTTCTAATTTAGAGAAAATAATCTATCGTACACAATCCAATAAAATATTTATTAAATTATTTAATTATGCATACAAAATATAATAAACATGCGAAAATTAAAAGGGTGGGCAATAACACAAAGGATCTATTATACTTATTTCACAACGCAATTTCTTTCCGCAGACCCGCATAAGTTGAGGATGGCAGACGAGTGACATGTGTACAAGAATTAAAAGATATAAGATATGTAGTTTATCATACAAGCATAAGCCAATAACAGGTCGATGGATGCTACTCTTTTACTCTTCTTTTGAATAGAGATTCACTAAAGTAAATTACGTTCTTGTTTTAGGTAAATTTTAGACAAATATACAAATAACCTTATATTTCATGTATCTAATGTGTGTGCGTGATTGAGTACTTCTTTTACATTTCTTTTAGGGAGTTGAAAGGGCGGTTTATCTTATCCTATTACTTTACAATTGGCCAGTACATTCCTAACTAATGCTACTGCTAGTCAGTTAACTGTGTCTGTTACCTCGCTTATTACATTACGTCTTACGCGCCATTATAATAAATTAAGTATTGTCGCTCTTTTAAGATGTCTCTTGCCTGTGACGTATTTGCATGTCTACTTGAGATTTTGATAATTTTTCCTTCACAATGTAAACGTGTTTTGTTCTGTTTGATGAACAGACGCGCCTCACAAATGTCATTTGTATCCCTTCATTTGTATTACAAAAGATTATTATATTTTAAACATTTTTTTTTGTTAAGTAATGAAATGGTTTTTTTATTTTCATATAGAAGTTATGTTGGTGTTTTAGTATTGAAACTGAAGTGAATTTTATTGTTTAATAGCGTAGCTGCTAAAATCGTTAAAATAATTAAGTAAATATTTGTTTTGTCAAATATCCGTGCGGTGACTGAGAAAGAATACAATTCACCGCTCCTTTCTACCCTTGGGTGTCGTAAGAGGATATGACCCGTCCAACTACTAGTCCAATAGCTATCACCTCAGTCCTATGTAAAGACATGGAGCATTTTTTAAATAACCAGTTAATCTGATACCTAGAAGATCACTCCTTAATAATTGACTGACATAGCATACTTGACGCATGTCTGTAGAAAAGCTATTGACAGGCCAAAGCTCTTCTCTCCAAGCTCCCGGCGTATGGTCTACCCGGCCAGCTTTGTGCCTGGATTGCTAGCTTCCTGCATAAGCGGAGAATCCGTGTCGTCTTTGATGGATGCGCTTCGCAGTTCATGTCAGTGAATGCCGGTGTCCTGCAGGGTTCCGTTCTATCCTCTACACTGTTTCTTCTTCATATCAATAACATGCTTTCATTAGGAAATATTCATTGCTTTGCAGACGATAGTACAGTGTATGGGGGGTATTATAGACACCCAACAGCTGGGCGCGTAGATGTGGAGAGAGAGAGCGAATCTTACTATTGAGCTCGATAGTGTGCTGGACCTTGTTTCTGAATAGGGCTCTAAGAATGTAGTCGAGTTCACTATTAAGAAAACGTAGGTGTGCGTCTCATATAGCGTACATACACTTACTAAAAAAATATTTATTAAATCAAGTACATCACAACAAGTCTAGCAGTTACATTACAAAAGCCACCTATGTATTACGAACGGAGTCTGGTGTGTCCAAGTGCACTCTATTCTCTTGAGATAAAGGCGACTATATAGTCCACACAGCAACCAGTGAAGAGAAAGATTGCATGGAACCATTCCATTCTCGGATTATACTAAGATATGAGACAAGCGGGAAAGTACTTTCCTTTGCTCTTATTTTCCAACAAATTCCTGGAAAGCTTATTTTATAGCAATTGAGACTCTTTTTGGTCCTAACAGAAAATGAAACCTACAAATCAAAAACGCGCTGGACCTATAACTGTATAATCATTTAGAATACATGAACAATAAACAAAATACCTCTTAAAATAACCGATATTTCCCCATAAATTTCAATATCAAAGCAGCGAAGGCGTAACAAAGCATCGAAGAGAGGAAAATCTAAAACTAGAAGCTGAATATGAAAGGGTGAAACTACTTCAGAACTGGGTCGCATCCCTTTCGATGATAATCTGGGCTGTGAATAGGGGCAGAAGATACTATATCCTACTGATTTCTTTTTCAAAATAAATCCAAAAGGAATGTTTGTAAATCGAATGGTTACGAAGGTTGAATTTCAACTCAACTCAACTTTACTGAGCTGTAATGAATCTTAATTGGTATAATAATAAGTTCCCTTTTTAAGTACACAAAGAGCTTATTCATAATCATGAGAATAAATGTTCTAAAGTATACTTATGATGTCTACTCTAGATACTGAATTTATATTATCAACAAACAAATGGTTTAGCTTACAAGGCGTTTAATTCTGACATGTATACTTGTGAAATATGTCACAATTCAACGCCTTTTTAGCTTATCTGTGCATAGATAGATCATTGAAACGCAGCATAAGAGGCGAATGTTACAATTTGGGCTTGAAACCTCTTTTCGATAGTCCAAAAATAATTGCAAGATTATTTTACCTCCTTAGTTTTAAGATAGCTGTTACAAATAATTTAAGAAAGTAAGGAGTTTCAGTTTTGATTTTATGCTAACAATTTATTTAGTACATATTTAAATACTATAACTGGGACAATTAATTAGGGACAATTATTAATTAATGCCCGGTTGATACCCAGTAAAATTATGACTTTTGCCTTTATAATTATATTTATTTGTTTTCTCATACATATTCCCTGTTGTGGCGATTTAAAAGAGCTTAGTAAATAAGTCTATTTAAATAAAGTTATTTTTGACTTTTGCTAGAGAGATGTTCTCAGTGTCATAAGCAATAACTATAAAGTGTAGTCGAGAAAGCGATTATACTGTTCCATTTGTTTTTCTCTCTTTGGCTTTAACAGCTTGTTCGTTAGGTACAACTTTTAGTTTTTCATTAAACCCAAAAAATGTGAATTTTAGTGAGATATAGTTGCTTACTCTGCACACATATAAATTAAAGAAAAGACCGATCAATATTAAATTTTAAAAATAACTAATGTAAATTTGGCTTAAAAAGTAAAAATATTGTTTAACGAAGGCTTTGATAGAGTTAAAAGTAAGTAACTAGTCCCATTTTTGCGTGTCTAATGAAATATCTCACAGGCAATTCAAAAGTTAAATGACTTTGAAACGAGCAACGAAATTCAATATTTATCTGAGAAATTTAAGTTGAAATTGTAAGAGAACTGGTGAAAATCCGTTTCATAGTAGGATAATATAATCAGAATAATAAATAAACAGAAGTCGAGAGCCGGCGTCGCTCAGAGACAATATTTAATTTACGTGCTTCTGGGCTGTCTGATTCTGTTTATCTGACCCATTTAAAATGATCACATTTCGATGGACGTGGAATATATTGGCCTCGATTCTAATGTATTTGTAAAAGAAAGGTAAATTAATGTTAAGTACTAATCTTTGATTATAATCCGACACTTCTATTTGAAAGTCCAAGGCTCAATTCTAAGTTAGGGCAGAAATTTCCCGCTCGATTTTGTTGGATAAGATCTTACCTAAATCTTCCACTATAACCATAATGTTAACTGCGATGTTGCCGGCTTGACAGCCGTTTGGCAGAGTGGTCAGCTCCCTTGTCTTCTGACCCAGAGGCCCAAGGTTCGAATATTGTTATTATTTATTTATTTATTTACCTCAACACTGTTTCAACAGCAATTTTCTACACACAGAATATAATGCAATAACAAAGACACAAGCCAATTAAAGAAACACATTATTTTTCCAAAAAATCATCAGGAAGCCAAGAAGGCAGCCGCCCAAAATACATCAAGACACATTCAAACAAATGACAATTGACTATAAAATAACTAAAGAGAGAGAGAAATAACAAAAAAAAAACAAAATAAAGTAAAAAAAACAATAAAACAAAACAAAAGTCAGTCAACGCATGTGAAAGGTGTGTTTGTGTGTGAGTGTATGTGTGTTTATGTATGTGTGCGCTAGTGTATACGCGCGCACCTACTCGCGATGTAAGCAAGTTCTAGTTCTATGGATAGATATTTGTTTGATGAGTAAGAATATTTGTTCAAGAGTCATGGCTATTTGTATGTTGATTTAGTATACTTCTGATATTTATATAGATAGTACTATATAAATATCAGAAGTATACTAGTATACGTATACGATATTTATATAGGTACTAGCAATATTTCTCCATTATATAATATCCATAATTCAAGCTCTTAATGTTGCTTCATATGGCCTTTTTTTACGAGGAGGAATCCATTTACGGACCTACCCGCCACTGGCTAAGCGACAGGAGTGTATGGGGCTCACTCAGTACCTCAATAGAGCGGCACTGAGAATACCCACTAAAACTCCTCGGTAACTCCATTGCCCTTCACGGGGGTAAGCTGGGTTCTGATATTGATATATATATATATATATATATATATATATATTGATATATATATATATATATATATATATATATATATATATATATATATATATTGATATATATATATATATGTATATATATCTATATATATTTGAAATAAATCAATCTTATCTTATATTTTTAAGGGCCTGAATCACTTTAACCTATGGTAATCTTTTGTGCCGCTATTCCTAGTGTATGTTGCCCTGGATTACTTCCAGGATGTTCTTGCTAAATACGTTTGAAGTCAGCAGCCCTATGTCTTCAGGTGTGGGATAGCCCATGCCAACGAAACATATTTTTTTGCACAGAATATCACAGTTACATAGGATGTGTTCCATTTGTTCAGTGTGCTCCTCACAGGCCCTACACCTCTGTATAGGGCTTGTTGAGTAGCATGCTATTCGTGCTATAGTATAATTAAATAATTATATATAATGTAAGTAATTGAGCCATCAATTAGAAATCAAGATTCAGCATCGCAGAAATACTCAAATTTAAAACTGTGATTTCAATTATATAAATGGCGAAATAAATGTTCTTAACACTAGATTTACCAGACCAGTCATTTAGACTGGTCGTGCAATTTCAATTCAAAATTCCTACTATATTACACATATTTATTTTCAGAAATGATGTTATGACTTTTGAAGCTATAATTAGAGAGTACGTTATATATACTTAATGTTATTTTATATACATCAGTAACAAATATAATTTTTGTTGTTGACATATATTCAAATCGCTGGTATATCTAGTGTTAATTGTAATAACCTGTTTAATAATATTACATCTATCTATCTTCAATAACTTAACTTAAGCAATTAAAACAATCTACAACACCTTAGCCTTTTAAGTGGGAACAAACGAATTAAGCCTAGACGCAAAAACACGAAACTACAGCAAATATTTACCCGCCCTCAATCCAGGCCAGACAAACTTATCAAAATAACTGTACAGTTGATAGCGCAACAACCATTACACTTTTTCTAAATTTATTGCTATCTATGCTGGTTTGATTTGAACGCGAGGGACGTTGATTTGAAAATTTATCTTAATACAGGTGCTTCTAGCGAATGCGATATGCATAATGTATAATTATATTGACATAATTATACATTTCATAGTTCTTTTAATATTTACCGTATGGGATTTATGTTAGGTATATATGCTTTAATCGGAAGTTATAATTAACTAAAGCTCATAATGAAACAATACAACTCATAACGATGTAATATTTAAACCAAACAACATGTGACCGCGTCGGGTCAGAGGTTTGAATCAAAAATTTGATTAACATTATGTATTTGTGTAAAAAATCTAGCAAATTATCATGATTGTGAAACTTGAGTATTAAAGATATTATTTATACTTTAAGAAAAAAATATTTTTGTTAATTTTAAGATAACTTTAAAAGATTATCGCTCGTTTGAAATTATCGAAAAATATGTAAGCTACAATACCTTTTGCTGTACTTAATAATCAAAGTATTGTAAACTATATTGCAAAAACACTAGAAATACACGCTCAAACTAGTTAAGAGCAAACTGCAATTTATTTTGGACCTTGTTTCTCCTAATATAAGGATTAATATTGTTATTGAAAACGAATATTAATAATTTACCATATGACCTTTGTTCAGGATCGCTTTTAATATCACATTATAATTTTAATGAACTATTTGTTATTATCATAAACTGTTTGTTATATCGCGTTTGAAAACAGAAAAATATAATCAATATACACATATATACTTATTATTATTACACACAATTATTATTTGACTATTTAAGTGCAAAAAATAATGTCTAAAATGAGATACCGTTTTGTTTATAGGCGTCTTATCATTTCATCCAGAGAGCAATGTTTTATATCACCTATATTAAAAAAAAAATGTATGTCTGCGCATACGTTCCAAATGACTGCATAATGACATCTAGGTAAATAAATAATTTTCGGTTGTGTTTTTTTTGTTAGTTTAATTACAATGTTATATTTCCATTCGCTATAATCAATGTGTGAAGCCGTGTAATTTTTATCAACATTGGTACACATATGTACCCTTATCGAAGGTTAGTCTAGACCTTCTGTTCCTTATACTACCTAGGGGTCTTGTCTATGAGAAGAAGTGACAAAAACAGCGAACTTGTTTTCTAACAAACAAAAAAAAAAACTTCAACAAACAACTATTACTACTCTTTCTTTGAAATTTGTTTGAATACTGTTAAAATCCACAGTCAATAATAGAACTGAATAATGTAGAAACAGATAATATATTGTAGTTCACATAAATGTAAGTAAAAAAAAGTAGTAGCGCAGGACACTCATTGGAAAATTAAAAGTAATTTAATTTTTCCACGCAATCTTATTATCAAAATGTTCCTGAACCTTAATTCAATAGAAAAGGACTACTAAGATTTTTTAATTAAATTTTGTTAAACGCAGACTTTGACTTTGTGTAGGCAGTTCCGTTACACTTTGAGGAACTTTGCCGTACATGCATAACCGTCGATGCCTTAAAACTTTTGTGATAAGTAACAAAAATAATAGTATATTACAATACAAGTGAGGACAGTATGTCATGTCTTCACGAGCCCCAAGTTTTTCCAAGCCGAAGGCTCATGTCAACGATAGGGATGAGTGGAAATGACAATTCTGCAAGAGCATCGAAGAATGTTTTTCAATACATTTGAATAAAGAATAAAACAACGAAAGGAAATCAATGAACATTAGTTTGGACAAATATTAGTTGCTATTACAGTTTGAAACAACGTTGGGAGTCATATTAAACGTTTTGGAGAGCTAATTTTGTATATAAAAAAATACATTTATTTTAAATTTTATTCATGTTTTAACATAGTATTTACGCGGAACAGAAAACTTAAGATTAACAGAAAACTTTTTGATTAAATACCTCCTTCATGCAATTGGAAATTTTTAAATGCAGGAGGAAAACAAAAAAGACTAGTATGGAAAAGAATAATTATCGACATACAAAAGTCTACTTATAAGCAAATGTATTTAAAAAAACAATTATTTGATTTAATAGTATTAAGGGTGAGGATATAGCCTAGCTTCCTTTATTTTATTTCCCAGCAGTATACCTATTCAGATGCTCAAACCCTCCGTTATTTGTATGCAAATTGAACAGGAATCGTTTTACTGAGCTAAAATTATCCGCACCTTAAATCTAAGTTGTATAGTGCACGTAACACCCCACCTCCAGGCTTCAGACCTGACTCGCATAGCGTTCGCAGTAATCAATAAAGTATGCATTTAGATTGATAAATGGTGGAAGTAAATGTAATAGTGATAGGCATATTCTTTTTATAAATTAATCAATATATACACCATAAATATATACACTGTAAATTAAGAGAACTTAAGCACCAAAAATCCCATTGGATCGACGTGCTCCGGGAGTAATCTTGGCTCTACATCAAGAGAACTTACATTCGTAATACTTACTTATATCTAAATTTCTTCCAGTACACAAGAAACGAGAGCTCAAAAATAAGGGCAGATTCAATATATAGGTTGGCATAATCAGAACGGTCAGTTTAGTTAAGTCTGTCACTACAAGATATTATAAGAAATGTTCTTAGAACCTATGTCATCGATATATTGACAAGAAAAACTGCATGCACAGATTTTAAAAATAATTGTATATGTTGTTAAAGTGGTTGTAATAAAAACCAGGACCATTAGCTTACGTGCTATCGTTATATAACTATATTATATATAACATTATTTAAACTTTGAAAGATGCAAAGTTTTGATAAAATAACCAAAATCCTTCAAAGTATATCAGATTGCATGCATCTCACTATTGGACTAAGGCTCTTCTTCGCGTGAAAAATATATGAACAGTTTTAGCCATTAAATTACCTTCTGGACTAAATTGAGTTGTTTTCAATCGTGAAAAGTAAGCTGTCAATCGTGATGAAGAAAGGTTCATCGTGCCTTCCAAAGATAAGCTTGATATGAAAGGATCAATCATCCGGAAAAAAGTGAAATTCGGAAACAAAGGTGTTAATTGAGATTGAATATAAATATTTTCAGGAAACATTATTAACGTTTCCTGAAAATTTTGTTGTTGAAGCGGACGATGGTCTTGATGATAGAGAGTGGGCAAATTTATATGGTATTGCTAATTACTATGAAGTAATATTTCAGGGCATGAGAAATCGAATTCTAATTTCTAAATTATGTAAGACGTTTTTGTTAATTTTTAATTTGTTGAGCCGCTTTATTCTACCGGGAACCTCGAGATAGTTAAAATCTGGATTGTATGGCTTGGTTATTTTGTTTTAAATTGTATAAGCATACCATTAAAAAAAACTCACAAAACCCATCTAAAACTTATAAGACGAGTATCCCTTTACAAGGAAACTTATCAAGGTTTTCCTAATTTTGTACAGTGCAATAGTGATTTTCATTTGCATTGAGATATCGTTTGATATTGTCTGAAATAAAATACAAATCCGGGATACGTAAAATCGAGGCGATTCATAGTGGATCCTAATTTTCCACAACACGCTTCCCACCTAAGATAACAATGTTTTCGCGTCATATATTATCTTCCATTAGTGAGTTCGTATGTAGATACTCAGTTCACAATTGGGTTGAGACACCTCTCCCGACTTGAACAACACCTGACAGTTATAACGACCGCCATCATTACGATAGAAAGTGACTCCCACTATTGTTTGGTACCTGAGAGAGCACAGAGTAATGAGATTTTTACGTTTGACACAATGCTCGCATAAGACACAATTCAATATTATAATTCTGAAGAGACAGTGGTTGTTAAAGAAAAAAATATAATTTCTTCAAAAATAACTAACTGACTTGAAAACTATCCGATAGAGAAGTATATAAATGTGTACAATTTGAATTTATCTAAAAATTTGTTAGTAAGGTTAGCCTTACTAACTTATAAATTTTTAAATTTATCTAAAAATTAAATATATAACAATTAACTGCATACAAATCACCTGCAAAAAACCTACTTTGTATATTTTTACTATTAAAATCCATTTCATAGTAATTACTTGTTGAAACTTTGCTTTAAAGGGTAACATGGTGAAATGTAATTTCCAAACTTTATATCTTTGACACATTCCTTAATACTTTGTCTTTTATACTTTGACGTAGTAAGACTGTTTGTGTTATTATATATTCCATTGTTCATTGATATATTTATTAAGAACCCTTGTATTATAAGGTTCAACGGTATAGTTTTATTTTTAAAAAGTTCAGCAAATAATTCGACACCACCTGATGATAAGCAGTAGATTGAAGATAGCTAGTGAAGCATGCAACATACTGAAAAAAAGGTATAGCACTCTTTGAAATCAAAGACTTCACATACTTTTTAAAGCTTATTAAATTCAAAACTGTTTTCCTAGTCACTAGTTTATGCAATTAACAGTGAGACTAAAAGGTCCAAGAGATAAAGTTTGGCCCCTAGTTGACGAAGGGAACGGGTGCGTTAAATCGGGTGTTTTACTTAACTTTAAATTTCAAATCAACTTATTAAACAATCAACGGTATGCAAACCTAAAAAGGCACTAAATACTAGAATATAATATAAAAATAGTTTATTTATATCTGATATCTCATTGTTTATTAAACAAAAGGGGAATTTTCAAAAATTATATCGGGGTTTCCCAAAGTGTTCGATATAGACCACTTGGGGTCGAAATCGATCACTTTGGAAATCACTGATTTAATTTAGAGTACCTCTTTTTTATTTTAGCACTATCCCATACTTCCTGGGATGTTTCTAGCCATTACATATTATTTTACATCGAATGTTAAAGAGTTCTATTTTAGAGATTTTTGTGAGATCGTACGACATTCACAGTGTCACTTCCTTCTGGAATAGTCTCTATCTCTCTCTCTTTATAAATGGTTTATTATTCAAAATAAAACAGTTATCATCATCATTGATAGCCCATGAGTACTCAGAAATGGGACTTATCTACTGATGGGCACAGGCCACCTACACGGAAGAAACAGATTAGGAGTTTGGGCTATATCACCATGACGCTGGCACAATGCGACTTGGCTGGTGGGTAAAACTAACCCACTCAAAGTATTAAGATACTTCTGAGATTGATTGTACCACCATAAAGCAGTTAGATGTGTTTCTGTGTGAAGGTAAAGATAGCCAGAGTAATTATAGAGTATGGGTGATAATAAAATGTCTTGTTTCCATAATACTGTCTCTGTAATGCACCCCCAATATCAAGTGATCACCTAATATTGTCTTATAGACATTGGTTATTTACCACCTAACGATCAGGTAGGCCTTTCGCTTGCTTGGTGTTCTTTGACATAAAAAATTAAAATTGAAAAATATTTTCCATTGTATAATGAAATTATTTTGTAGGGCACTTTAATATATCTCCTTCAAAGAATGCTAATAACGGCACAAAATATTTCTAAGAAGTGGAAAAAGAAAAAAGAATTGATATTATTTAACTACTTACCAATCTTTGTGTAGGATCAAAGATAGTGAAAATTCAGTAGAAATATAAAAATAAAACAAGATTACTTCTCCCGAAAAAAACAACTCCCACGCGTTCCTGAAACACTTCTTAACATCCAATATATAGTATACCTAAGTTGAAAGTTTTCCTGCTTAATAACATAGCTAATATATTACAGGTTAGTAATATACTGGAGCCATTCTAAACTGGGCCCAGAGACTAGATTATGTCAGTTGAAAAGAGAAAGGTGCATTCTGGTTCCAGCCTGAACTTGGCCCAGAGGCAACATTATGTCAGTAGAAAAGAGAAAGGTGCATTCTGGTTCCAGCCTGAACTTGGCCCAGAGGCAACATTATGTCAGTAGAAAAGAGAAAGGTGCATTCTGGTTCCAGCCTGAACTTGGCCCAGAGGCAACATTATGTCAGTAGAAAAGAGAATGGTGCATTCTGGTTCCAGCCTGAACTTGGCCCAGAGGCAACATTATGTCAGTAGAAAAGAGAATGGTGCATTCTGGTTCCAGCCTGAACTTGGCCCAGAGGCAACATTATGTCAGTAGAAAAGAGAAAGGTGCATTCTGGTTCTAGTTTGAAGTTGGTGCAGAGGTCACATTATGTCAGTAGAAAAGAGAAAGGTGCATTCTGGTTCCAGCCTGAACTTGGCCCAGAGGCCACATTATGACAGTAGAAAAGAGGTGCATTAACTTAAACTGAAAAAAAAAGACTGGCACTAAATTAACTCGACTTAACTGGACAGATGTGTAGTGTATTTTGTTTGTTTTAAATTAAGTTTTTAGGGTGTCTACTTAACAATTTATAGTACATACATAGCAATATGAATAAAAAAAAATTCTTTGGTCTATAAATCTAAATTATAGTATCTGACGCTCCTCCATGTATCGGAGGCCACATAGCTGTTAGTACCGATATTATAGTCTTATCTGTTCATGTGTTTTGGCCATGTAGAAAGGTTTGACCCCAGCAGGAGTTACATAGGCTGATGATGATCGCAAGTTTACGGTAGGAAAAAACATTGGTTATATTAATAGTAACGACATTATATTTTGTAACTTTATTCTGTTGGGGATCTTCTTCTTCTTCTTCTTTCGTATGGGCAGTCTCCGCAAATTGACGTCTGTGGCTCCTGTTTTGTGTTGAAGGGTGTATGGCTGGTTTACTTCAGCCATCCTAATTCCTTCTGGAAGTTAGTTCCTTGACGTCACCAAATGCCTCCCGGAGGCTACCCGGAGATCCCAAGTAGGTTTCCCGATAATTGGCCACTCCGTTGCATTCCAGCAGTACGTGTGCGGCTGTTTCTTCTGTCTCCAAGCAGGCTCTACATAGGGAACTGTCTGTGATACCTAAGTTGAAAAGGTATCTGTTAAAATTGCTATGACTTATGTTAGGGATTCTTCTACAATTAAATCCTAATAAATTTACTTAGGTGTAATACAGTGACTGTTTAAGCAATTGTGGACATGACACACGTTCATTCCCAGGCGCAACCCGCGGGTGAATGCCAACACGGAGGTAGCGTGCGATTTGACGCGTCAACAGTTCCTAGAAATGATATTCCCGTTAAACTTTTAGTAATAAACGATCGTTTATTTCACAATGGAAAATTGACAGTGACAGATTTTTTTATGAAATAATTGGATAATAATGCTTACTCAATTAAATATGGCAATATTAATAACCGATAATCAGGCAAACACTTTCCTAACTGAGAAAGATATCGTAAAATCGAAACATCCAAATTTTAACTTCCAAGAAACTAAAGTTACGTAACTTTAACAATTCCCGGATAAGTTTTCGAACAAGGATCTTTTAGCTGGTTAGTGATGTTACAGGACGTTCCCGACCCAGGAACAAATTCACTTTGGGTGAAATATCGCCGAAATTTCGACGGGTCGAAGGCAAATCGCCTTAAATGAGATCTGGGGCCATATAATTCCCTTTATCACCGTAAGTTAATATAAACGACACCTTTTTATTACGTCTGTCGTCTCGATGATTGAAACGTGCTTTTTATAATTATAGAGAGGGTCTAACGAGTAAATGATATATTTTATTACATAGCTATAGTACAGTAAAAATTAAAATAAATGTAAACAAGAACCAACTCATTTCCTTGGAGATTTGAAAATCTGGTAAGTAGATAACACCCATGTGCATGTAATACCTATGTGTATGAACAGAGGATTGTTTTTTGTAAAAATTCTTTTAAAATATTTTTCCTATACTTATAGTGTAATTTTTAAAATACGCAGGACTATTTTATATAACTACAAATGTTAACAAATAATTTATAGCTTTCCATGAAAAGAGTGGAAAAGCTTTCAAATAATCGTAAATTTTGATTATAACAGAACAAAGATATAACAAGATTCGAATATTTATGCTGTCATTCGATACATCGCTTACAGCCCCGGAATCGATATTCAGGTACTATCAAATGTGGGCGACGTAAACTATTAACAAGTGTTGGTTTCCCATAAACGATACACACCTACGTCTTTCCGACAAAACCAATTCCCATGAAAACTATTTTCTTTGACATTTTTTATTCTCAACTCTGCCAGTAGTATTCCTTTTGCGAGGAAAAGTATAATAGTTCAAAAAAATTGATATGATTTTCTTTATTTACTTATGACGTAGATTATGACCTGTATTTGTTATATTAAGATTTGTATCAAAACAATTAGATAGATAGATAGATTTATAAAACTTAAATTAAAGGAATTATTTTACATTTAATATATTTAAAAACGATTTATAGAGAATATTTAATAATAGATTTTTGATTGCACAAAACAAAACATGTATATGTATGTAATACTAATACATAATGACAAAGGTAATTTGTAAATGTCATTATAAATACTAAAGGCAGTTTCTTGCGCCGTTTCTTTTCTGCAGCTACTAATTCGCCGAAGCGGTAGTAGGGTTAATTGGGAATATGCATACTAGTGTTAGTTACAATTTGTAAATCACTATTAGTTTTAATTAAATTCGTTTATTTTTTTCATACATATACCCTGTTATGACGATTTAAAAGAACTTAGTAAATGAGTCTATTTAAATAAAGATATTTTGACTAAGACTTTGACTTATAAAAATTAGTAAAATATACTGAGAAGTGAAATTCCATTTTTCCATGATAAAAAACTATTCTTTAAAAGTATCTTAGAATATGATACCTATAGATACACCCTATGGTTTGTCGCTCCCTCAAGGCTCGAGCGCCCTGGAGATTCTAAGAGACAGCGGAACACCTCCTCTGGAGGTGGCCTGTCGATTAGAACTCCTCCAGAGGCCAATCGCACCTTAAGGCTTGAGGACTCTTCAAGGTTCTCGCCTCCTTTAAACCCCGGTAACGCTGTAAAGGCCATCAGCGGCCAACAGCAGTACAAATAAACTTACAATATGTCAGTTTTGTATGGAACCCTATTTATCCAGTACATTCTCAACGAAACGAAATCAAATGGCACGCATTCACAAGACATTCGCATTTCTGTCTTCAGGTATCTCACACAGTACTCCGGACTGTTCTAGACCTTGTCTTCCTTCAGAGACATCTCAATAGGTCTTCGAAAGGTGACCTCAAGAACATGTCCCATCGTGTCTTCCCCGTAAATCACTCACTAGAACTTTTACACTGCCTAGATATTAAACTAATATAGGCAGCCAAAATTTTTTAATTATTAGATATTCAACAGTTTGCTTTTAAAAACAAAATTTATATTTTATATTTAATTTTCTGATCTTAAATTTGATAGACAGTGAACTTGTTGAAGATTTTGACTGTTTGAATTAGTAAAATCTATCTAGTTATTGTCTGTGTCTTCACATTTTCACTGAAATATTTGCAATATTACCCTGTAGAATATAATAATAGGTATTAAAACATATTCTCTCCGTATTTCAATCTTAGAGAGAGCGTAAAAGGTATCTGAAATAATTTAGAAGCTAAGATCTATGTTATAACATCTCAATTTAGAAATCTACTTTGCAAGCTATATTCTGTCATAAGTATAATAATTTTATTTGAAAGATTTTCATCTTAAATTTCAGTTTCTGATTTGAAAGAACTACATAATTTTTACAATTTTTAAGTGTCCCAGCTTATTGTGAGTCTCCTACATTAAGCTAGAAGAGTTTAAGTCATAATATACTAGCGTGGAGCTAGTTTAAAGCGATAGTTGTTAAAACAATCATTAGCACCAGCGACGTTGTGCTAAAGCACAGAGGAGTATATTTTGACTGATACATTCCAGACCAAAGATGACGAATGTTATTTCCGTAATCAAAGCTTCTTGGTGCTTCTACCACTACGTCGATAAGTTTCTAATGCCCACGAGATCCTCACTTGTCACTTCTACGAAGGTTATTTGTTTAACAATAAACGATAATTGCGATTATACACCTTTGAACAAAAAATTGAATATAAAAAGAAAAATTTTTTACACAGTAACATTTACTGTGTCCTGTACCATACGCAGAAGACAGAAATGCTGGAAGGGCAATATTGCATATAAGACGAGTACCTAGACCACCAAAACGAACAGGAAGAACGAACGAACGAACGAACGTTATTGGAAAATGAAAAATATAAAATTTTTGAAAGTAATTCCCTGAGTAAACTGTCAATAACATACAATAACTCAGGAAATCGAAAAAATTGTGAACTAAACAAAAAATAAATAAATTTCGGGGCGACAGCCCTAAAACGAATTAAAAAATACAGCCACGTGAGGATTAATTTCAAAGTTTTTTCGGATGATTGCTGAAATTGTGAAACTTGTTCGTTAATGAAAATAGGAAAAGCTTCATCAAAAATCGGAGAGCCTAGGAGACGGTGTGATTTATTATCAAGAATTTTAATGTTACGAGCTAAAGCCGAAAATTGGTTGAGTTATAACTGATCATGTGAAAATTTTGATTCTGTAATAAATAGCTCGCACTTTGAATAATTTAGATCAAGGCCGATACTTTTGAACTTATCAATAATAACGCGAAAATCTGAAAGAACAGTTGAAATATCGCAGCAATATTTCCGTCGTTAAGGTACCACATATAAAATTTTGAATTTAACATATTAATAATTGATTGTAACGTCAAACTAAAACATGCGGGCCCGGGATTATTGATATTTTAACTAGATAAGCACTAATAACTGCGAATCAGTCGTTCACTTATGTAATTATTAACGATTAGAATAGATATTGTTAAATCGAATTCTGCTTTAATAGGGAATACATTAACTACAGATACCATACTATCCCTTGCATGGCTTTGAGACAACTTTTCAGTCACGCCTCTGCGGTCGTGGTAAACCGTTCGCTCCCACCAAGGGAATGAATAGGCATCTAATGGGCCGAGCTGTGAACGATTCCCGAACTTTCATTCGCCAACTTTTGAGTAACGGCCTGGAGTTTTATGAAGTTTCAAATTGAATTTCCTCTTTGTTAGAATAAATGCGTACGTACGTTCGTTACAAACAAATTTCCAACTTTGACCACACGCTGGAAAGGATAACGTAATTTACGCTCAGGTAATATAATTAGACTGTATAGTGAAGAGGTGTTTGTTTAAATGAAGCTTTATATTATGGCCAAATGACATAAATACAGTCTTTCACAAGAACACAGAGAGCCTGACAGTTTTTGATCGCAAAAACCAAATCGTGCAGTACGTAGACGTATTTTGATTTAAATAACTTGTGTACTAGAAGATTTTTCTTTGCGCTATATACCACCTACTAGATTTAAAATTCTGGTTTTGCCTGCCAAAGTTATATTACTAAACAAATCTTATAATTCAATAATTTTTAGTATTATAAATATGTAATATTATTAAGATGTAATGTAGTATTATTTAATTATTGCAAAATAAGTATTTTGTCTTTGAATTATGACTGTTCTGACCTTGTATATTTTTAGCTTTTATTAGCTTTATAACCTTGTATATTTGGATGTGAAGTGTGAACTACAATATCCACTAGAACCGTTTAAAAGTTTACAATACGTTGCTGTCGTTGAATGGATACTGTTGGTTATAAATGAAACCATATGATTACGCAGACGTCTACATTGTACAACTTCTCCATCACAACTAAACAATATAATATATAAAAATAAAAAAAATATAAATTCTAAAATTATTACATAAATTTCTATAAAACCAAACAGTCTGCAACTGATACTATCTTTCTATACTAAGTTAAACATGTATAAATAACATCTTATGATATTTTGATAGGATAAGATAAGATAAGATTTATTTGATAAGATAAGATAAGATATTATTGTTTTGTCATCACAGAAATACCTCAGAACATACTAATTGGTGTAGCAGGAATATGTCTTCTCTCTGCATTATTCTCAGTTCGACATAACTGCTTTCTACGGAATATCATTATTCATACTATATTCAAAACTTTTTTCATTAATTCTTTCTATTTATATATTTTGTATAAAATAGTAATTACAATATACTAACTATTTATATTGTTGTTTGTATGCAACGTTTAATCTATTTTGTTAGAGTTTAAAAGTTGATTGGCACTTACTTGACAAAACATTAGGTGATACAATGATTATACATTTATTAATAAAAACTGTTGGAAACTGGCTAAATGTCACATATATACACCATATTTTTGATACAATTCTATATTTAATATTATTTGCTATCCATTATATCACGGAACGAGCCTTTCGTTATGTCAGGGGTCAGTCCTGATATTGTGTTCTGGATTTGTTATTGTTGATAAATAATGATATATTTTCACTTCAATACGTGTTTGCGTCATATTCCAAGGTGCACATTTATCTTTCATTTTAGAATGCAATATTCACTAACCCACCACGACAAATGCTTGAGCAAATTGTACAGTCCATCTGAAACTAGGTTAGGGAATCGATTCAGGTGAATTACAATAGAGATCTCAAATAAACAGCAAACAGGGAATGTGTCAATACTGCACTTTCACGTGGGAATAGATTGGACATTGGATAACAGTATATGATGGAGAAACGATTTTGTGGAGTGAACTATCGACAATTTCGGATGATACAAACTTGATGCTTGATATACCTGAGCTGGGATCGATCAATGTCTGAGGACAGTACGGAATCGATGGCAAAATTATCTAAGTTCAGATATAACACACAATATTTCAAGCAATAGTAGGATATTATCCTATGTGTACTAGTAGGACTTCACACCAGGTCCTGCGAAATTACTTATAAGGTTCCTATCTTGAAATGGTGATATTGTCACTCTTTGAATTATGTAAACGTCTACCTCAGAATATATAGTCAAAGACATTGATGACTTAGCAGTTTATCGTAAAAGCTTTTATGTTGGCAACAAAGGACTAACTCAGAACTTGACTCCGCCAATCAACTCTCAATTTTAAATATAGACGACAAGAAGGTCGGTTATTTCAAGCATCTATAGATTACGTTAAGTCATTGTCATGTTCACAACTTTATAATGATAGTAAACACATGATTTTAACAAACTTACTCAAACGAAACTCGGTTTTCATTAGAAGCAAAAGAAATAAGGGGCGCTTCAGAAATACATTCAGAACTTTGCATTATACTCGTCAGAAATTCCCTGAAAAGAAATTGTTGGACGGAAAACTTTATTTTTTTGTAGCCAACGCATTCAATTTTTATGTTTTTATTCTCGAAACGTCTGTGGGTTGCAAAGTAGAGTTGGCATTAATTTCATTAACTTCGTAATGTAAATGAGGAAATAGATGTCTCTGTTTTCCTTTTTTGAGTGATATTATTTGCTATAAATAATTTAGTAAACAGGATGTAAAAAATACAAGATCAAGAAGTGGAATATATATTCGAAATTGGAAAAAAGTTATATATCTCGTCACGTGAAAATTTAATAATTCCTATTAGTAAGTTGTAAAAAAGTTTAAAGAGGCCAATTTTAGAATTTAATAGAATATATCTTTATTGTACGTTAACTAATTCAAAAAGAAATTCATAGGGAATGATTTATCAATTTTGTACGAAAAACGACCTTATCGCTAAAAGCATCAGCTCTTTTTATGTGAAATATACTTAAATCCCAAACATATTTATTCCAAACTTAATTTACTTTTAGAAAATTATTTATCATATAAAATAAATTCACATACAACTAATAACTAATAACTGCTACGGACACGAGCGGTTGAGATGATTTTTTAATAATATTATCATAGAGGCTCCAAAGACTTACAACTGAATTTAATTAATTTGTCATTATTGAACTAATCCGTGAGATGTGGGATGTGCGAATACTTGTACCTTGTAGCAATAAAAAAAGAAAAAAAATGTATCGTCCAAATGAGGTTAAAACTGTTTTTGCTGCAGAAACATTCTCATGTTCCGGAATGAAAGAGTATCTAGCTCAAGAGGGAATGAGACGACACGTCATTTGTCACTTCCCCGAGAAAATCGTGAAAGCTTAAAACCATTCTCTTAAATTCAGCGAATTGAAGATAAACTTAACGATGTTGTTTATCTGTGGAGAGATGTATTTATAAAATGTGAACATAAATTATTTGTTACGACTAACTGTTATAAGAATATGTACAAAAATACTGGATTTCAAGTCGTAAACTTGATTATATCAGAACCTCACGACGTAAGTAAATTAAACATATAATAATGAGTGCAGTTATTTGGATTGTAGGATGTCCTGAATTATCTTTTATCCTATAGACTTACTGTTGCCAAAGCTAAAGTGTTAAATATAATAAAAGTCAAAGTCAAAATATCTTTATTTAAATAGATATCACTTACTATGACAACACGGAATATTTATGATAAAAAATAAATATAATTACCTGTCAAATGTTGTTAAAATTATACGATCATCGATCATGCACCACGAATATGATGTTATAACTAAACAGAGATAGCTATCTATCTCTGTTTACTTTTAACATCATATTCGGAGTCTCTACTACCTGTGTAGTAGAGACTCCGAAAATGGCACAATGAAAGGCTAATTAGTCTTGGCTTAGTTTCGCGCCGCTACTCACAGCTGTATATCGTTTAAGTCAATCGTGTCGTGTCATTTCGTGTCAAACACATTAAAACACATTATCATTTCGTGTCAAACACATTAAAATAATTTTTAGAATTTATTTATTTGATTTTAACGATGCTTAAATTATTTAAGAGGTCAATTTTAGAATCCTTTGAGTATCCAGCCATAATCTTCTTAAGTTGAATTTAGATAGGATATAACATTAATAAAGGTTTGAGGTGAAGAAGGAAAGTTAGGTTAGGAAATAAATGGGACACTTCTTTGCCCAGCTGCGGAATAGTAAATATTGATATAAATAATTAAAATACATTGTCATTAGACAGACTGCCGTCTAGTCGAATGGCGAGAACCCCGGTCTTACGTTAGAATCCCGGTAGGGCCAGATACGAGTATATGTATATTTGTGTATGAGTCATGGATATTTGTATCTTATATTTCTGATATTTATATGCATGTTACTATCTACATTTCGACGTTTCCCGTATCCGTAACACAAGCTCTTAATGACGCTGAATTTCAGCTAAAACGATATTTGATAGGTGTGAATGTGAGAAATATTATTATCATTAATAAATATAAGCGCTCGCTTATAATTCACTTGCAGAGTGTACTTTTATTATATATATACTGAAATACGCGATATACAATCTTATATAGGTTTTAGACATTCATTTACGGGATTAATACCATTAACCTTTTTATTTTCGAGTTTCCGATATTTCGGCACTGTATTAAGTGCCATGGTCATGGAGATAACTGAATGTTCATGGTATAAATCCCGTAAATAACTATCTACATATTAATGACCAAGAAAGTATAAAACAATATACTTTTGATTTTATTTCTAATGCTTATCCGGCGACAATCCGGCATCTTATTTTATTTAATGAATTTACACTAAATAAAATTAGTTTAGTTTCCCCCTAATTCGAAGTAATGCTTTTATTACCGTTAGTTGTTTCAAATGATATTTGTAGAATTGACTTTTGAATTAGATTTGGATTTCGAACGACGAAGCTTTTCAACCGTCATAGAAACGGTTTAATTTGATTTAAAATTACACTGGGAAGTACATAGACCGTTTTACTGATTTGTTTTCTGTACAAAAATGTGAGATTTTATTTAGTTTAATTAAGCTATAATAGAAATTAAATTAATTTGTATTCCTCAAAAAAACTGGAACGTCTCGATTCCACTAAATCAGATTGAAATTCTCCACAAAAACATAAAAATTAATCAAAGTGACGCTTTGATAAAACTCTTGTCAGCTTTAAATAACTGTCATAAGTGTCAAAATTAAATAAACGTCGCGCTGTCTATCTTACATTTATGAGATGAACAAAAGTTAGAAGTAGTTACGAGTGCGATGAGACGAAATGTTTCATTACGTAAATAGATCTGGAAGCTGTGGGAATTGAGATTGTGATTTTAATTAGTTTGTGAAGATAGCGGTTACAAAGTGGGGGATGTCGCATCAAAATATTTATATGATAACCTCTTTAAGGCTTCAAAAATACATTTTCTACTTCAATCGTGTCACAATATATGTCACCGTAATATTGTGCATGTTGTGAAGAGAGTAAGAAGTGTATAATATAACACGCAATATTATATCCTGTCAAAATATTAATAACAATTATATTCCTACCTTCATCTTCAAATATTTCATAAAAGAATTATCTCGAACTCCGTCGTGCTTCGGAAGGCACATTTAACCGTTAGTCCTGGTTGTCATGGCAACCTATGTAACCCACCAAGCTGCATTGGACTAGCGTGGTGCCCAAAAAGTCTTATATGTGTCTCTTATGTAGAAAGTCCAGCGTGACATATATAGGCTGTAGATGATAATGACAATATATTACGTTGAAACTATTTTGACTATTTACAATGAAACCTTATCACAAAAGCTTAAGTTATATGAAACATAAAACTCGTTAATTTTCAGTAACACAGAATTTCTGTAGTTGGTAACTTCTGTTCGTCAATTAACACCTAATTACGTGTTGCAGTATTTTGATCTTGTTAATTAGCTCTTTTTAAGAGTTGTATAGTTATTATTATTAGTTATATATATTTTAACTCACTACGTTTACAACGTATTTACACGATAATAAGAATGATAACTGATACGATAATTGGAATATTTTTGACGATATTCCAGTCAAATGAGATGCTTAACTGCTTAAGAAAATCCATATTTCTCACTTATAAAACTCACTGGAATTGCTCCCTACCACTTTGCAACTTATTTGAAATTACCACTTTAAATTCATAGAGTTTAGGTATATAACTCTTTGTTTAGTAAAGAATGTACTTTTAATATGCTCTTTTATTATTATTATGAACTAGTAGCTGAGTGATAACTGCTATACGTAAGACTATTTAATATCATTTTCGATCCAAAAACTGTATGTTGGCGCCAGAGTAAAGAGTATATATAAAGTAGTTAGCTTAACAACTTTCATTTAGTCAGGAAACAGTCATTTATAAATGGTCAGGTATCCTATAATACAGACAGTAATAATCTAGTCTTAATAACGTTAATATCGACATTACATGAAAAGAACGTAAGTTTGAAAGTAGATTCCAAATCCATTTCGAATCGATTAATTTAAATTTATTTAATGACACCCATTATGCTTTATATATAAAACGCAGGGCAGGTCTAGCGTGGATTATTACTGACAGCTTAGGGATACGTCCGCTCAGTACCTCCTCGACATTCTGGACAGATTGCAGCGTCGTGCTGTGTGTATAGTATGTGATGCAGAGGTCAGGAGTATCGTTGATCCTCCACAATTACGTCGCGACATAGCGTCAGAGCGCATTTTATCAGTTGTGTGTTACAACGAGTAACAGAAAGTGCTCTGAAGAGATGTTTAGCGTCCCTTCTTCCTTACGAGCACGAGTTACATGTGGTAAATATCTGCTTTGTCAACTCTTGTCGTCAGCAACCCTAACTATGTTAAAGTATCGATAACCAAAATGCATAGTTTGTAATTAGATAGAATACAATAGAATAGAATAGAATATATCTTTATTGTACATCAGCCAATTAAAAAAGAGAAACACTTAAAAAAAAAACTAGGAAAACTACTATTAGATAGTACAAATAGGAACAAGTTACTAATAAGTTTGTCATTATATTTGAAATAGTTGTAAGCTGTAACTCTGTCAGATTATTAATAAATTATTTTTATTAATATCTCCGCGGCCGTTCACTTATTTCACGAATACGACGAAGTGACATATTTACTGTCTTCATATCAACTAGACGCATAGCTCAGGTGAGGAAATCCTTACCGGCACACGTATTCTCTCTTTTAAACAACACGGGAAACCTTCGCCAGTAAGGTGAATGTGGCAAGGTTGGTGTGTTGCATGCTGCACTTGCTATTTTCGCATTTAGACGCCATCTACTGTTTACCATCAGGCGGTGTCCAATCATTTGGTATTCCTTTTAATATAAAATATACGGGAACGTGGATAAATATTTTGCTACGAGTTAATCTAATAATACATTCATTTCAATCCCATTTATCAGATTGAGAATGAAGATGCCACGTAACTGAATAACGGTCTAGAAATACGTTTACACGCGTCAAACAATTTGATTTATTAATCTTTCTTAGCTGTCGCTCGGTTATAAGTATAATCTGTGGTGTTCCCCATTCGAGTCGCGCGGTTTTGCAATTTCCGCTCTGTTTCCTGCCTCATCGTGTCAGGCGGCCGTGGGCGCCATTTTAAGGTTCTACAGTGTATGCTAATAGCGCCTAATAGACATAAAATCTGCTACGAACAGTGTCTATGACAACTTTATTAGACCGAGAGAAGTTGGTAATAAGTATTGGAGTGCTTTGACTGCAAGAGCAATGAACAACATTGATATGAAACTTGATCATATTGTTCTGACGATATAAATAAATGAGGGGTATCGTTTGCAAATATTTAGGCTGTGTTTACAATAGCTAATTATATACTAAATAGAATACTCCTTTTATTATATCTCTTCACCCTTCAATAAAATAACAGAAGTAAATAGTGTATATATATTCTTTATGAAAATATTTTTTCTTATTACTTATATAATATTACAGATAATACGTAACTAATAAGCTCAGGGGCAGACAATTCGCTAAGGGAATTAACCCGAAGTTTTAATAGTATATCTTTTATTTCGAAAAATACAATTGGCAATCAATAATTCTGCTTTAGTGAAAAACCATTTAATGACACAGACAGTATAAAAATAAAACCCATTTTCTGTACTTCATGATATGTAAGTGGTTGAGGCCACCCACCTTTGATTTAGAAGTCTTGGGTTAAATCTCTGAGGGAGCAGGAATGTTCTGCTTGGTTTGTGGAGGTGTTGTGTTCCGATAGTTGGAGGTAATATGGCTAGCTCCTCTATGGTTGGAAACTTTGGATATGGCTAGTCTTAATCTTCAACCTTAGCAATACTAAGTATTAGGTAAGATGAAGGGTAAAAGTCGCTATTTGTTAATTTTAGTAGGTAATATTAATAAATACTATTGTCGAGTCAATTACGTATGCGAGTACCGTGAGGAATGCTGATTTGCAATTTCGCAATATCCTAATTAACTATAATGTAAAATAACAATTTCGTAAGTCGACGGAATCGCTGATGCCGCGGAACGTCTCCACGCGTCATCCCATGGCCACCAATATTCGTTCACTTGATATTCACGCTTCGAATCGGTCACTTAGTTTTAATCTATTAATTGTAATTTTATTTTAAAATAAATTTAATTAAAAATATTTGGGTCTTTTAACTTCCAAGGCTGCGACTTTCATAATTAGTCTGACTGGGCCCATCTTGTGCGTGATAAATTTATTTTAAAGCCTTTGTAGACTTATGGAGAGCAATAACTGATTATGATTATAATTAGCAAAACTCTAAGCTTAAAAAGCACCCAACAAAAGTGCTTACAAAAAATAACTTGAGTTTTTTTGTAAATAACACAAAAAAGTATTCTGTAAGCGTTGTTTGGAAATTAAAAATAAATTATTACTTATTCTCTGTATGACACGTTTGAATCAAGTGGAACAAGTCTCTTTATAATATATTTTAACTTTGATTGTGTTCTTTATACACTTTGAAATATTTTATTTCTAGTAGATATTTTATTTTTATTCTGCTAATGAATAGTGTAAAGTACTAACATTGAAATATGAGATGAGAACTTAGCTAGATTGAAATGAATGGTAGTTTTTTACTACTAGCGTAAATAATGGTCAGGGCAGCGTCCCCGCAGTCCGTATACACTGTTATTTATTTTTTAATTTATTTATGCACACAAATAAAACAAAAGTGAATGGAATGGACGAAAGCACAAAGAAGCTTATTTTGTAACAATTTCGTCCAACAAGCCCGTGACGGTCCCTTAATAAGTTAAGGAAGATTTTGTGTTCTCATTGGTTACTGAATTCCTATTAAATTGATTGGTTAAAAGAACTATTTGTCTAAGGAAAATATGCCTAATGACGTATATTTTTGGAGATATTATTGTTAAACTGTACATTTTTTAAACATCGCCACAACCGCTACTTATTGTACCATTTCGATTATTAATTCGTACTTACTACTTTCTACGTGTAATAGCATTATACAAAAATTAGGGTCAATCGATGATTTCAACTCGTTTGCACAGCGTTCGGGAAGCTTTGCAGCATATCCCGGCCCATCTCAAGATGAAAGTCTTTCATACGTAGTGATGACGTATGGAACTAAGACGTAAGACTCAAAGTCTCCCAAAGGACAGGAGAAGGCTTGTAATTTATTTGCGTGATCTGACCAGAAATTATTCAAAAGTCAAAAGTCAAAAGTCAAAAATAACTTTATTTAAATAGACTTATTTACTAAGCTCTTTTAAATCGTCACAACAGGGAATATGTATAAGAAAATAAATAAATATAATTATAAAGGCAATACTCATAATTTTACTGGGTATCAACCGGGCATTTACTAATTGTCCCAGTTATAGTATTTCAATATGTACTAAATAAATTGTTAGTTTTAATTTTAAAATAATACTTATTTTAAAATTAAAAATAACACTAGTATGCATATTCCCAATCAACCCTACTACCGCTTCGACGAATTAGTAGCTGCAGAGAAGAAGCGGCGCAAGAAACTCTCAGCCTTTAGTATTTATAATGACATTTACAAATCAATTATGTCATTATGTATTAGTATTATAAACATATACATGTTTTGTTTTACAGTGCATTAAAAAATATATTTTTAAATATTGCAAAATATAATAAATAAGTGCAGAGAAGCAAATTATAGTGGCCACAAATTTTTATCTTTAAAATAATCTTCTACCTTGTAATACCCCTTTTTCATCAAACAACTTTTAATAGTTGACTTAAATTTATGCAGAGGCAATTCAATAAAACTTTGTGGTATCATATTGTACATTTTTATACTTATTTCTATAAAACAATTACCGGTCTTATGCAGTCTGTGGCTTGGAAAGGCGAGCTTATGCTTATTTCTGGTGTTGAAGCTATGGCAGTCTGAATTTCTAAGAAAAGAACCACTGTATTTACGTACATACATAATACAATCAAAAATGTATTGAGACGCCACGGTTAGTATGTTAATTTCCTTAAATAATTCTTTTAGCGAGTCACGTGGTCTAAGGTTGTATATTGCACGAATGGCTCTCTTTTGAAGTACAAAGATCGTCTGTATGTCAGCAGCGGAGCCCCACAACAGTAGACCATACGACATTAAGCTGTGAAAATAGCTGAAATAAACTAATCTCGCCGTTTCCACATCAGTAAGCCGTCTTATTTTTCGAACTGCATGCGCAGCTGAACTTAATCTTCCTGCCAGAGCCGTAATATGTGGGCCCCATTGTAGTTTGGAATCTATAGTAATTCCAAGAAATGTTGTAGAATTAATTATTTCTATTGGTTCCTCATTTATCTTAACACAAATATTGACCCGCCTTACATTAGGCATACTAAATTTAATACACTTGGTTTTCTTAGAGTTTAAAACAAGATTATTAGCCGTGAACCAGTGTAGGACTTGAGAAAGAGTACTATTTACCTCGTCAGATACGTCCTTGCGTCTGTCGGTTTTGAAAATCAAAGAAGTGTCATCAGCAAACAAAACTATTTCACAGAGGTCTTTAGCAAAATAAGGCAGGTCATTAATGTAAATTAGAAATAATAAGGGGCCCAATATGGAGCCCTGGGGCACTCCCATATACAGAGGCGCGCCGGAAGAATTAGTGCCATTTATGTTAACTTTTTGTATTCGACCAGTAAGATACGATTCTATGAGGCGTAGCGAATTATCTGAAGCACCATAATGTTTCAATTTTACTAATAGAATCTGATGATCCACACAATCAAACGCTTTTGATAGATCACAGAATATACCTATAGCATCTTGCTTATTTTTCCATGCATCAAATATATGTTTGATGAGTGCGACCCCTGCATCCGTAGTATTTCTATTTTTAGTAAAACCAAATTGCTTTTCATGGAATAATTTGTTAAAGTTAAAGTGTAACAGCAACTGATGAAATATAATTTTTTCAAAAATTTTACTTAGAGCAGGTAGGATAGAAATTGGCCGGAAGTTTGATGGATCACTCTTATTACCTGCTTTAAATAGTGGGATGATTTTACTATATTTCATTAGATCAGGGAACTGCCCTTCATCAATACATTTATTGAATATAAATGCTAAGTAAGGTGATATTTTGTTTATTATTATTTTAAGAAGGTCTGTTGATATGCCCCATAGATCTTTTGTTCTTTTAATGTTAATTTGTTTAAAGTTTTTAAAAATGTCTATTGGAGTTATGTAAGTAAAGTTAAATGTACTTTTACATATCTCAATACTTGACTCAAGTAATGATATGGCATGATCAGTACTAGAATTTAAATGTTTTGTGGTTGTGGCAGCTATATTAGAAAAGAAAGATTCAAAACCGTCAGCCACATCCTTATCTGTTGTAGCAATACTATTATTAAATTTTAAACAGAACTCTTTATCTTCTGATTTAAGTTTGCAAGTCTCTTTATTAATAATATTCCAAGTGGCTTTAATTTTACTTTTAGAATTAATAATTTTATTACGCAAGAATATAGCTTTTGCATTGTTACAAACCTTCTTAAATATTTTGGAATATTTTTTAACGTATTCATGGAATTTATTATCACTAGCGTTTGATTTAAGATCATATAAGTCATACAGTTTATTTCTACTTTTATAGATGCCGGGAGTGGCCCAATCACTGAATTTACTTTTAAATGGATTTATTGTTACAGTCTTTTCAGTGAAAACTGAATCAAATTCAGTTCTTATTAATTTAAAAAGATTTTCGTACAGGTGATTGGCATTATTATCCTCATGAAACGGCAAATTTATAATTTTTTTGTTGATGTTACTATTAAAAAATTTTACGCGACTCTTCGTAACCGGCCTACAATTAATAATAATTTTTTTTGGAACATAAAGGTGTTCGAAACTCACGAACTGCCCAGTATGGTCAGATTGCAAACGATTTATTATAGACTTATTTAAAAATTTACCATTTTCACAGAATATGTTATCTAAGCAGGTAGCTGTAGTGGCAGTTATTCTTGTTGGTTCCGAGAAAAGAGGAACTAAATTAAAAGATTTAAAAAGATTTAGAAATCTAACAATAATTTGAGAATCACCCAATATATCGATATTAAAGTCGCCACAGACAACAACCTTCTTTTTGGAATTACAAAGTTTCCTTAGTACCTCTTCCATAGTGTTTTCAAATAATACATAGTCTGATGATGGAGGTCTATACACGCACACAATTATAAAATGCTCCAACTCTGCACATGATAATTCGATTGTTCGTTCAATAGATAGTGCCATTATATCCTTCCGTTCCTTCGATTTAAATTTATTATGTAAAAGTATCAGTGACCCACCACGAATAGCCGACTTTCTTATGAACGAACTAACCACACTAAAATTATCAATATATATTAGACACTCATGTTGTCTTAACCAATGTTCGGTCAAACATAAAACATGTATATTCATTTCATCCAAGAATAAACCTACTTCTAGTTCTTTTCCCGAAAATCCTTGTATATTTTGGTGAACAAAATTAAGGTAACTATTAGGCTTATTCTTGGTCATAGAATGGCGAGAGATCTCCTCCCTTGTCACAATATTCAATTTAAATTATTAGGACAATAATCCGTGTCATTAACCTGCTCAATAGAAGCAGGTGAGTACATAAAAAAAATATAAGATAGCGATATAGCTATCTGACGTTTATTATAATATGACAAATAACATTTGTCTTTTGTTCGAATTAAATTACTATTCAGTAATTTGTTTGTATCAATTAAATGAAACAAACTACGGTTTCCGAACGTGACCGTATCAAATGTCAAATTCAATTTATATCTGTGGTCATTTTCTGCTTGTGGCACATTTGTCAAATAGGGGAGTGTAAACAAAATAATTTTCTTTATATTAAGAGAACAAAGTTTATCTAAATGTGTAATAAGTCTCTTTTTATTCATTGTACCCTTATTTCCAATAAATATTATGAGGGTGGAATTTGGTTTAAAATTGTAATCAATTATTTTATACATTATGTCACAATATGAAGCTCCAGGCAAACAGTGATTAATTACTGGGCAATTCATGTATGTACTTAGTAATTGGCCCATGTTTTTCCCAATATCGTCACTAAACATCACTACAGGACTTATGCTATTACTGCAGTTTTTAATATTATATGAAGACAAATTACGTTGAGTAGGGGGTTCACATTCTTGGCGAATACCCAGAGAGCATGATGTGCTTGCTAAGGTGGGGCTATTTGAATTATTCGTAAGTGACTTTATCGCCAAAATGTATTCCCCATACTCTTTTTTTGTATTATTGTATCTATCAGTCATTTTTTCTAATTTTTTCTTAAGAATACACATTTCAGATTGAACTGATTTAACATAAATATCATGCTCAATTATATTATTTTCCAATAATATAGTGTAAACGTCAAGTTCCTCACCTAACCGTCTCCGTTCATTTATATATTGACAATTTCTATACAAACTTTTATGTGTTTTAATTAATTTTTTAGTTTTTTTAATATATCTATTAATTTTAACATATTTTTTAATTTTGTTACTGCTGCACCTGACAAGTTTCACAGAAGGGGTTGAATTTACAGTGACATTTGTCAAATCAATTACCTCAGGAGGTGAGTCAACTGCAGCAGAAACCAGGCTGGGTGCACTACCAATTAGCTCATCAAAAAGGCTCTGGTTATGGTTCGCTAGCACATCGGTCTTCTCGGACTCCATGTGCGATATGTGGTGGTGGGCCTCGTGTAGTTCCTGTTCCAGCATGGTGATGCGTCTGAGACCTCGCACATAGTCCTCACTGCACCCGTCAAAACCATCCACTATGCCTTGTAAACGGTCTCGGTCATCTGTCACTAACATATATTGTGTGTGCAACTCAGCCATTTCTTTTTTTAATAATATATTTCTATTTAAAATCTCTAACATCTCTTTTTCATTTTCATCCCTTTCCAAGTACAACTGTTCATTCGACTCTTTGGCAGCCCTTAATTCCTTCAAAGCCTGGTCGAGTTGGCAGGCGAGGGCACCGCGTGTCATCATAGTATTATATGTATATTAAACGAGATCTTAAGATAAATTTCCAAAGCGCCGAATGACCAATTTGAGGTTGAATATTTGGAACCAAATTCTACCTCTTTGTGTAAATATCGATAAATCAAGTAAATCGAGTCGGTAAATACTAAATTAACTTAATTAGTAAAAAATAATTTAAGATATTCGTATGCAGTAGACATACAGAATACTATGTACCTAAAGAGATGACAATGATTTACAATTTTCAAATTCACTGTGGCGAAATAACCGTCAGGCGATTTTGTCACGTACGTAACTAACACTTCACAAATACACTAAATATTATCTAATTATATTTGTTGAACACTCATTTATGTTTTGTACACGATTTTGGGCTATAATTAAGCGTAAAATTAATAAATTATTAAATTAAACACGGGACTGATACAAAACAGCTGTTAGCCAGAGTGTTGCCACAAGCAAAAAAAAAAAAAAAGATAATAAGCGTCACTGACGTAGTCCGAAGATATGCCAGCTCGAAGTGGCAGCGGACAGGAAGACATACGGCCGTTGGGAGGAAAGGTTCTGGAGTGGCGGCTACGTACCGGAAAATGCTCCGTTGGCCACACGACACATCAAATCTGTTACGTAACCAGGCAACCACCATAGAGTCCGTAACGTTCCGTTACACCAAGGACACAGTAAAAATAGTGCTATTTAAATGTGAACTTTTTTATTTTTTTTTATATAAAAAGCTCAGCAAATGACTCGACACCACCTGATGATAAGCACGAGTAGACGAGTCCACATGTGAAGACAGCTAGTGAAGCATGTGATATACTGCCCTAGCCACCCTCACCTTGCCGGCCCAAAAAGTGCTTTTTCACGCCTCTTTTAAAGGAACCCATGTTATAAGAACGAGGGAATACGTGTGCTGGTAAGGAATTCCATGCTCTAGTTGTGCGACAGAGAAAGGAGTCACTAAATCTCTTAGTTCGTAAGGTAGACGTCGCTACAGTAACGGGGTGACTATGATCAGGTGATCTGATGTAAAGAGGATATCTAGTCAGTCCATTAAAAGTATAGAATGGGTAAGGCCATTAAGTAAATACGAGTCTTCAACATAACTGAAAGAAAATAATGTTACTTGGAATTTTTCTCGCTGGAACATGCGGGTTTATGGTGAAATCGGATCAGTTAATAACCCGGATAAACGGCTTATCGCATCCTTCCAAGCACAGAGGAAATAACTGGAGATAACAAATTTTGATGAAGCTATCGTTATCGAAACCAGAGCGTTAAAACAGCTGTGCCTACCAGTCCAATTTATTAGTTAAAAGAGCTATTTCTTTTGGACAACGTCAATAATTTAAGAGGGTCGTTTTAATTTGGGCGTAAGCAAAAAATGGTCCGTACCAACAGACGAAATTTATTGGTTCCAGATTGGGTGCCTATTTCAATTTGTTATATAAGGTGTTATTTAAAAAGTGATTTTAATTTTATTTAATTAATATAAGATAAAATTTTATTATGATTCTGTGTACAATAGATCTTAGAATTCCATGCAGTTAAGATACAACAGATTGCCATTTTCGGGCGTACAATATTAACATTCTGAAATATATATATTTTTTGCTTTATAAAGCTCAGCTTTCGCTGATTATTATTATTATTATTTATTTATATTTTTAAATTTATATTAATTGATTCTCTTTGGCTTTGTTTTCATTAGTAATAAGACATTCTTCATACATTGTACAGAAATTTAGTTTCATAAGCCTACACCTACCACTACTTACAATCAAGATTTGTATCCTTATAAATAAATTAAACAAAATTTTCATCTAAATTTACATTTGCCCTTTGACTAGTTTCAGTTCTATTTTAAAACTATCATTTTAAATCAGTTTAAATATAGCACTTATATCTACAGATTTAGATACTTACAAATTTCTTGATTTTCAGATTCAGTGTGTTTTATTTATATACTAGTGACAATAGTGACAAAGTCTACTTGATGGTGTAAAGGCCCTTACTTATCAATAAAAAGGTAAATTAATGCGTAAAATGGCCATCAATATTCAAGTTCATGATTGAACAGTACAGTGTACTCACAGGCACAGATTGTGGTAGATTAAATACTTTTTCTTATTGAAACTAGCTAATTTCATTGAAGATTATTTTAAGAATATATTCTTAGTATTCGTATTCTTCTATTAATAACCTTGTGAAAATGAAAAGACAGGGATTTTTTTAGATATTTTTAATGATAAATTTACCCTTTATTACATCGCAACATAAGCCTGCCAATTAAATTAATTAGAACAATTACTCATATAATTACATATCTCCCAATAGTCAACTGATTGCGTTACTCAAATATTAGTGTCAAAGATAGATTTCGCTAGATCACAATAGTTTCCTAATTTTAAATACACCACTATCAGAAATAATGTGACAAAAATAAGTATCCTAATTAGTATTACTGAGTGTGATCAATCAATTTATAAGATTTTCGATATGCAGTCACTATAGCAGAACGCGATATTACCGTCTACATCAAGAAGAGAATCATTAGTCAACACCTTTACCCACAAGTCACAGTGAACTCCTACGCTAACGTAAATACTATCGTCATACATAGTTACTAATGCTGGTAATATACTCGGATGGTTTACTTTTAATGATAAAACGAATATTATGAATTTATAGTTAAGTTAATTACTTATTATTATGTTAGTATCTTTGTTGTATATACGAAAAGATTATAGAATTTGTTATTTTAGATTTCAATCTATCCCTTATATATACGTAATTAGATCTGTCTTAATAAATTGCCTAATCTCTAAGATTTTGCTAGTAGAAAGCCATTTTATGTGTTCAGATCACCTGTGTACTTTACTTACTGTATATCATTGTTATAAGGCTTATTTATCTATATCTACATAAAATAATTGTTGCAGTATTTGAAGTAGTTTTATTTTATATAGCACTCTTCTTGAAGCTCGTACCTATAGCTACATTTTACACAGATCTTACCGTTCAGGCTACAGTATAGTAATTGAGAGCCACATTAAGCGATTGTTAGAGAATACGATGTCTAGCTTACATTGTAACTAAAGTAGTTACAATGTTAGTGACTAACGCCTGTAAGAAATCTCAATAAATAAATGTGGTCATTCAAAAGGCACAGGCTATAAGATTGCGACATTAACACCTCTTTATTAAGTTGGGTCAAAGAAGATAACTCATGCCAGTGACGATTGCAATCAAATGATTTTAGAGGAATCAAACGCTGTTTGATATCTTTATTTATTTCCCCGTGTAATTTGAGACTGTGGACTTGTTGATTCAAATTTCGCCGCTATATTAGACGCAATACGAAGACATTTGCTTATACAAAAATTTGTTATGTACTTTGATCGTTAATGGTAAAACTTTTCTTTTAAGCCTCAGTTAAAAGTAAATTAAGTTATGTAATTAATATTTCATTTAATATTTGCTTAAACACATTCATTACAATAAAGTTACTAACAGAACTTTCTTCGTCTCATGAACAATAAAGCCTGTTTATTTCTTGTGTTTTTAATTTCTTCTTTATTCACTTATTTTTAGGGCTTTCTTATAATTTATGGTAGTACTCATCTCAAAATCCAAACCGCATTAATTGTTTTGCATTATGTCAAATACTAATTATTTTATAACGTCACCAAAACACCGCACCGCTAGAATATTTCATGAGATCCCCGAGATTGCGATAAATTACCAAGATTACATCGAGATTGAACTTATTTACTTCAAACATTCAGATTCATAGCGGGTATCTGTCCACAAACAAGTTTAAATTGCCGTCTTAAAGTGACTTACTAAGTCAAACTACCAAGTTTCGTGAATACCAATTTTTTTAAATTTTGTCTTTCACAAAAGATTTTAACGCATAAATTAACTCAATATTTTCATTTCAGATCAATAAAGAGAAATCATGAAGATGCTTCGAGAGCCAAAATAAATTGGAACCGGGGATTAAATCAACATGCTGCACAGAACGTCATCGTCGCGACGGCGTCGAGCTTCTAGAAGCGCTGCCACGTCACCACAAGCTAGGTCACCTAGAACATCAGCTCAACATTCAAGAAGAGCATCTTTAGCTACAACGGAGACTGATGATGAAATGGAACCACCACCACAAAGGAGTCCAAGAGCCAGTCTCGCTCCAGAGGCAGCTTTGGAAACATATCATCGAAGCCCACGTCATTCATTGGTACCAGAAGTCAGGTCAGCTAGAAATTCCATTACTCCAGATACAGCGCCACAGAGTCGAAATACTTTAGCACCAAATAGAAATAATTTAGGAGTTGAATTGGCTTATGGGTCGAGATTAAGTTTGAATCCACAAGACTTCAATAGGAGTCCTCGAAACAGCATAACCCCAGACCTATCAGCAAGAAGTCCAAGGCGAAGCTTAGTTCCTGAAGGAACGTCATGGAATCAACCTAGGAATTCTCTTGTCCCAGATATAGGAAGAAGTCCTAGGCATTCGGTAGCGAGTATACAATTAGATCCCGCGAGAAGTCAAAAAGATTTGGGTCCAAGTCCTCGAACTAGTCCGAGAGGAAGTATAGCACCGGATGTACCTTTGAAAAATAAGGAACTCCCAGAAACCAATAGGAGTCCCAGAGGTTCGCTGGTTCCCGATTCGCAGAGAAGTCCTAGAGGTAGTATTGCACCATCAGAGAGGGGCGGTCGAGGGAGTCTGGTTGCAACAGAAGTAGACGCCTCAAAAATTAGTCCTAGAGGAAGTTTGACATTAACATTTCAAGAGCCCCTTGTTTCAAGAGAAAGGCGAGCAAGTGAAGATAGCCAGGCTCCAGGTTAGTAGTCCTTCTACTGTTTTGCAGGATCAAATATTACTTTTATAAACTTCATGATGATATAATTATAAAATAATATTTAGCTGTTTTTATAGTAGAGTAATGTTAACTGAAATGAAGTTATCAAATTTAGAAGTTTCACGGATTGCAAATATCAGAAATTATCAATACCGTTTTCGTGAATTGAAATACGTCATTCATTTGTTTGTAGTTCATTATAAATTGGTAAAAAATAGTTTGAATTGGAATAAGACATAAAATATGTTAAATGATTAAAAAGCAAATCCTCATTGTGGGTATTCAATAGAAGAAATTATATGTACTTTAAACTTTGTATCTTAAGTAGAATAGTCCCGTGGCTATTACAATGAGACGAGAAAGAAAATAAACTAACATTTTCAAAGATGCTTCAAAGTCAATATTCATTCATTTATTTAATTCTTTTTACAAATTTCCTTTATCTTTGGTTTACTGCCCATTTCAGGGTTGTCTGGAAGAGATAGCTTATATAGTGATAAGACCGCCCATTGTACTTACTTTCTTTACTAACATTAACTGGTGACCAATAAAAAATACTCTATCCATTTATTTATCGTTGTAAGTTTGCAAATAGGGAAATGTTTTCTGTTTAGGTAATCGAGGTAGAAGTGTGTCACCGTACCGGGCGTCGCTCGGAGGCCGTCAGAGCGGTACAGGAGCCTTATCAGATACTGGATCCAGACGAGCTTCTAGCTCTGTGAGTCAGGTTAGTGGATAAACATAGTAAGTAAACATTGTATATTTGTTGTGATGGCTTGTAAAGTTTGTCTCGTACTAAATACTTTCAAATAATATTTCTCTTTCTGTTATCGAGCTTAGATTAAGCATCATTACAAGCTTTTGCTCTATTGATCATAAAAAAGTCATTGGCTATCATTCTTTTGTGTAAAGACAAAATTAATTTTACTACCTTTACAATCCAACCCGAAAAATCAACATGACAGATGTCATTATTTGACGTTTCTAAAATGGCAACTTTTAAAATATTAAGTTTTCTTTAAACGCTCCTATTAAATAATTCTAATTCAAACGTCAAAGTTATATGGATCGTGTTGGTGTCAACTAATTTGAAATGCTTGTTATCCTTATTGAATTAAATGACGAGAGAAAAATGATTTAATTTTAATATATGTGAATATCAGCAGATTTTCCACTGGTGTCTAAATAAAGCTTTATATCTGTAATTCTAATTTCATAAGTGAGTTCTAATTTCGGAAGTAGGTAATCTTGTTTACAAGATTACAATAGTAGAAACAATTTACATTTTCATCAAAATCGTCTATAAGAAATTCCAAAACGCATTTAATAATCTTGAGTAACACTTACCAAAAGAAATTCACCAAATACTGAATGTATATTCCTATAGTAGGGGATATTGATGGCGGTCGATAAAACACGTTTGAGCCCCTATAGTGATATCTGGTTGTTTGACATAGTCAATCTATACTATACCCTTGTATTATGTGGTTGGGACAAGCTTTCTATTGTGAAAGGAATATCTTGCATTCGTCCGGTTTTTCGCTATGAAGATACGATTATTATTTTCAAGTAATGGTTTGTTATATAAAAGAGGATTGCTTTGAGTCAAAGTTAAAGTCAAAATATTTTTATTTACATAGACTTAATTACTAAGTTCTTTTAAATCGTCATAAAAGGGAATATGTATAAGAAAAATAAAAAAAATTTGAATAGGTGTCTAGTTTAAAGAAAAAAAAAAGAAATAACTTCAATAATTTTAAAGAACTGGGTTCTTTTTCATTTATACCAAGCTCTGGTAAAAACTGACGAAAGTGGGCTAGTGGTGGACCCTTAAGCTACACGACCAAGGATCCCGAGGACTGTTCCCGGCCAGGTTAGATGTTTTTGTGATAATCTCCAATTATTTTTGATAATCAATAATATTTTGGTCGTCATTTGTAAAAAAGAGGTTTTTTTATAATTATAAATTAGCCTAGTTAAGCCACATTAAGACAAACAAATTCGATGTTTCGATGAAAACATAAAAATAAATCAGGTAAACTTAAGTATAGCGCATTTTGCAATCATCATATATTATTTGATAAAGTATAGTTTTGACTATGGGTTAAGGAAATGATATAAATAAGAATTTGTCCAAATAATATTTTGGTAGATAATCTACGCATTAAATGGCAACTTTCAACGTTATATGTTTTTAAATAGGCCTAAATTTTAAACTTAGCAGTTAAATTATTATTATGCAATTATTTATAATCTTAAAGATATCTTATATATGGGTATAAAACAAAACTAATTATCAACAATAGGAAATAACTTAATCTGCGTAATCATGCTACATATGAATCAAAAATTAAACCCCTAAATTACATTGTTCACAAATAAACCCTTAAAGTCCTTTCATGTCATAGACACTAGAAATTTTCCTTGGAAGGCAATAATTCACATTTACCGAGGCCTACAACGCCGGGAAACTTAAAAAATGTTATCGCGGTTGAATCTTGATTTTCAGGATCACTTGACGTTATCTTTCTAGACGAGCGGCCTCTTCATGTTTATTTTTATCAAAAAATCAGTAATAACGATGGGATAGGGTCGAGAAACTTCGTAAGTGGATGTTAAATTTGTTATTCTGAAACTTGGTTTAGTTTCTTTTCCTAAAGAAAACTGTATAATCTGTGGGGTTGATATAATACAATACAAAAAATGCTATTTATAAAGTTAGTCAAACAGGTTATTTATACTACATAAAAAGAGGTATTTTATTTAATTTCGTCTTATTACATTTATTATTTAAAAAAACGATATAAAAAAGGAATTGCTATCAGTAAGCGCACTTAAAAGCAAGAACGGAATAATCGATTAGATATTTTGATTTATTCGCTTAAACAAAGTTGGTTTCAATATAAAATTTTTAGGGAAAATCCTTAGCAGAAGCATTAAATATTTAATATAAGAATTTTAAGATGAAATATCGTCAAATTATTGAAAACTAACATTCTTCCACTGTTTATTCAGATAACACTTAATAAATCATGTAGGTGATACATATGTGGTCTATGGATCAACAGGTTAATGTTTCAGAAGCGAAAAGGTAATTACTCTACCAACAGATCGTCTATATGTCCTAATATATATATGACAATTAATTGCTTATGAAATTGCTTTTAATTTTTAAAACAGAATCAAACTATTGTTTGTGAATTTAAATAGAAAATTATGGTTCAAAAATATTACAGAGATATTTATTTGATACAACCATTTGGAATTCAAATGGAAATTATAATGAACCGTGTATATTGCGTACTGTGTTGAAAATTATAAGAAATTTTTTAATACATCGGACATTCTTTTAAAGTACAATTATGCTATAAATACATTTGTAATATTAGTTAAGACTGATAACTTATAAAAATTTAGGTGCCATATCAATTTATTTATTTATTTATTTTAAGGGCAGTCAACAAAAACACTTGATAACAAAAAATATTTAACTGTAGCCTAGTCATTAAATTAAGTATAGTTTTTAATTACAGACAGCCACGGCATGCGATGTGGACTAACAGTTAAAGTTATAATATCTTAGGTTTATATATGTTTTTTAAAGTTAATATAGATTAAGATTTTGAAGTTCATCAATCATTTTATTTCTAAATTAAATGCGGAACGGTGTGGTAATGCAAGAAGGCTAACGTTGTGATTTGTTCCCTGTTGTTACGGTTGCGAAGACATGTAGTAGTTACTACTTGATGTAAATAAAACTGTCTAATTTAAAACTTTCACGTAATTTTCAACTTTAGCTACATTTTAAAATCATGTTTTGCCCTCATCCATATTTATATTAAATAAAAATGACAAGACATACGATGGCACAGTGTTGCAACATAAGCAAAAAACTTTTAAACTTAAACTACTACTTTTACTTCTATAACTTAAAGTTACTAAGCTAAGTTAGTCAGAAAAATGAATATAAATTATTAATGCAAGTTAAAATAGTTTCGGTGACTGGTACCATATGACTTAAGGGAATAACGGAAGGCTAAAGTAAATTTCATTGAAAAAAGTAATAAAGTAAAATGGAACATTTAAATCTGACAGACAAAAATTAAAGAAACACACGAATATGATTAAATAAGCATTATGATTATGATATCAGTATTAGTAGACTTAGATCTGACGCTATTAAATTTAATGTTAAAAAGTACTTTATTTAACGTTTTCCTATACAAGTTTTTGTCTTTGACAATGCGTGAAATATTGAAGAAGGCTTTAGCTTTATTAAGAATTTGTCTCTTCGGCTGTTAGTCGTAACAATTTTTTTTATTATGAAAACTCGGCAAATGAAAATGAATTTAGTTCAAAGTCCATATAAGTAGATAGTGCAGCATGAGATATACTGTCCTAGACAGATTAAATGTTTTATTCAGCTCATCTTTAGAAGAGTCTCAGAAAAACTTAAATCACTAATAAACATCTCTTCATGACAGAAGACATTATGTTAAAAAGTAAATACCCGCAGTAAACCATAAAAATAAGTAGAAATTGAATTGCTATTTTCATACTTAGACAATGAATAAAACTTTTCCAATTGTAGTAAAATCATATTTATATAATTTTATTACGTACAATCGGAAGATTCGCCGTTGAACAGTAGAGTTTATGGGAACCCCTGTTTTACAAAGTAAAAAAGTTAAATAAATAATGTAGTATTTATGTGAAATAGTGAAATACCTATTTGTTTTATTATTTATTTATTTACACATACTGGTATTACAGAGCGGTGCGTCCAACACACAACTTCAGTCCACAATAACGTAATTTATTTATACATATTTGAGACAAAAAAATTAGCTATACAAATGTGAAAGGAAAATTAAAGTAATACATATTGTGAAGGAATTATGAATATAAATATCATATTTATCAACAACCTATGATTTGGAAATTAAATATAATTAATAATTAAAAAACAATAATAATAATATATATACAATGTCAACTTAAATTACAACGAAAAAAAACCGTACAACAAGATCAAATAAAAACATAAAAAATACAATAAAACATGTCACAATTATTTCTAGGAAGAGATTAAAATAATGTCAAGAGTGTAAAATAGTGTCTATAAATGTGTGATATAAACCTTTCCTCTAAGTCTTTTTCTTTTTAATTAACTTTCTTTAAAAAAAAGTCTTTATGTAAACCGGGGAGTTCCCCGCCTGTACACCAGCTCGAAAAACTCCTGTTTTAGATTGGATAATGAGCACAAAACAATTTTAATCATATTTGGTGCCAGATATATATAAATATATATATAATCTCGAGCTCTTCCAAGCTTAGGTACTTAAAGCCTTTGGTCCAGGTTATTTTTTATTCCTAACATGGAAGCTCGTGGCCTTCTTATGATGATATAACATCAATTTAATTCACCTGTTCGGTGTAATGTAACCGAACACCTTATTAAGCAATTCATTTACAATTATTTGTATTAATTAAATTATAAATCAGTTCGGATTCAACTATCAATCAGCATATATCATTAGCAGTTAATAATTAAACAATCAATTTTATATTTTATATAAAACAGTGTTAAAGAACTCAGTCTATCATTTTAAAAGGAAATCATATCAGTAATCTCCACACTACACCGCACATCACCCGTTTACATAGATTATTCCATCGTTGTATTATTATGACCCAAACTTCTCTTTATCATTACGTACTAAAAGTTACCCAAATTAACGTCTCTTGTGCCTATTTTGAGTTTGAAAGTGTATACAAGTTTACTCCACCAGGCACTCAACGCCTTATTTCTTCGTCTTTCTCATAGGAGGCATCATGTATCCAGCAGAGGGCGATATATATGATGTGACTAAGCCTCTGTATTTGCTTTTATGAGATGAGTTATTTATTTGATTCAAAAATGCATATTCACAGGCAGGTAAACTAAACCTCAAGCACGAATATATTATTATTAATACAAGATCACATTAATTTGTGACCTTCGCCAGATCAGATTTCTATGTACTTCCCGACCGCAGTCCTAAGCTATCAACCCTCATCAACGTCACGTTGACACAACTCGAGTCCCCTCAACCGAAATGCTAAACACAAGGCGTAGTAGAACTGTGTGTTTTGATAATATTGACTTCATAAAGCGATATTACTGATTTATCACATTTAGTAGTATTATGTTACAGTAATTTTGGGCCACAACCATCCAGAACTAGATTCGTATGCTTGTTAGATTTTGATCAAAATGAAAATACATATTTATTCAATTTAAGAAATACATCAATTTGAATTTATTTTTTGGAGTCAGCACTATACTTTCTATTGTTTCGGGAAACAACATAGCACCAACTCCAAACAAAATTTCAATCGGAATACTTCTTAAATTGACAACCTTGACTTTGACCTTGACCTTGACTTTCTTACCTTTTTGCGTTTTGAAGACTGTTTTTGGTTTTGTGTAGAATATTTTTTCACAATTTTGAGTGGTAAGTTTCTAAGGTCACAGTTAGATGGGTGACCGTCAGTATTGTGGTCTTGCCTGTCAGCTTGTCGTTAGTTAAAATTCTCGAACTGTACAAAAAAATATGAAACATCCAATACATGCCTGAAAAATTTGAAGGTCATCACATCCTGAATTAGTGACATTAGACCAACCCAAAGTTTATTCTATCAAATTAATTAAGAATTTTGAGAATTGGTGTACAATTGACAGAGAAATCGAGGAACATAGAACCTTCTTTTTCCTTGAACTTATCTAAAAATAATCTACCATACAGTAATTAATAGCTAACTAATTTTTACTATTTCAATAATTAATACTCCAACGACAATATTAAATGTAATCAAATAGTTTCAGTAACAAACACAATATAAACTGATGAACACCATTTATCTACCATATCAGCTAATAATCTCTCATATCCTCTATCCACTAATAGAATATAGAAGATTACTTATGAATTCGAACCACAACAATGTCATGCTGGTAAATAGATTTTAACTGCTAAGACTAACGAATAATCATTTCTGTCAAATTGCGAAAATTCTCGTTATTCAAATCCAGAAGAGCACCAAAATCCATGGCAATTTGATTTCAATTCTTAATTGAAACCAAAGCACTATACTGCGTCGAGTATGGATAGCTATCATAGCTTTTTAGTTAATACTGTATTGTTCAAGCTTGATAATGCCTTCTCAGGTCTCTGGAGATGAGCAACGTCGACTATGTGGGGAGCAGGAAAAGTACAGCGAGCGCAGTGGTCTCGGCCTCGGAGTAGGCCTCACCACCTATGGCTCTGTGGCCTACCAACTCAAAGATGCAAACATGGAAGCTTCTGGGACTGTGGACTTCGTCTGTAGAGCTGCTAAAATCATGAATAGGACAAGTAAGTATAGTTTAACGTTTCTAAAATATATATCAACAGAACATATGCGTCCTATTAGTGGGTACTGGTTTTCCTATATGGGAAAAATAAATGTGGAACTTGTGCTATAATACCACTATGCTGGGCCCATGCGTGTTCGTAAATATCAGAAAGATATCACAGAAAAAATTTATGGAGTAATACAGCGATTACTGCAAGTAAAATTCGAGATGGTATACAGTCTTCGGCAATTTTTACATGCAAATAATATTAGTCATTATATTCTGTCGCAGTAGAACTAGAACTACTGCATTTGTCCATCCGTGGTAAAAAGCTTATTAGCTATATCTCGATTTGTTCTAATAAGCATCCATGTATTGAGACATATTGTCAATAACCATGTCATATGTTCTCATTTTTCTATCTGCAGAAGAAACAGAAGTCGATGATGATTTCATTAGTTTAGTAACAGCTAATTTGTCTACGGCTTGATAGCAGGCAATTTAACATTGAGTCATGTGGTACCAAATAATCATTTTGTTCTGATTGTAAATTCTGTGATGAAGAATTTGAAATAAATGTTTTATGTATCATCTAACTTATCATAAGTGTGTAGAAAAATCCAACTGTCCAGAAATTGCAATCGTGACAGCCATCAAATGTTAAAAAATACAGCCCCAAATTAATAAGGTGTCAGAATTTAACTAATTTTAATGTATCTTATTTGTTCACAGTCGTGATGACCGTATTCCTGGCATGCCTCTCCACATTACCTGTTATCATGCTGATCATGGGTGAGATTTTCAAATTCTCTTCATACCAAAACAGTGCCATAAAAATCTGTGAATCGCAGGTAAATAGAGCTTTATGAATTTGAATGATAATGAGAGTTTTTAAAGCAGCCTGTGTCGATTAAATAAATTCTTTTTTATGATATAAAGGCAGCAAATAAACTTTGTTTTAGTAAGCAGAAGCTAATAAAAAAAAATCCTGTCTATATTCATGTAATCCTTTGATTCTAAACTGTGTTAGAAATTTTACTTAAGGTATCCTTAATATTACAAAAGTATATAATTAGTAGCGCTTTGGACGAAACTTCTATGAGATTCTTTTTACACCCCTACTTCCCAAATATGTTTGTTCCGAAATACCGTGCTAGATGAATTTTCACATCGTTTGAATACTTTAACACAGTCTCTGTTAAATAGCCGTTAGCTCTCGTTAACCGTACATTTGCCATTAAATACATTCTTTTTGATCTAATAATTGTCTATTTACTAAAAAGTACAATCACGCAGATATTACGAAACAAAAGTGACGTTAATCAAATAAGCCACGAGCGGACGCGCGGTGACATCTTTGTCAAGTGCAATTTGTGTCTGTGTCTGAACCGGAACTACGAAGATGGCGTATAAAACTTTACCATGGAAATGTCTAAGTGTTTTTCCTTGTGAGCTCTAATGAAATTTTAATTAACAAACAAATGTATCTAAATGATTTTCCATGAGTTATTTTAGAAAGTTCCTCTACATTTCCGGTTGCAGTTTGGATTTCTGTTTCTCAATCTGCTGGCATTACTCAAAAAATAGGCACCTATTGTATGTTGTTGGTGGGGACTTAACCAATATAATATTTCAGATTAAGACATTTAATTCTTTGAATCTTCTTCTTAGCGGGCCGAAAGTCAATAACAGTACTTCGGAAGCACAGACCTTAGCAGTAACAACTGACCTTCAGAATAAAGAAATAAAAGTGATTATAGTTAGAACTATCAAGGAACCAAGAGACCTACAGTAGGTAGTGAAAAGCAATTATGATTTAGCAACGTATCATGAACAATTTTTCTTTTCAATACTTATAAAATCGGCATTCCTCGTCATCTGTCGAAGGAATTATCGTTTGTTTTTCATATATCCTCACCAAAGACATTTAGTCACTTGCTCATGCGAGGAAGTAATTTAAAATGTCAATTAAATGTCAAAAGCATGTTTTCTTTACATATGATTACAGCTGGTTCGGAAAATTGTAAGAGCCTTTGCCTACAATACTTTTTGTATATTTTTGTGACATTATATGAATTGAATGCTGGCTCGACCTTTTGAGGGTAAAATTGTATTCAAACAAAGTCTCACAGTAGATCGCGTAAACAAAATATGGACGAATTCCAAACGCAATTTACCTTCTATATAAAATACATCGAAGTTTTTTTTAAATCAGTCTTCTGTCGTTTTGAAGGGTTCTTCTAAAATGTCTTGAAAAGAAAGTAAAGAAAAGCTTCTTTGTCAGAATTGTGAGTTTTTTTATCTTATCTTATCTTAGCATTTTTGTCAGAATGGATGATAGGATCGTTTTTATGCTGCTGGAGTCTCAGTTCATAACTTTGTGTGAACTGAATCACGTGACCTTTATTCATTAAACTGTGAAGTTTTGAGAAGTTACAAGATTAATTATAAATATTTCTCAAGGTTGTGAAAAGTATTTCTTATTTCTAAGCTCCATTTCGTAGAAGTCTTTCTAAATATAATATTTTTGTTGCAAACAAACGTGGTTTCCAGTGAAAGCAACATTGACAAAAGGTTGCACGTGGTGAATGTGATAGGAATCCTAAAATCTGTGATCTTTCCTTGAGATTAGGGTTGCCACTGGCGATTATTCGTAGCTTAGAAGGTTGGCGTGACAATTTATTATCATTTTGTGTTGAAGAGTAAATTTGATTGAGATCATAACTCATCCGTTCGAAGGGTTTATTTACTTCTATTTTTATCAATACTGCATCGACATACTTACCGATCGATAAACGGATTTCGTTTATCAAGCTATATCGATAACCGCTATCATGGAAGTAGCTTATAAGCTGATAAGCTTATTGAAACAATAAACATTTGTCAAATTATATCTATCGTTCGGTCTTCATTCATTCTTATATTTTTAATAAAATGAAGCACCTTGAATGAATGACCTTGAACTTAAAGTTTAATAAATTTACAAATAAATAAATAAAATATCTTTATGAATACCATAACTTAGTGAAAACATTTTGTTTTGTGGAAGATTCTCATTGCGTCACAGAAAATGTAGACATTGTGTGTGTGTAAATATATTAATTCTAATAATAGATAAGAATGTCGGTATTCATAAGGTAATTAAGAGTAGTTAAAAGATATTCCAGTCTGTTAATGTGATTTCAATACTATAATATACAATAATTCAATACTTAGCAACTAACACTTTTATGGCTTTCGGCAAAAAATCGTATATGAGACCCTGCAATATAAAAGATTTTGTATAATTTTCGAGTGTTTTGTTGGTTTTACACAACAAAAGGAAATGGCCCCGATCCCGTTGTGTACGGAGTAAATAAAACTTAAGATCAGTACCACTCCATCAGTACAATACAAACAAAAAAGGCAGATGACCGGTGACGTCATTTGACAAGACATGCCCATTAAAATAAGTTGAAGGTGTATGGATTGTCTAAGTGTCACTTGACTTGACGTTCCTTATAGTTATTCTACCTAATGAATTGTAATAAAAGAGATGCAAATAACTTAAATTTAATTTATTCCGCGCACAAGGCACACGTCTGGGTAAAGTAATAATGAAATGTACTTACAATCACATGCACGGTATCCCATTTGACCGAACTCACCTTATATCAGAGTCTAAACTCCTAGTCTGTTCATGCGCCAAATCTTTGTTAACATCGAAGAGGTTAATAAATCTTTCAGTTCAAATAGATTATTAGAATCCCTTATACGTCTAGTTAATAAGTTAGTGCGTCGCTTGCGCGATCTATTTTTATTGTCAATTAAGAGAATGTAGCCGAAATTGATCTTACGAGCCCGTAAATTTTGTTGACAAATTTTTATCGGTGCCAATGAAAGACACAAGAAGCATTCGACGAAGTAAACTATATCTATCTATAAAAAATGTCAATAAAAGTTCCATTGATCGAATAATGAAAAGTTTTTCGAGTTTTAGTGTCAGATATATCGAGAGTTTCATGGTAGCACTGCTGAAGTGTGCTGTTATATGTTCACGTACTTGTGTAGGCACATGATAAGCTAGAAGGCATGATTGCTTCGTTAGCGTTTTAGGTGTGTGTTCTCTCTGAGTTTATCCATGTTGGCAATCTATATTTTAAGGCTAATGCTCACTTTTCGTCGCTGCACACTCATCAGTATTGCGAAATGCAAGCTCATTCCATCATTGTGTATTGATTTGTATGTGAGGAAGAATTCGGAATACATGTAGTGATAATGGTTATTTATAATAACTAACGGTTACTGATATGTGGAGGGTGACATCCATTGAGATCATACCAGTCGTAGTCTCAACAAATGGTCTCGTCCCAACTTCTCTTCGCGACCATCTGGAGAGATTGGGGCTGGGTGATGGACCAATGATTGCGAGGCTCCAGCGGACAGTCTTGCTCGATAACGCCAGAATTGTCCACCGATTCCTCTCTCTGTCGCCCTGACCTTCGGCCGAGCCGTCGAGGGATTAGGAAGAGAAAAAATTGATTTTTAAATAAAAATCATTACAATAATTAATTATCATTAGTTTATCAGACTTCAGGTCTGCGAGTAAGTGATGCGAGCTGCCTGTGAGCATTTTTTGACAGGTAAAATTTATACAAGTACTTGTTCTTGTCGTTTCAAACTTTTGAATTGTTTTAGGTCTTTTGAGATTTACAGAAAAATGAGTCCAGTTTCCGTAAAAGTTTCAGCCTACATACTCCGGCTCTCAGATAATTTTTTTAAGATTTCATCACATCTCAATTTACATTTCAATACACTTCGCTTCTTTTACAGGAACAATAGTTTTACTAGTAAAACCATCAGTATTTTATCAGATATCTCGAGTAGTTGCTGAATGCCAACCCTACGAAGGATTATCGAAGTTTCCAATAATATAATGAAAATATATTCTATTCTATTCTAATGTAGACGGTACAATACACTTATTATTATCTAAAGCAGTTCTGCCAGATTCTACAGGACAGATCGGAAGTATTTTACGGTGTTAATAGTTTGAAGGTAATAAGCGACATTTATCGTCTAAAACTAAGACAACCCAATGGAACTCAATTATTACGCCACTTAATAACGGTTACTTCAATAAAATGTTATTTCCCAAACAATGCGAAATTCAGCTCAGGATTTACTGCTCTCGTCATATAACTTAATATTGTTATTTCAAATAACAAAGATACTCAGCTGTAATTGGTTGTGAAAAATTATATTATGTTGATTGAATTTTTCTTTTATCCTAAGATAATCATTTTAATAATTATAATTGTTATAAATGTAGTACGTAGACGTAGGTGAGTGGCTCCATTCGCGTTAAGCAAATCTCAAATACACGATAGTGCGTTGAGGGCCCTCCACCAACCCATGGTCCTGCCTACCTTGCGGCATACGGACCGAATCACAGGAGAGCGCGAGGGTACTTGTATAGGGCTCTTTCCCCTAAGGCGCTGATCTGTGCTCCCTACAATTATCATATTATTATTAGTGCGTGGACAGCCGTGTAGTGTTTCACTTGTTCCCTACGCACGCATAATTAATTAATATTAATAATGTAACATCACAATTAAATAGGCGTCCCACAAGGCGGACTGACAATCTGGACAAGGTCACGGGAATACGCTGGTTGTGAGCAGTGCAGGACTGTTGATTTGATTAATTGGGGGAGGTATGTTTTATATCGTAATGGTTTGATATCGATAGAATATCTATTTAGTTTTAGTAATGTTTTCTCTTATAGATCATTTTTTTTCGTGGAGGAATACGTTTATGGACCTACCGGCCACGGGCGTCTGTGGGGCGCCTTATCAAATTGGATTTCTCATAGATCATAGTTCAGACACTATTAGGGGTAGAAAGGACCAAGATTACCACTTACCCAAATTATAAACGCTTTCACCAGTAACCAGTAAGGAGTCTTCATGCGAAGACAGCTAGTATAGTATGCGACACACTACAAAGTTCCATAATAAAAGATAAGTGACAAAATAGCATAATTTTCTGAAGAACTTTCCTTTTGCTGAAAATTAAGTTGATTCTTTCTAGCCTACCTTAGGCATGATTGATAGCCTACCTGAATCATTTTCAAAAATACTCTTTTAGCAAGCGAAGTCAATCAGTTAACAAATAACGACATCACAATTGACATGCTCAGCGTACCTTAAAAAAGAATTTCACAATTTTCCGTATGAACACACCCGTGAAATCGTTCAATTAAAACTGACAGTACAGTCGCGCAGACCGGTCTAATGAAGCTGAATATTAATTGCGTTGAATATTCATTTACGATGCCCCAGAGCGCGATGGATGGCTAGTTTTAATCTATTGGATTTACAAAACTACACCTGTAAAATACGTTGCCTGTAGAATTAAAATCAATTGGTACTAAATTTTACTTGTAATGCCTCATTTTACCTTGAGGGTTAGAAAAATATAAAAAATATCGAAGGTTATTTTACTAAGTGATATTGATAAGATATTTCACCACCTCTGTAAGACAACCTATGTGGCTATTTTTCTTGTAAAATTCCGGGGTTCCCCGGGATTTACAGGGAACAGAAGAGGAGGAGGTAAGATAGCCAGCTCCTCAATGGTTGAGGAATCTGAGTGTAGTTCTAGGCCAAGGAGCGCAAATAACTGTTTAAGATATTGTTAGTACTTTTGTAGGTATTATTGACCGAGCTACTGTTGTCGCTATTTCGCTCAATATTTCTATAATGTTGTTGGGGAACAACGTGACAGCACTAGATTTTATAATTACGTCTTTTCTTAATGTCTTGACCTTGGTGATTCCGTTTAATAAGTCACACTTGGTGTATATTCATACATTATAGATGGCGCTTATAGTACAAACGCGGAATACAGAATTTTAAGCAAAAAAAAAAAAAAAAGCTTTCTCATTCAAGATATTTTGCAATGTATCAAAGCTTTCATTTTGTTCATCGCAATCGACTGCTTATCACACAAATTTTACAATTTCACACGTTCTATTCTGACCATCTGGATACAACAAGCCTGTGCGTGTTTACGGATTTTGTTGTATAGCGAGTGACTTCAACAGTGACTGATTTCGATATCAGCAAGAAACAATAGATTTACATACCTTGTAGACCTTGGAGGAGTTTAAGGCTAACCCATATAGTATAATGTTTAATAGTTTCACAGTATTACTCTTCCTCCTGTCCTAAAACAAGCTGTGGTAATAGTAATATTAGATGCAGTGTAATAATGTTCTCAGTGTAAACTATTTTATTCAGTTTCTCTTTGTGTAAACGTATTATTGGTTTGCTGTATATTTCGTATATATATATATATATTTCGATTGTGCAAAACTAGCCGCAAGTTTACCGAAAATAAAATAAACGGACTTAAGACTAACGCAAAATAATATTCCTGGATTTTCGAACATAGAATTTATCCAATATTTACCTTTTCTGTTGCGTCCGTATGATAAGCCGATTTGCCGAGAACTTGGTAGGGTAATACTTTGTATAACGGACTTACGTCAAGTTACGACCACGAGAATAATGTATATCGGAATTTTAATAATTAATGTTTCCTTGTATACAGTCTGTCGCAAATACAACCAAAAGCCAGTGTGGGGGCGCTGTGACCCTAAATCCTCATTACCTCTTGTAGGAAAGGCTGCGACTTATAGTGGGGCTTATATAGGTTGTTAATGATGATAATGTCAGATCAAGACTAGCGATATACTGCTTAGCTACTCTTTATGTGGATACTAGCTGTTCGCGCCACCTAGTGACAAACGCGAGCAACACATGCGCGACGGTCGAGTGGGGGCATGGCATTAATCGATTTGAACGCAACTGTGCTATATACGTGTCAATTGTATTTTAATATTTTACGAATTATACGAATTAATTTGACCTAGCCGTTTTCCATTTATTCGACAATTACCTGAGCTGAAACACTAGCAGTCCTTTATTATCTTTAATTAGCATTCTTTGAACGATCTCTCTTTAAACAATGTACTTATTCTAAACAATACAATTGTTACCTGACCTCGTGGCGTCTATTTATGATTTTATTATTTAATAAAGGGAGCACGCTGAGTTTGCTTCATCAGTTAATCTTTTACTTGGGGTGAAATAATTTAGCTCGCTAATGATTTGTTTGTTTGTCAAACAATTTTGTGTTTACAGTATAGTCAACATAACAGTAACTGGATAGCAGTTGCGCCGTAAATGTGTTTAACACTAGATATACCAGCGATTTGAATATATGTCAACAACAAAAATTATATTTGTTACTAATGTATATAAAATAACATTAAGTTTATAAAACGTACTCTCTAATTATAGCTACAAAAGTCATAACATCATTTCTGAAAAAAAAATGTGTAATATAGTAGGAATTTTGAATTGAAATTGCACGACCAGTCTAACTGACTGGTCTGGTAAATCTAGTGTTAAATTAATTCTATTTTATTGTCTAGAGACATAAATCTATTGGATAGAGTGAAAAGGTACTTCTTGGGCCGGCAAGGTTTTTAAGGCAGTGTATTGTATGCTGTACTAACTATATAATTATCTTTATTTCCAAAAAAGTGTAACAAAATTTAAACTATTTAGCCTTCACACTAGGCATGGCCTGTCCTATATTCGCATAATGTCTCCTTATACGTCATTTGTCGTCCTATTTCAAAAAGTTCGTGCGAAACTACCAGTAACAATAGAAAATTTCCAAAAATACTAAAAGTCAAAGTCAAAATATCCTTATTTAAATAGACTCATTTACAAAGTTCATTTAAATCGACAGTAAAATATCAAATACACTTATTTTTTAAATATTTGTCATATTAATACACGCAAAAACTCTAGATAAACGTTGCTAGGTTACTCACAAAAAGATAGCGATGCCCCTTTCGCACAAGCGTGCAAGATTATACATGGGAAACATGAAAATTGCAATTAGCGCCACTGAATCGGCTAACACTTTTTAATATTTTGTAAACATGCAATATATAAATCAAATTAAAATAAAATAATAACATTTTGTATGTAGTATTTCTCATAAGTGCATGTAGTTGGGAATGTAAATGAAATATTGTCTAAATAACTCTTGCGTCAAACCTCAACTTGTTAAGCAATAAATTGAACCACAAGTCTACTAGTCAATTATTGCGTTGTATTTAAAGACTGTAAACGAAGACTTTAATAGCTAATTCCCGGTATTATAGCTGAACAACCCAGTTGTAGTCGATTGGGAAAAGCGATTAATTGCCCTATTCAATACTTAGAGAGAGCGTAGGACACATAGTACGCGTAACTAATTATCGGACTATCCCAATGGGGCACATATACATACCGTTCCAAGGCTATGCGACATGAAGGGTAAGTACCTTAAACGTTGTAGATAGGATATTTTGCTGAAGGGAGATTTAGTTTGATTTATTAAAGTTCCAATACCAATAATAGATTCAAAGATTTCATATTTTGATACTTAATTGCCATTAATTGTGCCACTCAAGCCACGCAGGCTGCTAGGCTGTAAGATCCAAATTGCCTTCTTAGGGCCTCGAAATATCCACCTTTGGAGAGTTTGGAGAGTGCGAGATAAGCAATCTTGTCCCAATAATCAAAAATACTAAGGAAGAAAAATTGGAAGCAAGCTGTGAGACGCTCACTGTTCGACTAATGAAGATACAGCCTAAAGTTTAATATCATCTTTTATCCAGGTGTGCAATACATCAGGGACTGTCCAGCTGAGCCGCGCATTCCGGTGTACATGGTGGTGGGAGGGGCTGCCGGCGGCGCTGGTATCTGCTGGCTGCTGTGGGCGCAGCTCGCGAGCAGGAGCTCCAACAGCTCTGCTAGTGTGCCGGAGAGGATCCTGGCTTACACGCTTACTGTATTCTTACTTGGATGGCACGTATTTTATTTTTTTATTCAACAATAAATCAAAGCTTAAATTAAAGCAGTAAATTTTAGGCAATTTTGGGCCAATTAAGGAATACTCTTGAACAACATATTACTATAAAGTGCTTCAGTGTGCGTACGTGTGTATGTGTGTAAGTTAATCATATTCACACCGGGTAAAGGTGACTCTTTATAAAACAAAGTATAAAAGAATGATATAGTAGGTGATTTATATGTAACGATTTCGCTTCGCTTATACTTACCACGCTTTACTTACCTTAATTTTGCCACGATTTTACTCACTTTGTTTGTATACGTCATAATTTGTAATCGATATTTGGACCACTTTTGAAAGTCCAATCTCACTGAAATTTTGCATACATTTTTTTATATATATTTAATTACTTTTTTTTTTACGAAGAGGAATCCATTTACGGACCTATCCGCCACTGGCTAAGCGACGGGCGTGTGTGGGGCTCACTCAGTACCTCAATAGAGGGGCACTGAGAATACCCACTAAAACTCCCCGGTAACTCAATTGCCCTTCACGGGGGTAACCTGGGTTCTGCACGCGCAATTCACCAGGTCACCTCCAGTATATTTAATTACCTAGCAAAATAAATAAATAATTGTACCACCTACTTTAATCCTTAAAATTCTTTGTAATATAAATAGAGCTTTATAAATCTAAATATTCTTTTGATACTGAATCTATAAAATGTTTTATCATAATATCATTGAAGGTCTTTTAATCTAGTGTTAAATTAATCTAGTTTAAACTAGTGTTGGCCCACGGGTGAAAATTTCTTAAACTACAAAAATTAATTTAATTTACTGTTCGAGTGGTCAGTACCCTTGTATATAATATTTAGTCAGAGTTCCCGGGGTCTACTCTTGGTAGGGCAGATGTTTTTTTCACGAGTTATCGATGTTTGTATGTTCATTTAGTATATTTCTATAATATTTTTATACATATTACTAATTATATTTCTCCTTTATCTAGAAGACATAACATAAGCTGCTTAAATAATCAGTATTTAAGTAATATCAAAAGTTTTGTAATCAAAGAAGTATTGAATACTTAGTTACCTAATAATAATTATATTACTTAAGTAGATATATCTGTTTCTTTAACTTTCTAGATAAAACGATCAAATAAACAAGCATATAGAATTTTAAATTGAGTAATCCACGTCCTAATGAAATTAATAATTAAACTCAAGTAAATTATTTTAAGCAAGGCTGCAAAATCATAAACAAGTAAAATAATATTTAAATTAAGTATATATAAATTAATATAGCTTAATTTCGGTTTTCAATAATGAGTCGGGGTTTATGCGAAATTTATGGGAAAAATAAAGGCTATAAATAGCTTCGTTAACTGGTTCTGGTCACGCCATTTTGGTTGTTTCAAACGCAAATTTACTTTCAAAGCTTTATACTCATTATAACTTATTCAATAACATTATTTAAGCTTACACAGAGAAAATTAAACAAAGCCTATGTTAATGTTCATTTTATTTCTTTGACGTATTTTCTCTAACGCTGAGAGTAGAATATATACTTCCGGCAAATACGGAATATCTCACAGATCACGCTTGAGTATATTGTATACATGTGCGTCGTCGGCATTGGCGTGCTTTCTATTATTTGGTGAAATAGGTTCTGAGGCGACACTGGCTCTGGATGAGTTTCTCTAGCCCTATGTCCATAACAACTAGTAGCGAATAACACACTGGTCTGAATTGGCCTTCTGGGTTCCATTAATCAATCAAGCAATGATGGATTAACGGAATCGGGTTTGTGACGGTTTGACATAAAAGTAAGACATGTAAAATATGTCAATAACGTCTGTCATTAACGGGGTATCTTTAATATGCGAATTAAAAGTCACTGGGTACTTACTCTGCATAGCTTTGAAAATTTTTGGAGCTATACAATGTTGAAAACAAAGGAAATGGAATCAAACAAAGATAAATACAATCTTGATATTGAATCTCAGTAGATACGACAATTTACTTTCGTGCTACTTCACAATACATGTTACTCTTTTATTCATGTTAATATCTCTCATGGCGATGATAATTATGAAGAGCTGGGTCATACGATCCCCTAAAAGGGCCTCCAAACCACCCTAACAACCTCCCCTGTCCACCGGCACAGAAATTTTAATTAGAAGTCATATAAGGACTAACCAAATCTCTTTTGCTAGTCAAGTAAAAGCTTAAATAGTTATGCTTCTCAGAACTTATTTTAATAATGCCAAACTCTTTTTACATCTTTCCAACTGTCAGGCCAAAGCGACGAGTCTTTCTTTTTTAATATTTCGTTCTGAATCACGTTCGCGACAATGCCGCCAACAATCAATTTATGTTGATTAAAAAACCCAGTATCAGTTAGCATGTGACCCAGACATAGGCTGGATCTGTTACGACATGTATAAATTACTATGTTGTCGAAAACTTTGTTTAATGAGTAAAAGATCAACTTTACGTAATGTTATTTAGTATTTAGGTATAAGACGTGAGTTTACGAAACTTTTTCTAATAGAGTACAAGGAAACTTAACTCCTAAGTTTGGTGACGTATTAGACCCTTAAGGATCAAAGTAGGTCACACAGTCGTGACTTTTAAAGCAATAATGTAAGAACGTGTAACAATTCCGAGCTCAGAAGGGTTGTAACGTGATACTGTTGTATTATATGAGGTCGTATAGACTTGGAAGAAAACAGTGAAAATTCCCTGTGAGTTTTTTGTATTGAGAATTACTTATTTTTACTGTTTCTTGGAAGAATACTTTTGATATTTGATCATTTACATATATATGTATACAATACTATTAGTACTTATAATGGCAATTAATTTAAGGTCTGTCAATGCACAATTTAAGAGTTCTAATCTAATAAATATGCTAGTTTTTGAAAATAAAGTTATAGTTTAAATTGACATTTTTGCAATAAACAAAATGGCTCGTATAGAAAACTATAGCCTCATATCGAAGATGTTGGTATTCGAAAGTGTGAGAATTATCGATTACAAAATATTTGATGATATTTTTATCGAGTAAAAAAAACTATTATTCATTGCTAAACCTGTTTTATCTTTCCTTGAAAAAAACCTTTTCTCTCGATCCAGACTAAATTGTAACCTCACAAGGTATTGGGATTTGGGATTTTGTATAAATCTCGACGATAAGTATAATTTTTCCCGCAAAAATATTCATAACAAAACTAGAATTAGTGTAAAAATGTCTTTTCTAAGACAGACTAATATAAATAAAATAATGTACAAAATAAAATCCGTGTTCAATTGAATTTTTATGTGGAAATGATAATTGGCAACAATTGACATCCAAGTTTTGAATAATTTTGAATTAGCATTATAGAAAATATTGAACATATTGTAATATGACAAAAAAATGCAAACAACATTATTTGTTTGAAAAATCTTCGATTGAGTAAGCTTAAGAAGTTCAGAGTTAAGATTGTAATTTCCACTATCTGCAAGAAGCTAGTTCTATATTTAAATTAACATTTGTTTTAGTTGTTGTTTTCGTTACTTTGAGTAAAGAAATAAAGAAAATAATTTAAAATATATTAGAATTGTTGCGTGGAACTTCAAATTAATTCGCGGCGGCCGCCATATCAACCTCTGCGCGCATCGAACTCCTTTTCAATTTAATTTTCTTACAGCCGAGGAGCACAGTAAAATTGGCAATTTTTATCCATACAGTTAATAGATTGAATGGGAGACAAATATATTACAAGGATATAATTATGTATAACGAGTGAAATATTTGTATGTTCATTCTTATTACTTTAGAAAAAATATTTTTACTTTTATCATTTTTATGTCGATGATATCATTGAAAACTAACCTCATTTTGTCCTGGCTCGTGCTGTGGAATCATCTGTATGGAATAAGATAGATATCTATCTCTGTTGAATAACTTAAATCAAATGTTACAGCATCATCAACATGAAACGAGAATATAAAATAATTTTGATTATTATTGACTGCTAATTTAACAAATTCCAATCCAAATTAGATACAGGAATCTTTGTAACTTATATCTATTTGGAAGCAAATGAAAACCAAAATATTTTGTTTTTTAATTAACTTTGTGACGTGTTTAACTCCTTCCACCTATTTCATTAATACTGGCAATATTTTAAATATATCAATCAATTACATATAAGATCTTGACATATTTTTCATTGTTTCATTTTCACTTCTCAAACTATTTATTATACTGTTGGCCGTCGACGGAGACGTTTCTCCGTTTCATTAATTATCCAACGCCACTGTATCTTACTAATTAAATATATTATTACGTATAATAAATTAATGTTCAAAATAGATTATATTAAAAATACCTTTTGTATTCAATTTTATGAGTATTTATTATTATTTTGTGTTAAAAAAAACTTTTGTGTTGTTTTGTGTTTTTCTGTTTTTTTGTTTTTTTTATTAGTTTGCGTTTTTGTGTTATTTTGTGTTTTTAAATATAGTGACGTCAAACGATGCCTTTTTGCCTCACACGGAAACGTAACAACTAGTTACTGTCTTCAAAAATTGAGTGTTTTTGCTTCCTCCTCTTAAGAACCTTGTGATAAACTTTTCTTGTCAGGTTCGCGTTCGGAAACTACTGGACCCTGGGTATACTGTGGCCAGACTACGCACCAACGCTGTTTGAACCAAACCAGTGGTGCCACAGGACATTGTATGTGTTTGCTCTGACACAATTAGGGGTTGTGTGGGGAGTTATACTACTGTTGATACTGCTGCTGCTTGCACTTGTGGTTTGCCAGGTAAATAAACGTAACATACATTAACGTGAAATGGGTAGCCCAAACAACCTGTATATTTTATAGTGCCTCAACTTTTGTCTACTATCAACTAAATTATCAGATATACCTTTGATATATTCATTTAGATTTCATTTTTCAGATTCTTAGAGAAATCTAAATGATATAAAAATTACATAAAATTTTATTTTTCACTTCTTTTTCATTAAAAGTATATTCTCGATCTAAAAAATTAAAAAGGAAAAGAAAAGATTTCTTGAACATGTATTTCTTGAAGACCCTTTTCATTGTAATCGTGATTTAAAAAAGAATCAAGTTAATTCCTCCACGTTTCATGATTTAAGAAATTCCTTTAAGAAAAATTATGCGCATGGGATAAATAAATACATATAATGCGATCGTTCTCGTACCTTTTAAATTCTCGCTTTTAATCTAAATGGAATCTGTATGGCGCGATTACGCCACGAATGGTAGCAACTTATTTGGTTGGCTATCTTGGTTTCAGCTCGAGTGTACTTTTAAATTCACGGTATATATTACAATTTTGTTTATCTGCGGTACAATTAAAATTTTCTTTAAAAACTTAGGACTATGAATGATTAAATAACGTTAAATATCATTTGGAACCAACAATTACTTTATCGCTTTTCAATTGTATTTCGCCTCTTTTGTTTTTGAGACGAAGAAGCCGTTATTAATATATTACATGCTTATTACAGGTTATAAATAATAATGTTCGATTACATTTCCCAAAAACTAGAATCGGTTGATTTAATTTTCTAATGCCGTTTCGCTGAAACTTAATTGGCGGATGTCTTATATTCAAATCTTATCTCTATTGCGTTCTATTATTATAACTTCCGTGTAGTTTGTTTGTCCAAGGTTAACTTTAATTATATATTTTTGCGTAGGTGTTCGGCTGCGGGTGGCTGGGACCGCCTAGGTATAAGTAGCAGCGGCGGAGCGTGGTGCTCGAGTTGTGGCACAGAAACATTAACAACACAATGGATGTCGCTGGGGCTTTGCTTCCATTCACTCATGTCGTACGCCCCGAACTCACTATTCACGTTCAAGAAGTTCTCACGCAAGCAGATAGGGATACAGATAAGAAAATCCCTGAAATAAACGAGCCCAGTGACGCGAGTGACGATAGAAAAGACTCTAGGTGTGGAGATGCAAAAGTGAAATGTGTTAAGCGTTCAGCCTGATGGTTATTGATAGTGCTACCACAACGGGAAGAGAAACATGTGCATTTTGAATCTACGGACAAGGTTTACTATTTCTGACTATAGTGTTTCTATAATTGTTATAGTGCTCTGTGTAACTTTATGAGGTATTGTTGTTTTAAACATTTCTTTATAATCTAGACATTAGTGACTTGAAATAGAATTTGCAGAAATGCAAACGCAGCCTTTCTATATCAAGACTATACCGTGACTATTTGAATTAGATTCAACCTCCCAATGTTTTACTAATAAATTAACGGAGATAATGAGAATCATCGTCGTGACAACATGTAGCCTATTGTAAAATTAGCGCAAAACTGTGAGTACATATCTAATGCAGATACGTGACCTTTCCCTACGGTAGATTCGCTGATCTATATATCCCCGACCATATCAAAAGTTCGTTGTGGTTGGCATTGTGTTACTAGGTATTCTTTTTGTAGAAATTTTGTATAAAATACGAATTTTTAAAAATCTTTTTTAGCCTGAGTTTTTAGAATTTCATAATAAAACCACGGTTTTAGAATTATATGTGATAGTAGATCTACGTATCTTATATCAAAAATTTAACTGTAGAAAGAATAATAGTTATGTGAACTGTAGTAGTTGCAGTGCCCTTTACCATCAATAATTACAATACAATTATTAATAAACGTACAACGAATATTATTTAGCTTCAAATGTACATAGATAAATTAATTAACTCGATTTTCCACTTTATTCAGATTACCTGTAAAATAATTAAATGATTTAGAAGTGAAATATATTTGATAAAATAATATTTAACCAAGCGATGAGAATCTCACTATAATTAGGTCTTATAAAATTGTAAATGGTTTCTATCAAAAGTATGATGCTTATAGATTTTTTTTTGTTAGATGATGTAAAAATATGAAACAGCGTTGTTATAAATGTCACTCTGGGGAAGAATCAGTAAATATTACTTTTTATTTATGTATTTATATGAAAGGCGTACTAAAGGATTTTATATGTAACAGTAACGTGGTTGAGATTTTTAGAACTGAACTCACAAAACTCATCTTAAAGATGTTGAACTTTTAGAGTTATTGGAAAGAATGATTACTTGACAAGGTTAGATGGATCTGACTTACTGAAAAGAAAATAACTTATCACAAATATCAACTGCATAAAAGTAATCTCTTGCTTTCATTCTATCATAGTAAAGAGAAAACTTATGAAAAATTAACATGTTAAAAGTAATCTCCTGCATTGTATCATAGTTAGTAAATAAAATATAAACTTATAATACACCAATCATGAATAATGAAATAATGGTCGGCTTTCTTTGTCATATTTCTCTTTTTATTATTGAACCTGATCAGGTTCTCCTCGAATTACATCATTAACATATGATTTTATTTAATAATGGTCTCTAACATATCTCACAGATTTTTATGTGGGAAACCCAGATAAATTTACAAGAAAAAAAAGACCTTCCTGAATTCATAAAAACTTAAAGGAGCAGAAATTAAACAAACATTTTCAAGGTCTTCTTGTGTTTTCGTAAATATTTTTGTTACTGCCATCAAGAAAGGGACCTTTGAGAAGTTATATTAAGATAGCCCCTAGTATTAGTGTTTAACATCACTGTCTAATGAAACCCAAAAATAAAATGGCATGGAACAGGCTTTAAAAGGAATTTTGTGAAATAATGATATTATATTTATAGATAAAATTACTATAAGGCACGTATTTTGATGTCCATTTAATCGGGCACTAAAGGCCAAAAACCCTATAATAATTAAAATTAATATTGGAAATTATCATGACATATATCGTAGGTATAACTTATGTTCAAATTTTTTATGCGATTGTAAACTGATATCCTTAATAACAAATCAGTATTGGAAACTAAATTTATGATCAATGACTTATAATTCGTCCTCGCTTTAAAATTCTCGTCCTAAATTTCTGACCAATTTTGTATGGAGAAATGCGTTTCACAAAAAAGAAATTTTGGCTTCCATTGGACCCGAACTAAATGCATCCAAGTTTTTTGAAACTTTTCATATGATCATCTGCAATTGGTGCTGAAGTATTTTTGTTCATTTTGTACTTGTATATTGAAAAGACGGCAATGCAGAATAGAATTGAATCCATTACTGTTAAGTCCAAAAATATTATAATATCTTTAACAATGAAGCTACGAAAAAATAATCCTAGATTATTGTATAATTATAATATTATGAAGAATCATGCAAAACACTTCTTGCATATTTTATTAATGTATATTGTATTTTTTTTAGAATCTATCATAGTAAAGAGTAAGTAGGTATTAGCACAATTTAATCTAGATTAAATTTATTAGATGACTTATAGAAATAAAACTTCTTTTAGAAATATTTAGCACCCTAGGCATACAGCAAAAAATCTGGATATGGGAACATAGACAACGTGTAGGTAGTTATTATTTTTATAAATATATAAATATTCTCATAACAATATTATAATATAAATATATACATTTGTAATCCTTGCATATCTATAAAAATATTGAATGTATAACCTAATAACTTTATGTGAGCTAAAACAACTTAGTTGTTTTCATAGCTATTAAGAAAACCTTACACCAATTTCCAAGTTATCAAATATTGCTTTATCTATTACATCAAATAGCAATAAGAATCACTGACTCATTTCCCTCATATCGGCTAATATTATTATGTATATACTTAGTTATTTTTAAATTACAATTGATACATAAAAAATGATAGAGTTCCTATAATATCTATGAGTTACGTTATAGTATTTTAACGCAACTTTAACTTTTAGCGGAAATCATTTCCAATGTTATCTTCGAGCTATATTTATGGTATTTTTATAAAACTAAGGATTATATTAAGCTGTTTCGACTCGGTTTAAACTGTTATGAGTATAAATTCATTTCTGCAGTTTCTCGACCTTTCGAAGCGTCTATTGGTGGATATGTCAAAGTCAAAAAGTCAAAGTCAAAAATAACTTTATTTAAATAGACTTATTTACTAAGTTCTTTTAAATCGTCACAACAGGGAATATGTATGAGAAAACAAATAAATATAATTATAAAGGCAATAGTCATAATTTTACTGGGTATCAACCGGGCATTTACTAATTGTCCCAGTTATAGTATTTAAATATGTACTCAATAAATTGATAGTTTTAATTTTAAAATAATACTAGTATGCATATTTCCAATCAACCCTACTACCGCTTCTTAAATCTGTAAACAACAGTATCTATAATCTATAATGGTCCTAATTCTGTGAGATATCATTAAATAATTTAAACTATTATAGATTTATTGTGAATACAGAAATGTGTAGAAATAATACACTTTTAAATTATTTCGGCAATTTTCATTTCATCAGCTAAATGTGATCTTATGAATATTTATTTTTCATGATATCATCAGTAAAAGCTCATATACGTCCCCATCTAGAGGCTCGAGCCTACCATAAAATAGAGCGTTTAGACCTTAGTCACCCACACTGTCAAAGTGCGGGTTGGTTGACTTCACTCTCAACCTAAGAATTTCTTCACAAGTGTGTGCAGATTTCCTCGCAATGTTTTCCTTTACCGTAAAAATGATGAATTAACGTATGAATTTTGAAAACACATTCGTACATGGGTTGGTTCGTACATTCACCACTGCCTGCCGCATGAAAGACAATACTAACTTAACGCGCGCATTTCCATATATGATTGTCTGAAATATAATTATCTTGCAAGAGAAATATGTATTGCTTATAGGTAATCATCAAAACGTGTAAATTACGAAAATAAATCACTTAAAAACATTACTTATATTGTAATTTAATAACTTTTATAATGATAAGAATCATAAAAGACATATATGATTATCGCCTAAGAGTATGCGTATATATACGAGGCTTATAATAAGTAAATATGACCATAAATATAAAATTAGAAGCTCCGAAAAAATCGCATAGTATGTCCACTAGATTTTTTTTGTAATACGAACTTATTAAATATGTATGTTAATAAATAATAAAACAAAAGAAAAATTATTAAAATGAAGACTTTGTAAACATTATTAAATGTATTATTAATAAAATTATTCATAACCTTATAAATTAAATAATAATGCGGACATGTTTAGTGTATCCAAACATTAATTATTTACTGAAATATATTGCGTGTCTTCGTTGTGACGAAAATAATAATAAATGTTTTTTTTATTAACGATTCTTTTGTTTTTTTACCTAAACTCCTTTTAGTTTCACGAAATATCAATAGATAATTATATTATGTAAATAATACGAATATTAGAAATATTTTCTAGTTTCTTACTCTTAAAGAAAGTTAATATTTAAATCATCATTCTTAATTATTCCCATTTATTTCCTTTATTTACTTCTCGAGCTATTGACTCGATCCAAAATAGCTTTTGCAAAAGAGATTATCGATGAACATAACGAAAAAAGGCTTATTTGATTCGATTAGAATTGAATTAGTAAGAGCTATTTCTGATAATGACTTGCAAATAAACTTTTAGGTAAGCACCGGTTAACTATCTCTGTAAGTATGCGTGAGTAACACGAAACAAACTTACACACTAATGACTTATTAAACTGAACTACCCAAGTGACGTCATCTTCCCCAGATGACGTCACTCATTCATTCATTCTCTTCATTCCCGTAGTCAGTTCATTTCCTCCCCGCAGAGAACAAACTTATTCTGTATTTTTAATGCACGTTTTTGACATTAGTGGCCATGATGAAGTATAAAAGCTTAAAGACCTGTCTTAAATAGCCTGCTGTTTAATGGTTAACCCTCAGATCTGAAGGTCCGGTATTCAGTACGCAGAGAGGGCAGTAATTAACTGCTTGGTTTTGGTTGGTGGTAGGGCTTTGTGCAAGCCAGCCTGGCGGGCTACCATCACCTTACCTAAGTCAATCGCTATTACAATTACGTTGATTTAGTTTTTATGTAGCGATTATTGTAGCTAAGATTCACTTTAGTCCAAATCATCAGATAAGGTTAGGTGAAGGTCAAAAGTTACCCCGTTAAGGATTAAAATGGTTTTTTTTACAGTCAAAGTAATATCTAGTCCAAGTTTTCCTCATATAGCGATTAAAATGGGTTATTGTTCTGGAATGACGAAGCGTTAGTAGGGCAAATAGGCAATTTGGCAAGAAAGTAACTACATATTTTCAAAAAGAACTTATTTGAGATGGTATGGGGTGCTACGAAAGTCACCCATACCATCTTAAATAAGCTCAATGACTGAGCGTGTGCGATGATATACATGTGTCCACTGTCATAAACAAAATCCTGACCGGAGAACCAACAGGTGATAATGGGTAGGTACCCCGCTTTGAGAGAGGTGTCCTACGCAAGCCTGGAGCTGCTTATAAACACCGGGGTGTATAGATTTCTGTTATAAAATACTGTTTATTTCAGTAGTAGTTTTTTATGGTATCTATTTATCTTGAACTTGCGTGTTTTTAAATTTGAAGCATTGAATCTTAATTATAGAGCTGTAGTTGAGACTAAAACGTATTATTTAATTACCTCTATTTTAATCTGTGAAGCTCTTAAACAGAAATGGCGGATTTAGGTTTATACGTAAGTTCTAGCTGCCACTTTTAAATTAACAATAGAATTTTGACAGTTTGTGACTTGTTACATATTATTAATAAAATATATACCTACTTACTAATACATAAGTTATGTTTTCCTTTGTGCCACTTAACCCCAGGGACTTGTTGCGACTAGCACTGGGTTGTCTTAAGTTTGTTGTGACTTTCTTGTTTGAGTTGGCATTGGGTTTATTAGATTTATATATAACTGTGTACAGAGGCTTCAACGTAATAGAATGAATCAATGTTGATGGTTCAAATTAACCTAAACTTCGTAATAGCTAAGGTATTGCGACGTATCTTACTAATAACATTAGTTAATTATACAAATTCACAGGCAAACGTGGAAAAAAGAGTTTTAAATACAATTAAAATACTACATCAAAATAAGAAAACAGATACACTTACTAAGTTAACTTAAAGGTTATTTTGGAGTAGAAAACGATTCCACTTGAGGCTTTTATCTTTCAGCGGCAGCCAATCAGTGATGGTATGTATACTTGGCGAAATACCAAGCCCCGCTATTGGCTACGCCTCAGAACAGCGGGAATATTTGAATTAAGAATGAGTTTAACGAATAGTGAAAATTGCTAAATCATTTGTTTCCAGAACAAAGTGAAGACATCAATTTTATTATTTGTTACTGAAGTAAACTTTCATTATATATATATATTTTTTTTAATATAATCTCAGATTACGTCAAATATTAATAAGATCATAAGTTTTGACAACTTGTTTATTACGCAGTTAAAGGTTAAAATACAAAAAAATGTTATTTTGAAGACTTCCATCTCAATATTAGAAAATGCTTATTTGATAAAGATTAAACTTATAAAAAAAATTTTAATCAATTCCCTCAGATCAGCAAATGACTCGTCTCTTAAGTTTTGATATGTAAAGATTCTGGTGCAGCATGTGACACACTGATCTAGCTATTTTCACTTGATCGTCAAAAAATGTCCCTTATCATGCCTCTATTGAAGGAACTCATGTTGTATGACACAGGGCATACATGTACCAGTAAAGAATTCCACGCTGTGCCTGTGCGACAAAGAAAAGAGTCACGAAATCTATTCTATTTTTCTCTTTCATCACCATACAAATACAGGATCCTGAAATTAAAAGTACAAGAAATGAGACGTGACAGCCTGATGATAAGCAGGAAGAGAACACATGCGAAGGTAACTAGTGCAGCATGCAATATACTGCAATAGCCACTTCAACCTTTGTGGCTCAAAAAGTGCTTTTTGACGTCTCTTTTGAAGGAACCTATGTTGTGTGAAGGAGGTATTCTATGCTCTGGCTGTGCAACAAAGAAAGGAGTCACGGTATCTCTTCGTTCGTGAAGTAGAGGTGAAATCAAGTAACGAGTCATCATTATACTGTGGTTCGTTGATTGTTGTTTTATCAGATAACTTGGTTATGTAGTATGTGACAAAATTATCTGATCTGTTATTCTGTTAACGACGAGACGTTTTCATTTTTCAATGTTTCATCTGTCCATCTGTCTGATAGATAAAATTGTTAATTCCTGTTTGTTAATTCAGTTTAATTCAATTTTTTTCAAGTTCACGTTTGATTCATCGTGAATTAAAAAATAATAATTTAAATATTCCTGTATTATGTAGTAATGTTTGCCAAGTAATGCGTTAAATAAATAAGATTTAAAAATTGGGGAAAACCGCTTGATGATTTGCTTTGAGATAAATAGGGTTGAAAAAGCTACAAGATTGTATTCGACTTGCGATGTATCCACATTGTTACTGAAATACAATCTTGTAGTCTAAATATACTTCATGGTAGTATCTCTGCTTTAGAAAAAGCCTGTGTCTACCAACACATAAACCTAGTTAATATAGAGTTTATTGCGGTCCTAAAACTGGCATTCTCTATTGGTAATAAAGAGTCGATATGGGTTCCGCTTCGGTCCCGGCCAGTGCATAAATCTGATACACCATTTCAAGATATCACCAACGGTATTAATACACCTCTATGTGAGATGACAAACGCTGTTGTACAAAAAGATAAATGTTTGCTTTTTAACTTAATCCTTTTTGCTGTCAAAAACTTGAAATTATAATGATGACTGCTACTAATAACTGAAATATTCACATATCACTTCGTTTATTTAGTACTGCCTATTAACAACCAAAAAGTCGCCTCGAAGCTCGTCACAAAATCATATATTAGAAAGAGTATGTCTAAAGACACAGAATGCCGCAAGTCACTGAATGATATCTGCCATTTTTTTTTATTTAGGCTACCACTGTTAGCTCCAACTTATATTGCAAAAAGCTAAATTACCATGAAATACCTTTTTTTGGGAGTTACCGATAATGCAATTTAAAAAAAGCATGTTGATAAAAAATGGATATGTTTATATTTACCATGATAATTATATATACATATTATATAGCCAGCACTAAGTACTCCAGCAGGAACCACTGCCGACAAACTGCTATGCAGGTGGATATACACTTTTATCTAATATAAATGTTTTTTGGTAATTAATAATAATAATACGAATATGTATTTTCTTTCAAGTTCCGTTTTGTCTTGGAGCATACCTTTAGCATTTTTAAAAAGGCGTCAACTATAAGATTGCTTCGGCTTAGAAATATTTATGCGAAGGGTTATGTTTTCTTAAATATTACAATGACATATGGTTATACCCGTACAAACAATTAGTGATTGTTAACATGGAGTTATGGCCATCATCTAACAAGAGTTTTAAATGATATAATTTTCTTGGTTTATGAATGTAGTATTGAGTTATTGATGTTGAGAAGTGTTGATTACCAACCTACACAAAATGAGTAATACAAGTTGTACCTGTTAATTTTTCTCTGCCTTTTCTTTCAAGGAAAAATCTTACAAAAAAAGGTTGGTTAGCTTAAGTTTAAGTAAATATGATTATAAAAACTAACATCATCACCGTATCAGATTACTTATCATTTAAATGATTTTAGTTGATATAAAAATTAAGAATAAAGAGACCTACTTCGGGCATATCTTTAAGACGTTCAAAAATTACATTCAATGTAATGTTACTGATTTTGATACCTGATAATATCTTGTGTATATTTTCAATGAACAAAGAGACAATTTTCCGAAAAATCAAACTAAGTGCCGCTTCAGAGAATCGCGAAATGGGAGTGTTTAGAATATAGATCTGCGATCGTAAAGAGATTCCAGTAAAGATATTTTGCAACTCAGATACCTCAATAACATTCAATGACATTTATTTATTGATCTGCACTTTAGGCTAGTAAGAACTAGATCTAGAGATTCAGGGTTCAATTCTCCGTGGAGGCAGAAAGTCTTTACTGTATTTCTATTATCGATTATTATGCTACGCTAATAAGTAGTTATTAAGAATATTTATAAGTTCGCTTAAATTGTCATACCAGGGAATGTGTGTGAGAAAAGTAAATAAATATAACTGTATCATACTTAAAATTAGTGATATATTATGTGGTCAATAACCATATAACATAAAATTTGCTAATTATCCCTGTTTTAAAATTTAATTTAGTGATTAAATAACTAATCGAAAAGTTAAATTATCACTAATATGTATATTCCCAATTAACCCTACCACCGCTACGACGAATTAGTAGCTGCAGAGAAGAAGTGGCGCCAAAACTCCCAGCCTTTAGTATTTGTAAACACATTGACAAATTACCTCTGTCATTATGTGTTAGTATTATAAATATAGTTTTGTGTTTTACAGTTCGAAATTTGATACATAGGTAAACGTTCAGGAATTCTTAGGTGCACCCGAAGTTTCAGCTTTACAAACAATCTTTAAATTCGACATGGATTCATTGTAACATATTCAAATATGGATTCAATAAGCTTTAAAGAATTCATTGATACACCATAATTTATTAATTTACCCAGTAAACTTTGATGGTAACAGTTAAACGGCTTAGAGAAGTCGCAAAGAATACCTCATGCATCCCCTCGAAGCTCCCAAGCATCGAATATACTCTTTATGAACGCAATCCCTGTAGCTGTGGTGTTATTACCTTAAGTATTAGGTAGCCAGTTCCTCTGTGTTGTAATATGGGTATAGTTCACATCTATCTTCGGTCTTGTCACCACTTTCAATCAGGTGAGACGAAGGAGAAGAGCTACCCCGTCAAAAAGAAATAACAATATAAAGGAAAAACTAAAAAAAAACGACATGTCTATTTATTTACATTCTTAGTTCTATGTTAAAAACAGAGTTGTATTCTAAAGAGAGGGTGGCCGACAATGCTGTAATAAGTACAATGTTTTTTAATAGATACTAAAATACACTGTTGCGTATCAGATAACGAGTTTGAAAGACTTTGAGGAGAATATAACCTCTTTATTTGATTGGCATTGTAATTTTGATTATTAACCTGCCTTTGGATAGGGCTACAAGCTTACCTCTGTTGTTCGTAATAAAAACAAGTCACAATGTTCTAAGTTCATATGAATTCAGATCCCCTAAGAGACTTTTGTGTACAAAGAAGTGACTAATAACCTCTTTAGAAGGACAAAGGACGAATTATATTAATATTTCTTGAACTATTGTGCTATGTACGTTGATTTAAACTTTTAATCGTTACAAATTGAGTAATAATTTTGATAATTATTTATAAATTCCAGATGGAAAATAATAAATACAGAAACGTAAACTTTACAAAACTGAGTCGCCTGAAACGCTAAAAAAGTCTATTTGCATGTAAGTTCGTCCCACGCAAGGAACAAGGAAGTGAGTAGCGAAAGTATGGGAGCATAGACAAAAGATTATGATATCTTTGTCATAGTAGACGTGCGTAGTCCAAAGTTCTCTACCGATGTAATGATGAATACGGAGCGATTTTAGTTCACCAATTGTATTACTTGCCTCTGATAGATTGGCAAATTTTTTTACATTATTGTGTAGGTCTAGTTAATTCTTTTTATTGAAGTCCTGCCTCTTTTTTCAACCGTTTAATTCATAAAGTAATTTACCATAAAACTGTTAGTTTTAATTAAAAAAAACTGATAGAAGAATATAACGACGACATTAATGAAATTGGATACATTTTTTTTAAATATCTATAATATTATACATACCTTATTTCAGAGATCACACAAAAGAAATATAAATTTCAAATTCAAATAATTTTAAACTTGTAACAAAATGAAAACCTATTTTTTATCTCTTTTATTTACAGGATATTTCCAATGTAATTTGTTGTTTATGAGTATAATTCTAATTTTTAAGTAAGTAACCATCGAAGTTTAATGTGTTATTCTCAAACTTTCTGATCTTTAATACCTTTGCAGAAATATTAAAGATGACATGTATTTTGTCTACAAGGAAGAACGTAGCTTTTCCACATTTATTTCGATAAAATGAGACAATATCAATGTAACAAGTTGAGAAAATTTTTGTTTTTCTATATAATCTCAATATTTAATATTAAAAAGTTACTATAGTAAGTTAAATTTAAACAAGTCACTACAGTATTCCTAGTTATTTATTGGAACAAAAATAAGCATACATACATAAAAAAGTAAACGATAATGGCTACATTAGTTTGAAATAAAACTGTGTCGCAGACACTAACGCCCACCTCCAGTAAAAAGAAAACAGAGTCCCAGCATCAAAGTTTGCACAATTAATAAACATCTTATGAGAAAACATAAAATAAAAATAGTAAGTGTAAGAGTGAGCCTGTGGAGTATGGATCACTAAGTGTATACACGTGTATGTGTGTGTGTGTGTGTGTGTGTGTTATGTAGTATCACTATGATTTACTGTATATAAACGAATTACAGAGACTTCTGTGTTACTTGATATTGATATAAAAGTTAAGATATTAAGTTTGTAATATGTTTAGTTTCGTGGTAGATGCACAAAACTAAACATATTATAACAGTGGGTATAAATTATAATCAACTTAAATACTCATTACTAAATATATATTCAACTAAATGTCTTTGTAATTTAGTATTTAGCTAAATTACAAAGATCTTTATGCCCATGTACACATAGATTTTACAGATACTTTCAAGAAAGTAATGTCTCATGCTTGTAACATTATTTATGGAGCTTTTGGGTGATATGTAATAATATTAAGACTCTTCTAAAAATGAGTTTTAAAAAATCTAAAATATTGTATTTCACGTATCACGCGAGAAAATTAATTTAAATTGAATAACACACAAATATGAACAATGCTTTTGTGTATATCTCTCTCTATGTGTGTTTGTGTATGCGTGTGTATGTGACATTAAAAATGTGATAAATATGTATAATATATGTAAGCGCCTTCCTTGCGCTGCATGTAGCATAAACCAAATCGTAGCAGTCAAATATAAACAAGTTTTGTATGGAAACGTCAAACCTCTCACTTCATCTTGTTCGGACACAGAGTGGTCACAATAAATATATTTAAAATGATTAACGAGTTTCCTTTTGGAAATTCCACATGTCCATACAAGACATCTTGTATCTTGATGTAGGGCCAGGATTATTTACTCCCGGAGCACGTCGACCCAATGGGATCTTTTGTGCCATACAAGACATACTCGTACATATATTCTAAATTGTAATACTCAAGTCAAACTCTTTGCATTATTAATTATTAATTTGTAGTAAAGATTATGTTTTCTTATTACTTTTATTTGTAGTAATTAGTTTTATAGTTTGTATTTTTTTTTGCCTTTGTTTTCTCAAAAAATATATTTTCTAAATGATCTCGCTACATAGTTTTACCTTAAATAACTAGGATTACTTTAGACATTTTATTTGCGTTCTCTTTTTCTACTCCCACGTCTGTCATTGGAGCCCACTATGAATGAAGAACAATTTTAAATACCGTCCTTAAAAAAATATTATTAGACTTTCTGATTCAATGAAAAATTGTTCTTATATTGTGACAAGCATGATATTTTTTTCAACTGTGTCGAATAATACCTTCAATAACATTTTTCTCTCACAAATGTACGTAAACAGTATTTACTTTTGTCTTGAAATTACTTTCCAAGCCGTTGAAACGTAAAATACGATTTACTGGATTGTTCCGCGTACTAGATATAGAACATTCCTTAAACGGAAGAGTGCGTGTGTGTTCCCGGAAATACAACCGGTGTCTATAGACTACAATGCGACTTATGGTACTGGGGGCAGACCTATCGAAATACTATATATTAGCCCTCTGTATTAAGAGTCAGTTTGAAGTAAAAAATTGACTGTACAGGCGGCGGCACGTGCTTACATGTCAGTTGGAATAATTTATATTATTACAACTGATTAAGGTACATAATAATGCTAAAGTATTAGATTTGTTCCGCTCTAGCCTATAGATATCAGAAATATCCATAAATCTCTTAGTTAGGTTGGTGTGTTGAGATTATGATTGCCTATACATAATGTATTTCGATAATCGCAATCCAATTGATATACGATAAATGTATGAGATTTGCCAATTACGTTCGGTAGTTTCTTTCCAATGTCATAAATTGTTAGATACATTTAGCTAGAATCGCTAAATGTATCTAACAATTTATGACATTGCGATAATTCGATGACCTCACCGTAAACCCAACTGGTGTGTGTGGTACCAAAAAGGTGTCGTTGAATGGACTGCAGTCTGATGGGGAGCGTAATTTTTGATGGGGTGCCTATAACTCTTAGAAATACGTTAAAAATCTAAGTGTTCTTAAAGAGTCAAACCTGTCCTAGAGTTTTTAGTTCAGGAGGCGAGACAGGAAATATTCGAGGCTACTTGAAAAGAATACTGTCGTGGGACTTCTTGGCACAGTCTCACAACCTGATATATCTTGATAAATGAGAAATCCTTGTTGGTTAAATATAAATTTTATTGATTCACTTCATCTTGATAACACACAATTTGCTAGTATGACGATTTTAAAGTTGTTGACGCCTTGCATCTGTGCGAGTCACCACACCCACACATGCAACAACGGCTGAGCAACTTTATCTGTGCCACACAGACAAGAACCGACGACGAACATTCATTCCTTACCTTTGTAACGAGTCACCAGTAATGTGTCATTATGATAAATTTGTTAATATTTAATTAAAGTAATTGTGCATCTCATCAAACCTATTTTTTAAAAGCAACTTTGCATCAGTTGGCCAAACAAAAGTGAATGAAATGTAATAATAATTAGTTAATACAGTAATACAATATAGGTACAATGTAGCTGACGCGGTAAAATGTACGGTAATTAGACGGTACAAATACTAAATTTTCTACGAACTGCTAAGATTGAACTTAATGTACAATAAAGCATATTCTAAACATCTAATGTCTAGGCCCTCTGGAGTCATAAGACGTTAATGGCGTTTCTTTTAAAAACTGCTAATTTTAAATGCAAATACTAATATATCTATAAAATGAAATATTGTTTGTTAGTCTCGTCTCACACTCTTGGCACTTTCAATTACACTTTGTGTTGATTTTTTTGTTGTTTGAATACTGAGGTGGTAAAAAACATGAAAAATGTGGTCGTATACAAAAACGTCATTTCATCATAAATATTTCAACGCCGCTTTTTTCAAAATATACCGCAAACAAACGCAGTGTTTAAACACTAATTTAAAATACTAACGAACAGAAAAGTATGGATAACATATAGGAGATTTCTTATTATTAATATCATTTGAGATGTCATTTTACTGATTTATAATAATTTAATAGTTGTAGCAAGGCTACATTATAATACGCAAATTATATTGGTAAGTTAATGCACACTCATGCTGGGTTTCAATAATCTATATACCCCTTATATACCCCCTATTATTGAACCCTTGTTTTAGTGTTTAGGTTGCCTTGGCATCATTCTATTATGAAGCAATTTTTGAAGGTTTTCTAAGATTTGAGGGATCATTTAGGGTCACATTCTAAGATGCCTCTCAGACTGTCTTGAGGGCTATTGGTGTACCAGCAACAAAAACATTTAAAAGGCTGCGTGTAGCCTTGGACATATCTAAAACTTGTATGTCGTGGATTCACACAACCCTTCTACATGTATATTTAATTTTACTGGCTAACACAATTTTTCTTCTGTGGGTACACTCGACCTCAGAAAAAACTTAACACTTTAGTCATATCAATTTTTAAGTATTAACATGTCATACCAACTATAAAGGTATCAGTAATAGTCACCACCCTACAATAAACGAAGTTCTTACTATGATATTTTACTAGTTCTTATTCCTATATTTATACTTTTGTTTAGAAATGAGAAACTGTCCGCGACAAGGAGTTATTTTATTAAATTGTACCATCGTGGAAAAACGTTGCTTGCGAAGCGTTGAATTTTGACATATTTCACATGTTTGAAAGGTATTTGAACAGGAAGTATGGAACGGGACAAAATGATTTGAGAAGAGTACAGACGACGAACGCTGTTTTATGACAAAAGTAGTAAGCAACGCTCTTTAATCGATTAAAAATAAAATAAAACAGAATTACGATAACCATCTCTTTTTGCCATCGCCCTCGACCCCACGTGTGTTACATAATTATAGGTCAACAAACGACGCGTAGTAACAAAAAATACTCGTAGATTGTTAATTGAATAACTTGATATTCTTATATCATGTTATTCAATTAACTTTAAAAAAATCGATCGTTATGACTGATTTTTTATAGAACATGAGTGTCGAAGAATCATACAGTTCACATGGTGGTACCTGATAAGCATAGATTTTGATGTTTTTTAACACCATTTGTATTGGTATTAATAGGGTATGTTGGAAAATTCCAAGATTACGCAACCTTGTAAAAATTCCATTAAATTAGTATTACATATAAGTAATATAAAGTTAAGTATTATAATTTTAACATAAACAAAACTAATTTGTTTTTCATAGCCATTATCAGTCCATCCTAAGGTTATATGGAAGAGATCGCTCTTAGCGATAAAGTTGCCCTTTGTACAACATTAGTTAAATGTTCTCTATGTATTTCACTTTTTGAATTAGCAGATGTACAGATATATTCTATTCTATTCTATTCTGTGTATGTAAATTAACTAAAAATATAAATAATTAATAAAGTGATTCATAAAAAATTTAGTTTGTTATTAAAAGAAAATTCGTATCTATAAGCTTTTTGACTTTATCAAATAAATGAATATAGTTTCATGTGAACACCATCTTGCTTGTACCTGTATTCAAAAAATAAACATAATCGATTAAATTTAAGAAATAAGCGAGCAAATTTTGAGAGAAAAAAAAATTTTGAAGCTCAGACCACGTGTTTGAATGCAATAAGTTCTACAAAAGCTCTATAAAAGTTCTATAATTAAATGTTTGAAACAAGAATTCTTTGCTTTCTAAATAACACATACACACAATATTTTAATATTCTATAACCTATGTCTACATCACCAGGTACTCCGTCATATCTTCTATAATATCAACAGCGACCTCTATTTATCATTATTGAAAACTAATCTTTCAAGAGCCGTCGACCATCCATCAGAACTGTCAATATTTCAAAACAGTAGATATCTGTGAAGAGGTTTGACGGCTTAATTTAATATGGTTGATTGTTTATTCATGTTAATTTTTATTTATGGCAATTGGAATCTATTTTTAAAAATTGAAATGGAAAAGTAAAAAGTTAATAATCATAACTACTCAGACTACCCGTATTCATACGGTATGTTATCAATCATCCATATCGGGTTCGCATATCATCCTGTGACATTATGATCGCCTATTACTAAAAAAATATTTTAAGAAATGTTTCCTCTTATTAAATTTTAATTTTGTTGTGAAGTAAGCGATATTTAAAATTTTAGCCATTGACGTCGCTCACAAAAATGTCTATACGAGTGCGTTACTCAACGATATCGTCTAATATTATTTGGAAATGCCTTCCAAAATGTAGGGTGGCTATCCCTGCCTTGACATTCGGAATGGACATGATAAAACCCTACAACGAGAAGGGTACATATGCACAGATACGGAGTCAGGGGATGGTTACATAAGCAAATGATTACATAGGCGGATTAATAGTGGTTGATTTAAATATGCAGTATTATAAAATACTAAACCATAAAACTCACAGGCTCATGGAAACTTTAAAAAATTGTGGACCTTTTTTGTGTATATTATAATTATAAAAACAACTTTATGTAAATAGTTGCTTACTGAAATTAAGGATTATAATCCTTAAATTTAAATTATAAATTAGTATTATACTTTCATCCTTTAGATCGATTCATCCTGGGACTAAACATGATTAAAGATAATTAAGTTACATCGTTGAATCATTGCATTAACAGATTTTTAAATTGAGGGAAAAGTATATATATAAATACTAAAGAAATAATAAGATCATTAAAAATTATCTTATATTAGCTGACGTATACTTGCAATTTTGGTTTAATTTTGAGCACCATTAAATAAAATTGACCCTTAATACGGCCCTGTGTTAGACACTCGATTTGATTCACTAAAGACCTTGGAATTTACTTTTGAAAAGAAGCCATGTTTTCTCCACGGGCCAATACTTGAGGGCTCAATTTCTAGAAACCTATCATGTTAGATTCGACTGTGTTCAGGATTCGTACTCTGTTTTTTAGGGTTCCGTGGACGTCATCTAGAAAATTAAGTCGCAATTCGTATTTTCACTCCTAATATGACTATCTAGTTCTCAAAAATGTCCCCTACTTCGTCCCCCTTCCCCTAAGAAGAGATCCCGACAGTTTTAAGTATGCATGTTATTTAGTTTTAGTCTGTAAGGAAAATTTTTACTGTAACTATACTGTCAAACATTATTATCAAAATTTCTTAAAAATTATGGGTTTAGTTTATTTCATTTGGTGTCCCTGTATACACAAACTTTTGGATCACAATTTAGATTCTAATGATATAACTTCGTGTGCTTTATATTTGTAATAAATATAATCTGTCTTGTATATGAAGAGTTAAATAAATAAAAAAACTTGTCTTTGTGTTTCTCCGTAGAAATGCGTGTCAGCATTCGGATGTTTGCCTGTAAATAGTCCCTTATTAGTGACGTGAATGAGTACAGATTTAAATGATCATCTAATGAATGGCGGGTGCTATTTAATATAAATATTTTCTACGGAATTTCTTCTCAATTTGCGTTAGACACGCGCTTACCCAGATTATTTCTTTATTCCTTTTCATCAGATTTATTTGCTCTATCGTTTACTTTGAATTCTAATGTAGAGCTGTTTGTTGGACGATACGAGTTATACACTGGCTAATGAGCCTTCTTTTTGTCACAACATGTACTGCAAATACATTCAAAAAATTGGACTTACTTGAGGAGCTCGTTTGCGTAGTAGTTTGAGCGCTCGGTTTTCGATTACGAAAACAAAGTAACTTTCCCCATGGTTGTTCTGTAGATGGATCCAATAAACAATTTTATCTCGAGCTTCTCTGTGCTTAGGAAGGCAGGTTACGCCGTTGGTATTGTTTGTTATTGCAAATGTTTCAGTCACAAACCCGCATTGGGCCAACGTCGAGGCATTGTGGCCTAAATTCGTCTGTTTTGCTCATGTTTGAAGACCTGTCCCCAATGGGATGTAATGTGGCCAACCATGCTATCTACATTATTGCTATAAAGGCAGACTAAGTTAGCATGGTAGTAGCTAGACAGGCGAATGTAACACAAACCACACAGAAAATATCTGCTCCCACTTTCTAGGTGGTCTCAGCCACTAGACGCTCTTTACAGAGTATCTCAATATATTGTGCATATGTATACATGTAAGTGTATATAAAATAAATGTATGTTTGTTTTGTACGTATATATAAACATACATAAACAAAACAAACATACATTTATTTATATATAACATATATAAATAAATACTTACATTTATAGTCTGCTCACCTAGTTGTAATTATTTTGTGCTATTAATTAATTTATTGAACGAAGAACTCTAGTGGCATAAAATAGTTAAAAAATATTTGTGTCAGGATTATGTAGTTTGTCATGTAAATCAAATATAATTAATTTTTATTCAACTTTTAATGTACACACAATACATGAAAATGAAAAATTGATAAATATTCCTACCAAGCTTACTTTCATACCCTTGTTCTATAAAAATGCCGTGTCTAAGTGTCCTACCATTGTCTTTAGTCTTTTAGAGAAGTAAGACATTATTTATATCGGCATAGTGGTATGAGTGCTGGAATCTTAAAGAAAATCGTACTAGCTTACCAGTTCTTTTCAGATCAAAGTCTTATCTATTCTTCTCAGGTCAACTCCGTTAGTTTAACGAACAGCTGGCTTAGTTCAATTTTGACTTTTACTTTGATTACGGTAACCACATTATCGTCAGACGGGTGATAAGGTTGTTATATAATTGATAAGGGTGTAAGGATTTTGAAAAAAATTGATTATGTGTAGTATATAAATAATAATTGTAGGAGCATTGATAAATAATATTTATAAAAAAGGAGGAAATGAAAATAAAAGAACTGAAGAATTAATGAAATGTAAAGAAAAAAATAAGTGAAAAAGTCTCGGGAAATAATCCGTTTGTTAATAAATGTCGCGTGAAATGAACAGAGTTTCTAGCGCGCCAATCCTCACAAAATTCTCGGAATTTGCACCATCACTCTACCCTGACGTCAACTATTGAAATGAAGATACATAAGCTAAGACAAAAGAAACATACTACAGCGAAATAAATTAGCTTTTGATTACTATTGAGAAAGCGAGGCGCGTCCGAAGAGATCACGTGCGGGCTTCGTAGGCGTGATTGTATTCCGTCGGCGTACTGTATTAATTATTTATTTTTAATTTTTTTAGGTAGTTCTTGGCCTTTATCTCATCTGATGGTAAGTCGAAGATGAAAATTAATTTCACCAGAATTTTCCAAGCTCTGAGGAACTGGCTATCTTACCAACTGTCGGAACACAACAAGCTGTTAACATTGTTGTTTTGTCGGCAGACATTGGTAAGAAATAGCTCTACCACCAACTAGAACAACGTGAAATTTTCTGCCCCTACTAAGAATTGCACCACGGACCTCCAGATCTAAAGTGGTCACAATATACAGCCATTCAATCACAGAGGCGGTTAAGTTAATATTTGAAAGTATCGCTTTAATACACAGGGCAGTCAACAGGTTTATACTAGTCCGCTTGAGTAGGCTCTAAATTGAATTTTATAGGGACCATGTACTATAGGACGGTAGATAGATTGTAGATAGACTGTTATTTCTTCAGCGGCAATATATCAAATAGTTTCAAATTAACCAATCAGCAAATTTTATACAATTAACACTTAATATTATTACAGACTATAATCACTAACCTCAGATTTGAAGTTCGAGTTCAATTTCCAGTGGGGGCAGTAATTTTCTCGTCGGTTTCGTTAGTGGTAGGGCTTTTTCTAAGCTTTTTTATATATTAAGTTCAGCAAATGACTCAACACCACCTGATGATAATCAGTAGAGGTTTCCATATATGAAGAAAGCTAGCGAAGCTTGCGGCATACTGCCCTAGTCACCCTCACCTTGCCGGCCAAAAAGTGCTTTTTCACGCCTCTTTTAAAGGAACTCACGTTGCATGAAGGAGGGAATACGTGCCTACCTAATACAGCTTTTTTATTTAAGTTTGTCGCTATAACAATAATTCTAACTGTATTGTTGTGTTCTGACAGATGGATGTAAGATAGATTGAATAGATTGGATGGGATATTTCTCATTCACAGTTACTATGAGAATAAGAAATTCAGACGATCGCTCCCATCTGCCTTATCATCACTTGTAATAGATATGGAGACATAAAAAAAATTCCATACCAACGTCAAGGGTTACAAAATTAATGTTTAATTCAACTAACTCGTTTTAATATCTCGCAAATTTTCGTAATTAAGTAACGCTTAATCACTGAACTGCTGACAACAATTTATATGGTTGCTATTAAGTTAAGGGCGAGTTTGGTGGGTTCAATCGAGTCCTTTCAAGGGCTTTTAAAAATTTTGTGATCCACACAGAATTTTCGACAGCCCTTCAATTTGTTTGAAGCGACCATGTTTTTTGGCAATACGATATAATAGAGAGTTCTGAAGTATCATTTGTGTCTGATCGGTATTTTAAAAGGGTGCGCGATTTTCTATATTTTATCGCCTCTGTGGTCTAGTGGCTGCGACCTATTTCAGATCTGCAGGTTCATATTTCAATTCCTGGTGGGGGCAAAAATTTTCTGCTCGGTTTGATTGGCGTTACGGCTATATCTAACTTTGCCAAGCTAGCTTCAACCACTTACTTAAGTCTGAAATCGTTCGCATTCGTTTCGTAAATTGAGATGACAATATATACAGTATCATAAACATGAACCCTGTGAGCGCATTGCAGTATTATAAATAATGTATATATATATATATATATATATATATATAGTTAATTGACACATTTATTTAGAGTAATCTCTCGATAAATCACATAACTATTTCCTTAAATACTAATGCATACATAGAATAATAAAAGTTTTCCTAATAAATATGAGGTCTATCCTATACTTAACATTTAATCTTACTTAAGAATTTGTTCTTATAATCAGTTTCAAAGTTGATCAAACTATTTAGTTATTTGCCAATTTTGTTACGCAAATTAACTAAATTCTTTATTGTCATAATGTAAGCTAGATGTTTCGTTTTTTTTAATAAATATTGAATTTTATTTTATTCATTTTTATGATCATAATAGCCAGTATATTTACAATTTAATCAATAAGTGGACTGTTTACCAGTTAATACAAATATGTATTATGTTTTAATATTATGTTTTATGTTTTAATGTCAATTTGAACTACAAAAAAGTCGAGTCACAGATAATATGAAAGTAATTAGTCGTGCTTATTTTTATTATATAATCTTCTTCTTATTTATAAATACAAATGAAGGTTTGTTTTTATTGTACTTACTGTGTTTTTTACGGACTTAAAAATGTAATTTTTTTGTAATTAGTCTAAAATACGTGAATTTAAATTAATAATGAATGTAAATTGTGATTTCTTTACAGCTCCATCGTTTTACTTTCTTTGATGGTATTCGTGGCAGGTTATATGTATATGGGTATTACAGAGTTTACCGGGTCTAAGCTCTAAATAAAAATACTCAAATTATGGTAGTAATAATGTTTACATATAAAGTGATTGAAAGCACCTGAACTTACCCTTCGAGATATATAAATTGTAATATCCTAAAATTCCAAGTCACGCCTTCAATTCTCAACTACTTATATTGTTAATAGATAATTACTTTTTAAGATAAGTTACATGGTTCAACACATGACTCTTAGTGTTGGTAACGCAAGAAAGTTAGCAACAGAAGTCGGCTATGAAATGACGTGAGCCTATGAAAAACGCTGTTCACAGTTACTAAAGATACTAAACAAATATTGGAATTTAAAATTACCAGTGTATTTTGGCTACGGGCGTCAGTATTACACTATTCCATTCAAGAATTTATAGCTAATGGCGTCTGTAATAAAAGCCTGGCAAAACGTAATTGCTGGAACGTAAATACAAGCCTTTATTGTCTATATATCGTTGATGGAAGCTTTATACAACGGTATATGGCAACAAAGCCTGCTCGTGATACATGTGAAGATTTTATGTCGGGTGCTGATAGACTACAAACGTATATCGCCAGCAAAACACTAGATATAAAATTGTAAGTAACTTAGACAATTTTCTTTGACTGTTCCTTAAATTATCTTATTGACTGTCTTAAAAATGTAATTATATGGTAGCGTAAGCTCTGTGAGTATTAGAGATATTATAACGTCGCAGAACCATTATGCGCTGAAGCATACTTCAGTGAAAAAAATAGTTTTTAGTATAACTATAATAGAAGAAATGTTATAGAAATTCAAGACAATACTGACAGATCCATCTATCCATTCCTACACAAAGAAATTTGTTAACTCATTTCTATGTCGTCACAATCATGAAATGGAATTATTTGCTAGCACATGTTTTCCCTCTTTCTACAATTCTGGATCCTGGTGATGTATACTGAACACTGTGGCCTTAATAAAGGATAGCTCCATTGCTGCCCTTGATGGTGCTTCTCACACCACATGCCCCATCCAAAGTTAATTATAATTTAATAGTTATTTAAGTAGGATATTAAAGTCTCGCGTATTTTTATATACGAAACGTTAAACTCACGCCTCATATACAAGTCACAAATAACGTCGAAGGGAAAATTGAATCATCACTGACCTCTATATAACATAAATTTACAACTGGCTCTTCAGACTGAGAAATTCATTTAGAAGTCACTAAAACGAGAACCAGCCGCGTCCAAATTTATTTTTGGAATTATGTAAATCAACCAACACAGGGAATTAGTCTGGACCAATCTTTTTCTATGTAAATTTCTGATTTTGAAAGTCGATTTTCCGCTTTCCATGGTAAACGTAAAAGGCGTTTTCTCCAGCACTGATTTTGGGGTTCCAATTCTAATAATACAAGGGCTTGTTGTTTCAAATAGTACTAAAATACTTTTGTCCAACATTATTATCTTTATATAGATAAACTACATCACCTCTCTGTCTCAGTCATAGTTATATTTAAGAATTTAATCTCATATGTTTTTAACTTTACAAAAAAATATATCAAATTAAATATGTTTTCTGTCATATACTACAACACAAGCCCTTCACGATATTAACTTTGGGATCGTTCAATGTTAAATATTATGTTATTGTACTTTATTATTTAGAAACCTTTCACTGTAATTACTTACGGAATCCATTATTCCACTCTTGTTCTATTTTTACATTAATTCTCCTCTCCTGATGACTTTTTCATGGCTAGGTATTTTATTAAGAGCTGTCATTTCAATTTTAAATGGAGCGTTTAGTAAATTCAAGTTTCGTTAATTTTTCAACTGCCTTTAAAATGGGTGGATCTTTCACTTTTTTCGTCGCATTTCTTTAGCTCAGCGTATCGTACGTTTTTTTTTTATTTTATTCATTAGAACCTCCGCTTAGTTACGAAGACTATTTGATTACATAAAAAACTTAAAAAACAACAAAAACTCCGTTAGACCGTTAGTTACTTTAGCTCCGTTAGATATTAAACAGCTTTTTATCTGAATGTGCACAATTACTAAGTTCTTTAATATAGTCCAAAATTAAACCCTACCTCCGCTTCGACGAATACTAAAGTATTCGTATTGCTTTAGAGAATAAGTAGCGCAAAAAACTACTCAGCTTTTTAATATAATATTTGCTATCGAATCATAGATATTTCTATGTTTATTTCGTATATTTCTTATATTTATACGTGTAACTATCCACATACAAAAAATTGTTCACGATTCATGGAAGTTTTTATGTTCTGATATCTATATACATATTACTATCCACATTTCTCTATTATCTAGTATCCGTAGCTCAGGCTCTCAACGATGCTTACTTTGGAATAGATATTATATATAGGTGGAAGTATGAGAAATATTTTTATTAAATAATTTAATTGGAACGTCAATTTCGTTTTATGTTTTATAATTCAAGACATTTTGAACATCCTATATAAGTCCCACTTCTGGAAACAGACTTTCAAACTTGGACGACAAACATATAGAGTTAAGTGGCCAAAACTCCTTATGTGTGGGTAATAGAACTACGCTGAAACAATTCAATTAATTTGTAGTTATATTAAACATTTAAAGCCCAATCAATAATACAGTTGTTAAATGTTGAGGTACAGAAAGCTAGGTAGCGGTATGTTATAGAAGCGATGCTATTACTGTAATCAGTAATAGGTCGCTGCGGTAGAACACATTTAAGTGGTTATAAAATAATTTTGACGTGAGGTCGAAACGAATTATAAATTTAAAAAAATGAAATTGCACTACAAACGTGGCACTACAAAAGAGGCGTGAAAAAGCACTTTTTGGGGCGGCAAGGTGACGGTGGGTAGGGCAGTATATCACATGCTTCACTAGCTATCTTCACATGTGGACTCGTCTACTGCTTATCATCAGGTGGTGCGAATCATTTGTTGAGCTTTTTATAAAAAAATTCTGTTATATGTTTATTAAATAATTATAATAATATTTTTTTTAATTGTCCAAAGTGTCATCTAACTTCACTATAGTGATAGACTTACAGCTACGACTGTCATAGTGTAAACTGAGAGACAGCCGTAAGTTCCACACACTAGTTTTTTTTACTCAAAGCAACTACAAAATTAGAAAGAGAAAAAGTCCTTATTTTAATAAAATAACTTAGAATACACTAGAATAGAATACTTGTAGGTATTTGTCAGTAATATTTCATTTGTGTGAGTATACTCATATATGCGTGTGTGCCAAAACATGACATCAATACTTAAGTATACCAAGAAGTATATGAAACACAAATAATATATTTTTATATGAACATATATTTGTACAAGAAAGATTCAGTAAATAGATTTTGATTAACTTTTGTATAGCAAGAACAAGCCGACCCGCTAGATGCTTCTTCAAGCCTCTTTTAAAGGCCCCAAGATTGTAGGGAGGAGGGAAAAAGTGTGCTGGCAAAGAATTGCATTTCTTGATTGTACGACAAAGAATTACTAATAAAATTCTTTAAAAATATTAATTGAGACGAGATCTGGAAAACTTCTTTTGGTCCTTCGAGCCCGATTAGCAACAACGAACCAACCAACGCCATCTGTGATGGGCCTGACCTCGAAATGGAAATTAAATTATCTGTAGACAATGTAATGTTCTTTTTTGAGTTGTTTACAACCATACTACAATTAATGTGTAAACAGATATATGTTGCTGTATGTTGGTGTAAACAGGTCTAGGTCTAAAAGAGGATAGCTTTGATTTACAAATCAAACTCATTTCTGTTTTAAACAGCACGTTTAAGCCGTTCTTCTCAGCTGTCGTAATTACAGCAGTGGTCGATAAGTCACGTCCACAATAAAGGTCGAATACCTCGATAGGACGCTGAATTATTCCTCTTTGTAAAGTCAAGTGGTCGACAGTGACCCGTTTATCTATTACAATATCTAACGAAAAAGAGAAATGAAATCGGATCATTAATTTTAATTGTTTTAAGTACTGTCTTTGTAACTCTTGGCAGTTTTTGCCGCCAATTCGACTTTGGTCACGATTTTGTTTCGAAAACTTTTTTTTAAGTTCAGCAAATGACTCGGCACCACCTGATGATAAGCAGCAAAGGAGACAATAGGTGAAGATAGCTAGTGCAGCATGCGACATATTAACCTAGCTACGCTTACCTTGCCGGCCTAAAAAGTGCTTTTTCACGCCTCTTTGAAAGGAACCCATGTTGTATGAAGGATGAAATACGTTTGCCGGTAAGGAATTCCACTCTCTAGCTGTTCGACAGAGAAAGGAATCACGAAATCTCTTTGTGCGCAAAGTAGACGTGGCGACAGTGACAGAGTGACTCCGTAGACCAGCATGCGTACTCCTGAGTAGGAAAAGAGATGGAGGGACAAGGTCAAAGAACTCTTCAGAGCAATCTTCATGGTACAAACGATAAAGGGCACTAAGCGACACTATGTCGCGACGCAATTGCAAAGGCTCTACGGTGTTTGTTACCTCCGCATCGCCTATAATACGCATAGCATGACGGTGCAATCTGTCCAGAGCATCGAGGAGATACTGAGGGGAGGATTCCCAAAGGTGAGAGAAATACTCTTGGGATTATAACATTGTATTGAATTGGAGTTGGTGTAGTCCAATAGATTTCAATTGGTATGATCTTGCAAAGCAGGTGTGTTGACGAAACATATGGAGAATTACTATATATATGTATTTGTGTTTTAACATTAAATAATTTCGCAACGCAAAGAAAGGTCAATAAAACTCTTGGCAGATAACTTAAGTTATTATGTAGTATTTTAAATTCTTTCAATGTATAAAAAAACATATTTTTTAAATTTAAATAGTCTCAATTACTAGGTTCCTTTAAATAAATTTCAAGAAGTATAAACATATTATTTGATTATTTTATCACCAGTATATGATTTTAATGTCATCCTTAATTGACGGATCCTGTCGTGATGTGTGCCAGTAATGACTGAGATGTTAAGTGCAGGTCGCTTTTAAAGATCGCTACACCTTTTATTGTCTATTAGAAGTGGGACTGGTCTGAAATAAAAGTTAGAAGTTGAAAATAGTTTCAACTTTAATTACTATTAAATTAGATAATTATACCAAAAAATACAATGATAACAAAAAAAAAATATCAAATTTTCCAGGATTATAAGAATGGATGACACACTTTATCTGCCGCAGTAGATCTTAAGTTTTAATAGATAACATAAAAATGACTTCATCGATTGAATGCATAGTTTAATACGTAACGTAAAGTAACTCAATTATATAGAGCTTTTAGTATTGAATAGTTTCAAACTGATATGAAATCAAATTAATTTTTAAAAATTAACGTATGATGTATGACATCTTATTTTAAACGAAAATGCATATTGAAATATAAAGCGTGGAGACCTGGGGCTAATTTAGTTGCTTATTCTCTTAATAATTAATTAGCGGCAATGATTATGGATCTTATTTAATAAGTGAATAAGAAAATTAACGCAAATCAATGGCCAACAATAAAATCATGCTTATATCAAATAGGATGTTACAATTGATTGTTTACTCTACAGTTATTTTTATAAAGATCGTTATCAGTCAAAAAAATAAAATTTCAACAAATGATAAGAACTTGTGGAATTTATAGGTATATTAAAAAAAATAAGAGAAGATTTTATCATATGTTGTCATATTTTGTTAACGTAGTAGGCTTACAAAACATTCTTCGGCGCATGTCAGAGAGCTACAAGTACCCATTCGTGCGTTGAAGCTTCGATCAAAGCGGAACACGTTGGTTTTTAGTGAGTATGCCGGGGCTCTAACACCCCAGAGAGTCTCATATAACCCAGTGGTGGCCCCATTCGCCATATAGGTAGCTATAAAAGCTTTTCTAACGTAAAAAAGGCTTGCAAAACATACAAACAAACCGTCACATTTTGAAAAATGTTTCATCTAAGTATTTGTATATAATACAGTAGACTAGATAACGCTAAAATATAGTATGAGAAGGAAATGTTAAGGGAGGAAATTAGAACAACAGAACACAGAGATACATTTTGCGATGTTTACATTTATATATGTCTTGTTATTTTGTTGACACAAGTTTAATTTATTTTCCTTGACAAAAAAAAGAACTAGGTTTATATTAATGTTAATTTTACTTTTCTTTTTCTTTTGTATATTTTATAGTTAGTGTTGAAAAATATATAATAAATTATAAAATTATAAATTATAGATATAATAGTGACTCTGTAACTACAGCCATATTTGTTATACAGAAGAGAGAGGGATCTTTTCTAATACAGGTTTTCTTTAACTGAAAAGAAGAGACCCACACATTCTAAAAAACTACGTGTAGTAAATAAAGATATATATTTTTTATTTGTCTTATTCTGTATTACGACGTAAGTTTTAGAAAAACGAAAGAAACATACAAAGCAACAAATTTATTGAACAATTTACTAGAAAAACTGTCCAATTTCATTCATTCGATTTCGGTTTCTGGAGAAGGTCCCGTCATTCTGAAGATTTTTCACGGTAATTTCTGTATGGTACCACATTTCAAAACAGTTCTTGTAATATTTTTTAATCAAAAACAATTGTTTAATGTCGACAGACATCCCTAAAATTAAACAATAGTTTTTCATTGAATGTTTATGTAAGTACGTTATCATAACTCAATTGGACAATCTTTTTATGATAGCGATAAATAAATGTTATAACCAAATTCTCAGCTCTGGTTAGAAAGTTAAGAAATATTTCAGAACATAATTTTGTAAAAATGTCGGAATATACTAGATTCTCAGGCCTTTGTTATTCAATATCTATTCAAAACAATCTACTCCACTCGATGGGATGGGTCAATATTTAAAAATATTTTTTGACGTAGAGCTTTGGGTCTATATCATGTATAAGCTGGTCAGATTCGAAGACCGTAGAAGCCTTGAACGATTTGCTATTACCGACAGAGAACATGTAAGTGGCAGCAATAAGGCTCCGTAAAAATGTACCTAATAACTCTGTGGTTTTAATATAACCCACTTGATAGACAGATCGATTAGGCTTACGTCTCTTGCGACAGAGCCTTCACACTCTGGAAACTTAAGTTCGCCTTAACTACAGACACGAAGCTAGCTAATCGGATTCCAACAGAGTTTAGAGCTTTTGAATTGTTATAGAGGGGCTTACGGCGAGTATATGGTATTTTCAGCTCTATTGGATAATTTCTTGATTTTTAGAGTAATTTTGTGGTTATCTTATTAAATATTAGATAGGTGAAAACACCAGAAGATTAATATAACCACTTGCTATGCGCAATCCGCACTTCCAACGAACTTTTCTTAACAAAAGAAGGTAAAAAAATCTTTTATCTTTCCGGATTTTGTATTACGAATCGTAGAATATTTTCAAGATTTTTGATTAAAAAAGATTGATAATTCTACGATTTGGTAACTAGATTCAAATTCAATTTAGTGAAGTTAGTGATATGTATATGACGTCACGATTTACTGTTTGACCATATAGTACGTTTGTCAATTGCTCCTGAAATACGCTTAGGTTGATTTTTCTTTGTTCATTTGTTTCTCATACAAAGAAGTTAAGGACAATAAAATCATGTAATATACCCATATCGTAATTTGTTTTCTTTATTTATGGCTCCGAGATACGAGTGTAACGTATCTGTTTGCCTCGTTCATTTAATGACGACTAATAGTAAGCACTGCTATTTACGGGAAAAATGAAAGGAAGATGAAATGTACTGTTATGATAAGGCTGTAATGACACAAAATGAAAATGAAATGATATATGAGATAATCCTACAAATTAATGAAGGAACACTTAAATATCACTGTTACTTATGTATACGATATAAAGTTATACCGATCGGTTTTGCAATGAAACGACAAATTTTACATCAAAACTTACACTAGGACATTATATACGAAATACAATTATACAACCCGACCCACTACGCCATTACACGATAAAAACTCCTTTTTAGTTTGTAATTCTGTGCGCATAGATAGGACTTCCGGTTGATCGTCAGCTTGCGTGGACGTGTTTTTTTCGGGACGGGAAATTATTTTAAAGAATATTAGGAATTAAGTAGTATCAGATCGTTTTAGTTTATTCTATGAGATATACAGTGAGTTGAAATAATTTTTATTTATTAGTATTTAGTGTAAAAATTGTAAAATTACTGTTGAAAGTCTATTGTTGTTTTCTCTCTGTATATGTAATAATGTTTTAGTTTGTGATGGCAGCTGATTCTGGGGGTAAGGACCCCTCGGAGATATGCGATGTTAGCGAGATGGAAGTTGAGCCGGTTCCATCTCCTGGTGGATTTGTTTCTGTTGAGGATGACGGGGATAGCGGTGACAGACAAGTCCTCGTGTATTTTACTATAGCTCAACCTAAGAAATGCAAGTCAAGTGCGAAGCGTAAGAGACAAGCTAAGAGAGCTCAACTGTCCTCTCTTAATAATGACATTTCGGATAACTTGACTTTGTCTCAATCGACAGCACCAATGCTACTAGGACAGACAGTCGAATCACAGATTGCAGTCACTTCAGAATTGACTGACTCATTAGTTTCCCCTGACCGCTCCTTGCCCCAAACAGCTTCAATACCTTTGCACTCTAAATCTGGGAGGTAGGAGTATTTGCAATATGATAAGAGCCCTTATGTGGTTTACATTGTGGTCCACACAATTGATGGTGAATCATCTGCATCCTAGTTGCTCTCGGTTAGCTTTGGTCGTTTTTTAACAAGAAATAATTTAAAGGGTATTTTAAATGGTAGTATTCAAAGCATAGGAAGAAACCGAGTGACCCGAGCATTTTATAGTTCTACATTTGCTAATGAGTTTGTTACAAGCCAGTCTTTAAAGGATGGTGGGTATAAGGCTTTTATTCCTGCATACAGTACGATTCAACTTGGATTGTTTAAAGGTATCCCAACGGATTTGAATGAAGAGGAAATTTTGTGTAATATTAAGGTGCCAGAGGGCACCAGAGATCAAGGTTGGGCGGCTAAATTTTAAAACTACAGTTGATGGTTCTGCTGTGTGGAAACCCTCCAAGTCTTGCGTATTATCATTTGATGGCTAGTTTGTTCTTCCTAGGGTTTTTGTCTGTTATAATTCACTAAAAGTAGAGATATACTATCCGGTCAATGTTATAACTGTTACCGTTTTGGTCATGTAGATTTTTTTTCTTCTATTGCAATTTGTCGAAGACTTCGACAATTCTTGCCAGTGTCATGTAGTGACTACTCATGATTATAATATAGTTTTGATTTAATTGTATTATTGAAACTTTTGTGGCGATCCCGTGTGTTAAACACAACCGTGTGGATCGCCACAAAGGGTAACAACTCGCTCAGGGAGAAAGGTACGCATGCCTAGCCGGTATGGGGCTTAATTAGCAGTTTTTTTACCAATTTTAGAGTTCTATAAAATTATTTTACTTTATTTTAAATACGAAGAGGGAATTATTTAGTTAGAGAATTTATTTGAAGAGTTTCTTTGTCTGACAAGTTATGTTAATTTTGTTGTTTTATTGTGATTTGATATATCATAGAATGTGTCAGGACCCTATACTGTAAACATATTCATGTTTGTCGATTTTTGAGGCCCGCAGGATGTTAAAGATTGGATTAAGGAGGCCGTATATATAACTATGTTTGTAATACTTTTTGATTTATTAGAAATAAAAATGACTTGATTAATGACTGTCACAGAAACTGGTTGATTTTATTTATTATTTAATATTATAATTTACTTTTCCACATTACTATATATTTATTAGATTTAGTTTCTGGCTCCACAACACCGTGGTCTGCAACAAACACAATATTATGTTAGGTTGTTAGTTATATATATGTAATTATATAAACATTTATACTATATACTAATACTGTCATGTAGTTTCTAACTGCAGATCAAAACAAAGGTGCTATAAGTGTGGCAGTGAGGGCCATGTTGGAAATTCATGCAATGTGGACAAGGCTAAAGCTGTGTGTGTATCATGTACTGGGTCTCACTTTGCTATTGACAAGGTTTGGTCTAAGTATGCTAGACAGAGGACTATTAAAATGACAATGGCAGACAAAAAACATCTCATATTTAGAGGCATCTAAATTGCATGGCCCTGTGACTAAAAGCTTTAGGGATGCTATTTCGGCCTCTTATTCACCTATCTTATCTTGTATTTCTGCAGCTTATGCAATCATTCCTAAATAATCTCGATAAACCTAATTTTTATGTTTATAAACATCAAAGAGTAAAGCACTGAACGTACTACCTGCGCTTACAAAAAATATTCGATTCCTCTCACATTGTCATTCCTATTTTCAATCAGCAGTTGTGAATAAATAGAATCGACAACCTTTACCAGGTCACGCGTTCGCACGCGTGTTCATCTCGTGGGAACACATTGCACGCATTTATCTGGCACACTTGACGTGGGTGGACGAATAACACACTTACGTATGACTTGTCTGAGCCATCTTATATGTATTCTATGATTAGATTTTGTCTCTACAAGATAGAGAAATATATTATGAGAGTGGCCATTGTGCATACGACCTGCCTTTTCTGTGACGATATAGTTTTATTTTAAAATCTATAGAAAGATTGACTTTATATAGTAATTATAATAACTGATGTAATAATTATAAGGTGATAAAGAGCCCGAAAAAGGCATCATTTTAAAGTGGCATAAGATATAAAGTAAACATCCTAATATTTAGCAAGATAATGAAAAATATTCAAAATTTTATAAGCATCATTATAAGCTTGTTTTATCGATGAAATATTTACAAATACCACTTATATAAGCACATATTTAGCGGAATTCGAAATAAAAAGTGGTACCGACTGATCAAGTGGTCACTTGATCAGTCGGCTGTTAATAAATAAATTTATTTATTTGAAGCTTGAAGTAAATATTCAGATGAATAGAATAATGTTCAAATTTCTTAATACATTTTTTATTTGCTTCAAAAATAATAAACGAAATATTGACAGGTTATATCGCATTTTCTTCCTTACATTTTCCTTCTTCCATCAACCAATTTATAGGATAGTTTCGATAACTATTATCAAATGTAAGTTCATTCAGAGTAATTCATTCTTACTCATTTGTTTTAATTAAATTATATAAATAGTTATCTTAAGGTTTACTTGTAAACAATAAACTAATAAGGCTGTACGCAAGCAAATCAGTTAAAAATTATTCTTATAACCACAGGTTTAAGTACCACCTCATGTCAATGGTACCTCATGGTAAACTTGAACTTCATGCTTGTGTACGTACAATTAGTGACAGTAAGAAATGTCTAGCCATGTTCTTAAAAAAACTGCGTGTATTTTTGAGTCTCACTGTCCTTCACTTTCCAGATACATTTTGGTACATCGTATTAGAATCAAAAGTATTGTAACTAACCATATAAAAATGTTAAACTGCTAAACTTTAAACATGCGCCCTCTTTGTAGTAACAACTTGAAAAGAAGTTTTAAACAATACACTAATGAGAAACAATCCAAAGTATCAATATTCGTAGCGCTTTGCTACGAACGGAGCAATCTCGTAGCACGTAGCACGTAGCACATAGGATTTAATTTAAATATTTAATTGGTTTTCGGTTTACCACATTGCTGTATGTGAAATGTTCCTGAAATAAGTATAGAAGAAACAACTGAAAGAGTTATTTCTTCTTTTAATGAAATAAGAGTTCGTTAAAAACGCAGGTGTGATGGTGTACCCACGTATGGATCCTTATATTCCGCAAATCCAAGGCTATTAATTCATGCAAAAATAGAATACTGTTGTTGTTACACTTAACACACCCACATGCACAATTTTGGTATTATTATTATTATCATCAATTTCGTTGGCAGCCCTCCAGCGTTCTCAAAATAGTGTGTGATATTGTATTGTATCAAATATTCCTAGCTAAAATATCTATTTGGTGATTTATTTAAATAAAATACAAAATCTATATAAAAAGTTAATCACCATCCTTTGTATTTTTATTATTATAACAATTACAAATTGTTTAATCCATTCTATTTAAATTCAAAACATCATACCAAATATCTTACTTCTTAATTGGATATCTAAAGCTTAATCCATATTTATCCATGAAGGTCATATATTTTATTTGCGACAAAAGATTTGTAACCAATTCGCCTAACGTATACAGGCAGCTTTATAGTTGTAATAGGTAAAGATTGGAATGACTCTTAAAAATGTCAACTTATCTATACTTATACGATCCATATAGTATTAACTTTTCTAAGCAGCATGTTTATGAATGCACGTTAACTTAAAACAATTTTCTTGAAACTCTCAATGTTAGAATCGTTATGTGACCCACCCTTGACGTGAGGTCACCCTTTTCTGGTCGGGTGTAAATGAAAATAGAGAACAAAATTAAATTAAATTTTAGTCCATGCACAATAGAAACGCAGACAGCGTCTCGTTTAAGCAAAAAGGCACGCGAAGCTCGTAACGTTCGAATGCATTCCGTCAGGAACCTTGCCTTTTATGTAACTGTATTGGTTCTTTGAATAAATAATTTTTCGTTCTTTCAATGTCAAATTTTTGGTATCAAAACTTAAGATTTTTGCTTGTTTGATTTGAAACAGTAAACAGAAACAGAAACAATGTAACAAGATGTCTAATATAAGACTCGCTGTAGAAATATTTATTTATCAATAAATATAATTACTGTGAAAGTACCACATGTTTCATGGGTATAAAATTTATTACATTTACAGGTAGAAATACCCGTTGCTTGCCGAGTTAACAGATCTAAAGTGATCAGGAGTTTAACTATAAAGATATATATGGCAACCCTAACGAACTTTTAAAAAAGAAATGCATCACTACTGTTGCTACATTTGTGACATTTTTACCGGGTCGCCGCGGCTCACTATAGGGTCGATTAATTAATATTTTTCTGAATGAACTATTTTTAATGAAAGTGTCAAATATATTGTCAGCTTGGAAAAGATTTTTACCATTATACAGAAATAATAAATTTTAACGACCGGCTGGCTAGTGATTAGGGGCCACGGGTCTTAGGTTCAAGTCCCGGCCGGGGCAGAAATTTTGTGGTAAACGCGAAGAAATTAGTTTCCGGAGTATTTATTTTTAGAATTAAACGTTCAGTTGCTAAATATAGCTCACTAAGATGTAATAAATGCCATAATTTCAAGCTCGCAGTGGTAACACGTTAAGTGCAGACGAAAATTACGTCATACTTTTATTTTGACTTGGCAAAGAGAGTTGGTAAGTGGCACTTAGACATCGGAAATGTTTTAACGGGTTGAGTATCTGGAAAAAAGAAACGGCTTTCAAAAATGAAACTGAAATAAAATTCTGTTTAAAAGGTCATACGATAAGAGCTTTGAATACTTGAGTCCTTAGGACAAACGTAATATCATATTACGAGAATATTTGCGTTAAATTTTTGTGTTTGAAATACTATCGCATAATCGAATAGTTGAAGTTCAAGAAGGTTTTATTTTAATATAATTAAATGCTGTTAAGGACACAGGGCATATTATTTCTACACAAATTAATTAAAGTAGATAGCAGTCATTTAACTCCACCAGAAAGAGTTATGTTTCTTGGTTATTAAGGTTACCAAAACTCATCTATAGGCAGCGTTGCGTTGGGGATTTTGTCTATGATATTGTCAACTGCAAGCGTTGTTTCTTTTGCTATAATAAAATAACTGATCTATGTCAAGAACGAGTGAAAATAATGTTATAATGACGATATTGATGATGTTTTCACTCATACAATGATGATGATAACCAGTATATATAAATAAATATGTTTTGAAAAGCGACATCAAAAGAAAAGGCTCTGAATGCCTCTGTATATAGTTTTTCACCAAGTATCTCTGATAGTTGTAGGACGAACAAAAATTCGTTAGAGATATATATTGAAGGTAGTCCCAGTGTCACCAATACGAAATCTTCCTCTGTTGATGGAAGAGAAAGCGAGGAAGACTTATATGTGTGTATATATATATATATTTCAACTAGCAACTAATGGACGGACAAGTCGAAAAAGTTTTAAACGAATCTGAAACACGACTTCAAAATACTTAAATTGCATATAAAATAAATCGATTTTAATACTAGATTATAAAGTATTTTATTTGTGTTGTCTCTAGGAAGAACAGAACAGTCAAGAATAATGTTCTACAAGAAGAAAGATATTCGTTCGAATCTTTTGTGTATAATACTTTTTATTCACAAATGAAATCTACTGCAATTAAAACATAAATAACGGTTGAGTATAACATCAAAAGTGTAGTACTTTTGATGTTTCAAGATAACACAACGATAAAAAGTGAAATAAGCAGCCAAGCTACTAACCTGCTTAATAAAACTAACTTATATACTCGAAGTCAGGTAGTGGCTTGATACTCCTAGTTCAAAAGTGAACGAAAGTGGCCTTCTTTAGTTCCTTCAAATACGTACATATTATTTAAGTTAGAAGAGTTAGCGATTATAAAATAATACTATTCAATTTGGATAAAAAAATAATGTTTAGTTCTTAATTTTAAAAGATGAGATTTATTGACTCCTTTCTCTGTCACACAACTAGAGCATGGAATTCCTTACCAGCATACGTATTCCCTCCTTCTTATAACATAGGTTCCTTTAAAAGAGGCGTGAAAAAGCACTTTTTGGGCCGGTAAGGTGAGGGTGGCTAGGGCAGTATATCACATGCTTCACTAGCTATCTTCACATGTGGACTCGTCTACTTTATCATCAGGTGGTGTCGAGTCATTTGCTGTGCTTTATATATAAAAAAAAAACAACATTTTCTCGAATTTTAATGTTACTTTCTGAGTAGTACTGACTATACATGTCATATACTTTCTGAGAAGTACTGACTATACATGTTTGTAATCTTGATAATCTCCTCCTCGTCTGCTTTACAAGTTAATGACTTTAAAACTATTTAGCTATCCTCTAGTTACCAACCTACAAACCAACATTTACATGCATTACATAACATACAGACATAAGTATTTAATATTTATAACTGAATATAAATATTTATTTTATTTATTTATATATTTAATACTTTATTGTGTACACATTAACAACGACAAAAGAAATATCAAAAGAAGAAAAAGATCAAAATGGTGTGGCTTATTTCTAACAGAAATCTACCAACCAACCTGCGATAGAATTTTCTAAGATACATATAATTAATCTCTTTTAACTTAGGCCAAAGAACTCAAGTCGCAATGGCAACCGTTGCAGCCATAATTTAAATTAAGACTAAATCTTGGAGCGTAACTTTTATTACACTCTCACTTAGTTTGATCAAGTTTTCTAAGTGATCGTGATATGTGGACCAGGAATATAAATTAGCCTTTACATACAAACTTCGGGTTGGGACTTTTTTTTATATATAGATTTTTAACTTCTTATTGTAATAAAACCTTTATGGTTTGTGAATTATATTTTGTAAATATTAGTATTTTTAATTATTAAATAATTTTTTGGACAAATGTAGAAATTTCAAAAATTTATGCATTAATTTGTTTCGTTTTCATGAAAGTCATAAAAAATACGTCCCACTGCTTGAATCTTAAAATAGAATAGATAACTTCATAAGGAGCTATAACGATCTAAAGGTTTGACATGCCGACACGCTTGCTGCTTCAGCTGAGGAATGTAATTTCATTTAACTGATGGCAGGTATTAAGCTATCCACGTTACAAGGATCCGATGAAAAATTTACGAAACCCATTTATTTCTGCAACCTGGTTAGATTGTTAATCACTCTGGCAACAATTATAAATTCAACAGCTCATAATTATTATTTATGCATAACGTTTTATGAAAGTACGCACATGAAATTATAGATAATTTTAAGTTTTGTGACCATTTTGTTTTGTATCTATACACGTTTGTAACAAAGTACCGCCAAATAAAACTAAACTAACTTAACACAAATAAAAAGTATATCTGTTAAACAAAATATAATGAAATGCTTTTATAACGTTCAAGATTATTGAAATAGTAAGAATACGTGTACCAATTAAAATGTTTTTTTAATTGACAATTTTTATTTTTATCGATTGTCATAAGCACTTAAATTTTATTATAAACTTTTTTTTTTCATTTATTTGAATGCAAATGTTAAAAACCACAATCATTTCATCTGTTTTACATTATTGACCGTGAATTTCATTATTTTTCTAACAATTCTTTCAGGGCAAGTTCTTCCGGTAAATTAACGAACACACACACGTTATATACACTTAGTGTAGTAGTGACCACTCCGTCAACCAGTCGTGAAATGTGTTTTTTGATGAACAAGAACTTTGGGTCAGAAAAACTCTCTGTAATAACGAAATAGAGAGCTGTCAATGAAAGCGAAGAATGGAGAAGAACTTTAATCAATTGTGAAGAAAGCACGACAATAGCGATCAATTTATGTACTTTTACGAAAAATATTATAAACATACAACAACAGTCTTTGTGAATTTATTTGGACATTTCATTCAAACAAAGTCTCCGGTTTTATAACAAAAAATATGCCCAAGTTGTAAGGAACGCTTTCAATTAGGTCTCTCGAGACATAAAATTTAACAGCTTCTCTTTTAATCCTGCTACGAATAATTTAATAAAAGTGAACTTATAAAAAAATTACGGTGTAAGCGTCGAATAATATTTTTGGCTTTTTCTTACAGAAAATAATAATTTTAATTTATTTCTATTCTCTGTTTGTTATTACTTAAGTCAAATATTCCAAAGAAGCAAAACTCTAGATCTTATGAGAACAAATAAAGAACAAATAACAGTTAAATTTTTTAGAATCGTTTGCATCTTGTTTGAAATTTTAATTGGGGTTACTATTTTAAAAGGAATTGAAAGGAACAATCATCTGACCAATGCAAAGTTAAGTTTTCATGATGATCTGCGGTATCGCGGTATCGGCATATGTGTATGCTCTGCATGTCAGTCTCATGTGTATGCTCTGCATGTCAGTCTCTGCATGTCATGCAGTCACCGGCCTTCATAAGGAATTTAGCTACATAGGATAAAAATGTAAAGCCACTTTACAACAAGGACACAACGTTCAAAACTTCATGCGATCTATTTGCGTTCTTCAAAAAGAGAAGCTGGGACTAAATGTCATTTAGAAGAAAACTCTTAATAAGTAAAGCTAGTTGAAAATGTTGGGACGTACGACAATTTTATATGCTATGCACTTAATCAAGTTAAAGAGAACTTAAAACTTAGTTCTTATGAATGACGCTCAACTAAGTCTATTATTAACATTAGTAGCGGAGAACTTTTACCGAAATTACCGACTCCAGAATTAGTTATTCCTGTGAAAACATAATGGTCCCGACCGTGTGCACGGACTAAAAGTTTTTGAACTTCTGCAATGCAATACTAACTAAAAAGACACATCATTGGTACTAAAGTGGCGATTTTGGCAATTAACTTCAACCGATTTAAATAAGTCAAAAGTTTACGGATCGTCTAAGTGAGAACTAAATTGACGTTCCTAAAAGTCATTCTATATCTTCTTATTTCAAAAGTCAAAAGTCAAAATAACTTAATTTAAATAGACTCATTTACTAAGTTCTTTTAAAACGTCATAACAGGGAATATGTATGAAAATTATTTAATTAAAATTTATGGAATATTGAATTGAAATTTAAGTATCTATTCTTCCACAGGGCAGGATTAAAACCTTTTTTAAAATTAGTAGTTTTCGTTGGTATTTACATATTTGTAGCTTGAGTACAAAATTTCCGCGAAAATGGCACGTTCGATAGAACAAGAAACTTACCTATAAATCAAACGACTGTTTCAAAATCGGTCTTAATTTCTTTCGAACGATATTCCTTGTTAATATCTACGTATATATTACATAGCACTTTCTGTTACAACATAAACGTAATCAATCCATTAAGCATATCTCTCGGTGCAGTGCACAGGAAAATGATATTACTTATCTCAGTTAGTTCAGAATATTCGCGGCAATTTTCTGCAACTTAAGCTTTAAGGCAATGAGGATAGAATACAAACTTGAGCTAAGGAACATTTGCCTATTTTATCCTTTAAATTGAATATTGTGAATTGTAAAACGACTTTGAGTCTTGGAGTATTGAATTGGGTAGTAGACTCGCTTTTAGATTGTGAGTGAGCTGGCTGTGAAGCAGTTCGTTGTTTTTTGATGTAAAGATAAAGCCTTTGTGATAGTAGTAATGGGAAGTTTTTAATATACCCTGCCTTCAGATCTTCATTAAAAATTATTGCTACTGACTTAAATTATTTTTGCCTGTAGTTACATAAATAATATTCGTCGGTCGCCTGATCGAGTGTTCAGTACCCCTATCTTCTTAGCCAGAGGTCCCAGATTCGAATTCCAGTAGGGACAGATTTGTATGATGAGTACATCAATTTTTTCACGAGTCATGAATGTTTGTATGTTTATTTAGTATATTTCTGATATTTATATACATGTTACTATCCATATTTCTCCGTTATCTAGTATCCATAGCACAAGCTCCTAGTGATGCATACTGTAGGCTAGAAAACAGATGTGAGCTTGAGAAATATTATTTTATTTTATTCATAGACTACCCGCATTTGTAACATGTGTTATATATCAAGTACCCTCAATAATGAAGTAAGCAATTAAAGGCTCATGTGACAAATTTGTTTCTAGTTAGTAACTATTAAAATCTTAGACCTTGTTTAATATATTCCTACACAGAATTAATCTTTGTAAATACACATATGCATGCGTATATGTATTCGTAGACTCACAAATACACATTTGAAACTAGGATGGCGTTTGGCAGATATCGCTAGCTTGATAAAAACTACCATTAGGGGTTGATATAATTTAAGAGGCGGCTCTCTATTTCCATAGTATTATAGTGCTCTATGGTTGCATGGAAGTAATAATATTGAATTCGGAATGCTAAAATATCAATAAAAAAACAAGACTGTTTAAGGCATAACTTCTTAGGGCCAAGGAGTTTTAAGTATAAAGTCGACACATAAATCATCAAAGAGAATAAATAAATGGAAAAAAAAATCTTTTCCATTTTTTCTACAGTAAGTGAATAGAGTATACTCCTCAAGGCCTTGTCTATGGCCAGACTTGAGTACTTCGCTTCATTCAGGATTTCTCCTACAATTCCCTCAGTTCGTTCGGGAATTAACATCTTAATTCCCTTACTACGTTTGGGATTTAACTACATAATCCTTCATTTCACTCAATTCAATATGCTGTCCGTAACATAGACAACTGCTTGCATTGGAGAATTAATAATTTATAAGATTATTAATAAAAATATTTTATTTAAGACTAGCTTCCGCCCATGGCTGCACCTGCGTGGAGTTCCTTCCCAATATTATATAACCTTTAACAATTCCCTGATAAATGGTCCATCAATAAATTGATTCTAAGCAATATTTACAGAGATTGCCCTTTACAACCTAATTAACTTCACATTTTTATAATATTAGTCGCATTTTTATTGATTGTGATTTTAATGTCCTTATAGAGTTGTTAACTCCAACTACTTATGTACCTACTGTCTCAGTTTCACTATGCACGCCCTATCAATGCGGAGTTATTACTTCATATCGTTAGTGTCTTAATGCTATAGATACCACTTACCATTAGGAAGGGTACATTATAAAAATATATAATGTCAAAAGGTACAGTGTCAACCTTATGAAAATTACATAATAATGTACTTAAAATATAAACAAATGTAAAATCGTCACTTTTATCACATTAAAATAAACTTTCAAATTACTCCCAATTTCTGACCACAGAATGACTAAAATAACTTACGCATCTATTGACATTGGCCCCGATTCTGTTGTAGACCGACGAAAAATGAATTTAACCCATTATGCCATATAATACATAGTTACAAGAAATAATTGTTTTATAATTGCATTTTATAAATGGATCTTGATGACTCTGTTTGTGGTAGCAGTTTCTATTTTATTTTTTATTTTTTAATTATTGTATGTAATGTATGCATATATGTAGTAATCAGATTTTATTTTAATTGACTGAATAAACACGGTTGTTGAGAAAACGGTGAACAATCCTATACTCATAGATTCTGTGTATGATCAAATCAGAATTGATGACATTTGCAAGAAGACCAGGGTTGCCAATGTAGCCCTAAGAGTTGTGAGCATGAAATGGCAGAGGCCAGGACACATGGCCAGAAAGACTGGCAGCCATTTGGGTGGAAAGACTCTTGAGTGGCGGCCGCCGAAACGTAGCGTTAGGTCTCACATAAGATCGATCGACGATCTGGTGAAGATCACGGGAAGCCACTGGATGCGGGCACAGCATGCTCAATCGATTTCAAGACCCTTGGGAGAAGTCTATATCCTGCACTGGGTGTCTCTCGGTTAGTACGATGATGATGATAAGACGGGTATTTATCAGCGTACAATTAATTAAGCTGTATAAAAGATATGATAATCTTAAAAGAGCATTAGTGCTCCAAAAATTGTTTTTAAATAAAAAGAATGGCAAATTGGTCAGTACCTGATGATAACTAGTAGGAGAAGATAGCTTATGCAACATTAGTCATATTGACCTAGCCACCTCTACCTTGCCAGCCATGTTATATGAAGTCTACGACTCCCAGATAGGATTTCACATTTGTACTGTGCATCAATGAAACGAAACACCTAATCTATTTGTGGATGAAATTTATCTGGAGTTAGTTGTTATTAAAGCATAATTTATCATCATCATCAGCCTAGATAGTCCCCACTGCTGGGTATAAGGGTACTTTCTAAATGGGAGAAACTGGCCTATATAGGCCTAATGGCCTAGACTCTTCATGTGTTTCTCCTATTTAGAAAGTGATGTGCCCAGCGGTGGTATTTACATAGACTGTTGATGATTATTGCACATTAGAACGTGCGAAATGTTTGAATCATCTAGTGTTAACTAATTTACGACATTTATCTTTAGCGCTAGAGAATGCTAACAGAATCAACACTATTTTCATATTTATTACAAAGATAATGCGCTGTAGATCTAATTAAGCGCGTAAGCCTTACCGCGTGTAATAAGACGGTCTATTGAAAATTAAAACCCGCAAATGGTGGCGTAGCAGTTAATTTAGTCGGAAAAACCTACACTCAACCCCCGAAGCTACATAAGCTTTGACGCAGTAAAGAAGTGTGAAGTGAAATATTTATTATATCAATATTTATTTTAACTGTTTACTCATTACTCATATAAGTCATTAAATTAAACAATTTGTTTACTAGTGTAATACAAAACTACGACCACATAGTCTTAGTATTGTTAAATGGCTTACGTAGATTGTTAGAAAACAGTATATTATTGCCACATTTACTTACAGACCCGAGATAACTCATTTGTCTAAATTGGGTACTCGTATAAGCTCTGTGAGAACATAAAAGCATATATTAACTTTAAAGCTCATTAACCCTTATTAGGTATAACATTGTTACAGCAAAATTAGTGAAAACACGTTTTGAAAAGGTTTTTTGTTTCATATATATCACAAGTACAATCTCGATGATGATTTAAAAGAAGAAGTAATGAGTCTATTTAAATAAAGATATTTTGACTTTGACTTTGACTTCTCTATAAAACTTACTATATTATAGTACCTTGAGAAATATCTCTGATTTATATAATAGAAAATGGAAGACACAAAGTTAACTAGACAGCGCTTAAATTAAAACGATTTTGAACACTAATAACTACGTAAGACAACCGTCAAAGTGTATTTTATTAAGGAAAATATATTTTATATAACATTACTTATATGCTAGAATAGATTTAAATATCAACTCCAAAATAACCTTTTAAGAGCCATATAAATATTCACTGATAAAAGAAAATTCACCGCACCTATATACGGCTGTCAGAATACGTTGGATAATGGAGAATCTATGTGTCATATTTCATTGCGGTGCGACAAGGTGTGACGAACGTGAGATTTTGAAACGTAACAGAGTCCCGACATATGTAAATAATGATGCAGAAATGTTTTCAGTTAGAGAACGTAGAGTCTAAAGTGAAATACAAAATTTTGTGACTAAATGAAATGGCAGGTCAATTAGTGATATGGGGAAAGCACATATCTCGTCCGTAGCGGCTATATCTGAGCACTACATAGACAAATTGGTACAGAGTACCCGAGAAATAGATGCAGACCTAATTATTAACGGGCGAAAGGTCGAATACGTAAAAAATGTGTAACTAGGTCAAATCGTATCACGATGCGATCAAATGTAAAAGCAATATGATAATCGAATTGCCTTAGGGTGGAAATTTATGGTCTTTAAAATAAATTACGAAAAGCAAATAACTCCGCATTAATTTCTAAAAGTAGACTTGATACTTGTATTCTCTTCTGCCTTACATAAAAACAACCTTGCAAAATCTCAGACAGCCATGGAAAGGATCAAACTAATGAGCGATAATACTGAAAGACGAAGAAGTCACAAACATTAACCATCAAGGCACAAAAGAAAACATATTGAAATCGTATCACACATCGACCAAGTGAAATGCAGATGGATGGATATGATCTGCTGTAACTTGGAAAATGGTGTACAAACGTGTATATAGTACCCAAGAGGTTGGTTTAGGAGCAGAAGCTGAAAAAGAAACAGTGGAATGCGTTGGAGGAGGCTTTTACCGTAAGGCTCACCGAGCACAGAGTCATACTACGAACTACCAATAGTTTAATCATTCCCTAGGTGGTTTTAGTAAAAGTTCGGAATTAAAGACTTATTATTAGAACTGAGAAATAAATAAAATAAATATTTCTCACACTCTCACCTCTTATCTATAATATTAATATTTAACCGTAAAGGTTTTAATAGTCGAAATATATTCATTTTAAAAAATTGCCAATTTAAATAAATGACAATGTCAATCACAATGTTAAATAAGGCATACTGTACTGTTAAACATTGTGATTTAGAGAAATAAATAAAAAAAATACCATTGATAAATTGTTAAAAATATACCTTTTTATTCGAATATCGAATGACTTAATCTAAAAAATAAAAGAAATCTACATTTTTTACCTACACCAAATATTTTATATTATGTAAAACAAAACATCTAAAATTCTAATACAATATGACGCAAAAAGTACATTTTGAAAAAAAACATAATTAATCTGTTATCATAAAAAATTACCGCTATGCTTAATTATACCATTTTCTACCAACTTCTCCATGGGGAACGTAAACCTTAAGTTAAGTGATCAAAGCAAAGTTGCCCTACTGACTTATTTCTTCTGAGATTTACCGTAACGGCGAGATGTTTAATAAATTAAATTCCAGAGTCAGTTCTGCTCCTTTAAAGGTGAAATATTGTTCGTTTAATATTCCAGGAAAGAAGAGCGTTGTGCATCCGATGTAGGAATAAATCGAGTTAGTTGACTGTAAATAATACTTTGCAATATTTATCAAATAATGATCCGAGAATTTATTTTTGCAATCATGTTTATAAAAAAAAAATAGCATCTACCACAGTATTCCCATAGTATTCCCATAGTCATATGAAAGATCATTTACAGTTGAACTATATCAATAAATATATACTGATATAGCAAGAATAATTATGAATAACACAGATCATATATACAATACAAAATATAAAACTAAAAACTTTAATACTTTTATATATATTTTAATATTAGATTTTAAGAAATATAAAAACTTAAATATAAATAATCATTAGCACAATATACATATTTATGCTTATCATACTAAAATCTACACTAGCCGGGACTTGACACGGGACCGCTGTCCTAATAGCCTGATAACTGACCACTCAGACTGAGCAGTTCGTCAAGGACATAGTGTTATTTAGCTGTTAACTTATGTAACACTACAGTAATGAGGGCTCAAATATCAAGTGGAAAATACCTAAGCCTCATACCGAATTGAATACGCGAAGCTTTCAAACCTTACTGTTTGGAAGTACTTGGACCTATTCAAAGACCCTATTCAAAGGAGTAAATTTTCTATAAGTATCAAGTTAAATAACATATTGATCACAAGTTCTACGTAACAAAATAAAGGGACCTTCACCTTTTCAAACGTACCCATATCCGTAGTAAAAAGGTCTATCTGTTCGAGTGTGAGATAAAAATATAATTTGGCAGAATCATTTCAACCTCAGTTCGGGTCGAAGCAAACTGTTACTGCCGCTCCGAGATCATTCCCGGGATTGTTTTCGGCAAACGACACGGGAATGATGCAAACTCGCCCCTTTTCGGGATCATTCGCTTGAAAAGAAATGCGGAATAACTGTGTGAATATCCAAGGACCTTGAAAGTATTTTTCGCTATTATGAAGTCGAAAGAAGTATGAGATTAAGTGTGTTTTTGTATAGAGGTGTGTCCTAACTGACTTACCAGACAATCATAGTGAACACACATAAGGTCGCCCTTTGTACAAAATTGTTGATGTAAATAATGATATATGATATTCTATTCTATTCTTTATATCTAAAAATACATCGAATACATTATTAACATAATTTATAAGTAACTGGTTAAGCAGAATTTGTATTATACATATATTAATAAAATTAAAAACTAAAGAAGTTTTTTTACTTTCGTCATTTGCTTCTGTGCTATATTGTGTTAAAACTAGGAACACAACATTAAACCTTGAAGCTGTACATTAGAGCTCTATTTTGAACCGGATTTTTTAAAGGAGTTTGATGGCTGGATTATTTGAGGATCCACCTCATAAACTGAACAAGTTTCTCTATGGACAAACAGAGATTTCAATTTGTGATGTATATTTCACCCTCTTAAGTATATGCTTAGTTCTTCTACACTTTATTATTCATTTTCGAGCTAAATTCCTCTACGATATGGTCTGGTATATCATCAAATGAAATAACAAAATATTGCTAATTTCGACTTCAAAATCAAAGTTTAAATACATTTTATTTCAAGATTGAAAAATAATATTATATTGTGAAAAGTATTATTATAATTATTCAAAATTAAAAACAATAATTTAAATGAAACGCTACCAATACTGCCAGCACCTTTACTATACGGAGAAATAAGTGATGATGTGTTTCAGCGATTCCCTCTTTTTCCATAGAAAGATGGAGCAAACGACTCCATTCCACCTGATGGTAAGCAGAAGTCCATATAAAAAGGTGGCTGATGCAAGTGAAACTATGCCATTTTGCCATTTTGATCTTGCCGACCTGCAAGATGCTTCTTCAACCCTCATTTGAAGGACCCGGGATTTAAGAAAGCAGAAACATCGTGTCAAAGAATTCCATATAAGAGTACATTGTTTAATTAATCATACATCGCTCAGAAGGCAATCCATCTAATGAGATTGCATATAAAACAATCAAATAGATGGTGTGGTTACGTTGACAGCACACTATAAATTGTTCAAGGGTAGCTGTAGCTATTTGAGTCTGGGCAAAGCTGTGCAGTCCAACTTCAGCCAACCCTCGCTGCTCTAGCGTTTATCTTGATGTTTCAGTGCATTAAGTTTGATTTTATTAATTAAAACTTATAAATATTTTCTTAAATTTTTTTATTACGTGATATATTAGATGTCAAAATAGGGAAAAGATAAGAGATAAGTCCTCCGTTGTATACAACTGTATTCGTTAATTTTTATTTTTATTTCATCTAATGAATAATTTGAAGAAGAACTACAACAGTGAAATTGGCTTACTACATAATCCAGCTAACTATGAAAAGGACAATACTCAACCTTCCTTGTCAAGGGAACAATCAGTAATAAACTCATTAGCTAGAACGACGAAAAGGGTGATCTCATTCAAAAGATTAGCAAGTTTAATTTGGGTTTGTTATTGCCACGTATGTCGCAGAACCGATCTAAAATGACAAATATCAATGAAAGTTCCCCGATGCTAGGTTTATTGGAGACTTGCTGGGCATTTCTGTCTCCTCCACGCCACGAATTGTCTGAGCTGAGGTCCGAGTCTTTAGAGGCACCCTCAGGTTTGTTTGGCTCAAGCACCCTGAAGACTAAGAGTCACCTCCCCTGAAGCCATGTCGATTAGAAATCTTTCTGAGTCGAATTATCCCTTAATCCTTGAGGACTCTCCAAGGTTCTCGCCTTCTTAAAACCCCGGCAACGCTGTATCATCTGCTGCCAACAGCATTAGTCAGTCAAAAAAGACTTATCGAAGTGGTAGCTGGATGATAAGTCTAAAACTTAGGGAAAGAATATATCCAGAAGTAAACTACAATAGTTTGATATTTTATATAAAACAAGGATAAAAACGATCCTGACTTCCATGTTATTTTAATTCAAATTACTTCGTTATTTCCCAAACATTAATGTCAATTATTTTTCTCTATGCTCCTGATTCTATTACAGTACAAAATCTTCAATATTTATCTATGTATTTGTTTGTTGGTTGTTTGATTATGTTTAGAATCTTCAACTGGCTTTAGTAGATCTAGAACACCGTACGTAGGTAGAACAACAAGTAACATAGGGTTATTGGGTCACACGCTTGACCGGTCGGTGACATTTGCTTATGTTGCAGGACAAATGTAGGTCAATGAATTGATGTATCAAATTACAGAGAATACGTTTAATTTGGTTCCAATGTATTTTGTTCCCGAAAGTTGGGTTTTGGAAAAATCATAAATATTCATGAAAAGATTTGACTTGATGATTGCTATCTTTGACACGCTTACATCTTTTACCATTCTTTACCATCTCAATGTGCACATATAATAAAAAATGTATAAGGAAATATATTATAGTTCTCATCAAATTAATTGACATTTTTGTAGGTAATACCTACAAAAATGTCAATTAAATCAAACGGAATAATAAACAATTATTTTTATGTAAAAAATAATTAGGCACTCTCATTCATGTTTGCTAAATCACTTTGAATTCTCAATAAAAATGTGTTAGACATGGATGTACTCCATAGGTTTTTATTATCATATACACTGCATACTACCTACACGCCTCACTGCAGTCAGATTAGTGACTCCTTAATATGGCAACTGCTCGACTGAATTTTACGATCGCATGCCGTAACTTCACTTCACATAATATGATTTCCACATTTTCGTATTACTTTGGTATGCTGTAGTCAAATTTCCCAAAGAAATTCTGGAATCTGGGCTTACCAAAGTGTCGTTAATTTTACAAATCTGTCTGATGCCAAATTGCATTGCCAAGTAAGCTTTTAGTATACTCATAATCTATTGAATAAAGTGCCTTGGTCACAACATTAACTCACCTATTCATATCGTGGCAAGGAAATATAAAAAAGTTTTTGCAAAAAAAATGGGTGGGAAAATCGTTTAAGCAGGTTCTCTCAATTTCAATAACAAAAACAGATTTAGTGACTAGTTGTTTTGTCTCACATAGCCATGGTGTAGAATTAACTGACTTACAGTTACGATGATGCAATAAGATAATACCTCGGGAACAACCACCCTTTGGATTTGTAAGAATCAAATCCAAATATTTCTTAATCATGCACTGAAGCTTTATCTCCCCAGAAAAATTCCAATGCAAAATCAGAATTCCTACATATTCTTTGCATTACTCTAGGGCAAAGTCATTCCTTATATCAGATGAAATGATGGTGAATACAAATTCAAATGATCGTGAATTTACTTGAAAATGAAATATATGTAACTCTTTCAAAGAAAATTTTTCGAAGCTGAGGTAATTATGGCCAGAAGATTAATTTCCACCTCCTAAATGACGTTTATCTTTTTATCTTTATCTAGGAAGACACTTATTGTCTTCGCTAATGGTGCGTATAATGAAGACTGAACGTCGGGACTTCAACGCCTTGCCATCGTAAAATACTTTGAGATCGGTAAAACAACAATTTGTCTTCACTGGCTGTGTTCTTTCTAATCTATGAGTATATTTTGGCTAGTCATAGGATTTGGCTTAAATATTGTCTAGATATTGAGGGGGAATTGGGAATTACACTACATTGCAGATTATGTACATCAAAGAATCTGTGTAAGTACAGCAATACATCAATTATCAGGATTTTTTTTAATTATTGAAAAACCAGTTATAATAGATATTCTGTTGTTGAGAATATGTCGACGCACTGCCACACTATTGAACATCTATCGTGTCTGAAAAGCTGACAACCTTTTTATTATAAAATAGAAATTGAAACACGAAAATATTCTGAGCATCAAAACATAAGACGTTATAAGATTTTCAATAACGAAGCGATCCTTTTGATGGTTCTTTAAAAAATAAACTGGTACGTTCTCGGCATACATCACGTCTGTCACATTATCCCTGTACCCGGTTGATGGATGAGGTGGAATTAGGTTATATGGGAACTGAATGCTACACGTATTCAGCTCATCAGTCGCTTTACCCATTGCTTTGACTTTTCTCAGCTTAAGAAATGACTCGGAGGAAATTTCGAGTAATGCACGTTCAGATACCAAATTATGTGAGGAAATTATTACAAAATTGAAAAATAATGCCGAATTTTGAAGTCAGATACGATTCCGTTCAAACATTTATAACTTTCTTGGTGTTTGCAAAAGTAGTTCTTACAGTGATATGGTCTCGTCTTATAAGGATATCGGTATATAAGAAAGCATATCTGAGTTGATAGTATTTATTAAAAACTAACTGTCAATCAAAGTTAGTAGAGCAAGTTAAAGTTGAAGTAATTTGGACATCATCAGAAAAACCTTACATATGAATATTTCAACCGACTTCAAAAAAGGAAGAGGTTCTATGTTCCACTTATGATATTGTAAGTATGTTCACCAATTTCTCTGTCAATTGTATGTCGATGTTTAAAGTTCTTTTTTATTTGATAGAATGTACTCCTAAGTTGTCACCAAGTCCGGATAGGATCCCAGGAGAATCAAGGACAACCTTCAAATTCATAGGCACATATCTCTTTTTGTTTCTAAAGCTAATCAAGTATTTAAATACTTGATTAGCTTTAGAAACCACTGATAGTCACTCATCTAACATGGGTCTTAGACATAATTGTAAGACAGTTAAAAATATTTTTTAGGTTTGGTGCTAAGATGGTAAGTCTCAAGAAACCAAACAAATTGAAGCTATTACTCGGAAAACTATTTTTAAATTAGATAAATTCTTAAATTGATTCTGTTTTTAGTTTTATTAAAAACTTGTTTGAACCACGTTCTAATTCCAGGCATCACGAGACAATTAAAATGATGGCTTTGACTTATAAATTTCGTGTACAGATTATATTAAATTCACGCTCAACAATTATTAACAAAGTACTTCGACATTGAGCGTTCCTCACAACATTCCTCAGAACGACTTGACCTCATTTTTAGGCAATATCGAAATAAGACTTAGATGTTAGAGGTCCGCAGGGCATTTACTACTAAATCGATAAACGTTGCCGATACTCGAAATATTAAACTTCTTTTGAAGACAAAACTTTAGACACGATGATCCATCCCAAGTGTTCCCGAGGGATCTACAAGTTTTGTTTATAGAAAATGATCAAATAAGCGCACACGTTTGCAAATCAAAGCATATCAATTCGATATGTTAGGATAATAATATTTTTAAAGGCCATAATGATTTGAAAATCGAATACCAAAAATCTAGACATAGTCGGTTAAAATACAATCTCAGCTACCACCAATACAGTAAATACAATCAATTACAGATGCTGTATTAGACAGAATAAATAAGAGTAAATTTGGAGTAACTGTGCAAATTTTATAAAGTATTTTAACACCTATACCTAAGCTTCACGAATAAATGGATGTTATTATTCAAAAATGAACTAGCTATTTAGACATGATGAGGACTGGATAAAGCCTATTATAGAGGTCATATAATATTTAAAGCACATGAAGCAAAAACCTGCGTAGGCTATCAAAAGTACTGAATTCACGAGATGGAAATTGGCTGGAGAACAACAGAATAGATTGGATTTTTTGTGTTGACTGTACTTGCAAACATGAATTTTTGTATATACAACAACCTAAGACGCACACCTTATTTAAAACAAAGAAACGAAAACATTTTTGTGTCACGAGAAGCAGAGAATCCAAAACCATTACCGTCAAACACCATCAATAAAAATAAATCAATTGAAACTTGTAATCCATCCACATAAACAAAGCCTGATAACATCATCTACAAGAGATGTTACCAGGCTACCTTCTCCATTATTGACGTTGTTGAAATGTTACCCAACACTGACGCATTATTTTAAGCCTATCACTAGCCAAGCAGTTCGTCTCGCTCTGTCCATGTCATTTCAGTTAATGTTTATAGGAATAAACTTTTAATTGATGCTAAACCGGTGTAGGCGTTTATTTCCCTACAATAAAGTTCTCACAATATACACATGCTTTTAAAAGGTGAACTAATTGTTCTAAATAATTATTAAAGTAATATAATTTGAGCTATGAAATAAAACAATAGTTTTCTTTTGTGATCTAACTGACGTCTATTTTTATTTTTTCTATTTACAATGACAATTATACTCTGTGGTCTAAGGAGGTTTTAATACACGCCAACCAGCGTTACAATTTTAAGGTTCATCCTTTTTATTCATCCTGCCTCAGAACAAAATTTATTTTTTCTTAATAATAGCATTTTGTAAAACTCCTTTCAGTTATGTGAGTGATTTTGATATGTATATATATTACAATAAAGTTAGAAATAAAAAAAAATCTATTTTATTATAATATTAAAAGCTTAATTAGTGTGTAAGGTATAAAGTATTGAAACAAAAGGTTTGTTCGTTTTTGTATTTGAGAGATAAATGTTTTTACCCTTCCAAATAAAGAGATATTTCAACATTTCTGAGTTCAAAAACATCCAGTCATTATGCTTCCGAATATAATGAAATACAAGTATGAATGAATTATATTTCAAAATATAAATATTCATTGTATAATCGGCCTGTGGAAAGAATATATTACCCTCGTTTATTTTATTATTTTTAATAGAAGCGAGATTCAAAATTTGTGCTGTTGTATCGCCGTGTTTTAAAACCTACTTTTTGCTGTCAGCGCACTTTATTTTCAATGAAATAATTTATTAAATATATACAAAATCACCTTTCTTGGATGTTGTTTTGGTAACTTTATCAATTATTTGACCATCTGTAGTATAGTTCCTGTTTCAGTTCCAAGGTAGTTAGTTGAAGTAGAAATAGTAGATTTCGTAAGCACACTTTGTAGCACAACCAGAGCGAAGAACCTTAACTTCATGTGTATTCCCTTCTTCATATTTGGGCCTTTAAAAGAGGAAGAAAAAGCAGTTTTTGGGCCGGCAACGTGGAGGTTCCTAGGGCAGTTTCTAGCATGCTGCACTAGTTATCTTCACATATTAACTCCTACTGCTTACTATCAGGCGGTGTGGACTCATTTCTTGTGCTTTTTATTAAAGAAAAAGTTTTTCGGTTCTTGTAAATGTTTTGCAGCGATCGACTTTTTATGCATTAATCTGAATCTTCTTTCCTTATAAAAAACGCAAAAAGGTAAACCTTACCTTCTTAATGATAGAGATTATATCGTGGTTTTGAATGACAATATAACTTTTTAATCTGTGTTAGCCCCACGGGACTGTAACTTTTATCTGGAATATTTATTCTGCTGCCTTTGGGGATGATTTTCGAAATTAGTTGGCTCATCTGCTCGCCTTCTACTCTTAGCCTTAAAAACATTTGTCTAAACATTATTTTCAACTTTATGATCATCTACCAGGTATTTGAGACATATAAATTCAATTATGTGTAAATTGTTTGCGTTAATTCAAATCAAAATCAAAACCAAATGAAATTATTTATTTATTAAATACGTGATATAACTTATGTCTTAACTATTAATGGTCCAACACATATCTGTCACATACAGAATTGGTTGAACGTTTTGTTTTAATATGAAAAGTTGGTTTGCAGAACTTTTTAGCGTAGTATTTTGGAAGCTAGTGTGGCGTAATGGTTTTGTTAACGAAAACAATTTCATAATGATTGATCCATGGATGGGTCAATCAAAAAACAAATCAAATCAAATAACAATAAAGTACACAATCAAGAAAGAAAAATAAAAGTAAAATTAAAAATATTACCACTCTCACGGCATATGTTGTAGCACACCTGCAATGCTGCTAATCTTTATTTCCAGCTCCTCTGTTCTTCTTCTGGAAGTTGTTAAGTTGCTCAGTGCTTAAGCAGATTCCTTCTCCTAAAAAAGTTTACTTCACATATGTAAAAATTATATGAGTTCAGCTTAACTTAAATTTTAGAACTGTTGAGTAGTCTCTTAAGCGACGTTTTGGAAACAATCTAGTTTTGCGAACATCAATACATACACCAGGTGGTCAATTTCTTAATAAAACAAGGTTTGACATTTGGTCAATAGATGGCGTTGTCACTTTGGGGCCCATTTCTACAAGGCGGTGTTAAGAGTTTTTGTAAAGTAATGACCACTCTTGCATATTGTTTGCTTTTTCTTTATCAATATTAACGTGTGTGTGTTTGCATATATACATTATACAAGTCCTTGTGAATGTTGTAACATTTATGAGTTCTGCGTTTTTCACCAAGTATGTCTTGAAACAAGAAGATTACTTGTAACATTTGAGAGGAAACAAAGAAAATGACAAATACAGAGTAATGTTTTTATATAAATAGAAAAATGTCAGCTGCTGTGTTGTTTATTTTCTCTGCGTCTCTAAACATCATTTGTCAACAACGCTCCAGGGTATCTGTTTGGCTATGAAGTAAGCGTTAAGATTGCTTAGAATTGGTTTTCACGAAGCCACTACAACGGGCGTAAATTTAAATCGTGTTAATTGGGGTTTATGAGAGTTAACAATACCGCTGTTAAATTATTCTTGCAGATACTGCAACGCTTTATGTAGAAGGAATAGTTACGATGCTATATTGTTAAAGAGTCTCGGTGCTAATACAACTATTGATGAAGGCAAAATAGCCCCAAACCCCACGTGGATTTGAAGAATATCAGCGTATATGTTATAATAACCGGTCTGGATTTCGTGATATTATGATTTTGGTAACTTTATTATCATAAATACATTAAAATTATGTGTTTAGAACGTAACAGTATGAAAAAGATTAAAAATTTGGTGATTTAGTCATTTAATAAATAAAGAAGCTAATGGCTAATAATCATTAGATTATACATGGAACTCCAATGTTCGCTTAAGGATATGATATTGTACACTTATCCCTCGATTTACGCGGTACTCGTTTTACGCGGTTTCACTTTTACGCGGTCGGGACACGCGAAAGAACAACCAAAGAAAAAGAAAAAACTGATTGAATTAGAATTTAGCAGTGATGAAACGGAATAATAAAATTACAAATTATAATTATGCTTTTAATTATAAACATGTTATAAATTTATGTCGAGCCAATAAAAATTTCTTTCTTAATATATATATATTTTTTATGCAAATATAAATACATATGTGTACATACAATGTACTCGTTTTACGCGGGTTTCTGGAACCTATCCCCCTACTTTATATAAACTTCAAGTCTCGGTTTACGCGGATTTTTTTTTCTGGAACCTATCTACCGTTTTTGTATGAACTTGGAGTCTCGATTTACGCGGTTTCGATTTACGCGCTTTCTCTCGGAACGTATCTACCGCGTAAATCGAGGGATGAGTGTATTTTATTTCTATTTTTTTATAATTAATGAAATAATTTCAACACTATGACGAAACTTACCGCCCAATGTATGGCCCCAGCCAAAGTAAGCCGAGGTTCTAATGACGTTTGTTTTGGCATAATTTAAAACAATCTCGTCTTCTAATGAACCGTTGGTCGGACTGTAAATATCTTCGTGCACAAACTCTAACACAGTTCTAGAAAATAGCACTTTATAACCATATTCTGAAGAGTTATTTTTAAACTGTGTAAAATTTTATCTGCTTCTGTAATATCTACCTTAAGCTTTATACTGTGACGTAATCTTTCAGTGGTTACAATATTACAATATTGTTCTTGTTAATGAGATTTCCTATTGAAGGGTTTGAAAAAAAAATTTGAATTGTTTTCCTTGCGAATTTCAACAGGTTCTCATTTTAATCCAAAATGATGGGTATTTCAGTAGGAAGTAGTAGGAAGAATCCTTTGTAGATAAAAAATAATATTTATTTAATTAATCAATGCTAACAAGAAAGAAAAACAAGAGACAAGAAGCAAAGTTTATTTAGCTGAACGTGCTTATCTCAGGAACAAATTAATCAAATTAAAATATAACATCATGCTACAACCAATAGAAGCTAAGCACCAATGGAAAATGTTAAAAAGATGAGAATATATTCTTTTTCAGAGCTTTCGTTGCGTAAACGGGTAAAGTCAAGCAGCGATGTACAAAGTCAAAGTCAAAGTCCAAATATCTTTATTTAAATAGACTCATTTACTAAGTTCTTTTAAATCGTCATAACAAGGTAATAGTGATAACTTTAAGTGGGTATCAACCGGGTATTTACAAATTGTCCCAGGTATTTAAAAATATGTACTGAAATATGTAATAAATTCTTAGTTTTAATTTAAAAATAAATATTATTTTAAAATTTAAACTAACACTTCTTTGCATATTCCCAATTAACCCTACTACCGCTTCGACGAATTAGTAGCTGCAGAGAAGAAGCGGCGCAAGAAACTCTCAGCCTTTAGTATTTATAATGACATTTACAAATTAATTATGTCATTATGTATTAGTATTATAAACATATACATGTTTTGTTTTACAGTTCAATCAAAAATTACCAAAAATTACACACCAGTTAATTACCAGAATAGTTGTATTTTTAAAATAAATAAAAAGGTCCACCGTATCATATCATACGTCTATATTTTAAGGTTGACTCACTATAACCTTTTTTTGGTAATCAAATGTGTTGTAATCAATCCTTAACAAAATTAATGCTCAAATAAAATCGTGTAACCTACCCACTTTAGTACGACATGTTACGATTATTTGCTAACATTCACGCGACACGCAATTTTTAGACAAATTTCATAGAATAATAAAATCTCATTTGCATAGTGTGTGTATCCTATTTTATACCAACTTGTAAGAACCGCCTTTTAAGAAACTATTGCTTGTATGTCCCTTAGGATATTATGATTTGTATATTATTATGCTTACTCAATTTTAGTAACTGAGTCTGTTTAAATAAAGATCTTTTTGATCCTGTTAGACAGAATCAAGTGATAGTTTAAATGAGATACTTAACACTAGATTTACCAGACCAGTCATTTAGACTGGTCGTGCAATTTCAATTCAAAATTCCTACCATATTACACATTTTTTTTTTCAGAAATGATGTTATGACTTTTGTAGCTATAATTAGAGAGTACGTTTTATAAACTTAATGTTTTTTTATATACATTAGTAACAAATATAATTTTTGTTGTTGACATATATTCAAATCGCTGGTATATCTAGTGTTAATACTAGTAAGTCGTAAAGTCGATTCAGATGGTTTTAATCATTTGGAACTGTTACAAATGAGCTCAAATTAATACTACCCATTAAAATTAGTTACATAATTGTAGCTCAGTGTCTTCTATCTTTCAATGACTGTACAAACTGCTTTTCACTTAGCCTAGTTGTTGAGGCGAACTTGGAATAACTAATTCATAGATTACTTAGGGATGTTCTTGAAGCACAAGTTGTCAAATTAAACTAAGGAATGGTTTTAGAATTAACCTTTTAATTAAACAGTTTAATATCAATTTTTGTTTCATTTTATTCTGACTGTTCATGCCACCTATTGACAAACGGAAGAAACACATGCGCGACGGTCGAGTGGGGGCATAGAAGCGTGGCATAAATCGATTGAACTCAACTGTGCTATATACGTGTCAATATTGTATTTTAATTTTAATGAAATTATACGAAATAATTAGATCTAGCCGTTTTCACTAATTCAACGATTACCTGAGCTGAAACACTGACCTTTAGACCGTCCGGTCAAGTGGTCAGTACCCCTTATAACTTAGCCAGAGGTCGATTGATAAGTACGGACCTTTGTTCACGAGTCTTGGATGGTTTGTATGTTTATTTAGTATATTTATTTAAATATTACTATCTTTATTATTTCATAATACAAGCTCTAAATGGTGCTGACTTTGGGCTAATAATAGGCGTGAGTGTGAAATATTACAATTTTTAATTTAATAGTTTTTTAATTTTAAAAGTTGCTGAAGGTTTGTTCTGAGACAGATTCCTTGTGTGACTGCATCAATGATTTATTGTCTTTGTTTTATTATTATGTCTTGTATTGGTGTATGTGTTATTCAAGAAAATCAGTTGGGTAGCTTTCCCGTACTTTCCGATCACGATTCGTCGCATTCGTAAGTTGATATCCTAAAATTTTTTAATTTTGTATGATCGATTGAATGCCAGTATGTATTTTTATTTATTTTCTTAACATGCTCATATCATGTGAAGCACTTACAAATAAAACACTATTTGTTACGATAAAAAGTATATAGTACACTAATAATTAATTATGTACTAATACAACAAAAACCTATGAATCACACGATATAGTTTCAGGTAGATATCCGTAGCTTCGACAAAACAAATTTTGATTTCTTTGTCTCTTACAGGGTAGTTCTTGTCCGTTATCTCACCTGAGTGAGTCAAGATAAGGCCGGAGATGGAAGCAAACTACACCCTGATTCCTCAATAATAGAGGAACTGGCTATCTCACCTTTACCAGTCGGCCCACAACAATGTTGTCAACATTACTGCTATGACGGCGTAGATGAGACACTGGAAGCCAGGCGGAATTAGACCTATTTTAAGTGTCAAAAATTCCACACAATTTATAATCTATTCTAATCTATCTAGACATAGATTGGTGAATGTATTAGAATCTAAAATTCCAATTGGATTTTTCAATATGCTTACTTGGTGCCTGGTTGGAATAACGACTGGTTAGTGATTGAAAATTCCAATTATAATTTTCTAATTTAATAATAGTGATGTTTTAAGTACTAGTACAGATTATCTATATATTATTTGATCCAATTATTAAAATCTTTTTTTTATCTGGTTAAGCGGTGGACGTGTGTGAGGCTCTCCCAGTACCTACGCACTGGGAATACCCACTTAAACTCCCAGGTAATTCCATTGCCCCTCGCGAGTCCCACCTGTTCACCAGTCCAAGATCAGACAGCCCAGCCTCACGGCCAGATTTTGCGTCGATGAAGATTGTACAGAGTTACTTGGATAATCCCAGACGTGACAGCTTGTGCAATACATGCGTGGGAGTCACCGACGCACGCGGCTGCGTTTAGGGCGTAGGAAGTCAGGCGACCACCTGAACAGTTTCGCAGAAGGAGGCGACAGCCTCCCAGACATAGCCCTTACCATAGTTGGTAATGAGAGATAACAACGCCTAGCGCCGCAACAAGCTCGCGGCGCTCGATCTTTATATAACCTATAAATTACCACTCACGCCATCTATTAGAATTGGTGTGAACTAACGGTAGTAATAACACTTTTGAATTAACGCACGTCAGTTACGATATTCAACTAATTATATATTTAACTAATAATAAACTCTAGATAGATCTAGAAAGGAGTGCCGTTAACTGGTTCTGATTTCATGGTTTCTTTATGTATTCCTCAAGTTAATAATAAATCTTAATTTTAAATAACATATAAGAACTAAAGTGACTAGTATATGGCACACTAAATGGCTTCTTTATAATAATTTGTGTAAAAATTAAAGCTTAATCTACATATGTACATAACATTACAATTTTCTGGCAGTTTTCGATTTGTTTTGTTTTAAATATTATTGTTATATTAAGCTTATAACTTACTACTATTCATTTTCATAGTTATATTGTTTATATTTTTGAATCTCGAATTTCGCATATCGAAGGAGCCAACGTTTCTTATTACAATATAATATATTTTACTTATTTCTGAGGTTAATAATTGGGTATGTTCTACATGTGAGTAACTAAAATTATTTTAATAAATATGAACAGGATTTCTTGTAAGTTATACGAATTGAAATAGAATCTAATAAGATTTTTACTTTCTCAGATATAAATAAATCACTTAACGGACCCATAGTGCCTACTTTGACCTCTTTAGTTCTACTCTAGATAGACTGAGGTAAGAATTGCTTAGAAATACCAAAACTTGAACGTGGATCCGTTTCCTCAGTCCTCGTAGCGTTCGAAAGTAGACGAGTGCAATCAATATAAAATTAAAAACCAACTCAATTTCACTTTAAAAAGTTATCCAATTTAAAAGTATTTGTTGGAGTCGAAGCTACACTTTCTATTGTTTCTCGAACAAGTATCACCAAGTCCATAAAATAATTAATATTTGGATAATTTTCAAAATTAAATTGATTGTCTTTTTAAGTGTTTTGAAGTCAGCACATAGTTATGTTTACAACGTGGTAAGTAGCTTTGGAAATAAATATGAAACTAGTAATACGTGACTATCAAATTTAAAGGTAACCCTGGATTTCCCTGGGATCCCATCATCAAAACCCGGCCAAATATTCTTTCTTGATCACTTCAGGATTATACACTGTTGAATGAAAAAATAATTTTAATAATCGGTTCATAATTGACACAGAAATCGGAACATTACAACAGCACTTCCCTCTGTTAGTAGTAGGCTAAAAATTGTTCAAATTTATCACAAATAGAAACGTTTCCGTCTGAATACATCCTTATAAATTTGACATGTAACAATGGTATACCTAAAAATTTTATTAATAATGATTTACTGATTTATAAATAAATAAAAGTACAGTATTTCAATATTTCAACATGCGCACCTATATTACTTAATTAGAAACAATTCGATTCAAAGAAAACATTGTTTTCTTATAACTATGTTGAAATATTATAATTAATTAAGAATAAATTACAGTGAACACTAAATATAAACGATAATGTAAAACCTGAATGATAAAATTCAATGTGGTTTTTCGTATAATTTTCTGACTAATATTGTACGCTGAAATGGCACGCTATAAAGGAGTTTTTGTGTTATTTGATTACATAGTTTTATCTCACGAGCAGGAAATCTGACCCAAGAGGAAACTCTTGACGTGATTTGAGACGCGACTCCTTACCCTGTCAGTGTGTATTGTTATTGTTATTATTGACCTGTTATCTACTGTACCTATCTATTTATTACCTATCTATGTATATATATTGCTTGTACCTATTTATGCGGCATGGAAAAAGTTCTATACCAAAGACAAGCGATAAAAAGTTTTTTCATTTCGTGCATCGTTGGTTTGATTTTTAAGTACCAAGATATCTTGTATTTCAGATGCCTATGTAAGTAGTAGAAAAGAAGAATATTTCATTAAAGAAAAAATTTCAGAAACAAAACTTTTTCAAAAATCGAATCACTTATCAATTATGTGACATCCCAAATAGCGCTATCTCTTTTTGTCGCGGTTTATATCAATTGATATTGTCGTCTAGACTAGGAACGGACGGATATCATGATAATATTTTGTTTGAAATGAATTCCTTTTGTCTGTTATACAAAATAGTATATTTGTCATCGTGAAGAACTTATGCCTGTTAGATATTCTAAATCGTGTTACGTAGGAAAGATTTTTAAATTACGATATTTGAACTCTAAAACTTAATTATTTTATTACCTTTAAAAATTGTAATAACATTAAATTATAGTACAAATTAAATAAAAATTATATTTCAAAATGTTAATATTGTACGCCCGAAAATGGCAATCTGTTGTGACTTATGCATGTGATTGTAAGATCTATTTATTGTACACAGAATCACAATATAATTTATCTTATCTTAAATTCAATATTTCATATTCTTTCATTATTTATAGAAACGTTATTTAAGTAATTTAAGATAGAATAACATAATTAATGTAATCCTAGACAAATTTAGATGTTTTACGGAGATGCTCCCCTTAAGGGACACTTTACCCTAGTGACAGAGACAAGTAGGTTGACTTCATGCAAATTAATACCTAATGCGCGGTAAATGGTCGTACGTATACAATGTTAAAATTTATCAGTGCTTAAGGTACGCTAGGTGAGAAAGTTTGAACCGCACCCGCTCCACGCGGCCTCTTATTATCACCTACCATTCAAATTTGTTTTATATCAATACAGAAAATATTTTAAAGTTGTTAAGTTAAAGAACAACATTAAGTTAGATATCTTACTGGGAAATAAAATTATTAAAACATACGTATATATTTTTTGACTTCAGATACATTGCATAAAAGTATAAGTGAATTATGAGAATTAACATATCAATGAAGAAACCCGAACATTGTTTTGTTATAAAGGTATGTAATTATGGGTATGGTGGTAATGTATTATAATTATTACGGTATTATTAATTATGGTTATTATTAATATAGGTGGCAAGTTTCAATAGGACACTAACTAATAGAAACTAAATAATAATAATCGACATCCCTACATGATTAGGCTTTGAACACTTGCACTGGGTTTGAGTCGGCGTTATTTTTTTCCTTTTAGTATAACTCTACGAATATTAGGGTCATTCATTATCATAGAACGAGATGCACTGAATTTAAATTTAGATATTGACAGATTTTTAGAATCAGGCGCATAGATTATCAACAAGCAATTGTCATGTTTAGACAGATTTTCCAGATTATTTGTAAACATGTAAAAAATATTACTGGATAAATCGTAACAAATTTCTAGGTTGTAAAAGACATAATTATGGCTTAGTAACTTCGTTTCTAAACATTATTGTTACCTATATTTCTATTTTATTTAAGTTTCCATAACAAAGCTCTTACAGATGCTTAACTTTGGCAAGATAATCGTTGTGGAGTAAGAATATTATAAATAGTTTAAAAAAAAACTATAAATCTAATTCAAAACACTAAGACAACAAAAATATGTTATCCCATTTAATTTTTTAGGAGTCGGAGCTTCACTTTCTATTGTGTCTCAAAACAACGACTTGCCTATCTGTTTGTCTTTGGATAAAATATTGGAATTACTTTTGAAACAAATTGTAAATATCGTCCAAGTTAACAAAAATGCTCTTAATATAAAAACTACTGGGAAAACCAAAAAAATGGGGACAAATGGCCATTATTCTGCGTTGAAAAATAAAAATAATTACGTAAATAGGATTAGGAATATAACCGTATTCAGTGCACATACATAGAAAAAAATTACTAACTGAATTGAGAAGCTCTACCTTTTTGAAGTCGCGTAAAAGAGACTCTACTATGAGTATGCGCGCAAGCAGGTTGGTCTATCTCTAAAGCTTAATAGTTCAATTCGCTGTTACGCTCATTATTTTAGTAAAAATGCTCACAGAACTGCCGAAAATACCAAACAAATATTCACAAAAATTGTATAAATTTCTGAGTATCCTCAGTGACACAGGTGAGGCATTTGCTTACATAATTAATATCAAGACGGAATACCGAAGCCACCTCATAGTAAAGTATTTACTAAGTATGGTAACTTTTTATCTGCTATGATAGTAGCTGGCCTTTTGGATGTCCATAGATAAGTAAATGTTTTATGTACTAGAATGCCTAATAAGCTGATGGCCCTTGTAGCATTTGGTATCAGTCGCCCATAGACACACGCAATGTCAAAAATAATAAATCTTGTAATATATTTTTTAAACTTCCATTGTCATTAATATAAAGATAGAATTTTCGGGATTTATACCATGTGGCTTCTTGTTCTTGAGTTCCCGATATTTTGGCACTATTGCAAGCGTCATAATCACGGAGATAACTTACGATTTTGCGGGTGACATGTCTACGCCCTTTCGAAGTCAATATTGCGGTTGATGCCGGTACCACTGTCTTTTAACTCACTGTTCACACGCACTTGTTTACGTAACCCAAAACTGACAGAAATAAAAATAGACAAATAAAACTTTGTACCTTTAATCGCCTGTAAGCAACTCGATACCTTTACTTCACATTGTAACACTTGAATAGACAAACATTTTTCAATACCAATGTAGAATAGAATAGAATATATCTTTACTGTACATAAGACAATAAAAAAAAGAAATACACAGGGAACATTTAACTAATTTACAACGTACTCCTGTTTCCTCCCTTGATATAACAAGAATAATAATACTTTTCAAAATTTTTTTTGATTATATATTATTTCTACTAATTACTTACCCTTTTTTATTGACTCTCATAAAGATATGTATCTTGTAAAATCAAAAACATTGCCAGATGTAAGCTAAAGTATTCCTTAAAGTAAGTTTTTGGGTTTATAGATAGGAACTAATTAATTAGATTATTGTTTAATACACTGACAGCTGTTGAAGTAATGTATATAAATGGTTAAGTCTTAGGGAAAATGTTAATTGTGTGTTTGATTCATCTTATCACTTTCATTTATTCATTATGAGCAAACATACTTTACTGTTTCTACTGGTAACTGTATCAGAAAATCTCCCGCCTGAGAGAATATCTCACCGTGTGTTTCGTCCATAAATCTCTATGGTGCTTTGAACACAGTCGTAATTTTCGGACCACTGCGATATTCCTCTCGTAATTTTCCATTTTATTTTGAGTTAAATTATATCAGCAGTACGTAACAAACTAAACTTAGTCGTGACGGCAAAAATGGATTCGTAGTATTAAAATAACACCATAGCTTAAATTATCTATGGCTTGTGGCTCATGACAATGCAAAAGTGAAGCAATAAAAAAATTAAATAGAGTATTTAACCTTTAATTGCATTAAATTATGGTTGAGTAAAATAATGGAAAAGATTTGAACATCAAAATATTACTGTTAAATATTCATCAATAGTCGATATACGTCCTACTGTCGGGCCTTCATCATTTTTTTTAATGTTGAGTGTTGGCCGCAGGTGGCCTTTACAGCGTTAGCGGGGTTTCAAGGAGGCGAGAACCTTGGAGTATCTTCAAACCTTAAGGGGCGATTCGCTTGTGGAGGAGTTTTAATCGACAGGCATCACCCGCTGTCTCTTAAAGTCTCCAGGGCGCTCGAGCCATGAGGGAGCGACAAACATGAGGGTGCCTGTAAAGGCTTGGACCTCGGCTCAGGGTTGTCGTGTCGTGGAGGAGAGAAGTCGAGAGAAGGAACGTACCTGTACCTAGTATAGCACGATGAGTGTAGACCGGGTCTTCGGATTACATCAGGAATTGGGTCATATTGATACACGACGCTAGCCAAATGTAGGTTAGTGGATGAATGCAATAGATAAAATAACATCCTAACGTGTCTCCCGAAGCTTGAAGGAGCGAGAAAACAAATTTTTATCTACCCATTCAGGGCCTACCACGGTGAAAGTTACTTTGTTTTCGTTAACAAATCCAAAGCGCTGGAACCATTACTCTATTATTAGAGAGGTTATTCTCTGCAGAGCTAGCGCAGTATTCAACCAGAATTTATTACTTATATTATTAATTGGATTCGACTTCGCCATGAATAGAATAATATCTATATAAATAAATATTTCACAAAATCACGAACATACTTGCATATTTTTTTATACAAAAATATTAGGGTTGATATTTCGTCGTCTTCTGCAATTGACAGCTTACGTACCCCGCAAACTTCGTCGTAAGCTACGAAGTTTGCGGGGAGAGCTAGTTGTAAAATAAAATCAGGGATATTTCCTTCGTAATTAAAATTTTAATATGTAATGTCCACATTTGTAAATAATCTTTTAATAATATCATCATCATTAACAGCCTATGTTTATCTGACTCCTACACGGGAGAAAGACATGAGCAGTTTAAGCTATTAAACCACGCTCTCTAAATCAGAGTATCCGTAACAACCGGAACCTATGGGTTGACTACGGGTTAGCTCATGATAACAACTTTATACTGATCCATCCTGGATAAGCCATAGTTAACGTTGCTTTGTTTCCATCATTCAAACCACCATGCGGATTTTATCTATTCACTAATATTTATATTACTATTACTATTATTTCCAGCTACGAGTTTTCTAAAAGAACAAATAAATAATGAACCAAACTATTAATTATAAATAAATTATAAATGAAAAGCGAACATGTTACAATGAACTTATATATTTCGCTAATAAAAATCACAATGACGTAAAACGTCAGTACAAAATTAATACAAAAAAATAAACACTAAAGAGGCCCGTTTTGGACCAAACTCTAAAGAGGCCCGTTTGGGAACATGCTCCCCTTTTTTTATAAAAGAACCACCTTTTTCAACGGTCGTCTCAAAATGCCCCCTGCGGTCTTAATATCTACCACCCTAACTATCCCATCTCGTCCCGGGTGCAAAGCTTCGATCACTCCCCGAGGCCAGGTTCCTCTTGGGAGGTCACCGTCCACAATAAGAACAGGGTCTCCTGGCTTGACCAAAATATCTGACCCCGGAACGCGACGTGGTGACAAGGTTGGCAAATATTCAGAGACCCAGCGTCGCCAAAAGTGATCCGCAAGTCTTAACGCTTTACGCCAACTGCTTCTGCCACAAGGATCGATGTCTTCTAGATTCACTGGCAATGGTCTTCCTGATGACTCCCCGATCAAAAAATGGTTTGGCGTCAGTGCCTCTTCAAAATCAGGTTCAGGAGAAACGTGAGTGAACGGTCGTGCGTTAACAATTGCTTCTACCTCCATCAAAAGCGTGTGGATGACCTCTTCTTGTAGCGTTCGATCTCTCATTGTCCCAGTATGGGCAGTCTTTACACTTCTAATCAATCTCTCCCACTCTATAGCAGTCATTACGACTGCTGGGTCCTCAGACGCGACCAAAAGTGTGGCAACTGATTCGCGCGCCTCTCCCCGTAGAGCGGCGGATAACCTCGTTAAGTTATCAGCATTGTCAAAATAAACTTTTGTCCTATTGAAGATTTTTTGGAAGTAGAGCCAGTCTGTGGGAGAGCCGGAAAATATAGGTAGGTCACTTACCCTACGTCCGGTTCGCGCGAGACTCTTGATGGCTTCCGTGAATTGTGTAATTTCTAAAATTTTATTTTTGTTGCTAATACAATTATTATCGTTAATGTGGTAAGTGCCTACGCATGCATGTGTAGTGGATGCGACGTTCGGCTCAATCGTATTCCCAACCTGTAGGGCGACACGCTGTGATGGCAGCGGCGCCGGTGGGCGTAACGATACCTCGGCAAGGTTGGAAAATGATCCCCCTTGGGCCAAGGTATGGCCTTTGGTCTCGACTTGAAATTGAGTACAACTTTTAATACTTTTTGCATCAGATGCTACCCAATCTTCTACACGCTGCGCAGAAGTCCTGCTAGCGGCACCGACACGACTTGTGCGACTACCGCGACTGGAGCGAACTTGTAGAGCGGCTATCCCAGCGCGTAATTCAGCGTCAGCGGCGGCGCGTTCTGCGGCTGCAGCACGCTCGCGTTCCTCACGCTCAATCTGTATGCGTCCCATCTCAATCTCCGCCAGGCGAAGAGCATGTTGTGCTTCCAAAGCAAAACGCTGAGCGACGACCGATGAGTTGGACGCGGAGGATGCTGCATTAGTACTGGGCATGTTTTTGGACTGAGCTCTAGTTTTCACCATAACAATAATAAAGAAATCAAAAATACGTGAATTCTTGTTGAATTTACTTCTGACACCACTTTATTAATTATAAATAAATTATAAATGAAAAGCGAACATGTTACAATGAACTTATATATTTCGCTAAAAATCACAATGACGTAAAACGTCAGTACAAAATTAATACAAAAAAATAAACACTAAAGAGGCCCGTTTTGGACTAAACTCTAAAGAGGCCCGTTTGGGAACACAAACTTCAATTACATTATTAATTATGACTATTCTCGTTTTAATAATAATCCAAGCAAAAAGAAGGGGCTTATTCTAATCCGATAATTACGTAATAACAAGATTCACCCCAAAAAGCACAACAAAGCGTGTATTATTCAGAGATTTGGGATTCCATAAAATAGGGTAATTCACCCCAAAACCGACTCGTGCCATTATCAATTGTGACAATTATCCGATAATAAGATGTTCAGTTTTGATGGGTCTTAAATAAATGTCAATCACTGCTAGGGTTGGGTTATTGAAAGCGAATTAGGAATAACTGCTAAAAAAATTTTTGCACATCTGTCGAAGGAGACCTAAAATAGCTTTGGTATCTAATTTAGCTAGATAAAAAGTATGTAATTTATTACTTATTGCAAAATTACTATGTTGACTTAGCACTTGTGTAGAGTAATAGATGCGTGTGATACCACGTGTTGTGTTTCCAACTAATCATAGTAGCCTCCTTGGGCCCCTGGAGCGGAAAAGTTTGATTAGAACATGAATGTTTCAGCAAAAATTACGCAGATGCAACTTTGTATGACCCCATTAAATCCACAGCCGGGTGTGGGAAGACAATCTGTTATCACGTATCTGGGTTAATTATACCCTAGGTATTGCTTTATACACCAAAAATTATTATTAATATTGTGAAATATGGAATTCCTGTGATTATTCTTAACTAGAGTTCCATGTACAAATGTCATAAATATGACTGGCTGTCCATAAAAGCCAGCCTTAACTAAAAATTTTAGTCACCTTTTGTTTTAAATATGTCTTATGCCTCTTTCGTAATATTAACGCTTTAATAAGTATTAGTCAAATATCTTTAAGTCTATCCCTCGACTTAACATATATATGTTCACATATCATTATCATCGTTTTCAGATTGCTTATCTTTATCGTCATCACATCGTTTTATAATTTTCTCAATAATTTTCTAAAAAAACTCTCGTATAGACGTTTTCAAGTCAAGATATAGAATATTTAAAAAGTAGTTAAGGAACCATTTAGTAGATTCATCTGTGACTCCCATATCTATTTTATATTCGTAATTCTGATAATTTCTAAAGATTTTAGCTTGAAGTTTTTAATCTTAAAAAATATTTGTTTTTCTATCAGTTTAAAAAATATACGCTCACGAAGCAGACTGAGAATTTCACTCTCAACAGTTCCTTTCTATGGGAATGTGTGAAAACCAACAAGCTCGCCTGATGGTATGCCATAGCTATCAGTTTCTAATCACTGCCTACTCACGTGTCACCTACCCCAAGAAATTAAAGAAAAGCATTTTGTAGATAGTCTTAGAGAGGGATTCGTTGGCGTAGTGGTTTGAGCGCTCTGGATTGGATAAGGAAAACAAATCAACTTTCGCCAAGGTCCCTGAATGAGTTAATCAAAATATAATAATGGTTACCTTGAACCGTTATCAGCCCTTAGTCCTGGTATTAACAGCAATCACTTCTACACTAAAACCCGCATCGAGCTAGCGTCGTGCTATTAAGGAGCAAGTTCTTCATAAGTTGCTCTCGTGTCGAAACTTGGAGTACCTGTGCCCAGCAAACACATTTAAAGGCTGTTGATGGTGATGCGATTCGTAAATAACCACTTGCTATGAGTAAAGTCGACAAAATTCATTAAATTTTGTTGACCTTCCTTGTTTTAAATTATTATTTGTTTTTTAGAATAAAAATGTGATAATTGTGATATTCTGTAATAAATTTGAAGTTATAACCCTAAAAACTATTTTTATTGACAAATATTTGTCAGAACATTATTTAGATATTACCACGGAGTATGGTCCACTGGAATATAGACGTGTAACTTATACAAGCACTTACTTCAATTGGGGAATTCACAAGAGCAGCATTTGGTATTTATTGTTAAATTATTAATAGGGAGAAAGTATTTTCAGAGGAAAATATTTTATATCTAAAAATATACTCGGCCAAGCGTAAGTTGCATGTTTTGTGTGTTCCCTATGTTACACGTATTATATAAATATGATGCGTATAAATATAATGTATAAGGTTTCACGATAAGTTTTCTATCGATATAAAGTAATTAGAATAGAATGAAATGGAATGTAATGTAATAGAATAGAATATAAAAGACTAGAAATTTACTAATGTTATCACACACATAGTTACACATAGTTAGTTTAATCTAATGAACACTTAAATAATTACACAAAATTTTGCTGTCGCATGATTCAATGTCTTCATCACAAAATTTCACCTAACGTTATCAACTTTATTTAAAAATCTCAGTTCATTTTTTACAAAAGTCTTCTAAGTACTTATTACAATTTACGAACGAATGTATTATGTGGAATCTATTAGGAAAGCAATTAATGAATTAATTACCTGTTACAAATAATTAATTATTCCAACATTTAATGCCAGAAAAATGACTAAATAAGAAATGATTATCTGAATAAAAGAGGCAAATGGCAAATTTTGTTTTTAATAATGAAACACCAAACTTAATAATTATAATATTTACCAATAATCATGTCACGTTATGGCAGAATTTGTTTGTCAAAGTCATTTCATTTAAATTCCATGGTGTATCTCACTTCATTTCTAAAGCTAAAATACTCAACAAAGTGACGGTATTAAGACGATCTTTAAATTTAATGTTTCATTAAAGATATTGCTGACTTTTCTGCGTCTAGAATACAAAAAAGCAATATGTTAAATGAAGGATTAACTTTAAACATTGTTGTATAATAATAATAAGTTGGTCTTCCTCGATCACGCCAGGTTTGTCCACCGATCCCTCATTCTGTCGTCCCGACCCTCGGCTGTCTGTCCTTCTCTGCCGAGGGGAGTTCTCCTGTCCCTCGAGTCGTTGAGAGACTAAGAAGATAAAAATGATCAGTACATAATAATAAAATTTCTCAAACTCATATCTATTATCTAGCGGAAATTAAGCGTTAAGAGTTTGTTTTGGATAATATTAATATTTCTCATTCTCATCCTGATTATCTAACCCAAAATAAAGATTGTTAAACTGTTGTTACATTCCACTAAACTGGCAATATAATTTACCTTATGGAAAACGGTTACTGTCGCCTATGTACGCTTGTTACACTAAAAGCACCAGAGATATTACTCGCGCTATGCCAACCCACGTAAGCATTTCTTCACACCCCTTTTGTAAAACCATATACTGTACATGTTTGGGAAACTCTCTTAATTCATCAACTTGCGCGTGCGCAGGAGAATATTTTCGCTTACAACGTTTGGGGATAAACTTCCTGACGGTGAACAGTGTAGGTGGTAGAAGCAGGGTGTAGGCTATTAATGATGAATATGATAATGATAATGTTATTTAATTCCTATCAAGTAACGAGAATGATAATTTCAGATGGAGCTACGGGCAGTAAAATAGAGAAAAATGGGTCCACTGCTGCCTGGTAATAATTGGTACCTATCAGGAGTTCAACTGTTAAGAAATCTAGTGCTGCATAAAGGTACAACCCAAGTCTCTCAAGGACCTCTTAAATATTTGATAATTTGTTGGTTGGAAATGCTAGATCTTTAATACGTTGAAATCCTTTTTACACCAATTTTATTCCATATTAAAAGGAATAAATCTCTCATACTTTATATCTACATTCATATTTAAATCCGACACCATAACTGTTCTCAAAATATGTAACAATAACGAACTACCGAGACGTGAATAAACATGTTATCTGTGTGCTTGCTGCCAGCAATTTTTAACTACGCCTTCCTCGGAGGTGTGCAAAAAATATCTCGAGATTCGTATCACGTACGTGCAAAAAAACGGGATAAGCCCGTCTTGGAAGCGCAGTAAAAAGTTCCGTTCATATATCAACTGATACCTATATTAGTATTTCACTAGCAACTTATATAGTAGGTTCCTAGCAAACATTATACTGAAATCTGGTATGTCTATAGTTGTTTAACAAGAGCTAAAATCCTGATTAGTTTGAATAGGTATTTTTTTTTTGTAGATTAAAGAATTAGTTAGTAATAGTTGCATAAAATGAGACAGTATATAAAAACCGTTTTAACCCTCCGCTTACTAGGTGGGGCTTATTAGACCCCAGCTAAACCAAAAACGCTGTACCTCTTTCTTTATTGAAATACTCCGATGCTATGTGTAGCTTGGGTTGTTTAACGGCTTGACGATAGTGCTTAAATGGTCTCGACGAAAAGCAGATAACCGAATGCTTACCTACAAACCTTGCGTGGGTCAAGACGTGCATAGAATATGTTATATTTGACCTACCAGAATCTCATGTTGATTAAATTTATTACGTTTTATTCTAAATTTGTTAGTCGTGGTCTGTAAAAAACTTTATATTATTTCTTCATCTTGTATTAAAATATTGATGATTTAACTGTTCATTAATAAAATTCACACCTAATTCCAATAACTTTTACCTACGTGGTACACCAAGGCTTCAACGAGTGTAGAATGCCAAATAAGCAGACCCCCATGGAAAGTAATAACTAGTCCCTATTGGTAATATCAATATCAAGGAACCACTTGATACCGCACATGGGCCGATATTTTGGAAACAACACATCCTAGGTTCATAATACATCCTACGGCCTATCATTGCACTGGCTACCTTTACCTCACACCAGAATACAGCGAAGTGCTTCACTGCTGAAATACGTCCCTCATGGCTCGAGCGCCCTGAAGACTGTAAGAGACAGCGGGACCCCTGAAGGTGATGCTTGTCGATTAGAACTCCTTCAGAGGCGAATCGCCCCTTAAGGCTTGAGGACTCTCCAAGGTTCTCGCCTCCTTAAAACCCCGGTAACGCTGTAAAGGACATCTGCGGCCAACAGTCAGTCCAAAAAAAAAGCTGAAATAGAAATAGTTGTATTAGCACCCGACGACGCTACAAACGGGTAGTACTAACGTACACTCTATTAGGCTCTCTAGAGGGCCTTCAATGGTCTGGCGTTGGGCAGTTAACATTACGATGGCCCAACCAGAACCAACGACGTTACGTGTCTGCCCAAGTACGGAGAAGCTGGTGATAACAAATAGGTCAATCAAAATTGACCTATTCAGTGCCAACCATGCCCAAAGTCACTTTGTTTTTGTTATCGGAACGACAACATCACCGAGCTCCTCATTATGGCAACCCTATCGCATATAAGTACACCCTTAGTTACACTATATAAAATCATTAAACTCAGTTGAAGTTAATTAATTTAAATAAATTATGGCAGTCTGGTCGATATGGACTATATTTATTGACGAGTGTTCAAGCGCATGAAGAGCAAGCGAAACATATTGTGTGTTTGCTAAAGTGCGTTTACAAGGCGCACGCGCATCTTATTAATATTCCCATAGTGACATTCACTTCTTGTTCGACTGTCAAGTCAATCAGATCGATACATATTATAATCTTAACCACTAGGCATATAAACATTACGTTCTATTATAAGTTTATTGTTTTATTTGCCTCCATTTATGTAACTAAAAACATAAAATGGTGGCCCATGAGGGGAACTATTGATTTACTGCAAGAAGAAGTTCAAATCTAGAAATAAAGGCAAGTCACGGGCGAATCAAGTCTACAATACCCGGTGTCGCAACTATTCAAGGGTAGCAGCCAAGCATCAGACCAAGAAGATAGCGTGCAATCCTTGTGGTGGATGAACAGTGGTGCATCAAAGGCATCGTATTGTAAAAACGCAGCGTCTACAATAAGATAAGTGCCAGTCCCAAATTCCATACTTCATACATTCCAATTAAATTTTAATCCTAAACATCCTAATTACAATTACCCTTTCAGATGATTGTTTAATCTATTGTCTTTTGTGCAAATAAGGTATTGTTACTATACTTTTCTTGAATTTATTAGGTTTTTACGAAATATCTATATTGCAAATGTTATTAGCAACTACCGGCCCATAAATTATTCGCGTAGAATATTCTAGAAAGAAGGCTATAAACCGATTTTTTGAGGGTTTATAATATAATATATAACTTAGTTAGATAAAATAGATTTTGAATTATTAGTAGTATTTTAAAAATATACATTTTACAATTTAGAGAAATAGTTAAATAAAATAAATATCGTGATAATTTGATACGTACTGTCATTAAGTTACCTAGATTTATCAAGAAATTATTTTATAAAAAACTAATTACTTATTATAAAAATTTTCAGTTGTTTACGTCGCCGCGCCCGTCTCCCAGCGGTAGCTGCGAAACCGGTTTGCTGTTTTGTGCCGCCAATACGAGGAGCGTGAGCGTTTATTTATTTTAAAGTAGTTTATTGTTTTTACTGTTGTTGTTTGTGTCTTCCTTAACTTACAATGCCTAAAGACGCGAGTGACAACATTCGTTTACGCGAGTTGACGACAAAACGGTCGTCGGCTAAGGGGCAAATAACGAAATTTAGAAATTATTTAAATAGTATATCATTAAAAGGGGAATTGAATGAAATCGAAAAAACAGAATTAAGTTTGAAACTTGCTAAGTTTGAGGCTTTGTCAGTGAAGGTAGATGATTTGCAAAATGAAATAGAGGTTTTAAATCCCGATAATATTGCTACTGAGATAGATGAGCGAGATAACATGGAGCATGAATTAATTATTAACATTGCCACTGCTAAAAATTTATTAGAAAAAATTACTCAACAACATGAACAAAGACGTCTCTCTGGATTAGATAATTCATGCAGTTTCGAACATTGCGATACTGGATTGAGACTTCCGCAGATACAAATTGCGAAATTTGATGGCTCGTATTTTCGATGGCTAGAATTTCACGACACTTTCGAGAGCTTAATCCATAATAACCATAGAATACCACTAATTAACAAGTTTCACTATTTGCTATCTTATTTGGAGGGAGATGCGGCCCGAATAGTATCAAATTTAGAGGTATCTTCTGCTAACTACGACGAAGCCTGGAAATTACTTTGTAGTAGATATAACAACAAGAGACTTTTAATCAACCATCACATAAATGCATTATTCAATATAAAGCAGCCTGCACGTGAATCAGAAGGTTCATTGAGATTCTTAGTTGATCACGTTACAAAAAATTTACGTGCATTATCTAGCTTGGGGCAACCCACAGATAAATGGGATGTCCTACTTATCTATATGTTGTCTTCTAAATTAGACAGTAACACATTAACGAAGTGGGAAGAATATAGAAATAGTTTGTCGAATGAAGTGGAAACTTTAGAACAGTTTAACGACTTTTTAATAAATCGTGCAAATGTACTCGAATCCGTAAATCGCAATCGTTATGAAAATAAGAGTTTTACGCATAATTCAATTCGTTATAATTTTAATAATTCAAACAATAGCCAAAAATTAGGTCAGACAATACAGTCAACAAAACAGTCGACAAGACAGTCATTTCCAAGCACTAGCGCTAAAAAATATAATAACAATTCGTATGTCCGTCGTGTGTGTATTATTTGTGGGGACAGTCACAAAATTTACGACTGTCCAACATTTAAGGCTAAAAGCTATGAACAAAAAATAGCTGATGTAGCCAAGTTCAAATTATGTACAAACTGTCTCAGACAGGGACACCCTACTAGCGAATGTCACAAGGGACCCTGCCGAGAATGTAAAAGAAAACACAATGGCTTACTTCACCGTCCAAGTGTGTCAAGTAACGTTGTTATTGATGATCAGCAAGATTCAGAACATGAAAATGAATTCATAGTTAATATTTGTAATCAAAATTCAAATCAGGTGCTGCTGTCTACTGCTCTGGTTGAAGTGATGAATCCACTTACCCATCAAAAGGATAAGGTTCGCGTTCTTCTGGACTGTGGCAGCCAGTCGTCATTTATTACCAAACGATTAAAAGATAAATTACAATTAACCACTAATTCCATTGACACTCTAAAGATCATTGGAATTGGACATAATATTCAAAATAAGATTGTAGAAAGTTGTGAAGTGCAAATTAATTCTTTAAATAGCAATTTCAAAGTGACCTTACCATGCTTAGTATTAAATGAATTAACAGGCCGATTACCCGGAAACCCTGTTAACGTAAGTCAACTAAAATTACCTAAAGACATAAAATTAGCTGATCCCAAGTTTTACCAGCCATCTCTAATAGATGTATTAATTGGTGCAGATGTTTTCTGGGATATCTGGGGTAGCGAGCAGCAGTCTTTAGGTGTAAATAATCCTAGGTTAATGCAGTCAAAATTGGGCTGGATAATTTCGGGCCCAATTAATAATTTTTATCAGTCTAATCGAAATAGAATTTGCAATCATATGATGCTATCACAGTCCACAGAGAATATTGATAATTTACTCACGAAGTTTTGGGAGCTAGAAACGGTTCCATCAAAACATGTTATGAGCGATACAGATAAAATTTGTGAAAACCATTTTCTACTAAACACTCGTAGGGATGAAGAGGGTAGATTTATAGTTAAACTGCCACTAAAGAATAATGCAGATTGTCTAGGTGAAACTAGCAGGTTGGCTAAACAGCGCTTATTCAATTTAGAAAAAAGATTTAAGAGAAATAATTCTTTAAAATTAGATTATACTAAATTTTTGCAAGAATATCTCTATCTAGGTCACATGTCATTAGCCACTAAAAGTGTAACAAGCACAACATATCACTTGCCTCATCATGCCGTCATAAGGCAGGAAAGTGAATCAACGAAAGTTCGAGTCGTATTCGATGGCTCAGCACCATCATCATCAGGCTATTCTTTGAATGACTTGTTAATAACCGGCCCAAACATGCAAGATAGTTTATTTGCTATATTGATACGTGCTAGACAATATAAATATCTATTAACGGGGGACATTGAAAAAATGTACCGCCAAGTATTGGTTAATAATGAGGATCGTAGTTTGCAAACGATTTTATGGAGAGAAAACGAATCCAATCCTATCCAGGCTTATGAGCTTAATACTCTTACCTACGGCACTGCAAGCGCAAGCTATCTCAGTACGCGATGTTTGTGGCAACTGGGTGAGGAGCAGGATAGTGAACTAATAAAAAACATAATTCAAAGGGATTTTTATGTCGACGACCTTATAACAGGCTGTGACCAAGAAAAGGAATTGATATATATACAAGATGCTGTATCCAAGGCCTTACAAGGTGGATGTTTTAATCTCAGAAAATATAAAAGTAATCAACCGTCTATTTTTAATAACATTAATATAAATAAAAATGACAACTTAACCATAAGTGAGTCATCCAGTACACTTGGATTAGGTTGGATTCCATCCACAGATAAGTTATACTTCCCTGTTAAAAATATTATCCTTGACAAAAACATACAGGTTACAAAAAGGTCAATAATGTCGAACTCTTTCAAAATATTCGATCCTTTAGGTTTGTTGAGCCCTATCGTTATAAAACCTAAAATGTTATTGCAAAAATTGTGGCAAAAAGGGTTTGGTTGGGACCAACCTGTAACAAATGAAATAATTAAAGAATGGGAACAAATAATGAGGAACATACAATTAATTTCTAATTTACAGATTCCAAGGCTAGTTCTTTGTGATTCGCCTAGATATATAGAATTACACGCATTTAGCGATGCATCGCAGTTAGCATATGGTGCATGTATTTACTTAAGGTCCATTAATAAAAATAATCAAATTACCATTAACTTACTCTGTTCCAAGTCAAAGGTAGCACCGTTGAAACCGACCACCATACCACGATTAGAACTATGTGCGGCTTTACTGTCAGCTAGACTAGGTAAGATTGTAATTGACTCACTTAGGCATAAACCGCAAAGGTTGGTTCATTGGTGTGATTCGAGCATTGTCTTGGCTTGGTTACGTAGTGATTTGTCTAAACTAAAATCTTTCGTAGCTAACAGGGTGTGTGAAATTTTGGAAGTGACCAAGCCCTCATGCTGGAGATATGTACCAACGGACATGAATCCGGCTGATCTAATCTCCAGAGGCATGGACACACAGCAGTTGATATCTAGACATTTGTGGTGGTCTGGACCAATGTTTTTAAGTAAAAATGAATCTGAGTGGCCTACTTTGGATGCCAATAACAACGAAAATTTACCAGAAATAAAATCACACAGTTCGTTAGTAAACAATGAGTCGTTTATTAATTTTGATAAATATTCCTCGCTAAATATGCTTCAACGTACTTATGCATACGTAAAAAGATATATATTTAATCTAAAAAATCCATCAAATAAACGTTTAAACTTACTTACGGTTGAAGAGTTACAGGAATCATTTATTTTTTTATGTAGTGCTGCGCAACGTGAATCATTTTCAAAAGAGTTTATGTTGCTTAGTAATAATAAGTTATTAGATAGTAAAAGTAAATTATTAACACTTTCTCCATTCTTTGATAAAAATGTAATACGCGTTGGGGGAAGACTAGGTTTATCAGAATATTCTTTTGAAAAGAAACATCCTATATTGCTTCACTCCTCGCACAATTTAACAAAATTGTATTTTAAAAGACAACATATAGAGAGCCTACATGCTGGTCCGCAGTTACTATTAGCCATAGTAAGAGAAGCCGTATGGCCATTGAACGGCAGGCATCTCGCTAGACGCACAGTTAACAACTGCGTTCGATGTAAACGATTACGGGGTCAAACTTTATGTCCCAAAATGGGTGATCTGCCAGCACAGCGTATCAATCCTGGCCACCCATTTATATCTGTTGGTTTAGATTTTGCAGGACCATTCATGATAATAAATAAGAAAGGGCGTGGCTCTCGACTAATTAAATGTTACCTATGTCTTTTTGTATGCTTACGGTTCAAATGCATTCATCTGGAGGCTGTAAGCGATTTAACAAGAGATGCATTTGTAATGACACTAAGGCGATTCATAGCGCGCAGGGGTAAACCGACAGAAATTTTCTGTGACAACGGTCGCAACTTTGTTGCCGCAGCGAAGGAGATAGGTGAATTTATTAAAGATGTTCGGAATCCTATATTTGATTTTGCAAGTCACCAAGGCATCAAATTCATGTTCATACCTACTTACGCTCCTCATTTTGGTGGCATCTGGGAGGCTGGGGTTAAATCTGCCAAGTACCATCTACGGCGTGTTATGGGCAATAGTAACCTAACTTTTGAGGAAATAACCACTTTGTTTGCACAAGTAGAAGCGATTTTAAACAGTCGTCCTTTGTACCCCTTATCCTCCTCTCCTAATGACCTCCTTTATCTCTCCCCAGGGCACTTTCTTATTGGGAGACAGCTGACTGCGCTACCACCGCCAGAAATGAACTGCAAGGACAATGCACTGAAACGCTACAAACGCCTGGAAAGTGTACGCTTGCATTTCTGGAAAAGATGGCAAAGGGAGTATATTGCAGAATTACAGCAGAGAAAGAAATGGAAGACTGATACTGCAAGGCTCAATGTGGGAGACATGGTACTACTTCAAGAGGATGGTGTACCACCACTGCAATGGAGACTCGGACGAGTTGCTCGTTTGTTTCCGGGTACTGATGGAGTGGCACGAGTAGCGGACATAAATACGATCAGAGGGTGTGTTCGCCGGCCATTCACTCGTCTATGTCCATTGCATCCAGCAGAGGAAATACAAGATGAAGAGCTGAAGAGTTGAAAGTGGGACTTTCAACGGCGGGGAATATGTTCAAGCGCATGAAGAGCAAGCGAAACATATTGTGTGTTTGCTAAAGTGCGTTTACAAGGCGCACGCGCATCTTATTAATATTCCCATAGTGACATTCACTTCTTGTTCGACTGTCAAGTCAATCAGATCGATACATATTATAATCTTAACCACTAGGCATATAAACATTACGTTCTATTATAAGTTTATTGTTTTATTTGCCTCCATTTATGTAACTAAAAACAACGAGTCATAAATGAAGTAAATTATTATTCTTTTATTTTAGCAAATTTTTATTTTTAGTTGTTTATTTAGTATAATAAATCATCTTTATATCTTTATTTGTCATATTTGTATATTTACATATTACAGTCTATATATCTCCGTTATCTAGTATCCACAACACAAGCTCTTAAAGCTTAATTTAAATATTGTTATTTTAAAATATAATTGTCACTTCAATTTAAGCTCTACTACTGCATAACCCTAAAAATCAAAATCCGGTCGCGTTCCCGATCAGGTGAACAGCGACGAATGTACGGTCAACAATTTGCCGACCTTTTCGGAAAAAATAGCCAATTTGTCGAACCCATGATCCCGATCTTTAGAAGGGTTGAGTTCATGGTTTTTCTATTCGATTTCCCTTTGTTAAAAGTTCGCCAATACAAATAAACATTAATTGTAGTTGAATAAATTCGCTTTGTGTAAGTAACACTGGTTTTTTTTTATTTGTCTACGGATTGCTTTGAAAACTTCATAAACTTTTTAGTTAAAACTCTTTTGGACTATGTTTTCTTTCAGTCACATGTCAAACTAAAAACCGACTTACTGACTCAAAAATAATTTAATTTAAAAAGTTATATAATTTAAAATACCGTTTTGGAGTCCGTACTTCACTTTCTATTCTTTCTGGAAACAACTCAGCTACAACTGCAAAACGTAATTTTAAATTAGATAACTACTTAAATTGAATTATTTTGTCCTTGTCTTTTGATGTCAGTTTTTAGTTTTGTTCAAAACTTTTTTCACAATTTTAAGTGGCAAGTTTCTAAGGTCAAGGTCACATGGGTGACCGTCAATATTGTCAACTCAACTGTCTGCTTGTCATTGATCAAAAATACTCGAAAATCTTTAGAAATAAAATAACACGTTATACATGCCTATATAATTTATAATTTGCCCTTGATTTCCTCGGGATCCCATCCCTCTCTTCCCAGTGACAATGGAATTTTGAAATCGATTCACTATTTCCAGAGGAATCGGTGAACATACGGACAAAAAAATACCTACAGTGTAACATAGAACTTCCCTTAATTCAATTAGAAAGACAAATTAATGTTGAGAAAGCCTTTTTTAGTAAAACCCATACTGAGGAATGACAAAATCCCGGAAAGTAATAAATGTTGAAGGTATTATGTTACACAAACACAAAACATCAGAAGCATCATTATCCTAAAACGCGATGACCAGATTTACTATACTAACTTAGTAGTTACTAACTTAGTAGTTTTAGACCGTTATAATTTTAGTTGATGTCAACATTTGCTATTTATAACAATATTAAGTTTTCCATGACACAGAAATAACGTTACATTTGATTTAAAATATTTAACGTCTTCCAGTTTAAAAATAATAGAAACTTACAATCAATTGAAATAAATTCCGATACATTTTTAAACCTATAATAGCCAGTATTACAACCGTATCTATGTTCCACACATTAACGGACACGAATAATTACATAATATAATATGTATACACTTTGAATAGCAAAACGGTCCCATTTAAAAGTGGGATTATGATTTTAAAATGTATTACAATAAGGGCTATAAGCTAAAATAAATATTTGTCTTGTAATAATTTAATGTATTAACGACATGGCGAAGAAATGTTATAATTTAATGTGTATTACTGTATGAATTGAGCTCAGGATCACAATTGAAATGTGGAGTTTAAAATATAGCTGTCATATATTCATGCGGAGCCACGAAAATAGCAATCTTCATATATCATAAAGTAATTGGCCTGTTTTATTCAACTTGATTTCAGAATTGATCATTACAATGAAAGAACGTGAAATTACATTAATTTATGGCATTATTAATAATAAACAATATTAAACTGTGTACCGATCAAATGATGCTCAATCATCATTTTCACTCATTTAATCATTACCTTTGAGATTTATTTGATTTGGCATGATGTAATAAGTAATTGCCTTCCTGTTCATTTAGAGCTAGCTAATTGACTAGGTTTTATAGCATACACGAATTCATAAATAAATTAACATTGTTATATCAAAGATAAAGGCAATTTAATTCGTTTTAGTTTAGTTTCTGCAGCGCACACAAAGGTCTTTGATACCTTTATTATAAAATGTTTGTCTTTTAACCTATGTACTGTCTGGATGGATTGTGTGTGATGTAGAAATGAAAATAAAGACTATCTATCTATCTATTATGGTACTGCTATGAAACCGCTGCTCCTATGGCCCGTTGCACTGATCCGCTAACTTAAACTAGATCAGCCTGAGAAATATAAACAGAATATGAATTGATAGGTTCATAAATAAGGGTTATCTTTTCAATGTTGCGGATGTTTGCATTATGCCTTGCGATTTTTTTTATAAGCGAAGGTAATAATGGCAAATGGCCTTTGGCATGTAGGGAACTTAGCGGATGTTTGTTTTCAACTTATTTTTTATTAAGACCAATGGTTTAGGGTTTTAAAAAAGTTTAATATTTTTACAGGGTTATCTGGAGAAATGCTGACTGCTTGGCTGAAAAAAAGGATTACCTAGAAACTGTATTTTTATTAAAATAATGTTAATCGCTCGCACAATTTTGTAATATAATTAAGATGTATGGGATGTATTTAGTCTATGGGTCTGAAGAATTTATTTGTATTGTTAATATTATTTTGTTTTGTTTATTCGTTTTCTTTTGTTCAGAACCGAGAAGAGCGAATTTATCTTCGTACAAGTTTATATAAACTTAAATGGATTAGTCGCACATATGTTTGAATGAAAGATTTACTTAATCCGAATAAAATATTTCTTTTTCTAATTTTATTTACATTTTGAAATAATTTTATTCGTCATGTCGCTTGATTCGTAGCTAAGTTTAGGATACTGCCATCAGCTTAATTTAGCAGTCTACAAAACCAAACAAGTTTTACAGCGAAATTAGGGAAAATTAAAAATGCCTAAGAAATGGACCCAAAGAGGCTGGAGCAGAAGTGAAAGAGAAGACTATTTAAGTACTATGGATGGATTGGTTTAAATACTTATAAAGAAATAAAATACATAATACGTATTTACACTATCGATGCGTCAGTGGTTTCGCATGTGTCGATGGCTTAGGAAGCGTGGGTGTGTCAGGAAGCGTCGGCGGCTTAGGAAGCGTTAGCGGCTTAGGAAGCGTCGATAGCTTTGTGCGTAAGGTCATTGTCTACTATGCGGGAGGCAGTTGTTTGAAGCCCGCCATGTACCAATTTGTTATCAAATTTCAGATTCATATGTACGTTTATTCGACGCTTTTACGGTGAAGGAAATTATCGAGAGGAAACCTGCACACACCTGTGATGAAATTCTAAGGTTGTGTGTGAAGGCTTAATCACCCTAATAGGGAAGTCTTGATCCCCTCGGTGGGAACGTATATGTGCTATTGGTGATGATGATACACTATCGATATTTGTATTTTATATAAAATGATCTAGTACATAATCATTAAGTTCTAATACTAACTTTGATATTCATTATTATTAGGTTGTTTGCGAACTCTATTTCTGAGTAGTAAAGCAATTTCTGAAATCTAATGTTTGCTTTCAATTAACAATATTGTGTCAAAGGGACCTCTCGAATAATTTGATTTCACAGTTGAATTGATGAGTTCATCCAATTCGTATCGATGACCACAAGGAATAACGCTGGAAACCAGTGGATTTTGATTTTATACTCCTAAGTGCTTCTAGCGTAAACTTTTATATTGCGAATAATTACCGTCTCAAATAATACATAAACGTAAGCAGTATAAGCAGTACCTTTGTACAATTTTCTGTTATTCTGTTGTGTCCTTTATAATTATCTTCGTGTGTACATAAATTGTTTAAATAAATTAACGTTTTATTTCTATATTGATCGCATTGTAGGTAACATAATTATTTTATCCGACACGATAATGATTCTACGTAAAAATTTTGAATATTAAATTAGCTCCATGTCTTAAAAATTGTGTACAAACTGGACATTAAGAATTAATTAAGTTACACTGTACTGCACATTAAGAAACCAGTGGCTTTTCTCATGGGCAAAGTTGTTCATTAATTAATATTTTGGAGTTTAACCGATTTCAAAAAAGAAGGAAGTTCTCAATTAGACTGTACGTTTGTAATGCGATTTCTGTGTCATTCATAATACACAGTCAGCCGAATAGGTTCTGATAATGTATCTAATAAAATTCTGAATGAACGTATCAATTGAATCGAATAAATCATTAATAATGGTGTCGTAATACGAAACAGAATGAATGTAGGCAATGTAAATTTTATTGGCGAGTAATTGGATTGTAATGTTGGCATTCGGAGTTTTTTATTGACTGGTTAATCTTGCCCTATATTTAAAAACAATCTGCAAAATATTATCATTTATAAGTCATCGTATATCTTAAGACTTTTTTAAGTCATAAGTCATTTTATTTTTCCACCTTAAACAATTAAGAAATATTTATTACGTATTGTAATACTCTTAAAATACATACGGTCTCTATCGACGGTTACAAGTCCCATGACAATAGATCAATAGCTGGGATAATTAAAAAGGGAATATAATTTACAGTCAATGAACATTATTTGGTAATAATGGGTGACGCCAGTTACACGTTGCCGCTATAGCGTGGGCGGGGCGGCATGCGCGCGCGCATAGAATAAGCGAATGTGTAAATTTTGTGTGGATATAATAATAATTACATGTAGTTGCATTACTCATTCCACAAATACCTAGATAAATTTCAAAATAAATGATAGAGATGGGAAAGCTACTTGTAAAGGCAAAAGTATAGTCAAAAACGAAATAATTTGAAATACATATAAAATAACACGAATGTGGACATTGGAGTTGATACTATGTTACCATTCATTCTGTACTACCATAGATATGACATTATAAAAGCCATAATTCAATATATTCCAAGTTGACCTTTTGGTATTTTATGAAAAATTATTAGTTATAATTAAAAATGTTTTCTTTAAAATTAGGATTATTTAAGAACAAAGTCTCGATGTGACAACTATGAAGATCTTTTTTTATTAAAAAAAAATTATTACATTCACTTCAACTGCAGTTTAAAAATACGTTCTAATTTTGAAAAATAAAAACATGTTGGTATCAATTATGGAGAATGGTATTTTAAGGTTTGGATATTTTTTTAATTATCTTTCAATCATTGAAATGAAAAGGTAAAAAACTAAATAAGACAAACGATTGAAAATATGATCATACCGTCTGTAAAATATACACTAGATATAATCTTTGAGATTGTTTCACTGACAGTAACGATATATCAAATAAGGGATAATGGCTGGCGGTGCAGACAACACAGAGCTCACTCGTCCAGCTTTGAACCAGGTTATTGAATCAATGGCGTGATGGATTTGATTTTTCTTACGTGAGGGTAGATTTGTTTAAAGACTTCTACAATCGAACAGAAGCTCCAATTATAGGACACAAACTATGTTGGGATTTGGTTCATTATAATTTAACACTTAAAAGTGTTTCTATTGTTCGTTAGAAGGTAGTTCTATTTTTAAATTGACTGCTCTCACCTTGACCGTTGTGTTAAACCGTTGTGAAATATCCTTTAAAATCAAATACGGTTATTCCAAATTTGAATACACAGAATAATTTAAAGTACATATATATAGATACAAATTAAAATCCACATCTAAATCTTAAAATATAAAGTTTTCTTTGCAATTATTATGAGAAATTCAAATATTGACATTTTAAAAACTATACACTGTTTTGAAAATGTTTTAAACAAAAGAAAAAATATTTTTTTTTTTATTTGTAAAGGTTTTTTTTAATTTAAATATTAGACCACATCTAAGTTCTCAACGCTAAGTCTATTAATTATATAGCTTGGTAATAGTTACGCGGTATTATCCTATTATACAAAACGCGTGGACGCATTGTGTCATGAAGATGAAAAAATTATGAATGAATAAATCTTGAATGGAATGAATGCTGCAGACATTCTGGCGTCGCTTATTTCGCCATTTGAAACTACTTTTTCTTTGTTTGGTGTAATGTTTCGTTTTTGTACCTGTCTTGTGTATTGTAAACTTTATTTATTAGTGGGCAGAGAAAGTCATTCATAAATTTTATATTCTTGAAATATTATTGTCACGATGTTGCTTCAAAACGACTCGTAATACAAGCTATTAAAGCTCCTCAACAGGAATAGCTAACAGGTTTATACTGAAATAAGAAAAAAATACGTATCTCTACTCTCTGATGTAAATAATAATAATTTCATCATTTATAAAGTTTTAGTTAGGGTGATCACCCCTACAACAGCATTAAAATTTGTTAAACTATAGTAATTATTTGTCATTCAAGGGGCACGCGCTGCTTTTACAAATACAAACGACTAGACTAGCAGTCGGAGATCATATGTGAAGATAGCAGTATACGACATACTCAGCCACTTCTAACTCTACCTTCTTTTGAAGAAAAGAAGGGAATACGTATGCCGGTAAGGAATTTCACACTCTGGCTGTGCGACAAAGAAGGAGTCATGGAATCTCTTTATGCGTATAGTAGAGGTGAATGAGGCGTACAGCGAACAGTGAATGAAGATATATTTATTACCAAAAGTAGATATATTACCTTGCAAGTTTGCAAATGCCATAGTCAAAATCTTACGTACCTATTAATGCGACGTAAGGCTGTTGAGCTGTTGTCGACTTCAAGGAATTGTCCTAAACATGAACAAATAAAGCAATAATATATATATTAATATGAGTGTGACATTAGCCCCAATCCCATAGTGCACGAACTAAATTTAATTTAATTTCAATCGTACTCTTTCAGTACAATACAACCAAAAAAGACGGGTGACCGGTGAATTTATCCATTGTTTGAGTTGCAATACAATTTGACAATTGTCCTGCGCCACGGTAGCGCTGAATTGGCAATAGTAAGTCGTTAAGTTTACGACACATTCCTATAATACCAGAACAGCTTAACGTTTCAGTGGATTTTAAAGCTACCTCTGCTCATTACAAAAAAATCGCGTACGTGCCCGAAGAAATGCCGACAATGGCGAAGGTTTTAGGGTTCAGTCATTAAATTCTCCAATAAGAAACATTTATCATAACGACTATTACTTGAGTAACATTATTTCATTAACTAGCGGTCACAGTGACCGCACAGTTCATTCAGTCCAAAATTTAGATTTTTGTCTTAACATAGATAACTTAGATATACCATTATTAACAAATATTATTAATTTACTTTTAAAAAATCCTTAAATGTTTTTGAATTTGGATGGATGGAACTTCGGATTCGGGCTAATAAAACTGATGTTGAAAAAGAACCGCTATACTGTACTTGATTTATGGTCTATATTTCTTAAACCAAACAAAATAAAAGTATCAAAAACAAATCAAACCTTTAATAAAACTTGTACGCGATTTTGAAGTCGGGTAGAGCCAAAGTCAAAAGGTTTATTTTCAGTAATATAACGGTGTTATAGATTCTATCAAGATCAAAAGGCAGATCTTTAATATTGAGAATTTTGTTAAAGTGTAACTTTGATATTTCTTTTTTTTTTGTTGAATAGAGTACGAAACTATTTTTTTATTTTAAGACTGCGGAACCTTCATTATACTTCCATCGCTGTCTTGTCCAGATTTTTATTTAAAAATGTCGAAAAGGGTGATATCGCTCAATCGATCAACCCCGGTGATCGATTACTTTGATAGTATGGCGAGCACTCAAATAGTTGGTGTACCTACTTTGTCGGCGGCCATGTTTTCTATAGGTTATTTTTTGTCATATCTATGTTGCTGACGACGAATATTGATTAAATCACGCACTTAGAGATGGCGGCTTCTTTTAGTTAAATATTGCACTAGGAATAGAAATTAAACAAACATAATTCATTATCCGGTTTCGTTTTTATAACTCAAATATTAGCCTCCATAAGACTCGAGCTGCAAGCGTTGTACTTTTCTAGTGTTAAGATTTGCTCCCGTAATTGGATATGCAACGTAAATATTTCACTACGGATATGTACTAGTGCGTATTACTAATTTTGGGTCCTACTAGGCGCGTAGAATGTATATGACATAACTAGCGGTCACAGTGACCGCACAGTTCCACAAAACCTAGCTCGGCTTTCGAGAGCAAATATGCAATTCCATTAATATTCCATTTAGTGATAAAGATTGCGATAATCAATTATTTATTCAGCGGCTGGTTTGAAAAGACAATCACAATTTATTTATAGATTATTTTATACAACCTGAGCAATCTATTTCTTTAATCATTATTGTAAATGAACAAAGCGAGAAAAGGAATGCTTCTTTCTCGCTCAGTTGCATGAATTGTCATATCATGGAATAAAACCTCTTTATCTTAAGAACTCTTACGCCAATAATGTATCCAATGAAGATATGGTTTACGGTGCTGGTGGCAATTGAATTTATTGTGTTTTAATGTTGTTTTCAATATTTGATTGCGTCACTGTTTCATTTTTATTTTTTTATACTCACACCTATCATATAACCGAAATTTAGCATCATTAAGAGCTTGTCTACTAACTAGTAACACAAGCTTATTTATTATCAAGCTTAGTTATTTAGTAACACAATCTTACGATTGTGTTACTAAATAACAAAGAAATTCAGGGAGTAATAAGTAAATAAATTTTAACTTTACCATGACAGGCACGTAAGGTCAATGGTTAGATATTGATTTATCTATGAAATATAAAATGACAGTTTATGAACTTAATGTTAAATAATAGTCAAATCAAATAAGTATACGGCTTAGTTATCATAAATTAGTTATCATAACTAAGCCGTACTATGTAATACGTAAATTACATCAAAATTATTAAATAATCAATTTCAAAATTTCAGCTTACCATTCTGAAGCAATTTAATTTAGAATTACATTTTTGTTTTAATAGTGTTGTCAATTTACTTATAAATAATTGCAATGACCAAATTTAAATATGTTTAGCTAAATCTTTATTGAATCGATGGATATATTAAGTTTTGTATTGGGCTCGTCATTTGTTAAATCTTTTTTTGAATCTTATATTGTCTTATATAGATTAATATTTATATGACAAAAGCTGATATCTCTTATATATATATATTTAAATATATTGATAATATATTAATCTCTAAGATTTTAAATAAGGAATACGGTGAGTCCTCTCAATATTATTTATTTGTTTATATATTTCTTTAACAATGAATGTACACACAATAAATTTCCAGGAAACAGGTGTATGAGGATAAATTGTATAAAGGTACTGTTTATTTGTAGACGTAATCTCTTCCAGCAGTCCTACCATAGAGAAAAGAAAATTAAAAGCTTTAACTGGCGTTTGATAATCGCTTATAACTAAAATAATTAATTAAATAAATAATAATTCATACTTTTTAAACTACTGTACGTAAATCTAATATTTTTTGTTCTTCATATATAGATCGCTTCTTATAAAAATATCCGACAGAAAATAAAATGCTCCTTGCCTGCAGTAAATTATAACAACGGCTCAAATGCACCACTAGCGTCTGCCCATTTTTATGGCCCTTACAAAAACTTATGGCTCGTTTAAGGAATTAATTCCTAGCAATGATAGTCGTTTACCTTCTTCTCACGTACAGAAACTTAAAGGAAAAACCGTTCAGGAGAAGCCGTCTCAGAAATATGTATTGTTGTATGTACATATACGTAATCTTTTGTTGTATTAACACTAGATTTACCAGACCAGTCATTTAGACTGGTCGTGCAATTTCAATTCAAAATTCCTACTATATTACACATATTTTTTTTTCAGAAATGATGTTATGACTTTTGTAGCTATAATTAGAGAGTACGTTTTATAAACCAAATAAATATTTACTTGAGTATTTATGTAACGTAACCACCTACGTACGTCGCGTGAATGTTGGAACATAATACGTACAATGTGTCGTTATATTCCAACATCCACGCGAACCAAGTCGCGAGTACGGCAATCGTAAAATAAAAAGGTTTATTGATTTGTTACCAAACAACACCTTTATTATACATTTGTTGGCAGTGGTTCACGCCCTTAAAATACTTAATGGATAAGATTTAGTTAAGATTAACTTAGTTCAATTTTTATTAAAATTCAGTTCTATTCCGAAACAGTATATATATATATTGTTGTGTATATATATATATACACAACAAAAATGTAATGTTTGTTAATTTTGAACTGTTTCGGAATAGAACTGAATTTTAATAAAAATTGAACTAATTGAATATATATATATGTTAAGGAAAATAATAATATTTTGTCATGTAAAACATTATTATTACACAAAAATGCAATTAATGCTTAGTAATTGAAAATTTCGCTTTAAATTAATTTTAATTTTAATCTATTAATTACAAAAAATCATAACAATATACATATATAATTCTAAAACAATCCTCGTGTTGAATATATAAATACAAAAACATCTCCTGCCGGTATTCCAACCCAGGACCCCTGGCCAAGTAGCCTGTAAGCTAATGGGTAACGGAACGGAAACGAAAATTAAAAAAAAGTAAAAAGATAATTAATTAAAGATCTATTTGTTAATTATATGTACTAGAGTATTTTTTTAAACTTTATAATATGAATATTAACATTTTTATACATATGAATTTTAGACACTTTAGTAATAAGCTGAACTCTAAGTTATATGCACTAGATAAGATATATTTTACATTGTGCTGATGGTTTTTTAATGAAGTGAAATATAATAAAATAAAGAATAACGAAGCAACGAAATAAATATAACGAATAACTCACCTACTGCGGAGAAATACACGCAAACATTATCAAGCCCAATTAAAATTAAATTCTGTATAAAACAGCAAGACACAATATTAACAGGAGCCGTCCGTGAGTTGCGCAGTTATAATGAACAGAAAGTTTTGATGGAGAAATTGGATTAGTTTGTGTTACTATATTTTTAGTTAAAAGCTGTAATTATACCGCTAACTTTGCTTTTAATCAAAATGGAAACCAGAGACTGGCTGAAATTAAAAAAGGTTTTTAAAGGTGCTTCGACATAAAATTCGCCATAAATAACCTTCATTTTAAATATAAGCTTCTCTTCATCACAGGAAAATATCACGTTTAATTTTCTAAACAGTATATCGATAGTAATGTCTACGATAGCGATATTAAAATGGCCAAGAATTGGATAGGTGTTCGAATATTCTAGAGATGTTCCGTTAATTTCACTTAGTTATGCTTAAATTTTGCAAGTAATTTGCTTGCTATTGAAGATGCCAAACAAGAAAATGTAGACTTTCTATAGTCTACGATATAGACTTCTACATGCCTGGTAAAAGATAACCTAGAAAAATTGTCTCACTGTCGATAATAAATCAGAATCTTGGTAATTATACAGGATTTTATTCTGATTTTAAATAAAATTAAGGGCTCACTGGATAAAAAGCTTTAAATCTCAATTAATCCAGGTACGGACAATTATCCATTACGAATGACAACGAATTATTCAACAGAATCCCTTGTGCGGTCTCACTAATAGCGGGTTAGGTTTTACCGCATTTTTTTATCTCACAAGTAAATCTTGGAAGGAAGGTTAAGGAAATCCAAAATGTTTTCTATGTTATTTTACATTTTTTTTATTGACAAGGGTAATACTTGTACGTGCTAATCTGTTTTACTGCGTTTCGCAGCCGACAACAGAGGTATTTTTCGTTCTAGAATTATCACTTTTACTAAAAAAAATTAAAATGAATCTGGTTAAATCGCCTCTGTGTAGGGCCTGTGGGGAGCACACAGAACCAATAGAACACATCCTATGTAACTGTGATGCTCTTGCCAGGAAAAGAATGGTCCTCTTTGGACTAGGATAGAACCAGTCCTGAAGATATAAGGCTGCTGACTCTGGGTGTACTTAGTAAGTGCATTTTGGAGGTATTCCAGGACAGCAGACATTAGAATTAGGGAATCACAAAAGATCCCATTGGGTCGACGTGCTCCAGGAATAATACTGACCCTACATCAAGATAAGATAATATCACTTTTAATTATTTTCATGAGTATCGATATAGATAGATAGATAAAACATTTATTTCCATCTCTACATCACACACAATCCATCCAGACAGTACATAGATTAAAAGACAAACAGATAGATATCTTCCTCTATCGTGTTGCTTCTGGTTTGCAGACGATAAGATGACAGCATTTAGCGGTTTATAACATCATAACTTATCTTTCTTTTATACCCATAGTCAGTCACAAACCTTCACAAGAAATGAAGAAAATAATAGAAGTATATATTTAAATTAAATCAGTGCAACATGAACATACTATGACAATGGCCTATGTGGTGATCATCAATATATATATCTCTTTTAAAGCACAATACCAAAGGAATGCGTGGCGAGTTGCTTCTCCTTGCTGATGTGGTATCATTTTGAAAACGCGCTAGTTTAAACATGATATCTTTAACACTATAATGCTTCCTGTGACCTGATATTTAGTGTCTATTTCACACTTGCGACATAATCACATGTATACCTGACCTTTATTATCACCGTGACGTAAGGTTGCTATCAAGTCTGTGAACATTATGCCTTAGATGATTTACATCTAATATTTCCAATACCTTGTTGGTTATGACTTATTTTTATTAAATTGATAGTCAGTAGTATCCCAAATTTTAATATTAAATAACATTTCTGTAAATGTACAACTGTACGATTCAAAAATAGTAATAAAATTAAAAGCGTTACAGCAATCTCAATTAAAAATTAAATCGTTATACGCTACCAGTGAAATCACAAGCGAAAATATCCTATCCTTTTGTCCCCTCGCAGATACGAATAACGAGGCTTGGAACCAGCTGTTGATTGGATGTGATTGTAGCGACGTGCGTCCGCGGATTGTTAGTCTTTCTCCGCCTCGTGTAGCTGAAACCTGCCGAGTTTTTAACAGAATGATTGGTGAATCAGAGAGACAATTAGAGTTGAAACACGGATCAAATGACGTTGAGATGATAAAGAAATTTAACAATTTTGAACGCGTCTTTTATCTGAACCAGTTTCTCTTCACAAAAGAACTTTGAATTTTGGCATGTTAACTTCATGCCCAGCTGGGAGATGTATGTAGGCTGGTAATTGTCGTGCTTTTGTTGACAGCATTGAAGAAGAATTCCCCTATTCCTAGTACTAGGCAACTATATTTCACTCTGGGCTTTGCAGTTTGGAATTTGCCCAGAAACCCGGCTAAAAGTATAGTTTTATTACTGACTGCATTACCGAGGTTTGATGGTGACTAGAACCTCGGGCGGTCATCAAGCTCTGCCTCTAGCCATGACGGAGTAACAGACCTGAGGATGCCTCTAAAGGCTGGAATTTTGGCTTGGGTGAGTAATGTCATGATGGACAGAAACTACCAGGTTCGTGTCTGCACTGTGACGAGTGTCATGGTCTTTGCAACCTTGTTCGACGAGCGCGGTGTATTACAAGTGAGATTGGAGCGTGACTTGCTATGTATAGTTATAGTTAGATTGTGCTGCGTAAAGGAGAGACAATTTTTAAGATGGAAAATTGAAATACTGTAAAATTTGTATCATCATACCTTAATTCAGTTTATAGATTAAGATACAGAGTTGTTTCGATAAGGCCGTCGTATAATTAACATTTGCGACCCTTTTCAAACACTCAGACACCCGATTAGTATTTATTTCGAATAATTGTGTCTCTATAAAGATAATTATGAATCTTCATAATTAACAAATTTATTATACCCATATATCTCATATAGATATCTGTAAATTTGTTTCAAAATAAAAAAAAACAATTTATTTTAATACACCGTTCTTTTTAAGTTAAACTTTAGTAAATGACAATGACCTACATAAAAATCCGTAACACTATTGTGATGCATATCAAAATTTTTATTTTAACGTATATACTGTAATTTTATAATAATGATGTAATATGAATCATATGGTATTAGTTAATGAAATAATTAAATCTCGAATACTTATTAAAATTAGTTCACCATTTTTTGAAAATTTATACATCGCATAATTTTGGAATAATACGATAGAAGTTGTTTGATGAAAAAGGGTTATTACAAGGTGGAAGATTATTTTAAAGATAAAAATTTGTGGCCACTATAATTTGCTTCTCTGCACTTATTTATTATATTTTGCAATATTTAAAAATAGATTTTTGATTGCACTGTAAAACAAAACATGTATATGTAAGTTATGACTATTGCCTTTAATTATATTTATATGTTTTTCTCATATATATTCCATGCTGTGACGCTTAAAAAGAACTTAGTAAATGAATCTATTTAAATAAAGTTATTTTGACTATGACTTTGAGGTATACTTTGCAAAACTTATTTCATTCATATCTCATGTTTTGAAATACATAAGTAAAAACTAAATTATTTTACTTGTCGACATCTATAGGTATTTATTATCTTTGCGCGATGTTCCAATATTGAAATTCGAACAAAAATATCTCAATTTAGTATGTCTTTTAAATTAGTAATGTTGCTTCTTTTAATATATATTAACAGAACAACTTTTTGCTATCATCATCATCGACCTCCGCGTCCACTGTTGCCTTCCCTAATGCACGCCACTGCACACGATTTCCGGCGATTCTCATCCAGCCCACTCCAACCAGATTAAGAATATCGCCATCCCATCTAATCACAGGCTGTTCTAGACTACGTTTTTCTAGTTTTGGTCACTAGTGAATCAAAAATCCATCCCATGAAATAGAGTCATTTGCTTAAGCTATCTATAAAAGATAATAATAATGAATTCCCCACTATTATATCATTAGGTGACCAATATGAATATAAAGGCGGGGCGTCGTTGCCATGGCAATGCCACGCCCAATAAAAAGGGGTCGGCAGATGCGCAAGCGACGGTGACTCAACGAAAGATACGCTTTTGAAGCTTTCAACTGTATCGATAAGAAATCGTGGTTTTAATTGATTTTAAGGAAAGGTGTTCAAAGCAAACATTTACTAAGTAAGTGTATAATAAACTATCTTTTGCCCGCGACTTCGTCCACTTGGAATGATTACATTGGGTAACATTACATAACTAACTAATTAAGAATCTTGTTTTGTAAAATAAGCTCATACTGTTGTAGTCTGTACCGAAATGTTAACTTTAGACTTTAAAACATAACCGACTGATAGACAGACAAAGATACTATCTGTGATATTAATAGTGATTATAACAAATTAGTAAAATTTGCTTCTAGAACCACGTTAAAATGTAAATATTTGAAAAAGGTTGGATTATTAACGAAAAATATATTTTTATTAAATATAATTTTCATTAAACGTCATAGTTATGGAACTCCTGCATAAAATACTATTCTCCTAAGCCCCGTAAATCGAACTGTAGGAACTGTAGGTAGAACTTTTTGTCCGATAATATTTAGGTACAACTGGATTTACAAATATTCTCATTCCATCAATGTTCTATTTTCACTTACAGAATAATCGGCTGGAATGCGAACTTTTTATACAGATGGAGTTCTTTGTTACGAATATAGGTCGCCGATGGACTGAGATTTCAATAAATAAATTAGATTTTAAAAGTACTACTGTAGCTGCTATTTTCTATCACCAACGACCTATGTATTCGTGACAATTGAATAGGGGAGTTAATAAAGTTATATAGATAATGAAAAAACAACTTAAAGTAAATATGCTATTGATATGATTTCTTATTATTTAATATTAATATTACTGACATCCAAACAATTGTAATACAAAAATACTATAAAATCTATTTTTTACATTTAAAAACTCACTGACTTACAATTCCAAACAATCCCTAGATAATTAGCATTTTGAATGCATATATTTGAATTGGACCATTATACAAATTTAAACACTTAACTTAAACCTACCTTTTGAAATCTACCTTTGTCCTGTATAACCTAAAATTTTGTTGTGCACGACAGGGTCCATAGTGTCATTAATAGTCTTAAGATTCATATTATGTAATTATGTAACTATGGAACGCAAAATAAAGAATTGAATTGAATTGAATGCTTCGAAATACCTACCTTCTAAAATACCTTTTATATAATATCAATAATAATATAATATTTCTCGCATTAAAATCTAGCCCAAAGTAAGAATCTTTAAGAGCTTTTGCTATAGGTACTAGATAACATTGAAATATAGATATTAATATGTATTTAAGTAATTTATGTACCAAATATAATATAATCATCCATGACTCGTGAACTAGGATTTGAATTCGAACCTATAATTAAGTATATAGTGGATGACCTGGTGAAATGCTCCACAGAACCCAGGTTACCCCCGTGAAGGGCAATGGAGTTACCGGGGAGTTTTAGTGAGTATTCTCAGTGCCGCTCTATTGAGGAACTGAGTGAGCCCCACACACGCCCGTCGCTTAGCCAGTGGCGGGTAGGTCCGTAAATGGATTCCTCCTCGTAAGTATATAGCGGTACTGTCCACTCGACCAGACGGACATCAATAATTACGTTTATCACCAAATGGTTTTACTTTACAGATAAACAAAATGGCATTTAGAAGTAAGTGGAACGTATCATAACATGATATTATATTTAAGTATGAAAAGGTTAGGTATACAACACTGATTATAATTCACAGGGATCACTAAACTTTCTAAGACCGGGTATGTATACCCGGTCTTAGAAAGTTAAAATATCTTATATATAGGCTTAAAATTAAAATATCTTATATAAAGAACTTGTAAAGTTAATATTAAGTTATTTATAAACATGTCGTAACATGTTGTAACATGTTTGTGATAAACACGAATAATTTTGCTCACGTAACATGTTTATTTATAGATGATGAGTGTGAGAAATATTATACATTATTAATGTATGTATTTAGTAATTAAAGCATTATAAATTATGGCTGTATAAATGGTCGTTATTGTAAATTTCATTTTAAGTTTTACTAAAATGTATTTCACACTCAATACTCAGATCAATGACCACTAGTCAGACCAATCTCTAATCGAAATCTTATAAAGCGTCGTATTGACGCGAACCACTTTAGTGTCGGATAGATAGACCACATCCCACAGGACTTTAACGATCGCCTGTGATCTAAGTTATAATACTCCGTAGAACAGCGAATCGAAATCATAACACACCAAGTAGGTTGTATCAACTCAAACATTTTATAAAAGTGTAGCTTATTTTGTTGGCAAGCATGTCACTATCGCTATGAAGAATAAATTGTATGCCGCGTGATCGTGACATTCGTGTCACTCATTCGTGATGTTACGTGTGTAGGATGTTAAGCTTTTGTAGTATATTAATGATAGGGGCATAACTTCGTCGGAGCCTCGTGTCTTCGCTAAGGGATTGCCAGTGAAAGTTATAAAGTGAAAAGTCAACGTCAACAATTTTATTCAACACATATATGTAGATGTATTGAATGTTAATCTAAGCCTAATTTGTAAATCTACCGGCGACTCTTGACCTAAGTATAACAGGCAAGAAACAAGAATTGTCCCTCACTTTACAAGAGAAAGAATAATATTACCAATATATCGTAAAAACAAAGAGACCAGTCCAAGGAAACCAAGATAGACGAGGGATAGAAATAAACATAATATTTTTCTTTTCATCAATGTAGCGCAGTAAAACAAAGTAAGAAAAAAACAATTAAAATTAATTAACTAAAATGAAGGTTAAATGTAAAATAAAAATGAAATATGTCGCAAATGCATATAGGCCCTATAATACGGGTGAACAACATGGTTGATAGGATTTTGTGTCACAGACAAAAAATACCAGCGGTCTAACAATGTTATATTAAGCAGATAATCTATCATAATTTATTACGTTATATGATATATTGCTGAGTGATTTTCCTGTTTTGCGGTAGTGTTAACTCTCGAATACAGCGCCTATAATGTTTTATGACTGTTAGATAAAGTGATATTTAGTTGGATTTATTGATTAGATATAATTGCACATACTAGCAAGAAATTCATTTGTAGTTAACGAGCATTCCGACGCTGAACGGTCGTAATCAAACAGACAATCAAATTTACATGTCTAGAGATTTATATCTGTCTAGAGATAACCGAGCCTAATCCAAAAAAATTATTCCAATTGTAGTTTGACGGTTTTTAAAGAAATTTGCGTCGAATACCGTCAAAATGACTTCTTTCATTTTTTATTTTATTTCGAATAAAATAAAAAATGCAGTCTCGCTGAGTAAGGCTACTGCTGCCGACACTTTCACGTCACCGTGAACTAAATGAGTACAAATACATTTATTATTAAGTCGCCGTCACTGAAACCATAGTAAAAGGAAAGCTGGCTCGAATATTAGCCGCGCGAGCGATATTAACCTACTCGTGTAGGGATGTCGCTTTTTGTTTTGCTGATCGCGTCAACGCCCGCGCATATTAACGAAAATCGATCGAATAATTTCGATGAATGCAATTTGTGATTATAACAAAATACATATTCCTGTGTTTTTTTTTAAATTATGGAGAAAAAACATACACTGTAGAAGCTGTTACTAAAATTATGTGTCAGTAAGTTATCTACTAAAACTTGATCTTCAATTTAACAACACAGCAATATTATTTTTTTAAATACTGTGCAACTGAAAGCAACTGTAAATATATATACGTAAATAAAATATATCAGGAGGCGACGATAAGAGCCGTATGGAGTCGGTACCGTGTAAGCAATTGTGCCTGGCGCACTTTTAGCACTGATATTTTTTTCCACTGTCAGCGTGCGTAGGGATTGACGCGCGCTGTATGAAGACGTACTGCTTGTTCTTTTAACTATGCCTAACTCTTGTTGGTTGCAATAAAGCTCATTTCTCGGTAACTTGACTGTGGCGGTAGCTTTACTTATGACGGTATAGCATTTCCAGCCATGAGTTTATCCAGTTTAAGTTATTTACTGAACAATAAATATAAAATGTCACTGTTAAATATTTCTCAGTTTTCAAATAATTATATTCATTCGCTACTCGACAATGCCCATTATAATTCAATCTCTATAATAAAAGCGATAAAAATCAACTTAAAAAATATCTCTAATCTCCTTAATGGCAATAAAGCGACAATTACCGCTTAACAATTGTAAAAGCTTACAATTTTATTGTAATATGAAACCTATTGAGCGCTTGAATTGTAACATCGTCGGCATAATATTTGTAACATGACACGGAGAGGTGTGAAACGTCGCTAAAGAGGGTTTTTGGCGGCATAATTTGACATTTATAAGCGGTATTTCTTTTATTTATGTACACACGACCCTAGATCGAGCACAACACCATGTTGTTAGTACCTTACTCAATTTAAATAAGAGTTATTTTCCAACTGACATATTAGGCATGAAGTGAGCCTTTTGTACGTAAGCTAAAATAATATTATAGCAATCAGAACACTTCGAACAAAGCTTCGGTCAAAAGATGATATTTAAATTGTCATAATCAAGGCAAACCGAGTATTTTTGTATCACGATCGACATTAAATATATTTCTTTTTGTCCAGAATATCAACACACCAGTATTAACAATTGTGAGAAGCTTTCCCTTTACTATTAAATATGACATCTCGTTGTTAGACAATATATGACATGATATGATTTAAATTTCAAAGTAGTCTAAATAAATAAAAAAATATTTAAAAAATTATGTCTCAAAGGTTTGCTGTTAGATAACCCATTTGTGTGTTAAGCTCGCCTGTTTACATGACTTTATTTTGTTTATATTTATGGTTCATCTTTATATAATTATGTATAAGTACAATAAAGAATATGTTTAGTAAGAATAAGTAATTCCTCAAACATATAAAAAAACTGGAAACATTTTCGCTTTGCTACTGGTTTGCATTGACCCGTATTTGACAAAATAATAAAACCCAATCTTTTCAAAGCATAATCAAAAGTTCGCATCATTATTACAGGGTGCTCCTTAATTTCATAGCGGGGAATTGCTTTTCAATTATACAGTATGTTATCCCTTTATAAACGATTAATTGAGTTATGTTCTGTTTGAATTACAATGCCGCTTAGCTGACTCGAAATTTATATTCAATAGACGTAAGTACACATTTTTACTATTACTAAAGAGGCTTTGCGTAATTTTTTTTTATTAGTAGACTATATACTTATGCATGTATGATAAAGAATATTTACAAAACTAAAACGCATGATTCCTGGAATCAATATTCATTTTTTCATCGTAGGTACTAGACGGATTTGTAGACAATAGTTTTGAAAAAAAAATGTCTTTCTTGGAGTCAAATTTACCTAGATTGTCACTTATTATTTAACACGTGACCGAATAAAAAAGAGGGAAGGTAGGTTTTTTTGAAAAATTTTGCAGGTTTTGATGTACCCATTAAAATATTGGCGAAAAAGTAAACCCATTGATCATCTTAAGGACTAGATACTTCATCTGCTTGAATTTATGTATTTGTTTATTATCAATATTTTAAAATAAATTAAATAAATAAAGATTAATTTATTTTTTGACCTATAACAGGTTTTTTATATTTATATTTTAATATATGAAAAAACGCACCATATCTTCATTTATAAACTGCTACAAGCTGAGGAACTCTTTTGCTTTGATGAGTTCGATTATTAAAATGAAACATTTTCACTGTGGTCATTCCCTGAGTGGGTCAATATAATTTTGTCATCTCCAACTTCCCAGTGCTCTGATAGGTTGACAAGTTGATCCTGGTTATAAATCCAACCGGTTTCACCTACTAACCACTGTAGTTCGGTAAAATTATAGTCATAGCTCTTCATGTGTTACTCCCGTGTAGGAAGGCTTATAGGCTTGTTGACTAGCAATGGGACGTATTTAGTATATTGTTGATGATGATTTCAAGTTGGAAGCTTGTAAATATATACCATCAGTAAAGCCCATTGATAATATATACATTGGGATCTTTTTTTTATATATAAAGCTCAGCAAATGACTCGACACCACCTGATGATAAGCAGTAGAGGCGTCCATGTGTAAAGATAGCTAGTGAAGCATGCGACATACTGCCCTAGGCACCCTCACCTAGCCGGCCCAAAAAGTGCTTCTTCACGCTTCTTTTAAAGGAACGCATGTAGTAAGAAGGAGGGAATACGTGTGTCGGTAAGGAATTCCACGCTCTAGCTGTGCGACAGAGAAAGGAGTCACAAAATCTGTTACTGCGCAAAGTAGACGTGGCAACAGTGAAGGAGTGACTCCGTAGACCAGCACGCGTATTCCTTAGTAGGAAAGGAGAGGAAGGGATATTTAAAACAATATAATTTAAAATGAGCTGTCAGCGAAGCAACGGCAGAGCTATCTCTGAACTGTTTTTCACAATATACGCAAAAGAACCATGCCTCAATAACATTTATTTCATTATCAAACAACCATTTTTCAAAATAGAGGTAAAAAAGAAGGAATACAATTCAAGATTGAACTGAATAATGATAAAAAATTTAATTATACTTTTATTTTTTCATTTTGTAAATTAATTATTTTTATGTTTGTGTCGTGATTTTATGAATTTTTAATTGTACAACCAAGTTGAGTCATATCAACCACCGACCAAATTTCTAAAAGATTTTTTTTCATTTTTCCCTACTGGCATTGATATCGATCGATATTTACTCAGCATATGTACACATGTTATATGTGTGACGCACTAGATCACCAGCAGTCCCTTTGGCAATCACATGAGCTACTAGTTTATACAGATAGCAAAAAAGTTTATAAATAACGCGAATTTTTGATTGCACATTGGCTTTTACAGTGTAATCTGAAATCAATGTCCTAATTATAGCCATCTCTGTTGTCTAGTGTCTGAGACAGTTTGGTTTAATTCCCTGATGGGCAGAAATTTCTGTTGTTTGGTTATTGGTAGGGCTTTTTCCATAGCTACTCACATTTTACCTAAGTTCGCCATAACAATTATAATTACAGATAGAGATAAGATGTTCCTATATGATTGAGGAATCTGGGTGAAGTTTGCTTCCATCTTCACCTTATCTGCACTTATCAGGTGAGATGAAGGCAGCAAGGTAAGGCAGGCAGGTAAGATACCCCGTTAAGAATAAAATGAATGAACTAAGGAATTTAAGTGGTTAATTGAATGTATTATATTTTCTTTCTTCATTAGCCACAAGTTTTAAATTTTAAATACAAACTTGTCTTACAGGCGACTTTTTATAATTTCATGCGATATACAATACTATACCAAGTTATGGCGGGAAGCGAAACAAAATAATGGGAAATTCTTGGAGGAGGCTTATTTTAACGCACACCAAAAGACACGCTGATTAAAACAATGTGAAACGTGTTTGGAATATCTAAGTGTTGATGTTTCTTAAAGTTATTCTATCATTTCTTATTTGAAAATATATTTATGAAGAGAACCTTAGTGCTTAGGAGTCAAAAAGAGAGTTCTGATGCTTAATTAAGAAAATTGTTAAAAAAAACCAACTTAATTAATCATACTTAAATTACTTACACATTTAGTACTTTTAAAAATTGTACTGAAAATTTACATTAAGCAAAATTAATACTGTATTTTATTTGCTATCTGTACTCGTTAACTAACCGGTCTAGTTATCTATACAGGGTACCACATAACAGCTTCGCCAACATCTTATTTTACTCCCTCGGGGAATGTCTGAGAGAAATAGGTTTTATGTGAAACTAATACAGAATTTCGTATCAGAAAATAATATAAATATTTTGCACGCTTGATAAGGTGGTACTTAGCACTGAAGTATAAGCAATATTTTCTAGGAGTTTTATTTAAAAGAAACTTTAATTCGTATAACTAAATGTATTCATTATATGTAAATGCAATTACTTATTATTACTTTTTTTGTCGATTGTAAGCAGAATAACAAAAATTATCTTATCTTATCTTATCTTAGCAAAGTATTATGCAGTCGAAATAACAAAATATGTGTAATAAATAAACACACATTCTTGATACACGGTAAAATGGGAGTCATAAACCTAACATTTAATTTAATTTTTATAGTTATAAACCATATTATTTTTGACATTTGAGAAGTTGTTCATTTTTATTTTGACATAACTTGTTATTGTGAAATTAAAAAAAAAACTGTAAGAAGAAGAAATATTTATGAAAAATTATGCTTTCTTTTGAAATTATAAAAAGGTTGAGATTGTATTTGAATACGAATTACTAATCCGAGACCAACCATCAACAATGTTGTTTTGTTTTCGTAATCGAAACAAGAGCGCATTCCAGTATTACTCCAGCTACCTCTTCATTAATTACCATTAAAATATTTAATTCAATCCTAAGTAATAGCAATAGCGTTTACTTAAACACGATGATATATAAGAAGTCAAGCAACTCGTATAATAATAGAAATATTTGTAAAAAAAAGGACCTTTTTTCTGGTGACTCGTGTCTACCAGCTGGTGTTAGCTAAGCAATGTCGTTTGTCGAAATAAATAAACTATCAAACCACGCCCATGGAAGCATAGAAAATGAATACTGTGTGCACGTGCAGGCATATTTATGATTTAGACTCTATTATGAAAAATTAAATTATCTGAATTTAAAATTATTTTTAATTCGACTGACCTGGCTGACAGCAGAGTGTGACTGATTGCAGAATTTTAATAGTGCTGTGCTAATGTAAATGGTTAGATGTCGATTAAATTCAATCCGCCTCTTAACCACAAAAATAATAATTAAGCTACATTCCCATATGGATCTAAATAGAATTAAGAACTTTAAAAAATATAATAATCTGATTGAATAGAATTATTCAATCAGAATCATTAAGCGTATCTGATTATTACCCTCTTTTATTATTTCAGACGTGATTTTATTTTTCTGTTTTATTTTTCGAGGTTTAAAGACATCCAAAACCTTAATTGCCATTTAGATCTACCTACCGATGTAATAAATTGAAAGATAAATATAAACGGTTGTACAAAAATCTTTAAATTTAAATAGTAATAACTCGTAACTTCAAGTGAAGTTAAGGCTAAAGTTAACGATACCTGGATTCTACAACCACCGAGGAGCTGGCTGGTACTGGAGGTAACATAGCCACTGCTGGAACGTAACCAAAACTATCAACTATATTGTTATGGTTGTAAACTTTGGTAAGAGATTAGTAATAAACCAGGCAGACTTAGGTAGAGCCCTCAACCGAGCTGAGAAGAAAATTTCTGCCCCCATTGGGAATTGATCCACAGACCTCCAGATCTATAGACAATAGATGGTCTGAGTCACTAGGCCACAGAGGTGGTTAATCCAAGTTTTAATCGTGATTTCCTAACCCCAACCAAGCTTTCTAAAATAAACTTCGTTATTCACAATAATATACTTTTTGCATATATTTGGTTAAAGACATGACAAAAATAATGAAATCATATTCGAATGTTAACTTAAATAAAAAATGTAATAGAATTTGATTATTTTTTTTGGATTGTTTTCGCAATTTCACAGAGACCGCAATAGTGACTAAAGCCCATAGAGTTATATCTTAAGTACTTTTCCTTTATTTTTAGCTCCGAGATACCGGCGTAAAGTATGCTTTTTCCCCATGTAGTTACTTATCATAAATGGCAGGCCCCCATTTTGTTAAGACTAACGAGAAAATTTTCGAAAATGGAATTCAATGTCAAACTTACTGATTACGATGAAATGATACGATAATGTTAAAAATTACCTAAATCGCAAAGGAATAAATGAAATTAGTTTGTGCAATAAAGAATATTTTTTGTTGATATATTTTAAACTATAGTATGGATAGTATAACTAGGGCCAGTATGAAGCGAAAATGTATGTGGCTACAGTATCAATGTTATCCTCGATCGGTGCAGCTGTGCCGTAATGTTGGTACTGCCACCCGTACTTAAATCGATAAAGAAACATCGTTTAGAACAACATTAATAACTATTAAGGAAGAATATGGAAACATGCGTTTCGCGTGATCAGCTCCCGTTAGATTGTTTAACTATAGTTACGAAAAATTACACTCACACCTACCTGATAGTACAACATGTTCTCACGCGAATTGTCGATAAGTATTAATAAGTAAAAACTTGTATGATGGTATTACGTTCTACTGAGATTATTTTCTATATACTAAAGAATAAGGAGTGCGCTGAAAAACGATACAAGCAATGCGAAGTCAGCTATATCGTTAATATAGACAGATAATAATGAAAAATTAAGAAATTTTGCACAAAAATATTTTTACTAATAACTTACAAACCTTGCCTACATACTTATAGTCGTCCTACAATCGTCTTTAATATGATATTCAATTAATAAATATCAGAGACTAAGCTGATGTTGCATAAAAAGTATTCAATACAATTCAAATAATGATGAAAACAAAAATCTTGATTTGCCTTATTATCTGACAACATACAAAATGTTCATTTATATATTTTATCAATTTATGTAAACAATATTTATTTTTGACATAAAATATATTTTCTTAACATACATTCATATTTCATTTGGGGTGTGGTTTTTCATCTAGAATAACAATTATATCATTAAATAGCCCTCGGGTTTTAGTAGAATATGAGTGCTTTGTTCACATTCCGACGTGAACAAAATCAGTCACTGAGTAGCGACCCTTTTACTCTTCTGCAGCACAAACTGAAGTTTGATATTATCTATTGTTAAAATGTGTAACTTGACATTTTTTTGTGTGATAAAGAAATGAAATAAAAATCATTATCTATTTATTTTAGCAAACAGAAATTCGACTAACACCAAATGGCCGTTTATTGCAACCATAAGATGCTTGTGATTTTGAATAGTTAGTCTGTTTTTTTCTAGGCGGTACACCTAATTGCAAAGTATTTTGGAACTCTACCTTTTCTATTTTAGCAGTCAATATTTCTCCATGTTTGGAGGGACAGGTAAGGTAGCTAGTTTGAGTTACTAGTTCAAATTATTATTAGTATGTACGTTCATTTTTTGTATTTATATATTGTTTTCATAATACATTAAAGAACCGTATATTCTGATAAAATTAAATGGTATACCGACGACTTCACTATATTTTATTTATGAGTCATGTGCACGTTAAAGGTTAACTTAGCGATAAGACCGTCTTTGTACATGTAGCATATTTATGTTCTCTGTATTAGAAATTTATAGTGTACAATATATCATAAACTATATATTTATCTATTACAGAGAATATGAAAAAGTAACATTTCTTGTCTCTCGAATATCATTCACTTTCGTATAAAGTGTCTTTTCCATTTAATTTTTAATATAAAACACCACAAGCATTTGATTTTACGTTCATAGTTTAATTATTGACTGTGGATTTTAATATTTTTCGAATAATTCTCAATAACGTTTCAAGGGGGGAATTGCTGTTTTTCTTACCTATTTCTCTCAGGTCAAGACCCCCTACCCGGTATATTTACGAATACAGTATATTAATAAGTGTACATATGTGTGTACCTAATTTTAATAACATATTATGCCTCTTAAACAAGTCTTTTTTTACGTTAAAAAAAGATACCCTAAGGTTCATTATTGTTTGAGCGCACAAATGAACTTTACTACTAGAAAGTTCAAATGTTGGCAAACCAATAAATTAATTTATATAAACCAAGTTTACAGTGATTCTAAAGTTAGGTAAGGTAACTACGTGCCTCATTAATATTCAATGGCATAACCTATTTCAATATTCAGCGTGAGTATTGAACAGCTTGACCTAGAAAAGGAAGGTTTCTTTAAAGTGGATCCCTTTCTAAAAGGAAAATTGATGCGATATTTCTTGTAATATCCAATTAAAATGTGCTCAAGATTTCGTTTTAGTATTCGTAGTAAAACTAACCTTTTTGAAGCTTTTTTTACCATTCAAAATTTACTAAAAAATACTTTACTGTCTGAAAATCACTTCTTGATGTGATTTATATGACGTGTCAGATAAACTCAATTATTAATTTCAAAGGAAAATATATGAAAAAATATAAATAAATATAATTTAAGGTATTACACTACTAATAGTAATAAATTTAAATTTATATTAACCGGGTATTTTCAAATTGGTCCAAAATCTTTACATTAATGTCTTTTACATTTACATTTCGATATATATATTATTAAACAAATGTTTTGGACTCTTATATGAGCAATGGTATCTACTGACCATATTCGTCCCTTTGCTGGCAATAGGCCATGAGAGAAACACGAGAGGTTTTATGCAATGGTAACCCAAAGCAGCTTGGTGGGTGAAAGCAGCTGGAAGAGCTCGAGATAAGGAACTTTGTTAACCTATTGTTCCAGTTGTTGCAGTGCTTCGATATAGAAACGAGAGCGTTCGAACCACAACGCCAACGAGCTTAAAGTGATGCTGGAGATAATATCAGTTTCAAGAACATAATTATATAAACTGTTATTTGTTAATGAGTTTTAGTAAGTGTTGCGGACATCTTTGCAGTATGCTTTTTCTTTTTGACTTTGTTTCTGTATTCATTTCATCTGTTAATGTTTTTCTTAGTTACGGTTGTGGTTACTTTATTTCACTTAAATATAAATATTAATTTTATCCATCTATTCGCCTTCTCATTTCATTAGTAAATAGGCACTAGCTCACTTATCTGTCCTCAACAATGATACTTACGAACAGCAATTCTGTTTACCTGTCAAACGTTTTTATTGCTTTTTTATACATAATCTACCTATCAGGCTCTAGAATAGATACTTCAATAGTTTCGTCCCTTTTACAAACTGTTGGGAGACCTGCGGTGGATGTCTTTTTCTTAAAAAAAACAACCTTCTGCACACACTAATTTTTATTAGGCTAGAAGGCCAACACAAAACTTTTACACACACACTAACTGACTTCCCGATTTACTCGAAGCGAGATTTAACCGATTTCGGCGATGTTCAGAATCTAAATGACTGAATAAATGAATTAAAATCGTAAAGACACAAAATGAAAGATTGCAAATTAGAATAGTGGAAAATTACTTATAATTATTAATGTGCTGACACTGCTGACAGGCCATAGCGAGTAAGGTTGTTACAAAACGGAGAAACAACAAATTTAAAACTAACACATATTGTATAATTATCGAAAGGAAATGGTCATTATTTGCGCAAAACTAACGAACAGTATTTTATGTGGAACCGCTTTATTTATCCAACTGCGGATTGAGCTGAAATATTTGAAGGTTTAACAATAAATTTGTAAAAGACAGACAGATAGACCAAAACGTTGGCTCTTAAAGGCTTGGTACAATTTAAAATTAGAATCTAGAATTGAGAAATTCTAATGAATATTGGATATGGTATTATTATATTGGTTTTATTACATGATACTCTTTTTTTAAGGCCAAACTCAAAAGCCAATTTTTATGTATTTTTTAATTCAATACACTCCTGCGGGCTGCCCCTGCTGACCACAAACAGTACATATTCACTTACACATAAGTAAATAACGGCTACCAAAGATTCTGATAGTACAAATAAAAATATCTTAAAATTTTGTAAAGTACACAAACCAGACCCAAGCGATATTTTAATATCATATATTATCTGTTACTATAATATCGTTAGTATCTGACAAACGATATTATAGTGTCGGATAATAAAGGCTGTTAACTGATAACAGTCGAAGTAAAGTGCGAGTTCAATTTGTATATAAGATAATTTTGTATTTAGTTACTTTGCAGTATTCGGATCTGTTTTAAAATTATTCTTCACCCTTAATAAGGAAGCATTGAGATTAGAGTTCAAGAATATAATATTTCACAGAGTTTTATCTATGTTACGTTACCTTCAACCGGAGCGTGTGCTTATATTTCGCATTTTCATCAACAAATCTTTGATTCTTGATTATGTTGTATATTAAATAACAAACATGAAAATTAAATAGGATTAATTCTGTTAAAAAACATGGCCAGTCATAATCTACTAAGTTTTAACTAAAACAGCGAAGAGCATTTCCTTGAAGCATATTAATGAGATGATTGATGTTTCATTTGTTTGAGTAAAGACAATTATTCCACGACGCAAAGCGAACACTTTTCACGAAAGAACACAGTCAAATAAAAACAGCTTAATACATATGATTAAATTACTTTTAAATATGATCAAAAATATTAAGAAGTCTAATTTATCTCAAATGCCATATCCAAATATCTTAGCTTAGGCGGTTCTTAACGCGGCAAGGGTGTAGCTCCGTAGACCACGACGCTATAATCAAGGGGAATGATACCCTCAGTTCCGTGTTGTGGTTTTATTATGGAACCGACGGGTACCTCGCCTTAAGGACTGTTAGCTCTGTATTGCGGTGATGTTTACGAGCATAGACTAACTTCAATTGCTTATTCAGCCAAAGTATACGAGTATTTCACTTTATTAAAGTTCTTTCTTCAGATGGAAGTATGCTATTGAAGTGAAGTTTTAAGAATACATCGTAATTGGTCGTTCTTGATGTATTTATTGTTTTTACTAATTATTAATTGTTTTTACTTGACAATATAAATTTGATAAGTATTTCTTTGGAAAATATTATGCAACTTTAAAACTAGATTAACTCAACACGTCTGGGCTGTAGTAAGGATAAAGGCAGTACATTTAAAAATAGATTGCATAGTGTGCTAAAATATGTCAAAAGATTTTAAATTTCTGTGGCAATTAATATTAATTTAGTCGGTAAAAATGTGACGTCTGTACATCGCAATATCAGAGCACTTCTTTACAATCTTGCTAAAGTTCTGAGACATAGCATTCTTTATTAACACAAGATATACCAGCCATTTGAATATATGTCAACAACAAAAATTATATTTGTTACTGATGTATATAAAATAACATTAAGTTTATAAAACGTACTCTCTAATTATAGCTACAAAAGTCATAACATCATTTCTGAAAAAAAAATGTGTAATATAGTAGGAATTTTGAATTGAAATTGCACGACCAGTCTAAATGACTGGTCTGGTAAATCTAGTGTTAATATCATCAGATGACTTCAGCAATCTACATTTGCATAGTACCCTATCTAGAGTGAATAAATGTATTTTCACTTGACTTTGACTTTAGATATGCGCAGACGCATATATAGGACCACTCAGGCCCCTCGACCTGCGCTTACATCTGGGCCGCCTAGTGCTTTTCGCATCACTCGCTAAATGATATGCAAAAAACCACATTCTGTATTAGAAATTAAAATCCGAGTTAATATTTCTCAGAATTATTTTATTATTAGACGACAGTGTCACGTGACTGAGGAATTAAAAATTTTACGTGTTTTAATAAATAATGACGTGAACATGTTGACAACACAGAAACATCTAGATGATGCTAGCAAAGTTTTTAGTTACCATATTCTGAGGCTTGTAATGAAATATCATGTATCATTTTGAATCTGCATTACTTTTATGATAAATTACGACCACGTTTCCATCTAGTTGAAATTGTACTTTAATAAAAAAGTAACCTAGGAACAATAGAACTCGCTAACCGCAATGCTTTTCAGAATGCAACTAATTTCATAGAAGAGTGAAGCCAGTGGTTTAGCTTTGATTGTTCTTTTGTCTTTTAAGTTAATGAAAGCCTTGACAATTGCCAGTTCTTTCTTTTTGTCGTTTGTGAAAGTGAATAACAAAGAAGCCTTAAGAATCCTGTTGAGTTTGTGCAGAAAATTAAGTAATCTGGAATAAATGAGCAGAATAATATAATTACTGAGCCAGGTGCCTTTACTAAAGATAAAAAGATCTTACTATCAAATAATCTGAACGCACAATAAGTTCCACGTACAAAATGAATTTACTAAAGTTGAATAGAATATTTTGACTTTGTCTTTGTTTCAAGTGAAGAATCCCCGAAAATTTACAAACAGATACCTTAGATTTGATGTTCAATATATGTACATGTGTTCCAAAGTTAAATCAAATATATTGACTTTGACTTAGGCTTTGATGATAGTAAGTAAAGTCCATTTGAAAAATGGCACTAATAGCATGGAATTACCCACAAATATCAAATTATTTGACTTGAAACACCGGCGTGTGTTCCTTAAAAAGCGTTTACATTGGGTTGTATTGTCATCAAATCTTTTTATTACTTTTTTCTTGTCACATTAATAATATTCACCATTGTTAATGAATCCTACTTGTTCAGTTCGACTGTTTAATTAAAATAATGATGTAAGCATATCGAATTGCAACTTTTGACGCCATTGAACAAGCCTTAATGTATTCCGATTGAAATAAAGAAAACAAATTATATGTTTAATTCAAAACACCAACTGGTAGCATTCGACACACTGTGCAAAAAGTTTTGGAACAATCATTTTGAACTCTGTACCTTCGGAGTTAAGTTAAAAATACGTATGTTGGTTTTTGTGAAGTGCAGCGTAATATTTGTTGTTTTGCATTAGGGGCTGTATTGAATAAGTGTAAAACGGCGTAAGTCTTTCTTTTCTATTATGATATTCGTGCATATTCCTTAAAGTTCAAAGTTCATACTTGTATGGGACTGTGTACGATGCATATGCTTGATTGTTGTTTGAAAATACAATGGAAACGCAAGGCAATTTAGAATCTACGTTGTTTGAATTTAAAGTTGAATATCCCTAGAAACATTACAAATTAAATAACAATCGCAAAAGCATATGCGAAGCACTTAGAATGAATGGCAATACTTGGCAAAATGTCAGGGTTCTAAATACAAATAATATAATTGTCGCTGTGGTTTTAAGTGCGTTTTCAATTACTAAAAAAGGTTTGTTCAATTGTAATTGGTCATGTTTGATATTATTGTTGCCTTTAATAGGATTTTTTACTAGTTCTCATAAAGGGGTAATAAGAGTCATTGAAAGCAATGAACTGTCGACTACTTGAGGGTGCTTTTATAATTTATTGTGGTGTGTGAAAGTGCCAATGGAATCGTAGCTGAAGACTTGCTTTTAAAGAGACTGTATTTTTTAACGTCAGAAAATGGCTCCGAATCCGTAGTGCACGAACGAGATTTAATCAAATTACAGTACTACACTTTCACTACAATACAACCAAGAAAAGACAGATGACAGGTGACGTCATTTAACGTTTCTAAAATGGCGACTGATTAGCATTTTTGCCTTATTTTAATGCGCATCATAAAACATGCCGATATAAAAAGTCAAAAGAGTATGGATCGAAGTGTCAACTAACTTGATGAAGAAGAAGAATGAAATAAAGCGACGTGGTCTTGTCTATGTTTATAGTCGGTACTTATCAAACTTCGCAGCTTTACATGCATACGTGCTTTAGCTTGCATTACGTTTTGGATTGTCTATAACTCAACAATGTCTACACACATCAGTCGGTATGATCGATTCTTTGAAGATTTATTGTTATAATTGCTACATTACTATAATTCAAAATTAATTTAAATTGTTGTATATATGTGTACCTACAACTTAAGTTTCTTGTACAATATTTTTTTTAATTATTATTATTAACGCAACTCTAAAGTGTGGTGATCCAGAGGAACTCAGTTACAATGATGTCAAGTATCTGCGTAATTTTTTTTCTTATATTTATAAGATAGGGTACAACTGCATCTAAATGGAGCGCCCTAAGCCTTGTCAACTCGATAAGATTGCTCAGCTAGTTAAGATCGGCTCTATAAAACTTCAGTTACGCAATAAAAGACGTTAGAGGTAATAATTTTCGTTCGATATCTCGAACTAAAATCGTTATCATTAACAATTTCGTAGACTAACCTTCTTCTAAATTAGTAACTGTGCGGTGTAGTGCGGAGATTGCTGATAAGAATACTTTTTAAATGATAAACTGAGTCCTTTGATTAACACTATTTAATAGATAAATATAACAATGATTGTTTAACTATTCAAATGCTAATGATATTTGCTGAGTGTCGCGATGCGATTGATAGCTGATTCCGGACTGACTTATAACAATTATAATTTAATTCATACAAATATTTATAAAGTAATTGCTAAATAAGGTTTTCGGTTACATTACACCGAACAGTAACTATAAAATCTAATATCTGTCTATAAATGACCATAAAAGGTTTTATTACGATTATAACAAATATAAAAGTATTTTTTGGAGTCCGTGTATCACTTTTTATTATTATCTCAATACCACTTAGCATAAACTCCAAAAAATAATTGCAAATTTGATAACTACACATTGAATATTTTAGCAAAAGCAAAAACCCACTTCAAAATTCTAAAATACTAAAGTATTTTGATGTCGGTTTTTGCTTTTTATTAATACTTTTATTTCACAATTTTGAGAGGTATGTTTCTAAGGTCCAAGTTGGATGGGTGACCGTCAGGACTGTCGACTGGCTTGTTTGTTTGGTTTATTAAAAATACTCGAATAGAGAAAAAAATTTAGATACATGTTATATGTGCTTTAGAAAAAAAAATATAGAAACATGTTATATGTGCCTAAAAAATTTCAGGGTTGTTCTGGACTTCCCTGGGATCCCATCATCAGATCTTGACTTGGTGACAGTGGGACAACCTCAGAAGTATACAATGTAACATAAAAGTTCCTCCTCTTTTGAAGTCAGTTAAAATGCTAAACGGTATATTATTTTATATTTGCAATAAGGTACTGAAAATTTAAAATATTTGTGTTAGAGGCACTGCAAAAGTTAATACCAAAATTATAATTCATTAATCTATGTGATAGCGACTTTTTGAGCCCTCCACTTAAATGGCCTGCAGCATCTCATTACGCATTTGTAAGAAAAACAAACGCAGGGGTTGATTTATAATTAATTTGTTATTTTATATGATCCGAAGCGCGTGCCCATCAAGCAGACTGCTTAAGGCATAAACAGCATTGTTGGTTTAGATTAATTATGATTTTGAAGTAGTAAATATTGTTTACATGTATAAAGATTTCTTTTTTTTTCTTTTGTTGAAGACGTAAAGTTCTTAAGTGGAAACCGCGACTCGGGAGTAGTGTGGGACGCTCTGAGACTGTAGTGGGCTGGATGAGAGTCGCCGTAGAGTCAAGAGCAGTAGCGTGCATTAGGAGAGACCTATGACCAGCAGTGGACGAGTTTACAGCAGGTTGATGATGACGATGATGACGATATAGCTTTCTTTGTACCACGTCCTTTAAAATGTTGATTTTATAATCAAAACCAAAGTTCTGAAGCCGCATGCAGGCGCCCGACATTGAAAGCATTTTAATGCTTGTACATAATTATTACTATAGTACTAATTAAATAAAAATTATATTTTAAAATGTTAATATTGTACGCCTGAAAATGGCAATCTGTTGTAACTTATGCATGTAATTGTAAGATCTATTTATTGTACACAGAATCACAATTGAATTTATCTTATCTTATCTTATCTGTGAATTAACTACTTAATCACATTAATTGCACTTCAATCAAATAAAAATAAACTAATACACTTAACTGGTGTATTTAGAATAAAAAAATAACAATTGACAGTCATCCTCTAAAGCCACAAATCCAAATGAAACCATGCATTTTTCGGTTTATCTGTACGGCGCGTACAAAGGAACCTACAATTTTACGCAAGGGGGGTCCGAAATTTGAACAAAAACACTTTTTTGCATGAAAAATTGTGTTTTTGAGATTATTTATTGCCGTAGAGCCGAAGGAATCGCCACAGCGTTGCTACAGTTTTTGAAAGTGAAATAATACAACTAACTTTATTTTCTTGATCCGATCTTTAGACTATGAAATTCGGTCCCACCGCAATCCAAACATTATCGCTGTTCAAGACACGAGTTAAATCTTATTATCTTTCCTTGGTATAATTTACTAGCGTATCCTTTATCTTATTTATTACTATGTTATTGTTTTATGTAAGTATGTTTATATATGTATTTAAATGTAATTTATATATGTAAATGTTTAGTTTATTTGATTCATTATATATTATGAATTTTAAATTTAATTAATTATTTTAGTTTTGAGCGATTTTTACACGCGAATTCTACCTTTTCATTATCTTATCTCTATGGTACTCTGCTGGTAGAGATTTCATTTTAACAAAAAAAATATTCATAAAAATTTTTTTACTTATATATTTTCGTTCATATGAACTGTTTATTTTTATAAATACTTAAAAACCTCAACGTTGTGGCAACATGACGTCATCTCGCCCAGTGGTTAGAAAGGGGCGGAGCAAGGAATTTTATTTGGCATAAAATTTATTATAGAAATGATATAAAAATTGTTAATAAGTGTAAAATGTGACACGATGATGTTTAATGACGTAGAAAATGGCTGCCGGGGATATTGTTAGAACGTGCAGATGCCTTTGCACGAGCCGATGTATATTACCGTGAATGGGCGTCAAATATATTCAATATGTGATTCAGCGGGAATGTGTATGGCATACTGAAAGGTATTGGAGAGATTCGTAGGTCATTTTAAACTAAAATATATTTCTATTACATTATTAATCTTGGTTGAGAAAAATCCAATAATAATGTATTTTGTTAATATTAGAGGCATAAAATAAGATGATAAGATAGAAATTTAATATTTAATAATTTTATCAGATTACTCATAAAACAACATAAATAAATCATTATCTACTGATCTTATCATTATTATATTACTATATAAAAATACTAGTTTAAGATTTAAATCCATCCAAGCACAGAAGACGAACAAAAATTATTTGTTTATTTCCAAAATTCTCGTAATTCAACGAATAATATTCCTGGATGATTTCTGTAAGAAAATTTAAACTAACTTAATATTGAAAAAAAGAAATTTTGAAGGACGAAAGTCTTAATTCATTAGAATGACATTGTATTAGTAGAAAAAAAATTAATTCTCTTCATCGGAGTTTTTAAGCTTTTGTTAGACGTTACAAATAAAATATTCTTATTTAAAATCAACAAAATACTTCTACTTGTGTTCTCTTTCTTCAGTTTCTATAAAAAATCGCAGCCATCTGCGCAGGATCACAAAAACCAAATTAAAGTGTCCGTTAAATTTCCAAATCTTACTATAAAACTTGCTAAATGCCCAATAAAATTAAAAGAAATCATTCATAATCATTCCACCGTACAGAATCTGTTTCTATTCACAAGTAGCACTCAAAGGCGACAAAGTGTCTGACTCTTTGAGGAAAAAAATTGGAGGCATGTATGAAATTATTCTCATAATAGATAATAACTATAATAAGATGACTGCATATCGGTTCACAAGTTTTATTCTGCAAAATTATGCAGCAAAAATATTTTTAACGCACTGTGATAAGGTTGATATTCAAAATATAACTTAAGTGGAATTCAGTCAACGATACAAATTTGGATCAAATAAAAACCTTAGTATTTGTTGCATAAGAAATAAGGTCCAAATATCAATTGATCTTTCCAACAGAACCGCAGAAAGGGTTTGGTAATATGATGCGAGCCGATTTGTCGCCGCATGTCGAATGAATGAATGAATGAATAGGCTTCCGTGAATGAGGTAAAGTCGGCAGTTATGCAATCAATTAGAGGGGGCGGAGCAGACCCGAAAGATTCCTTTGACAAAATAGGATACTTGCTTCTAGGGCCATAAGATAGGAATTTTTGTTTGTTTTTTTTTTAAACTTACGCCTATTATCTAAACCAAAGTTAGCGTCATTAAGAGCCTGTGTTATGAAAACTAGATAAAACAACACATATTTATATAAATAAATAAATATTAATTATTACGTATATTTATAAACAACTATGACAAGAAAACAAATATTCGTATTTATTACACAAACATCTGCCTAGTGACGGATTTCATTGGATTCTGGCGAATTCACCAGGACGGCGGGAAATTAATTATTTTGTTGATAAAAGCGTAACATCAAAATAATTGTTTAAAATTTAACAAGTGAGAGTTTGTTGCCTTTCTGGAAATGATTAATTAACATTGTCGCTCCTCCTGCATTGTAATAACAGTACTTAGATACCATCGTAATAATTTGGTTTTTAGGAGATTTTATAACACTAACAACCTATTTAATTTTATTACATGGGTATTTATTATAAATATAATGTTAATGCTACCCATCTAGCAACCTATTTTCCATTTAATGTACTTTTGAACGAAAATGAATAAAAAAAAGTACTAATAAAACTTGCGTTAAAACTTAGCTTTCTTAGAATTACAGAGAATAAACTTAATTTATTAACCGCTCCGTACGTTCGCTTATTTCCTGGCCACAACGTCTCCTTTACACCAAACACGCGCGTCAAAGACACCGCTACCTAAATACGGTGACATTTCACGCCAAACCATTTAACATATATCATACATTGTAGTTCTATTCATTCATACAATTCATACAAGTAGTCTGTAATAGTAGAGCATTATTCTAAGCATGAATGAAAGTCGAGTGTCCATAGCTAAAGAACTTGCATTGAGAAACTTCACATATTGAATGAATAGCAATCGATTTGTACTTTTCTAAACTTTAAGAATGTACTGGCACAGTTACTTAAAGCTTTATTGAAAAAAAATATTTATTAGTTTTCAAAAGCATTCTGTATTCGAAATTTGGAATTGGAGGAGATATTTCAGACGAAAATGACCAAAAAGCTAATTTCATGTGTAAGAAATAAAAAACCTACCTGCCTAATATTAAAATTGGTATTGCTTCCTCTGTCTTAATTGCTTATAAAGTATTTTACTCTTTCACACACACACACGCACACATGTATACACTTAGTAATCCATACTCCACAGGCTCACTCTTACACTTACTATTTTTATTTTATGTTTTCTCATAAGTTGTTTATAAATTGTGCAAACTTTGATGCTGGGACTCTGTTTTCTTTTTACTGGAGGTGGGCGTTAATGTCTGCGACACAGTTTTATTTTAAACTAATGTAGTCATTATCGTTTACTTTTTTTGTATGCCTATTTTTGTTCCAATAAATAAATAAAAAAAATAAAAAAATTGTTCAAGAATCATTCAGTATAAAATAATCTCATCACTTACAAAAAGAGCTTATGCATATCATATTATTATTAAAGAAAATGCTTGATGATTGTATACTTACTCATGCGAGCAGACTTATTACTTTAAACTGAATATAATGTTCATGTGAATGGTGTATACAATAATGCTGATATTTATGTAATGTTATTGTACTCCATACATATATATTGTATTATATATGTATCAATATACAAGACTCTCATAACTCCTGAGTAGCTAAATAAGCAGTTACCCGGACTGTGATGGTTGCTGTATCAATTCCCTACTCATGCCTTCTCTTTTATTACTTTAATAGGAACTTTGAAAGTTCATTCAATTGGCTACGAATATCACCCATATTAACTGGTCCAAACACGTGTTTGTTCAACAGACGAAAGGGTAACACTTGCGCTGTAACTAATTGTTTTGTCACGATTTACTTTATTGCGATTAATGATGTAAGTAACTGTTATTTACTAGTTGATAAAATACAATAATCTTCTGTTCTCAATGTTGGCATGGTATGTTTATTTGAAACACCCTAAGATCTAACATGCGAATGACAGAAGCATGGGAATGGCCTGTTATAAGTTTTCGTTAATAGTGTCTACCTCTGCAAAACTAAGTTAAGAAAATAGAGTAGGAAACACAGGTCTTAAGTAACTCTTTAGAAATAAGGATTATTATTATTAAGAAAATAAAATTGTGTAGAAGAAGATCCCAAAACCCGACATGGTGAATAAGGAGCTCCGAAAAATCCTCACAGGTTCACGCGGTGACTGATGAAAAGGATGTGAAGGTTGTTGTCGCTGATGATCAAAAAGTATTGAGCGTCGTCCATTCTGGTGATGAGAAGGAAGTGCAGTTGGCATACGTATACGATCCCGAAGAGTTCTATAACATTTATGGATACTATCCCAAACATTAACTAGGTACTCTAAACCTAAAGAAATAAAGATGTTTCTTATTTTAACTTCTGGTGATTTTATTTATTGAAATTTCTTCTCATTAAAATACAATATTACATACTGTAGTTGAGGTGTGTGAATAGTGATGTTCGCTTCTTAAACGTAATTAATTTTGTAACCATGAACTAGGTAGAAGTATGTGAATATTGTTACAACATAGAATAATTGGGAATCGTTAAATCGAATGATACTGCCAACTGCGAGTCCGTATCGAATCGACTTGTACCATCACGTCCACATACTGAGGGGTTGGCATCAGATTAAATAGCTGATGTGCCACGCCAAAACAAAATTAGTCCCGCGCACTCGTTCGTTAGCGCTGTGTCATTGTAGGGTCCGGAACAAAAGATATATTTGATTTGAATAAATTCGCAATCAGTTACGTGAGCGATTTCGTAAATTTTAATAAAAGTACAGTTAACTAATGAGATGTTGGTATTGAATGTTAGCGTAACGGTTTTGTTGATACAAGAGCGAAGAATAATGAAATAAATTTTGAATTTGGCTTTCACCAAAGTGAAATCACTTTGGTGAAAGTCAAATTAAAAAAAACAGTACACATTGACATAACAAATAAATTACAATTAAAACAATAATTACACATCATGAGACTGACCCTGTCTCAGTATAAAGCTTCTTCGACACAAATGCCACATAAGCGCTGCTAGTACGACAGCGCCTTAGTGTGAAGTACAGGTTGTAGAAATAATTTAATATTGTACATTACATAAATTGGTACACTTCTTGTTTCACATGATTTTGGTAGTGTTTTAAATTTTCATTTTTAAAATAGGTTAGATTAATTTAATTTTTTTTTGTATATAACGAATTAAATATTCACATAAGCAACGTAAAGTATGACTAATAGGATAGATTCAAAATGTCATATTCTTCATATCTCTGGTGATACATTATGCTTTTGTTTCAGACATAATCTTGACTTAAATGTAACATTCATTTGTTCAGCCTGAAACAACAATAGCTCATTTAGTATTGTTTTTAAACTGTTCTGTGGGTTTTAAAACACATTCAACCATTCTCGTTTGTTATTGGAAACTTCAACCGTAATGATACCCCGATAAATTAAGGGTTCTTATGTTATAACGACAAAATAATTATAATTTTTGTCTTGTGCAATATATGTAAATAATAACTTTTTTTATATATTATTTCTACGAATTTCAAACCACAGTAAAAAACAAATTCTTAAGATTTATTTCTGGTTTTACACTCTCAAAACGGATAAGTCGAGGTTGAACACCCATGTTAAAGAAGTCAATAAAAAAATTAAGACATTCTTAGTCTGGTGACACCGGAATTATTATAAGATCCTATTGACGCAGGGAACAGACCCGGAAGGCGATGCTTTGAAAAAATGTTTGACTGTGGCGAGCAAACACAGTACAAGAAATGCAGAAGAGTATCTTTTTCGTAGCATATAAGGGCAGCATGCTTCTTGTAGCAGTCGTTGGCAGCGCACAGTGGTTAAATTTTGAATATTATTGGACTAAAACCAAAGTAAAAATTTTGATAAAAAGAAATTTAAGAGTTCTTCATAATAAACCTATCAACTATTTGCCTGAACTATTACGGCGATATGCTCAATCCACGAGAATGTATCGTGTTTGCGTTCTACTTTGGAAGCAAGTTGAGTATAGCTGTCAAAACGGCATCAAAATCTATGTGAGGTCAAGTTGAAGTTGTCGTGTGAATTAACTCAATTCCGGGATAAGTATTTTAATTGCATCTAGCTTCTGAAAAGCAGCTAACCCGTCAATATATAATGCTCAAAGTAAAATATGATGTCGCCCGTTAGTTATTAGGAACCAACCCTGAAGATATTTTACAGGATAGAATAATATATTTTATATCCGAAGTATAGATAGTTACGCATTCGGCTCATTAAGCGTAAAGACAGCTCTTACTGTAGCTTGGTCGCTAGTAATTGTTACACAAATAAATCGTTTGTTGCCTATCCTCTGAAAATCAGGGGTAAGTGTTTTATCGACTGCTTATGATATGAATATCTGGCTGCTCCCAATAATACTTAATGTAACTACATTTACACTAAACTTACCTACTGCATCTTGATCTATTGATTTCGTCGTGGGTTGGAAAGCTTCTATAGTTTTAATTTTGCGGACATTCTATGCAGTTAAAATCCATTATACACTTGACTGACATGTTAGTCAAGTGTAATGGATTTCATATTCTGATATTAAACTAACTTCACTTCAGTGCCTTTAAAAACAAAGCAACAATATGAAAAAATAAATTTTTAAATTTAAAAAGCTCATTTTTTCAATAAAAATATAGTTTATTTTAATTTTACAACAACTATAAGTATTAATGTAATATTTGTTGTCATTTCTTCGTGGAGTGAAGTTAGTGAAAAGTGAGGTCCTATTCTTAATTTTAACGTCAACATATTAAAAAATGTTAAGTCATTAATATACTAAATCAGACACTATAATAGTTTCATTATTTAGTGGCGGTAGGTTGGTAGAGTTAATTTTAAATGCTTAAAAATAATTTAATACGAATAATACATATTTAAATATAACTCTTTATATACTATCTGAACATTGACTATGGTTTAAAATATCCACGGGCTATTTGACAGGAGACAGTTTGCAAAGATTTGCAAATAATAATGCGAATTGGAAAGGGTTAGTTTTGTAAAGGTATCTCATCCGGATACATCTATCAATAAACAATTGGATTACTGACTGTATGTCCTTTTGTATGTATCTTTGTATGTGTCGGATTTCATATCAAATTTTTAAGTATTACTTATACTTGAAAATTATATACTTAAAAAACTAAGAATCGCGATACTATAGACCTTAAGATCCCGAGTCACAATCTGCAGTACGGGATTTGCGTACGTTAGTGGCGTCTCAGATGGAGTACCTTCGCAGCACGGCTTTACACATATCTGTCCTGTTCCGATAATTCGCTCTCATATATCCGGAATATAAATGATTCCTTTTATCAAACATGAATCTAACGCAAACCCCATTCTAAATTTTAGCTCATTATTGTCTAAAAATAAAAATAAAAAAATCTTATAAATGGATACATTAATGGGTAAAATGGGTATAAACAAGCATGAGTATAAAAATGGGTATAAATTTATGGGTAAAACTGGTATAATCAGGAATGGTTACATTAATGGGTAGAAAAGACGTACACAACATACTGTGTTTTAAACCCGTCTTTATAATCCAATATATGTAAGTACTTAATAAATTTTTGCTGAAATCATTCTTCGATTCCCCTTCATATAACTACATTGCATTTTGAATTACTCCTAAATAAAACATCATTAAAAGGAGTAATCGTTTTAGGATTCGTAATATTGCGGTCAGGAGCATGAAATAGAATAACATAACTCAATATTTAAAAAACGTCACAGAAACGAAACTATTATCTCGTCTGACTACAGAAAAAAAAAATATTTGTTTAATTTTTTTTGTTTTTAGTCCATAATCTGCTTATAATACCAACGTATCAAAAAGACTTTAATAATAGCCTGCCGTTAACTTTAAATATGGCGCCAAATTGAACTGTGACGACACTTCCGGCGGCCGCGTTCCAACATAATACTCATTTCCGGTCGCTCCTGACCGGAAGTAGGGATGAGTGACCCATGATTATTAGATGAAAATGAAACTATTTAATGTTTGTTATAATATCTTTTGTAGACAGAATGATAATTTAAATTTAACTTCACATGAGGCACTTATCATATCAACAGCTTTGCGCAGAGCTGGTTTTTAAGAATCTAAAAAGTCTCAATTTTACAAATCTACTGTTTTTTTGCTTTAAATAAAAATGTTAACAAGCATTCAAAGATATTTGTTAATATTAAAGATTTTATGAATATTTATATAATTATATTATATATGTATTTAAATTTTAAAAAATAAACTTCGTCGCTGTGATAAAACCACATTTTTGTCATATTGTGTTTGTTCTATTTGTGTTGCCTATCTTATTTTGTTAAATACATAATTTATAGGTATCTGTTCTACCAACTTTAGTTGAAGGAACTGAGAACTTTTTTGAAATATCGTATCCCAAAAATTTATCGAAATAAATGTACAAATACACATGTTTACATTTTTATTTTCTGTCAAAACATGTAACAACTTGTTGGCATATGCTAATTAGTATTAGTTGGTATTGTAGCTAATTATAATGACTAAGGCTTACTAAACATTAGTTGTATTGTCGATCATAGCTACTCCTTACTAGAATTTGGCGCAATTTTTTTAATTGCATGAACATCATCATAAAAAGCTTACTGCGTGTGATCAGTTGCCACAACTCTGAGATCAAAGTTGCTTCTAGGAATATTATCGATAACGTATCAAATTAAAGTACAGCCATTTTCAAAATTCTTCAAGAAAGGAGGTTATAATTCCTTAATTTAAATATGTTACACTGCCAAATCTTAGTTCTTCAAATGTAAACCGAATTCGATAGCTAAAGGGTGACTTCGAAACTAATATTATTGGATGGTTTCCAAAAAGGTTGGCTCTAAACATATTTTTAATTTAATGAGATTAGTACTTTAACATCATTGATTGTTTTGAAGTCTATTTAAAGTATTGTTAAATTAATAATACATAATAAATAAATAATTCCAACCGTTTTGTACTGTACTATAAAAAAAACCTAAAATGAATATCAAAAATATTTTTTTCAGTTTTATACCGAAAAGTATATCAAACCCAAGTACTCCAACAAAAGTCACTCAATCAACACTGGCCCGTAAACAATGTAAACAATTCAAGAAAGGAAACAAAACGTCAAATAGAAGGTAAACTTAAGGAGCGTTAGAAAAAAGCTTAAAAAGGGCCGCGACAAAGCGACGAGGGTACAAGAAATACTTGTATATTGGTAAAAAAATACAATGGTAATAGAAATTTTGATCGCAATTGCGGCTATGGTTATGGTGACATTGTGCAATTATTTGTGGTACAAGATACAAACTGTTAAAGATATCCAATCATGCAATCATTAGTAAAGGTAGGCTTACATTATGCTACATTTCTTACAGTATTGATCTGATAAAGGTTATACTGAATATATATATAATAGTTTAACACTAGATATACCAGCGATTTGAATATATGTCAACAACAAAAATTATATTTGTTACTAATGTATATAAAATAACATTAAATTAATAAAACGTACTCTCTAATTATAGCTACAAAAGTCATAACATCATTTCTGAAAAAAATATGTGTAATATAGCAGGAATTTTGAATTGAAATTGCACGACCAATCTAAATGACTGGTCTGGTAAATCTAGTGTTAATTATTATAATAATTACAACACACGGTGTTAATTTTATCAACAAAGCTTTATTAGGATCTATTCTTAATTGTTATTTCTTACCTTAGTTTGCAGTCGCTTTAATCTTAAAGTAGTTAGAAGATTATGGTAATCACACCGCATCAGCTTTTATCAAAATAATGATTTTGTGGTAGTATAGTATTATAGAAAGCGTATACACCTAAGTCTGTTTTTACACGGTCTTTTTGTACACGGTTTTGATATAACACGGTATGAAAATTGAATATTATATGATTTCAAATCGTGCTAAATGGAATAAAATCGTGTAAAAAAATTAAAAATATTCAATTTTCAAACCGTGTTATATCAAAACCGTGTACAAAAAGACCGTGTAAAAACAGACTTAGGTGTACATACCTCTAAAGTTTTTTTTTCAAGAAAATATTATCGAATCTATAAAAGAAAATATGTAGTCTAAATATATAAATTCTAAATTAAAATTTTTGTGCTAACTACTAATCATATACAATGGACTTGCGAATTTTGAATAACATTTTTTGGTACAATTTCAAACCACATTCATTTTATCATTTCATTTTTATCTTTCCTTCCATCATCATTCGTTACTTTTATCTTCATAGTTCCTTTCACTGCGGATAGCTTTAAAATAAAATTAAGCAGTTTGTAACCATTGAAACGTTAAACGTGAGAAAAATTTGTTATTTCAATTGTAATATTTATTATTTTGGCAAAATATTAATACCGCTATAATTTCTCACTTGTACCGTCACCTCTTCTGAGCAATTTGTCAATCTCATAAGAGGCACTTTACGCTGACAGTTTCTGGCTGTATTGCACTTAATGAGGTCAGAGCCATGAGAAAGAAGGTAGTTTAATGTATTGGCTCTTTTTTTATACATATCTAAATATAATACAGTCAGAATAGCTTAAAGGGATACGTGGACTGGGGCATGTGCAATATTATGGAAATTAAATTTATTTATTTATTTAAACATTGTTTCAACAGCATTTTTTATACATACACAATATATTGGAATTACCCAAACATAAGCCAATTAAAGAAACACGTAATATATTTTTTAAAAAGGTATCAGGAAGTCAAGAAGGTAGCTGCTCAAAATATATCAATAATTACCTTTTGTTAATACCAATACGTAACCAGTCACAAAGGATGCCAAATATATGGGTCACCGGATTCAGTGGCTACTGAATCCTATGGCCTATATACAGCGCCAGGGCACCGTTAGCGCGTTGTCAACAACAACTGACATAACGTTAACTTTCTTAATCTTATGAACAATATCTTCCTAATAATGTGTTAGTACATTCAAATGATGTTACTTATGACTGGCCAAAACACGGACGTGTTTAGTTGAGTTGTCAGAAAAGGCGTATCGATATCATTTGTTATATCTTATTTAGAAAGCATTATATATGATATAGAGAAAATAAATTTAGTTCCACAGTATTTTTACAAGCCCGAAAACGTAGAATGGTTTTAGTAAAACATATTCAGGCTGTCCCTTATCCAATGGAAAAACCCTATTAAACCTGAAACTATAGACCGGCCTCAAATTGTGAACTTAGTAAAAATATCACGGTTTTCCAGATTTTTTTTGTGTGTTTCGATAATCAATTCAAGTGCGATTAGTTATTTCAGTGCCATTTCTAACAATGGAGAGGCTTTTTCAATTATTTTTTCATTCCACAAGCGTTCAGTTCAGTTATAGAAAACAAAGATGTAAATTTAAAAAACTCGTGCAGCAAAGTGTTTACAAAAATTATAACGCAAAAAAAAAAATATTAATTTATTTTTTCATGTGCATTAAATTCGTGCCCATCATCATAATAACTAACTGAGCTATTCTAGATACCAAAACGTATCATAAGCGTAGGATTTCTGCATTTTTTTAATCTCATTACTACTTGAAAAGTTTATATAGTATATAAATATCAACCAGTTTTTGCTGTAATAATTACTCTAAGCTTCTTGTAAATGTGAAGTGGTTTTGAGTAGTGTTGTGATGAATCACAGGGTTTATAACGATAAATGTGTTCTTTTTCTTTCTGCCTAATAAATCTAGAATAGCTAAAATTCTAGATCCGAAAAAGGCTAGTCAATTTTTTTTTCAATTTCAATGTGATGCATTAAACTCAAACTCAAGATTGCGGAAATCATTTATAGAATTTTTGTGCAATTTTATATTTATATAAATTATTGATTGCTTTTTGGGGGCTATTTAGCAACAATAACTTTGTATTGGATTCTTGCTGTTTAATTGTTTATCCCACTTGCTCTCACACTACAAAAACTATTAAAAATGTTTCTACGAACCTTTTCCTCTATACACTCGTATCAAAATGTCCAATTCACTGCGCTTCCTCATCTCCAATATAATTAAACATCACCAAAGACAGAGAACGTCTCGCGAAAATATGTCATTAAGCATAATACAAGGCATTTGTACATAATACAAATTTCTGAGCTTTTTCAAAACGCCTTCGTTTTCTAAATAAATAAGCTTACATTTTGTGCTCCCATTTTAACATTAATTTGGCGCTTTGATGTTCCGAAGTCGAATTTCCTTTATAAATGACTTTCATTTTAACAACACCCTATTTTAAAAGCAGTGTACATGTAATGGATTTTAGTTTAAATCATTATTTTTTGTTACACGCTCCCTTTGTCAGAGGCAAATGTTTCAAACTCTGTACAGCCATGCATGTTTGATGTAAAAGTTGAGTTTTTGTTTTTATCGTGCCACGAGCCTACTTGTCATGATATCCACCAAACCAATTTGACGTGATTGTTTAAAGAGAGCTAAATATAGGAACACAGCGAAACATTTTTCTAATTTTTAAATAGAATTGTAATGAAATTGGAAAAAGTGAGACTTATTATGTGTGTTTGCCTAAAATCAAAATTTTAATAAATAATAAGTTAAACTAAATTTATAAAAAAAGAACCGTAAATGTGTCACATAATTCCTCGTTACAGAACATGAAATATTTGACTTTATAAATTTAAAATATGTTTCTTATACGTTCGTAAACTTTTTGGGTTGATTTCAATCGGGTATAAAAAATACCCGATTGAATCAACTTCATTTAAGTTTAAAAATTATTTTAAACTTAAATGAAGTTAAACCTGCGATGTTAAAGCGATTTCAAACATATTGTCGAGATAAATATAAACATTTGCAATCACAAAAATAACTAAAAAATTGTATCTATTGACCATTAGAAATGTGAATGAAGATCATTTACAGAAAAAGGATGGACACTTTGTTGACTTATGGAATCTGTAGATATTTTTTCACTTGGAAGAAGTTTTATTTAACAAAACCACTGACCCGTGAGAAATGTCGGCGATTTCAGCGACAAAGGGAGACATTACCATAACTTTGGTCATAATAATACTAAATTTTAAATTGGCACAACATTTGACAAACGCGCCAATAAATAGGAGCAGATAAAAGCTTAATGGAGTCAGATATCTAGCATTGAGAATAAAATAACTTACAATGTTTGAAAAACAACCTTAACTACAGGTGGCAAATATATTTTACAATCGATTGTGGGTTTTAAGACGATGACGTAAGTGTTAACGACGATATATTCAATAGTTGTAACAGAGATGGTAATAGCGAAGTACCTGCGAACCTCTCCATAGATAACAATACAACAATAGCATCCATACATTCATTGATACACACCGTAGCTAAAATCATGAATGAACGTAGAAATTTCCTGAATGAAACCAACAAGTGTACCCCGTAGTGACTTCTCCAGACCAGTGGGCGACGTTATTGTTATATCATTTAAAATTCATTCTAAGAATCCACCATTTTGCCGGACAAAGCGCAGGTGGACATTAAATAACTTTTCAGGTCTCATTTCCGTTCGACTTTTGATTGCATTCGCTTTGTGCATGGTAATTCTATTAACTCACTTTTAAATGCTAAAGAGATTTAAAATAATTTTACTGGCAACCCAGTTGATTGGCGGGTGGAGTCTGCTGTTATGATATAACATTTGTTTAAGCTTTTCATAAACCTTTACAACTATGCACATTGTATATTTCAAGTTAAATAAGTAATATAGCTATTTCTTACAATAAATGGGCATCATACTAACTCCCGACACGCCTAGATGATTTACATAAACTCAGTGCTTCGACAAGTCACTCGTTCGGTTTTCACGAGCTTTTTATCCAATGGAATGGTGACATCCACTAAGAACACGTGACGTCTACTCGGTCAATCAGTACGATATCAGTCTTGTTAACCAAAACATCCATAATGATGGACAGGTCCCAGTACAACCGAGCACGGTCGTTTTCGAGCACTGGCTTCGGCAAATACTTTTAATAATACCTTTTCACCTATGAGGCCGAACTTATAGGCTAACTCAAGATGGATATGGCAACAACTTTTGTTTTTATTCTGGTTTCGCTATTTATATATAATATTTTTTTTAACTAATTAAATTATTTATCATCTACAAATAAGCTTAAAAATATATTTTCATGATACATTATATAAAAAACGTCATTTATCAAGTATAACGTTACATAGAACTTCATAAAAATTGTGATAAATTTATAAATTATCAAGCAACCAGCACCTGGACCGTTATTATTTATAAATATGTCCAATTATCTTATACCCTCGACACGAATTTGATATTAACCCTTCGTCATCTGTCTATACATATGATCCTCTGATTTGCGAGGGCGTTTGTGCATCTATATAAACTAAATCGACCTTTATACCTTCATAACAAAGCCGTCACCATTAGTAAACGGTATTTTTGCAATCAAAAGCATCGAAGTAGCAATGTTTACCTTTATATCTATTGTTACTATAACTCTCTTGTTTGTTTGTTCCGATTCGTGATTATCTTTCGGTTTGGCAGATATCTGACAAAAGAGAAAAAAGAATTGGTTTTTTGTGATAGTTTGGATTGTGTGGATTATCAGTTCGATCGCTACTGGTAAAGCAAAAATTCACAAATCTTCTAAGATCTTTCAAAGGGTTTAAATAGATATAGATAACTTTGTAAAGAAAGACTCAATTAAATTACTGAAGTCACATGAACATATAGAATGAACAACTTTACAAACGAACGCTCAGGTCTCGCCATGGTCAATTCCTCGATGGGTCAATGAAAAGCTGTTGGCCCTACTGTTAAGGCAACTGTTTTTACCCAACAAACCAGGACAATCGTTATGATGTTATGGTCTTTGGACTGGGCTATCTCAGTCCTGAAAATATACGGCTGCAGACTCCGGGTGTACTTAGTAAGTACATCTTGGAGATATTCCAGGACAGCGGATATTAGGATTGGAGAAGCACAAAAGATCCCATTGGGTCAAGATAAGATAAGATATCGTTCAAACTCCACATGTGTTGCTCCCATGTAATTTCTTACTGACGTAATATGTTGTATACTTCCTGCTGCAAGACGTATATAGGCTATTGATGTTCTTATAAAGATATATCCCAGTATACAGCCCAAGCCTGCCTAACTATCAACAGGTGTAAAACACGAAGAGACATCACTACATCCTTTGAAATATTCAGTAATACAGAAAACTACACGAACACAATAGTCTATCTTGCCCTCCAATAAAATAATCATAACAAAATTATCATAAAAGAATAAGCAACAGCGCCGACCACTTAAGCTCCACCATTAGCTTTTATTAAATCTGACATTGTAATAACACGAATTGATTCACAATCATACTGCTACCAAACATTACGCTTTCAATTTAATATTTCACAAACTAGTTTCACACAAGGGTCAGATTTTGCAGGGCGGGGCTAAAAGGAACCTCCCTTCACTCGAGGGTCCGCTGTATCAGAATCACGTGTACACCATAAGGCTTGTATTATGGGGTATTCATACTTAATTAATATGGTGTTCTGTATTGCACTTGAAAGGTTTTGATCGTTGAATGTATTCTTTCATATTTGTTTTTATTATGAAATTAGACAAGATTTTGCTTCGTTTTTTTAATTAAAATCTATATTTAAAATCTATACTTTTAGTAATGTTTGCTTCCTAGAAAGGCAATACCGATTTCAATAGAATAATATGATCAGTATTGAGAAGACTTTAATACTTATTGCGTAATATAGTTTTATTTGCTGTGAAAAAAACCCAGTTTAACTTCTTACGCGTTGTGTAATAAATAACAAATTTATTTTCAAAGATAAATTATTCTATTATTTGGAAATAAAAATGATAAAGTTTGGAAATGGTTTTCGAAAGAACAAAATCAGGTTTGCTACAGAGAAAAAATATTAAAAAAAAGAAAGGATTAAAAAACGTTGATGTTCCTAAAACAGTAACCAAATTGGATTTAATGGGATAGATATTAGGGATGTTAGCATCCTATACAAAATTATTCATAGCTACTAAAATGCTTCATTCATACGGTTTTTTTCAAACATCACTGGGGTTGACGTCTTGTCGACAAAAGGGTGGGACGGGCCACATAATTGCCGAAACGCTTCGAGTGAGATCTATTGTGTTTATTTACAATGGGGTGCCGTAAGTGGGGGTAGTTTTTGTAATTGTTACTTTAGTGAAGCCCACCCTTACGGATCAGTCGTAAAGCATACGCCGAGTTGAGTGCTACGCGAAAAATGTCCCGATCATTTTTAGTAGATACTTTAATAAGTGATAGTAAGGATTGTAAGAAGACAGATATGACTAGTGATTCCTTAAATCCTTACACTACATTACTAAGTCAGCATCTCGATACACCTCCAAAATTTCTGCCATACCCATATCCTGGAAATTTAAATAATCTCCTGAGTCTTGGTCTACAACATCAGCAAAGATCGCCGGATTTATTCCGTCCGTTTTTAGAGCATCTGAATTTTCGCTATCCTGTATTCCATCAACTACCACGTCACCCAGAATTCTTCAAACCAGTGAATGAATCAAGACCTTTTGATGGATATTTGAAGACGGAAGAGCAAGAACCAATCAACTTTATGAATAGGAGGAAAAAGTCAGTATCGCCATACCTGCACCATCCTTACAAGTCAACCGCAATTTCTCCTTCAAAAAGTCAAGGTCAGCGGTCACCATCATTATCTAGTGAAAGTAGAAACGGTACACCAAGTCCTCCTTTAGCACATCCAGAGGAACTACTTCCAGGATACTCAAAAGATATGAAACGTATCCCATTAAAAGAAGATTCAAGTAAGCGAATCAGAACAGCTTTTACTGGTACGCAACTCTTGGAACTTGAAAGGGAATTTTCAATGAACATGTACTTATCGAGGCTGAGGAGAATCGAGATTGCTTCCAGACTGAAGTTATCTGAGAAACAAGTTAAAATATGGTTCCAAAATCGTCGTGTCAAGCTAAAGAAGGAAGAAAGCCCAATTGTTATGAGCGAAAAGACGAAAAAGTGTTGCTGTACCAAGTCGTCTTGTACCAAAAACAGATCAGAATCTTGCGAGAATGACCAAGAACAGATAGATGTAGTTAGTGACCAGGATACGAGTTATGACGCGCAGAATCTTACGCCATACTAAACTGACTGAACCAATGAACATAAGGCAAAATATTTTTGATAAATTTTACAAAACATAATTGTGAAACGTTGAGTTGGTGTGTAAATTATAAATTGTTTAACTAGTTTTACAACTGATATATTGTGTGTACAAATCACCTTATATTACATTAGTAAGCGTTATTATAATATATGAATTGATAGTGTAAGTGAGCTTTCATAATTTGTAAATTTAGATATTTCAAAGAGTATATTTTCTTAGGGATTTACAATTTGTTAGAGGGTAATAAAAATTTTATTTTTAAAATCTTTTGAATTTTATTTCATTGCTCTGACCGTTCCTACTTACGAAATTTAATCAACAAGGAATTTCAAGTACTCGCCATAAGAACTGGGGACGAGTGACAATGCATACCTTACTTTAATAAAATATTAGTATGAATGTGAACAGCTATGACAACACCATTCCAGAGAGATTTCGGAAGGTTCCTTGTTGTTAATGAAAATTCCATACACACTCAACATTTAATAAGTATTTGTAAATGTCATTATAAATACTAAAAGCTGTGAGTTTCTTGCGCCGCTTCTTCTCTGCAGCTACTAATTTGTCGAAGCGGTAGTTGGGTTAATTGGGAATATGCATACTAGTGTTATTTTTAATTTTAAAATACATATTATTTTAAAATTAAATCTAAAATTTATTTAGTACATATTTAAATATTAAAACTGGGACAATTACTGGGACTATTACAAGGACTGGGGCCTTTAATTATATTTATTTGTTTTCTCATACATATTCCCTGTTATGACGATTTAAAAGAGCTTAGTAAATAAGTCTATTTAAATAAAGTTATTTTTGACTTTGACTTTGGTACTAGTTTGCATCTAAGCCAGGTTCAAAACAGTTATTTTGATATATGTTTATGATTATAACAATACACTGACTCTTTACAAAATGAACTAATTAATAAGTATTCACAGAACAAAGCCTAGATAGACGAATAGGTATTTCTTTAATAAACATGATATTTTATACCTAATTTTAATGAAAAGGCTTTCTTTTACCCTGTATCAAATAACGATAGAACACTAAAATAGACTCGAGATTTAAGCTTCAATTATTTTTAATTGTACATTTTAATAAAATTCCGATGTTAAAGAAAAGATTATTAATGACAAAGGATTTTGAGCTAATTGGCGCATTAGTTCCATAGAATCTCTATGCAAATACCTAAACAATATCATCAAATATTTTTTTGTTAATAGGGCCTATTTTTTTGTTTTAAGTATCCTGATAAATAATTGTTTTTCATAAGTCGTAAATAAACTTCCTCTGCTTTTATTGATAAAATAATTTTATGGCTTTTTAAGTCAATTATCGTAAAGCAATTTGTATAATGTAAAAATGAATATGCAATAATGGTTTCATTAATCTCACTGTTACAAGGCTTTTTAAAAAACAGACCAAACAAAGATACTCTTCTACTTTCTGAAGAAAATTTGCCGCGGAAGTAAGATACAAAATTAATTATCCAGTTCGTTACTTATTAGTTAGTTCATGGAGCACTGCAGTTCGACTGAAACCAACAGAACTAAAACGAGGAAGTTCGAACTTCCTACTGTGATAAATAACAATAAATTCAGTATAACAAATTAACAAAATATGGGTCCAGATTTTAAAGTTTAAGAAATGTATCGCATTCGCTCAAATGATTGGAAAAAGGACAGCTAATGAACGTATGAAAATGCAAGCTATATGAGGCTTCTCCCCACATGGTATTGCCTATCTAAAGTTCAATTAAAAATGTTTAATTTTGCTTAACAGGTCAAAAGTTTTGCTTATAATATTAATAGAACATAATAATCTCAACTAAAGGTCTCGTCGCAGATTCTCTTCGCGACCATCTGAAGAGATTGGGACTGGGTGTCGGACCAATGATTGCGAGGCTCCAACGGACGATCTTGCTTGATAACGCTAGGATTGTCAGCCGATTCTTTTCTCTGTCGTCTTGACCATCGGCTGAAGCCTCCTCTACTGAGGGGTATTCTCCCGTCCCTCGAACCTTCGAGGGACTAGGAAGATCTAAATTTACAAATCTATTTAAAATTTTCAATAATAATAATAATAAAAATTTATTTCAATAAGTAGAGTTTACAGTTATAATTACACGATATAGTTGTTTTGTTGTTGTTGTTTGTTTGTTTTGTTAAAATCTTTATTTTGTTATGATAAAAAAATATTACGATCGTTAACGCTATTGTCTATCATTTGTAGGTATCAATCAGCAAAAATAAGTAAAGACACGTGTAAGCAAATATCAAATTAATTATAAACATATAAAAGTTCAATTTGCCATACTGTTCTTCTTATCAACAGGCCACGTTCCCCGGTAATCCCCAATGCGCTGCAATTGTTTTATTCGCGTCTTTCCAATCGTCCATAATACCTGCGATGGGGCGAACATGCGGCAAAACTTTATTTTATTGCCCGCTGAGGAATTGCTCCTGTTTTTGTCTCTGATCCTATTTTTCCAATACTTCCAATTAGAGCGAGTGGGAATTTTCGAGAGTATCGTAACGGAAGGCTGAGATTTTAAATAAAAAGTTGCTATTGAACTAATAGGAACTAATTTAACCAGATAAGCGTGCATGGTTAAATTCTGTACGAAATTTTGTACTATTGAGTTCTGCTGTAAATGCAATTTTTTGCAAACGAAGAAAGTAGAAGGTTTTCAATTCAGTTGTATGTTTGATTTATTATTATTTAACAAATCAATTTTAACTCTTCGAATAACCGAGGAATATTCTCCCGTTCCTCGAAGACTTAAGGGACGGAAGAATATCCCTCGGTAGAAGATGTCAGACGGCCGAGGGTCAGGATGACAGATGGTCGCGAAAAGAAGTTGGGACGAGACCATTGGTTGAGACTACGACTGGTATGATCTCAGTGGATGTCACCCTCCACATATCAGTAACCTCGTGTGCCAAGTTCAGATACTTGATGTTTTTATCTGAACCGACTTTCACGACGTTTTCGTCGGACGGAATGGTGTCATCCACTAAGAACAGACGTGATTCTACTCGGTCCATCAGTACAATAATGCTTGTTAAAACAGTTTTAAACAGTTTTATTATTATGTTTGTTTCCTCAGAATTCCGTCTGTAGCAGAACAATATCTAAAATTTTACAGTTTTAAAAAGCAAATTTTGTTATTTATGATAATATTTTTTAGGATATTATTTATATTGGTATTTCTTTTTTTTAGAAGAATTTCCATTCTATAGAGTATATCCTGAAAGGGGTGACCCTTTCAGGATATTATCATCAAGTCAGCATCTGATGATGGGATCGCAGAGAAATCAGGAACATTCATCAACTTTAAAAGGCACTTCTTAATAAACACTTTCGTAATTGTAGCGAGTCACCCAGTCCAAAAAAAATGAAGCACCGAGTCTAAAAAATAAATTTTAAATTGGTTTTATGCGATGAATATTTTACAAGGGCAACTTAAAATTGCCGTTCTTGTCTGATGGTAAGCGTTGACCGTAGCCAAAACGGGCGTAGCACCTTGGAAATTCACACAACATTTACCCTAGCAAAATTAAAACAATTTATATAGTTGCTTTATATATCAATCAATCACATTTTCGGTATGAGTGCCAATTTTACATAGTAAATTTTGACCTCATTTCATTAAATCATAAAGTGGTAATACAGTTTTTGAATAATCTATATTTTAACGCCATGAAGCGGCACTCTCTAAAATAATAAGGTTGATATTGAAATTAGTTTTGTGTCATGTAGGCGACGCACACACATTGTTAGCATATATATTATATTACGGAAAGCTGACTACGAATTATATAAATTTAAAGCGGGTAGTTAAAGGCAGGACAGGCAGTAGCTTCCAAACCGCGAACGCGAAGACAGCTTTCCGTAAACTTTGGATCAAAAACGGTTTTTTTATTTCTATCTTTTTCAGGTCATAATGCGTAAAAAGTGCTTCTTTTTTCATACATTTGCATGACACTTGAAAACCTCACTGAAGTTACTGATAATCAGCGTTGTAATGTAAGGATCTCGTTCATGTTAAGATTACGAAAAAGAAAGCAATAAAGAAATTACTTTAATTACCCTATTAATATTGAAATTACTCTCTTAGATGTTAAATCAATATTTTAGTCTATAACATAGTTTTATTGAAAAAACTGGATTGGAGCACACGATGTCGATATCGTCAAAGAATAATAGAATAATACATATTGTGATGTTGCACCCATTATAATTAAATTAATTCAGCTTCTTTTCTCGCACATGCGTTTAACTAATAGTGATTCCTTGATTATTGTGCAAAAATTCCCTCCCCAAAATCTGCAGCCAATTATCGAATAAACAACATTTATCCTAGGGCTTCTCCCACGACCGGATTCACTACCAAATGTTTGCCGAACGACCATCATCCATCTAAAATCAAACAACGTAATTATTTGCTAAAAGCATTTATTATCTATGGAGGGACGCTTCGCCGCGTGGCAGCCATACTGCCGCTATTATTCCCGTGCTTCTATTCAACTTTGTCTTTATCCTTCTTGCGTTCACCAAAAAGGTCAATATGGCTTACTAGCAATTTACTGGGCTATGACAAAAGTTTGTGATTATCAGCCGGCCGCGTGGCCATCTTTTCATCAGTATCTGTTTGATTTTGAATCTATTTAGAACGTGAATTTGTTTTTAATCAGCGCGCTCTCGTTCACGTCCGAACTGGCATTCGAGAGTCTCGTATTTATAGGTCTGATTTATTTGCCAAGAAGATTTCTCGGTCAGTTACCAGGGGTCTGTGGGAAACTTTATTTATTGACAATTATGTCATTAGTGTTAGCTAAGAAATTTTACAAATAATTTCAGCTGTTTCTGAGATTTTTTTTAATTTGATGTATTTATAAATGTTACAGAGTGGCAAAATTGAATACTGAAACATTTCATAGCAGATAACAGACCGTCGTGGTGCTTGCCACAAATTTAGAACATTAAACTTTTTTAGTGATTGGAAATATATGAAATTCTATCAATTTCACTGCAAAGGTAATTAATAAATATCGCTGAATAATTATCTAAGAACACACGTATTGCTAATTTGGCGCCCATTTCACATATATCATGTATTATCACATGATCCAAGAATATTTTTAAAAAGTAGTTAGTTGTAAGATAAACATAAGAGTATCAAAGAGTATCAGTTGTTCAACTAATATATTATTCGTAAATCAACAAAAAATAAATAAAAATAACATCTGAAACTCAGTATTAACAATTGAAATTATAATCAAGTACCTTGTTACGCTTACCCTAATTATTTGTATCAAATAACAAAACACTACCAAAATTTTATCTCTTTTTAAAATGAATTCTATCCAAAAATTAACTTTACATTGCTTTTATTAAGGACCTCATTGGAAATCATGGGGTGCAAATGTTAAGCGCAAGTAATAAATCCCTGAATCACGGTGACAACCGTGTTTTGTCACTGCTAATAGGTTACGGCTTTCAAAACGTATGTCACCCATCAACTATAACTCAAACAATTATATATTTACAACTTCTGTATTAAAATTGATTTCTGTATTGGCAAAATTTTTGTCAGTTACACCATTTCTGTCATCTGCAGAATCAAGAATGCCGTCATCGCCATTTGATTTTGTATTTTCTGCTATATCTCGTAAGGTACAATTTCTATCATCGCTAGCATTGTTAGCTAGGTCGTTTCCAAAACCATCCCTACTATACAGATGGCAATCACAATACAATGCAATATCATTTGGCGGCGTAACGAATAAAACGGGTTTGATACTTGATAAATGGAAATTTAAATTTGTTCTCGAGATATATTTGCGCAACAACATTTATGTCTGCATTAGATACGGTACGGATGAAATTACACTTTTGTTTAGATTTTATTGAAATCGAGATAGTGCTTAAATACATAATTTTTATAAATCTTGGTTCTTATTAGTTTCCAAGCTTCATACTTCATACAGTCTAGTGTACTTATCGCACTAGCACTGTGAACTCTGATTTCATACAAATGATTAATATTTGCAGGAACATAGACACAGGTGATAAGATATTAAGATATGCTCTGTCCCTGCCACCTTTTCCTCAGATCAAAACAAAGCGAATTGCTAAACTTCAGAATACAAACCAAATTTTATTACAAGTTCGGTGCTAAAGTATTTTGTTTACATCAGGTATTTGAAAATGAGATCGTGTTAACTTTAAGCTTCAAAAATAAGCTATACCAACGTTGTAAAATTTTCTAAAACCGTTTTTTTTTCAAGTTAATTTGAACTAAAACTCTTATTATATAAAGTTAAAACTCCATCATCATCAACAGCTTATATGATGAGTTTGGGATGTAACAGCACTGGATGGCTTGCATGGAGGAGCTTTATAATAAATTTTCATCAACCTATTCAGGGCCAACCATGGAGAAGATATCTTTGTGGTCCCAATCTTAACTAGAGGACTTGAACCACTACGTCATCGTACCACTAGCTCTTTTCACAAATCATAACTAATACAATCAACCTAAAATTCAATATTGAAGATAGAAATGCAAATAAATCGGTCGGTTTATCCACAAAATAATCCCATTGTTTTATCTGTAGGTACAGATTCCTGAAAGTTTACCTGATCGCTTGTTATTAGCAATTGTAATAGTTCGATGGCTTCAAATACACAAGAAACTTCGTAGTATACCTTAGTAGTATAATACCTACAGGGAGTGGATTTGAAGAAGGGTCATTTGTTTTAAACAACCTGGTTGTGAAGTTTCTCGTATTATTTTCAATGGTAACCATTCCTTCCTTCGTACAACATGGGATTCTATAAAAGAGACACAAAATCTTTCGATCTAGCAAGAAAGAGATGGGTAGAATTTTTAAACCGGCTTCAAAAGAGGAGAAGTTTCTATGTTCCACTGAATGTTTTTAGTTTTGTACGTATGTTCACAGATTTCTCTGTAAATTTTTTCGATGTTTCTTTTTTTATTCGATAGAGAATATATACTCCTGAGGTGGTCCGATTATCACCAAGTCAGCATATGATGATGGCATCCCAGAGAAATCGAGAGAAACCTCAATGTTACATATTTTTTCTACAGCTATTGGAGTGGTTGTTAAAATATTAACCAAAGATAAACAGGCGGGCAAGCCGATAATACTGTAAATTTTATCTAACCTTGTCCTTAGAAACTTAACACTCAAACTTTTTAGTTTTGTTAAAACATTTACTACCAGAAATATGCATCACAACTTAAGATTACTGGAAGTTCCCAGACATGAGGTAATCTTGTCTCTTGAGGACTAGAACTCAGTGTTTGTGGCATCTTGCGGCTTTACGATTATTTATTATGTGAGCTGTTCTCATTAAATGTGTGTGCGTGTGTGTAAGAGTTCGTATGTTGTGTCCGTGATTTCAGTCATATGAAACCCGTAAGTAGTTCTATTTAACATCATATTATTAATCCAAAAATTCAATCCCTCCTTTAATATTCCTTCTTCAAATGGACATTACATGATTTTTCAAGCAATTCAAAGCCTATTCAAATCTGCTTTTCTATATCCGCTAAATTTTTTATATGCCTGTTATAAAGTGTGAGGTAAATCTGAAATATGTTTACGGGAAATTTTACTTTAGTGTGTGAATACAGCTAAACATGATAAAGGTCAAAACCCTGCGTATTGTGAAAGAAAGGAAAACAAACTCCAGCAACGGGTTTTATGAGGAACTCAAAAGTTTATAGCGCAATAACCATGCAACGGTTGTGTAAATGTGAAAGGGTGGTATGTTGTGTACTTAAATGCGGGACCGTGTGTGTTAATGTAACTGATAATCAGAAACCTTTTCTGAATAACCATGGACAAATAATATTTTCTAATCAATTGACAATTAACTCGTCTTCTGCTGACCGCGGATGTACCTTCACGGATGACTTCCAAGTTTCCCGCGCAGGCGCATTGGTATGCAGATTTTAAGGAATAGCGGTAGTATTTAGACCTAATCCTACATTTCTTTTTTTTATTCGACCTTTTAATAAGGTTATGATGGAACTGACATATCTTTAAGATAAAAGTTCCTAATTAAAAATAGATAAAAAAAAGTATTTAGACAGTATGCTGGAAACGTACACCAGAGAGTGAGATAGCCTCCTCCGCGGCCCTCATCGCAGAACAGGAAGATATAAAATATAGATAAAAAGACTAAAGCAAAGTTTTTGATACCGCATGTTTAATGTTTTAAAACTATTCCAAGTTATGTGTGCATGTCCATTTTAAACTAATTAAATTCATAAAAAAATGATTTAAACAGCTGTTCTTACCGCTTATAATCGGATAGTGTGGAGTATTTTGCCGCGTTTTTTATATTATAAAGACTTCGCTCAGAACTTGACTCATCTACAGACTTCACGCGATACTATATTATTGTTATGGCGGCAGACTTAGTTAAGATGATGGCAGCTCGCCAGACGGACTTAGAAGAAGCCCTACCATAACCCTCATTTTGCTCCCACTGGAAATTAACCCCGGACCTCCAGATTATTATCGTTCAACTTTGTACATGATATGGCCGCCGTATCGGATATTGATGATTCAGATAAATATTCAATATTGAAAACATACAAGATAATCTAATGACAAATACCAAGGGTAATAAAAAAAAGGAAATTAGTTTGTTTAGAATAATTTTATATTAAGCATGTTTTATAATTTATTTAATATTGAAACATAGGTGCACCTATGCATAAAACATTATAAAGTTAACTTTAGCTCGCCTGCAAGCAAACTGAACACATATGTGGTATCTTTATACAGTAAAGAGAGGGGTCTTTTCTAATACAGGTTTTCTTAAACTTAAAAGAAGAGACCCACACATTCTAAAAAACTACGTGTAGTTAATAAAGATATTTTTGATTTTTGATTTTTGATTTTGATTTTGATCTTTATATTTATTTATTTATTTTTAATGAATTATTTGTATTGTTATGATCTATAGTTTTCAGAAACTCGTACAGTTTTAAGAATTTTATTTTCAAACGTAATATTATTGTAGTAGGTTTTCTTATGTGTATACATAATGATAAAAATACAAACCATTTTGCCCCTTGAAACTTTACAGTCAATTAAATTCTTTCAATGATTACATATACGCCTTTCTTCAAAACTCAAGTAGAAGATTCTATCCCCTAATAGTTTCACAATTCACAACACAAGTGTGACGTGACGAATCGATCATTTTCACATATTTATGATCCACTCCACGATCCAGCCGGATAGGTCGGCAGCCGCATCGATCCAGCTATTGATTTGGTGTGAAACTATGGGTAATTTATGTCATAGTATGACAAATTGGTCGCTTTCAATATGGACTCAATGATTTTTGTTCGGTGAAGTACTTTTTGTAAATAACTGTGCAGAAAGCGGTAGATTTTTTTGTCATAAAATTGAGGCTAAAATAACATCTATATGTTACTGATGCTATGATCTACAATTCGTGTCAAGGACGCCAACTTGTTCGAACAATAATACCAGGGATAATATTTTTCCAATCATAATACCTAAAAAAGCAATTATTACAAAGGAAAATTATATTATGAAAATGTAAGAACTGGAGAAAAAACAAAGACGATCATACTATAGCCATCTATACTTTCTTTTAAGAAGCCCACGCCTCTGCCTGATACTCCAAGGAGGCGGCATGTGTACCAAATTGAAGTTATTTTTGTAGACAAATCAAATAAAAAGAAGGAAAATGGACGTCATGTCAATTAGACGGTTGTCCTTCATCTATTTATAGATTGTTAAGAATATTCTTCTTTAGGATTTTACAAAATTAAGGAAATCAAAATAGAAAACAGGAGCTTACCTTATTTCATTTTAATGATTTAATATTTTAATGGTGGACAAGAGCTTAATTAAAAACAAGAAGTTAATACTCACCAGTAACGTTAGTTCCCGGTCAAATCACAAATGAGCGCCTGCAAGATGCATGATATCAATATTTTATTATTTACTACTCCAGGGTCACGCCCTCTGATTGGAATAGGGACTTGACCCGTCGTTACGACAGAGATTTACGAAGCGCAAAGATATATTTGAGTGAGACTTTGGATTTCTGAAAAAGTTAAGTAGCTTTTCGAGACGACAAATAAGATGTTAACTAAAGACAATCGCATAGAGTTTAGAATATAGTGTTTCAGAATTTGACATCAAACCTTTTTATATTAACAAGGAAATTTCATATCTCTCAAATCTTGAATTACTTAATTAAATATTCTAATTATGTATAGTATCTTACTGATTTATTATACATACCTAGACAAAAAATATTGAAAGTGTTAAGCTGTAAAGTGTAATTATAAAATAGGTTTTCTTTTCTAAAAAAAATGATTTTTTCCAAACATATGTAATTTTTAATTTTTTGGAGACGATACAAGGCGCTCAATCATTTAATTATATAAAAAATATAGCTATTAGCTAGCCTCGCTGAAACTAAAAAACGGCTTGAACAATTTGAATAATTTTTATAAAGATTTTGATTTCCTTAATTAGTGTGCAAATGCTAGCTTATAAAATTCAAATACTACTCGGATCAAAGCTATGTGTGAGTGTATTAAAGATTATTAATAACTTAATTTAAAGAGAATGCTTTAAAACAATGTACGTAATTCTTTCTGCGTACATTTAAATATATTATCTCAACCTCATGTCTACCATCCAGAGAAAATTTTGTCAGTTATGGTGAACATGATTTATTCATCATAATTATTTATCTTATTAAATTAACAAGTCAAAAAGGTATTACGAAACAGCAGTATCGCTATCATAAAGTCATAGAGTCTAAATTGGCTTACATTACATGCAACTTTCCTTCTATATTTTCCTAAACAGTAAAATTTACGAAGCCATTATTAATTCGGCAAACAGTAATTGTAGCCATTATCAAGTTTGTACGAACCTAAAAGGGTAAGGAGTTAGCCATTGAGGCGAAAAATTTATAATTCTATATGGTAGGTAGCAACGTGTGGTAAAATTACTGAGCGATAACGGAACTTAATATTTTGTTATGAAATGTTATTGAATATGAATGGGAAAGGTTTATTTCATTATCATTCCAACAGAAGTATACTTTGTAGAGTCATATTGTTTTAGTACAAAAATGTGAAGCTGATTCCTTTAAGAATAGGAATTATTAAGCGTGCGTATCTTATGAAAATCAAGAGGAATCGTAATGCTGACAGCGTAGAACATAAGTCTTGTCGTTACGTATATTTCTATGAAATCTTTAAATCCAATTTTTTAAGAAAAAACTTGTTATCTTTTGAAGAGGCTTGAATCCTACATGATCAGGGTTAATAAAGGTACGGTTGTTATTGATCCTAAAGAGGATTTTGACACTATCAACGATTCAGGATTCAGGATTGCGGTTTGAATGATATATGTTGGCACTTGATTTAGTGTTCTAGAAAAACTTAGGTAACAAAGGGTTTGCAATCTTAAAGGGGATCAAATGAATATGTCGTTTGTGTTTGTAACTGTTTGACCTTTGAAAGTTAATCGCTTTCCAACGTGCACTGGTTTAAAAGTTATCCAAATAAGAGATGAAATGACATTTATAAAAAGCACGTCAGTAAGACGAATGAATTACCAATTTTTAGTAACGTTTTTTTTGTTTTTTTTTTTTGAGAATTTTATCTATTATTTTTGTTATAAACCAACCCTGTCAAATAACGAAATAATGAAATCTGTAAACACATTTTTTGAGTTACAGCTAGACTTACTAACAACCTGCCACGAACATCACCATTATAAAGTTCGAATTCGATGTAAAATGAATGACAGTTTCGTATAGTTAGACGACATTGAAATATTATTATACTAAAATATTATTTCCTTAACTTCTCTAAACCACCTCAAAATTAAAGCGAAAACAATAAAAAAGTGGTTTTTGAGTGTTAGCGAGACTACGGATTCATTATAAGATGGAAAACTTTTTATATTACTTTATTATGATCAAAATAAAAATAACAGGGAAATCCCCAAAAGATTGGTTGCTTGATAAAGTTACTTACCACTCCAGAATTAAATGAAACACAAAAATTTCAAATTCATTAAAATTTTATTTTATTAAAATTGCATATCAATAGTGTAATCATATTATAACTATTTAAACAAACGTAATGTCTGCTCTGAAATAAATACGATACGCCCGCCCTCTTGCGAGCAACCTAATTTTCATATTTGAATTTCCTGCGTCCTCAATTATAATACCAATTTTTTCCTTATCACAATAATCATGTGATGACGCAACGGTCTCTCCGTTACGTTTAATACGATGTTTTTTGATATGAGTGTCTGATGGCGTCATAACAACGCACCTGTATAGAATAAACGCAAAGTTCGTTCTTTTATGACGATAACAATGATATTTGCGCCTTATTTTCATAGTTTATGACCTTTTATAAAAGAACATATGTACTTTTATTAACTAACTACTTACTACGTACTTTTATTAGTCATAAACGGTGAAAATAATAAAACGGTAAAAATCTACTATATCTAACTAAATACATATCGACACTATATAGAGTCGATATGTATTTTTTGTTTTTTTTATGTATTTTTTTATAATAAACTTATTAAATATACCTAACATAAAACTATGTATACTAATTGAGATTTATATATGATATAACCGTGTTAACGTACTGGCCAATTTGAATATAAATTAAACCTTCATGGTGAAATATTTTAAATTGAAACAACCCGGCTCATCACAGCGGTCCAATGTCGGACAGGGTTTGAAAGGTGCAATGAAGCCCGTAACGCTGTTGACATGCACCATGGCGGTCAGCCTGAAGCCAGGAGAGGATGTTGGGTGGGTAATAAGGGAACACCTCTACCACAAGTCCCACAAACCCTTACAGTTGGCACCGTACTGTAGGGATGATGCGTAAATGCATTCGACATCTCCGATAAAAATGGCTTTAATTAACCGATCTTATTAGAATGTACTATACGAGACTGATACAAATATAAACTGTTTTCTCTGATTAACGTCTGATTACCATGAAGTAGTGGTAATACATAAGTTATATTTTTTGGTGTGTTTTAGTTATTTTCTTAGTAGTTCATCGACCTTTTTTTGCTGTTGGAATAAAAATGGTTGTCATTACGATTTTTTTACATACATAGATGCTTGATGGAATTGCTTCAGTCCCAACACTGAAACAATTCCATACATTACTGCCAACACTACAATGACAGATATGTTCTAAATTAAATACATTTTTATTGATTTGAAACTAATTTTATATGTTTCATTTTACATACTCTAAAGAATTTAGGAAGGTTTACCTTATACCTTCCTTAATTCTTTAAAATAAAGTAAGTGTAAAGTAAAGTTAGTTTAAACTAATTTTATATGTTTCTTAAACACTTACTTTAAAGAATTTAGGAAGGTTTACCTTATACCTTCCTTAATTCTTTAAAGTAAGTAAAGTAAAATAAGTTTAAACTAATTTTATATGTTTCATAAACACTTACTTTAAAGAATTTAAGAAAGTATAAGGTAAACTTATCAAAGGCACCCGATCAAACCTTTAAAAAGTGCGTACGTCTCATTCGAGTTGCTCACGCGTGGAAGCAACCAATATCACAATTTAAAAAGTTATTAGTCATTAGTGTAAAAACCGCTTATGGGTGGAAAAGGCACCTGTTGATCGGTCACCGTGAAATTGTGTGGGACCCCATAAACATGGCTTAATGAAGCGACGTAAAACCCCATAATCAACGTATGGACAGTAGAATAGAATCGTATAATTTTATTTGCGAAAATTGGTATGATACAATTGTTAACCCTTAGTAGCCTCGTCGTAGTCATTCGAAAGTGATTTTTTTAATATTACTGTGTTTGCTTAAGGGTCTAGATGAAATAAAAAATCACAATATTTATTTTACATATTTATTTAAAAAAAAACAGGTATCAATTTTGATACTTTAGGCATTAAGAAATAAAAAAAACTAATAGTAATGTGAACATTCGGTTTAAAAGATTGGTATCAAAATAGAAACTCTAGGTTATTAAGGGTTAAGATTAGGATTACGTTCTTTCACGTTCTTCTACATTGTAACAGGGAATAAATATTCTACTGCTGTTTTTCCATTTTACTGTTTCGATTTTTTATTTTTATGGAATATAAAAATAGGAATTATTTTAATTAATTAATAACATTATTCTGATTTGTTTTTGGAATTGTTTGTTATGTCCAATTTATAATGAATAATTAATGTATCATAATATTATACGCCTACATGGCCGGCAACGACTGGCAACATTGTCTGGATAGTTGTTCTTAATTTGACGTCTAGTCGAGAGGACTGTACCCCTGTCTGCCTAGCCAAAGGTCCTGGGTTCGAATCCTGGTAGATGCAGATATTTGTATGACGATTACGAATATTTATTTGCTTACGAGTCATGGATGCTTGTACGTTTATTTTGTATAGTTTTCATATTATAGAAATTTTACTGTCTATATTTCTTCTCTATCCAGTAACCTCAACACAAGCTCTTAATGATGCATAAGTTTTATTAAGGCTAGATAATAAGTTTGTTTTAGAAATAAAATGAAATTATATAAAATTTAAATAAATGTTTGATCATGCTGTATACACAATATCATATCAATACACAAAGTTAAAGTCAAAGTATCTTTATTTAAATAGCCTCATTTACTAAGTTTTTTTAAAGCGTCATAGCAGGGAACATGCATACACAATGCATGCATGCACAATATCATGCTATGTACTGTGTGCACAAATATTTGGGGTTATGTCTTGTTATGTGTGAATGAAAAGTTCAGTTAAATGTCTAATTTTCATATTTCTAAACCCACTAGATTGGGTTGTCTGTTAAACAGGATTTAACATATCTTTTTTAATCACATCAAAAGAGATTAAGTAAGACATCAAAGATAGCTTACTGCACATTCTTTGACTATGCCTTTATTGTTCGGTAATAGAGTATAATATTAAATGGATACAGTTGATGATATTGAAGTTAAATGAAATAGAACTTTTAAGTGGTTTTAGACTGTTACTCAAATGATAGTCATGACAAACCTTTTTTTTTCATTACTGATTGCATCTGCCTGGCTAGGTTAAACGGGATGAAAGAGACATTTGAAAATATTTTTATATTGAAGAAAATTTTTAAGGTACTATTTAGTTGACCCGGTGAACTTTGTGTCGCCATCTATTAAAAGAAACCCGAAGAAACGATAGCAGAAATGATAGTGTTAATGTTTAGCATGTCAGTTGGACTATTAACCTAAAATAATGATTGTTAATTTAACCAATTTACAAACTTTATTTTAGTAGTTTCTTTTAAAAATTTTCTTCATTATTTTTCTTTTAAACTACTCATTCCTCCCTTCCTAAACACAACCGTTCTTGATATATAGAAAGAAGGAGGAAAAGATCTCACTATCAGCCCTTCTGGCTGCTGAGCTGGGCAACTCTTTATCACAAATCTTAACTTTCAAACTATTAACAAGTTTGTATATGAACAAAGAGAAGTAATGGCTTAACTTATTATATATTCTACAAATAGCTACCGAAGTGTCAATTTTGCTCGTGTAACTGCGGTTTAAATTGGCTTCTTATTCTTATTATAAAGTTACATTTCTAAAAATAATATTTGTCTAAATTTAACTATAAAAAAGAATTAAGTACACATTTATGAAATTAGAATATGCTAATATATGATTTTAAGCTTCATTGTTAAAGTAACAGAGTTCATATTATTATATACTTACTTGCAAGCGCTATCCTCGCTATACGGATTCAATGGAGTAACTCCGCATTAGCAACCCAATCAGTCTACGATAAAACAAAATAAGTTACTCATAATATTTTTCTCCTGTCCGAATGTACTATACGTAGGTACATACACACAGAGCGAGTCAGTCCTGTATATACACACAGGTACGTACAGGACTGACTGGCTCTCCGTCTAACGTCTGCTTATGATTTTACTGAAAAATATCAATATTAACATTAGATTTACCAGACCAGTCATGGTCGTGCAATTTTAATTCAAAATTACTACTATATTACACATATTTTTTTTCAGCAATGATGTTATGACTTTTGTAGCTATAATTAGAGAGTACGTTTTATAAACTTAATGTTATTTTATTTACATTAGTAACAAATATAATATTTGTTGTTGACATATATTCAAAACGCTGGTATATCTAGTGTTAAAAATGTTTTACCAAATCTATTGTATAGTTACAAATAATTTTTAGTACTCTTGGTTGAATCTCGCTAAAATTATTAATGCTGCCTATAATTTTAACAAACCATCGAACAACAGAATTCTGCTTTGTAATCATTACATTGCTACTTATAAGCCGCTACAGTTCAGCCGTTTTGTAATATTCTTAAAAAAAATCACCTTTGTCAGAAATTTTTCAAATGAATTTATCCATTTTTGTGTTGAACATAATCTTTTCTGGTCCAAATAACGAGCGGCAACTTGCAGGTAACCCTCAACCCTCTAATTGCGTAATACCACTCCCGAGTAATTTGGGTGAAAAGAAATTCTTCCCGCTTTGTTATATGTTAATGAGTATCTTAGTAGGCATTTCGTGTGCTCAGAGAATGGCTTTAACCGTAATTTTGCCGGTAAACGGTGATTACAGGTCGAGAAAGCAGATTATAACTAACAGGTTTAGCCCCTAATCCAATCTCAGCTAGCTAACAGGCGAGAACGCTTGATGAACGCTTGAGAATTATATTTTATAATGAGTCCGAAGCTGATAGTTCCCAGTGGACTTTTTCTTAGCTAAACTAACTATCAAATTACTGTTTAATTTGATTGAGAACAGGTTAAAATTGCGTTTAATTCAACTTTAAGGTCGATTTGATTTCTTTTTTCGTTTGAGACATCATGGATTGTGTCAGGGTTGACAAATTGTAATAATTATTTATTATATACATCTAAAACACTATGTAAAAACAATTACTTTGCTAGCTTATGTGTACTTTATTATATATTCATTCTAAGTTCGGTGGGCAAGTTTAAAATAATTTACGTATACCTGTAATTGGCGAATATTTATGTATCGCTGTTGGTGTACTTTATAAATAAATAAAAATTAAATAAAAAACGTCACTTGATTTGGCTGCAAGCCTTCTATACCCGGCGAATAAGTTGTCACCCACCAAGTCCAACCTAATATCGGAAGTACGCCAATATCCACGAATATTAATCTACTAACTAAAACATAAACAGACATTTCTGCTTTGTTGCCATGTGAGTACTATTAAATCGTTTTTATCGATATTTTTGACAGTATTTTGATGTACTTTTACTAACTTATCAATATACCTATTCTCGTTACTCGTACAGTTATCAGAAAAGTATGTGATTTCTTATGTCAATTTGTGACTTTGTGACTGTAGCAATAAGGCATATAATATGTCGCCGAAGGAACGATCCTGCTGGTCTCCTATTGCTAATAATAATATTTCTAAAATATATAACGCGAACTCATTAGGATAAAAACTTTTAGCCCTAATTTCTTTTCCATTTCCATTTCTAATTACCTTGTACATCTCAAAATTAATGAAAACCGCTTAGATATTATTCTAATTGAAAAGTCAGACACATTCAATGTATTATAAATTTTGCTCGGTTCTCAAACTACCAGAGGTAGTTTCAGACTTTATAGTTTAGTACGAGTAAGTTCTAGAACCGCCAGATGTAAGCCACTTGGCATTGGAAGATTACTTAGCAGAAACTTCAAACCCTTATGAAGAATAGGTGACGCTTACAATGTTCTTGACTTGCATAAATAATTTTGATAAAAAGAAGAAGGGGAGACCACCTCAGAAGGCTAAAAGATTATTGACATATAAAGTTAAATATGTAAAATTAATTATGAAAATATCTTCACCAGTCTACTTTCCTCCCACTGTTAGCTTTATGCTTTCCTACATGGGAAACAGAGACCACACATTTCATGATATAACACAGGCTTAATGCAGGTCTATAGGTGAAGGCGGTTGTTGCACGCCAAACAAATAAGATAAATTTTAAGGGTTGAATTCCCATTGGAGATAAACATTATCATTTTAATTTTTATTGTCATGTGCTGCCGTAACATTATAAACAGCATTATTGTTTTCCGTCAATGGGAAGATAACCAGGTTTCTCTGTGTTTGAGGAATCTAGATGCAGCTCGTTTCCTTCTTCGGCCTTATCATCACTCACCATTAGACGATATTAAGGCAAGATCTAGCCTGTTATAAATAAAAAGAAAGTGTGATCATGCTTAGCAAATATTAAAGAATCTTACATATTGTAAGCTCTTATTATCCCTAAAATAGTTAAAAGAATCGTAGAAGATTACGACGGGAATATAGACAGCTTAACTTACTATTCAAATGTCTAAATTTTCCAACTTGAGTGAAAACAAAAATCTTTTTGGGGCTTAAATGGCTTTATCGTACTTTTAATATATAAATAAAGTGAAATATTATTTTATCAAAGTAATATTTAATATCATCAGCGTGAAAACAGAAGCAACTCTAATTAACTACGAAGCAGAAATAACTAACTCTATAGTTACTAATATTAAACAGCAAATAAATTTTAACGCAAACGTTTTAAAAGTTGAGTCGCGTTTTTTTAATTACACTCTGTAAAATGTCGTTTGTAAATGAAAGTTTATTAAGAAATACGGTTCAACCGTGCTTTTCAGATTTCAACTGTCGAATACAGTTAATTTGAGACAGATTTTACAAAAAAATAAACATTTTTAACTTCTTGTTAATTTATAACGTAAAATTGGAAAGGGCAGAATAAATTCATAAATCCCGCCAAGCTCAGGGGCTAGAGCAGTCACTGGATTTGTAAAAGGTTACGATTTGAATACTAGCTTCAGCACGTAAGTTATTTTTTAGTTTTTATAGCCTACAACATCTAGTATACAGTCTAATAAGTGTAGTGTATAGATATGGTGTATATATACAGTCGTATAGCAACAGAAACACGACTTTGACAAAAATTTGGAGATATTAAATCAGTCATTGAGGGAAGCTATCAAACCCGGGACCGCGGTCCCTAGAGCCTTAGAATTAATAATTATTTTAATGGGGTTTTGGAACCAGTAGTTCTTTGCTCATTGTGGTCAGTCCACAAACTGTAATTAAACAAAGCCTTTCTCAGTTTTTATTATTAAACAAAGCCAAATACTATAACAGCCTTTCTCAGTTTTTATTAATTCATCGACTCTTCACACTTACAATACCGTTTATGTAGTGTGGCTACCCTCCAATTTTTGTAGACAATCTTTAGTCAAAAATACAAAGAACCGTATACTTAAATGTCACTTGTATACAGTGTACGATACACTTCGTACACTTCTTTTAAAACCAACTCATATTTAATGAGTGAATTATAACTACGGTTAAAGATAGCTAATGTAATACTCGTACAGGATTGTCTTTATATTGACAAAGCACTAAAAATAATTAAGTTATTTCTTGGTATTGCTTGTGTCTATATGTGATTGTTACAGCTTCCATTAATGGGATCATCTTGTTTAACATTCTTTGATATTGGAGATGAAAAATCAATAGTTTCTTTAGAAAGAAAACTAAAAATATAAGTATAAAATAATCCGTGTCTATAGCTAGAAACAATGTTTGTAATATATTTTTCTCTTGTCAACTACATAACACAAGGGCTTAGGTATTACTGTGTGTTAATTGATACGGGTGGAAGTATATTATATGTATTTACATACCTATATTAATATTTTTGATATCTAAATAAACATACAAACATCTTGTGTGTATTTATTAATTACAGAGATTACTCAGATGGAAGCAGCATGGGTTCCTTTAAAAGAGGCGTGAAAAAGCACTTTGAAGCACGACAAGGTGGAAGTGGCTAGGGCAGTATGTCGCATGCTGCACTAGCTATGGACTCCTTTACTGCTTATCATTCAGATCTGAGCTTATTATTAACAAAATATGTTATCTCAACCATCTTAGAAATCGCATTAAGGTTAAACAGTTCAAATAATGATCACTTTAAAACGGCTTAAAATATCAACACATCCATAATAAAAAAGCTTCTAAAATTATTCCACGAGAATTTAAAACAGTCTGTTACTGGATTTTTTTTTATTCAAATCAGCAGCCCTTTGATTCTGATGGTAATTCAACCTAATTCTATTACAATTTCGTTCGATTTCAACAAAGTTAGCAAATTCTGTTACAGATTCGTTGGGAAAAGATTTATTAAGTGTTCAAAATATTCAATCCCGGGAAAATGTCGGTAAACGTAGTGTGCTGGATGCCCTGCGACAAGATGAGTTAACGACATTCAGAGGCTAGCTGGAGTGGGCTGAATGGAAGTCACCGAAAATCGGGAGCAGTGGCGTGCATTAGGGGAGATCTGTGTCCAGCAGTGGACGAACATAAAATAGGTTGTTGCTGATTATGATGATGATGATTGTGATGATGGTGCTGGCGGTGCTGGTGATGATGATGATGATAGTGTTGGTGGTGGTGGTGGTGCTGGTGGTGATGATGATGATGATAGTGTTGGTGGTGGTGGTGGTGCTGGTGGTGATGATGATGATGATAGTGTTGGTGGTGGTGGTGGTGCTGGTGGTGATGATGATGATGATAGTGTTGGTGGTGGTGCTGGTGCTGGTGGTGATGATGATGATGATAGTGTTGGTGGTGGTGTTGGTGCTGGTGCTGGTGGTGATGATGATGATGATAGTGTTGGTGGTGGTGGTGGTGCTGGTGGTGATGATGATGATGATAGTGTTGGTGGTGGTGGTGCTGGTGGTGATGATGATGATGGTAGTGTTGGTGGTGGTGGTGGTGCTGGTGGTGATGATGATGATATTCAATCCATCTAGGTATCAAATCAAGAAATAGTCTAATCTATTTGTATTTTATTAATAATTTTAATTCAAACTGGCGTATATAAGTCTAGTGATTCTACTGTTTCTATATCACTGTCTTGAGTAGGTATTTATATTTTAACTTTCTTATTACTTATGTAGGTACCCTCTTAAATAAATTGTCTAACGTTATGCCTGCGTTACTTCCAAAGCATTACCTAATTACGTTTTTGTTCGGTTTTCTTTGTAAAGTAATTAATGAAATAATTATTTACTGAAATGCTTATTTACTGCTTCTTTTCAAAATAGTTAATAAACATTATTATCTCTTTCTATATATAAAGAACCACCCTTAACGGTACTGTTAACAAAAACGGTGTGTTCTCAAAACATCTGCCAAATGATAGACACATTTTTCCCGTATGGAAGCCAAATTTCACGGCTCATTGCCCAGTTATGGTCCACCTACGGCACTTAAAGTCACTAAGCTAAAAAACAGAATAACACTCATGTTTGTGTGCCAATTTATGCTAGATTGGTTGACATCAAATCTTATGAATAATGTTTTTGGGGCTAAAAGACTGCATTTGATGCTTAGCTATATCAGACTACTTAGCAGACGACTTTATATACAAATAAATAACATATATTTTTTTGGAATTTTGGCCCAAACTCCCCATGTATACATATATGTATTGGATGCAAAGTATAACGTAATTGATGGCAAGTTAACTTCACGTGTCTTTGCGTATGGTTTACTAAGAATGTAGTGATAAAATGAATCTTTATTTAAATACAAATAATTTTAAATTGAAAAATACGAAAATATTTTATTGTTTCTAACATAATTACAGAATAGGGTAAGTATTCAATGTAAGTTGTACTTTTCTTTATAGAGTATTGAACAGTGGTGCGTTCTTTAAATGACCTTGAGAATTTAAATTACAATACTTTTTTTACGCACAAACACTTATAACAGACATTATTCAAATCATCGTTGTAACAAAGATTGGTTTCATATATGTACATACGACAGCATTTCAACACTAACATCTTACCTTGTAGCGAAATCAAACGAAAACTGTTACTAGAGACTCAAGTATTTTAGTATATTGCGGACTGGCTAGTTATTGTATGATTCTGTAATAGTATTTTTATATTTTTTCATTGTTTTAGAAGTTTATACGATCAATAACATAGTCTATAGAAATCTCTACGGACTTTGGTAACTGTTTATCTTGTAATAGCCATGATTATATGTTATACTAACATATATTACTGAGTTAATAACGACTCCATCATCATCGTCATCATCAAGCTATTTTGAACTCTTACACTGCTGGCCCTAGGTTTCCCCTGAAACGAACGATTCAATAATATGTTTGAATGTAAATTATTACAACTTCTGATCTTGAGTCACCAGTTTTATCTCTTGAAATATTTACGTTACGAAATAAGAAAAATCCGAGGGACTCAAATATCACAATCACAAAATAATGTTTAATGTCAATACTGTACTTGAATCCTGTAATTACTGTATATCTAGCTAAAAGGATTTATTTACCCTCAAATTGATCCCTAACGTTCCGTCCTGACTATCTCCTTCCCTCTCCTGATATTAAACAAAGAAAGACTATGCTAAAAATACAAACATTGACCTGATATCCCGGTGATTAAGCTATCAAAAACGCCACGTGCCGGAAACAAAATAGGTAAGTATTAATTTAAGCAAACAACAAAAACACTAACACGACGTATGTCTGTTGAGTAATTATAGGCACAGAATATATCGCCTTGGGTGATCATGTCAAGTACAGTGAAGAGAGAGTGAGAGAGAGAATAGGAACTAATAATAATAGTGTTTAAATAATGTACTTACATTTTACTTACTATATTTTTTAAAATTTTGTTTGAGTTGAAGGTTAATATAATACATTAATATATACCTTATAATAGATTCAAATATTCATAATATAGCTAACGTGTCATAATCAAAACATTTTTGTGGCGCGATTTTGACGAAGTGTGTGAAGGACAGGAAAATACAATTTTATTGTTTTAAAACTCGTACTAAACAAGCTTAATAAATTGACCATATTTTCTAAATATACCTAATACAATTTTTAACCATTCTTTACCCTTGCGATCCTGTTTTAATATTAAATCATAAAACAATAATAAAAATATCAACATTAGGATTTGTTATTTCTTATACCTTTCAAACTTTATGTATAATATATTGTCGTAATAGAATTATCATTAAATATGTAAAAGTAATATTATATTTACATAAGCGACATCTATATTCATTCCGTCCAGTTTCAGAACTACATAATAAAAGACAACTCTGTCTTCGTTATTACTTTCAAAATTCGCCGTTAGGTAGCGCTGCACGCTATATATACGTAGCGCCACCTATTGGGCTTTGTAAGAACTATTTTGACGCTATATGGCCTGCTTAACACTAGCTTCTAAGCATGGTTATAGAAAGTTGTACAAGGTGGCGCTAACTAGCTAACCTTAGACAGTGAAATTAATATACCCATTTATTGTGATTGTATTATTAAAAACTTGAAAAATATTGAAAATATATATGTTAAATAAAATATTTTATTGCAAAATACAAATATTTTTCAGCTATATTGCATGATTAGAGATATATTTCGATAATAGTGTTATACACCTACATCGCGCAAATGAAATATTTTTTTACAATATGTATAAATACAATTTGATTAACTTAGCGAGTGTACTTGCTTCGGCAGTACATATACTAAAATTGGAACGATACAGAGAAGATTAGCATGGCCCCTGCGCAAGGATGACACGCAAAATCGTGAAGCGTTCCACATTTTTTGACTATTTAAGAAAAATGTTAGAGAATAACTTTCTATAAATGCGTATAGTTTTTTTACCTTTGAGTTATTAATAGAAATTTGAAGTTGCTGTGTTTAAAATCATTTGAGTTTGTTGAAGCAATTTTAAATAGCATTTGGTCCAAGTATAAGGATTTCAATGGGACGGTCTGCTTAATTAAGTTGAGATTTATATAGTGAAGTCTGACGCTTAAAGTCAAGAGTAGAGACAGATTGGATAACATTGTTCAAGGAAGTCTGAGGTTAAAATTTACACAAGTTGAAGTGAAATAATGTCCTGATTTTATATTATTTTTATTTTATTTTTTTATTTTTTTTTCTGTCGCTATATTTAGAAAAAGGATAGAAGATGTATTTAGGTATATTCAGTATTTTAGGTAAAATATTTTGATTCGGATTCTTTTAAACGTTATTCATCAAATCATAAAACAACATGAAGCATAAGTTGGAGATAACAATTGAATACTTGCTACAAACAAAAATTAAGGTACACTTAAAGTTATATGGTCGCCACTCAGCGTCTGCTGCTACGAGGTCACAGCGCTGGTCTTCCGTAAATCCTATTAATCAATAAATTTCTCTAGTACAATAGCTATACAGACGGAAATGCATTTTAAAATCGAGTCTTTATGTTCTCCTGCTCTGCTTTTACACACACACACACACATTCTTGATATCACACACACTTGAAATTATACACTATTCTGACAATGACTCGCATTATTGCCAAAGTTATATTATTAATTTTCTTAAAAATACCTAATGACACTGTTTACAAATCATCATCTTATATACTTGATGAAATCAGATTTATTTGATATTGTAGCTTATACATTATTTTGTCATATTGAGACTCTTAAATTAGTGACTTGTTTTTTACTTAAAACTGATATTCAATTTGCAATAGTGAAGGAAGTAAGTGAATGTCTGTAAACCGAAGTTAACCTAAAAGCAACTCGTAAGGCTAACATTTATACTAAATTGCAACTTCCTATAACCCGATCTACAAGTGTCAGTGTCATACTAAAAAAACTGAATAAGTTCGACAAATAACCGAAGTTAACCTAAAAGCAACTCTCTAACATTTATACTAAATCGGAACTTCCTACAACCCGAGCTACAAGTGTCAGTGTCATACTAAAAAAACTGAAAAAGTTCGACAAATAACCGAAGTTAACCTAAAAGCAACTCTCTAACACTTATACTAAATCGCAACTTCCTACAACCCGAGCTACAAGTGTCAGTGTCATACTAAAAAAACTGAAAAAGTTCGACAAATAACCGAAGTTAACCTAAAAGCAACTCTCTAACACTTATACTAAATCGCAACTTCCTACAACCCGAGCTACAAGTGTCAGTGTCATACTAAAAAAACTGAAAAAGTTCGACAAATAACCGAAGTTAACCTAAAAGCAACTCTCTAACACTTATACTAAATCGCAACTTCCTACAACCCGAGCTACAAGTGTCAGTGTCATACTAAAAAAACTGAAAAAGTTCGACAAATTTTAAGATTGTGCACCGAATTTTTGAGTTGTCACTGCGACCTTTAACCAGTTTTAAAGGGAGTACAGATTTATAAAACGTCATTTATACGTGTAGAACTTGATCAATTAATTTATCATATCGTATCTGACTGTTTCAAATTGTTGGAACACAACACAAGTGTACTTAAGTAAATTACAATTTCATATCTTTAATAAGTTAATAATATTTCCTTTCATAAAAATGATCTAGTCTAGTTTATTTCTAAAATTCAATCTCGCCTTGCTAAGATAAAAAAGGGTTTTTAAACTTAAGTGGTTCAGGTACACCTTCTTTGTCTGGAATCAAAGACAGAGACTATCTTTATGTACCGGCACGCCTCTTCGCCTTTAAGTAGTTAGGGTTCCTATATACTGAAGCTGGAGTGCTCTTTCAATAAAAGGTATAGATTTAATTATAGCATCATAAATAGGTAAATGTCATGTTCTTTGAAGAGTAGGTACCTGTAGGTACATTAAATGAATGAAGAAAGGAAAAAGAATTATGCCGACTGGTCGAGTTGTCAGTACCTTAGTCTATTTAGCCAGAGGTCCCGGTTTGAAACCCAGTAGGGGCAGATATTTGTATGATTATTACGAATATTTGCTCACAAGTCATGGATGCTTGTATGTAGTATTTATATATTCATATACATATTGCTATATATATTTCTCCGTTATCTTGTATCCATAACACAAGCTCTAATTGATGCTTTGGGCTAGATAATTAGTGAGAAATATTATATCATGTTACCATTATGTTGGAAGCAATCCGTCTCTACGGTCAACATATTACTTTCTTTATTTTTACGGGCATCTTTAAGCTACCTCTTATCTGTCACGTTTGTTTGTTAAATTAATTGTAATAAAGTTCTCAGACTTTAGCTTCTGTCTGTACTGTTACATATCCAAGTACGCCCTGCTATGTATACACTCTAATGCTTCGTAACTAAGCGACTTTATTAGTATTTAATACAGAGGATTAGTACTCTAGCCCCGATGAATATCCATCAGAAGTAGTATCTGCGTGTTGTGGCATATCTACATAATCAGTTCTAAGATCAAGTTACATTTCTTAAGGATGAGTTTGTAATGTTTTAGTAATGGTAGTATCTTAGTTAAGGACTAGGATTCACACCTGAATTACTTCGACCCAATGGGATCTTTTGTTTTTGGGAGCTTATATTATAATACAAGATAATAATATTAGTGTAATTCTTTGAAGACACAACCATTTGTTTAGAAATTACAGTTAACACTTTCAAACGGTAGTGAAAACCGATAAATCAAAGGTATATTTTGGAATTGGCGCTTCATCACATCTATCTTCGACTAAGTCGAGGACATCCAATCATGATTTTGACACAATGCTGCCCTGTTTTTGAAGTGAAGTAATTAAAGTGTAAAATCTGGAGTGTGCAATATTGGATTGAATTCAGTTGGATGATGTTAGTAACAAAGCTTAGAATTGGATGCATTTGCAAAATTGTTTATACTTATACTTAAATGTCCTACCGATCTTACTGGCGATGTCAGTCGTGCGAGGCTTATTCATCAAGAATAATCTTCTGTTGAAACTGAAAAAACACAAAACAAGTTTATTTTGAATAAAACACGCCAGTGTAGAAATGTCTCAAGTTAAATAGCGATCGTAGTGCATTTTACGGCGGAGTCCCGGGAGAGAAAAAATGTTCCCAGTTTCTGCAGCGAAGCACTATTTTTGATCCGAGGACCGACAGTGAATCGGCAGATATTTTCTTTGACGATTGGTAAAATAACGGCAGAATTTAGTATGCCCACTCATATTGTACCTGCCTTTATTGATAGCTTCAGTTCTTGACGTCAGCTGCGTATAGACAACAGAACCAGGGCCAGAAGGAAGGTATAAATCAAATAGTTTTTTTTTATAAAAAGCTCAGCAAATGTCTCGACACCACCTGATGATAAGCAGTAGACGAGTCCACGTGTAAAGATAGCTAGTGAAGCATGTGATATACTGCCCTAGCCACCCTCACCTTGCCGGCCCAAAAAGTGCTTTTTCACGCCTCTTTTAAAGGAACCTATTTTAATTCAAATAAGCTGTAAGAAACGAAATTTGTCTAGATGCTGTTTGAAAAATATCATAAGATAAACAGTATAAATAAATAATCTTATTGGAATAAAGATAACGGATGAAAGAGATACCTTTTCTATATTATATAAGCTAAATCAATATCTGCTAGACCAATAATATGTGTGACAAGTCAGGTGTTTCCGATCAGCATATAACCTTCAGTCGTTTGTCAGCCCACTGGCGCTTGAAAATGGAAAATAAATTCTATCTGACAATGTTTTCTCCTTCATAATGTTAGTAAGGATATCGTTTTTGGCATTGATTATAGATAGGAACAAATTATTATTTGTACAGGAGTCATTAATCACCGCGTCACTGACACCGTAGCCACCGCAACGAACGTACATTGTCATCTTCAAAGCGATTGGGAATTATATCATTAATGGGCTGGAGTACTTCAGCTGGTCCATATTTAAATAGTATCTACTGACATTTTTTATAAATTTGGTGTGCTATGAAATAGATTATAGCTTAAAGCCACTAACGGTGGGTAAAGTCAAAGTCGAAGTCAAAATACCTTTATTTAAATAGAAAAAATTACTTCATTCTTTTAAATCGTCCTTGTTTTAGCACTCATATATGTACGTATGTATCATGACATTATGGTACTAAAACTTAAATATTTTTACATATCAAAAAATAACTCATAATTTTATGACTTGAATAAATGATTTTTAAACCATCTAAGGAACCTGAGCCTTTATTCAAAACTGTAAGTTTGCAGATTCGCTTCCGAAAGTCATGCCCATATTGCTTGGATGCGACGCAGTAAAAGACGGTATAGAAATAGTTTTGCGACAGTTGTCAGCCCTACTAAAAGATAGATTGCTGAATTTTTCAGTTTTTATAAATAAATACTTAATATAACCTGTGAGCACCTCTCTAGTTCCTGAAGAAAAAATAAATTTATGTAGCTAATATTAGAAAATCTGTGTAAAACAAAGTAGACAGATAATTGTTGTTTATTCACCATAAAATTTGATTTTACAAAGCTATATTGCCGAAATATCCATTTGTATTTAACGATTAAATTTAGAAGCGACGCCAGTGGAATTGGAATGAAAAGAGGACCAATCCCAATGTAATCTTTTTAGGAAAAATAATTAAAAAGTGATGGCTTAAAGGTCTTAGCTACCAGGCCAAATAATAGTATAAAAAAATTCAAAAGTAATCAGCTTATAATGGAAGCTCTTAATTCAATCAGGTAGGATTTTGGAGCTATCGGAGATGTGGGTTTTGATACAAATATATATATATATTTTCTGAACAGAGATACACTCAATGCAACCTCAACACTTGTACGGCGTGTCAGGTATAACTGAAAATCACTTTATTGTTATCAAATTCAGTCTATTTTTATTGATCTTCGAAATATAAAAAGACACATCTTAATGTAGAATCTAAGGCCTAGAACATTCTATTCTTCGCACAGTTATCACGCGAACCAACTTTTGTTTTGACAAATAGAATTTTCCGATCAATCGGCCATGACTGGATTTATTATCGTTTCCTGAATTAGACTTAGTTCCAGAGAACGTCGGCTTCTCTGATCAAGTTATAACCCTGAATAGGCAATAATAAACTCAAAATTCAGGGTCCATTTTGGCAGAAGTAAATAGTTTGTTAGACCACCGTACTCGACGCGTGCCTTAGTAAGTATCCGACCGATATATTTCCACTTTCCTGCCGATGAAGGTATACGTGACCATGTTTTGAACATAGACTGTCGTAGAGAAATGTCGAACAATAAATAATACTTCACAAGTTAACATTTATTTTGTAAAATTTACTAAAATATATATGAAAATGATAGAAATGGAAAGAATCGTTTTGACCGGCAAAAGATAAATATTTAATATGAATTTTACAAACATGCAATAACAGTGACAGCGCAAACACTAATCAAAGACAAACTTCAAAAAGTAAAACGTAAAAATATACAAATAAAAGTATCAAAAAGTATCAATAAAGATGAGAACATGGTATGCTACAATATAAGTTAATGATTATATGTAGATATTATATGACAACACTATAAATACCTTAATCATTACAAAAATAATGTTACATGTTACCGATTGCTTATTGGCATAAGAAACTTCAATTGGTTCCTAAGCAATAACTTTGAAAATTAATACCCTCATCAATTAAACAAAGGAGAAAAACTTAAAATATATTCATAAAATATAGCAAAAATATATTCGCAACATTATTAATAAAGAGCTAAAGATTATGAAAACAAATAACTTTTTTTAATAAGGTTGATCTACTTTGGATGGTCTTCTTTGGTTGTTTTACTTTCGTTGATGTTCTTTGGAGTCTTCTTTGGTTAATTTAGTTCAGAGGTTTATTTTACTGAATCTTCGTTGATCTAATTTGGTCAATTTACTCATATTATCATTTTAACAATTAGTCACAGAGATACAACACGAATATTATTGTGTTGGTTGTACACTTGTCAAGGTAGGCTTTAGTCTATATAAAATCACCTTACGACTAATAGGAGTTGAGCATCAATGTGAAAAATGTTGCAAAATCTTGGAAAAACTATTATATTTCCGTACTTTTTCGCACTATTTAAATGGTTAAAGTTACCCAGAGTAATGTATGCTGGCATTGTTCGTCTATTATATCTGTTTTGCGTTGGAGGGTGTAGGGCTAGTTCACTCCAGCCATCATAATTCCTCCACCTAGTGCCTTGACGTCACTAATTGCGTGCCGGAGGCTAACCGGGGTAGGTTACCCGGTAATTGGACACTCCGTTGCATTTTATTTCTTCTGTCTCCATGCAGGGTCAGCACAGGGGACTGTCGGTGATATTACCAGTCAATGCCTCCGTTATTATTCGAAGTCGTGGTCTGCTTAGCTGTAATATAGATTGTTCCTGGTCATATGCCTATCTTCTAAGGTAACCTTTGTTTTGCAATCAAATTTGTTATAAACATGATTTCAATCCTTAAACAAAAAAAAAGTAAAGTAAAATCATACAACCCACCAAATCACAAATTTTAACGAACGAATTCGCGAGCAAACCTAGTAGATATATTAAAATAGGTTTCCGACAAATACTATTACGATGGTTAAATTCGACTAACACTCAGAGCCAGATTCATAAAAAATTTAATTATAAAATGTTAAACTGACTCGAACAGCTTCCCTGTTCTAGCTCCCACTAGTAGCTACCACTGGGTATTTAAGTGGCCTTTGATAATGAGTTAGCGTGTCTAGACATTGTAGGTTCTAGACTTGCTACTGATTACAACTGTAATAAATTAAATTTGCGTTTAAATTCTACCATACAGCACTTGCAATCCCGACACTAATAGCTAGTGTTTAGGGTTCAAGTCCACTTACAGTTTTTGTTGTCATTGTTTTTATTTTTATAGCAAACGTCATAAAGTGAGCCCGTACGCTTGAAGCATGTTCAGTATATACTGTTATAAAGAAGTCCAGGTATTTTTCCGATGCAATTTATATGTAAATGAAGACTTTGTGCATGTATTTATAATCAGCAGTTTTATTGTGAGCCGCATGCATGCAAATATTATAATTTTACTGTCTGGGGTTTTAGTAAAACTGTGAAAGAAAGGTTGTGTTGCTAGTAATTTAACCAACGGCTTAATGAACATTCCAAACACGGAGGGGCTTGAAATATCAAATTTTGATTGACTTGTTCAGGACACCAGAATAAGCCAGGAGGAAACTAGAATAAGGCACTTACCAGCGCCTACAGAACAGATGGCTTAGAATGACGTTCGATAAGTGTTTTTGACTTTGACTTTCATCCTTCGACTGATGATTGCGCTGTAATTTATTTCTTAAATCGAAATACATTAGTATTTAACCGATAAAACCGATTACGGTAATAAAACCGATTACGGTTTTATTACCCTTCCATTAATTCGAAACAAAAGTGTCATTAGGAATAAACAAATGATATCCCTATATCCTCCGCGCTTGTTGCACACCGTACCTGCTTCACTTCGAGCCAGAAAGAGTCACTAAATTTCAAAAGTCACTAAATATCAAAAGAGTCACTAAATTTTGGTAACTTGACAGATTGACGGTTGTCACCACTGTGGCATTATATTCTGCATTTATCTTAGATGCTGCAATCAACATATTTTTTGCTCTAGCGAGTAAGTCGTTAAAGTCGGACTCTATCGAATTACATTCCTCCATTTCTGTATCAAAGTTGTCTGTTGCACACTCGATTTGTAGCTGAATAGTGACAAACTCTTGAAACAAAGATTCTAATTTACTTACTCGCAACTGCAGTTCCATCACCTGACAATCCGTTAACTTAGTGAATACTAGATTTGATAGATAGTTCGAAAATACTGTAAAACAGCTTTTGTAACTGCTACGCTTCTCTTTAAGTTACTTGAGATCAGTCATTATGGGAACCAGGTATCAAGTGGACCTGTAATTTATATAATGAATATTTTATTGCAATAGAAACAAGCTAAAAATAATGGTAAATCTGGCAGTAATTTTTACTGTTTGTATGATATTTTAATACAATACGATACTTTTATTTGCTGTTATTCGCCTGAATATTTAAACAATTATTATTACTATTTAAGCGCACAAGAATTAGAGGGTATAAATACTAATAAAGCAAAGTTATATTCTGTTGGTATTTCACGATCTATTGGTTCTGAAAACAACTAAACATCTACCATACAACTCTTCTTCAAATACTTTTGAATTAGATAAGTAATACAATTAAAGTAATACCTACCTACCTTTTTTTTGCGGTAGCTCCATTGCCCCTCGCGAGGGTGACCTGGGTTCTATCAAAGCAATTCACCAGGCCACCCTCAGGCAACCCAGCCTTATGGCCAGGCTTTGCGCCGATGGAGATTGTCCAGAGTTACTTGGAATACCTACCTACCTACCTTTTCAGTGTCCTGACGTCGTTTTTAGTTTCTTTTTTCCACAATTTAGAGTAGTAAGATTCTTTTCTCTCTATTAGTCGCTGGTTGAGCCGATCAAAGTTCCCCATCCATAAATATAATAATCTAACCAAACGCGCATAAAGCCCCATGCCCGGCAACACGCACGTTCGACCCTAATTCTCTGTTGTTTATCGCTCACAAATAATCCTATTACCGGCGACATTAAACAAGTAACAAAGTCCGTAGTTGGAACGGTAAATTGGAGGCAAAAAAGCTACACTTAATTTGTTAAGACTCATAATGAGGTGAAGTCGAGAGCCCGCCCATAGCTTATCCGGGTGAAACAATATATGGGGTCAACGTTTTGATTAAAATATAATTCAGTTTTAAATATTTTGGAATACTCTTTTCACGATGACGCCTTTTAAATTCGTTATTGTGACGTTAATATTGTTTTTTTAAAGGATGATATCTATACTTTTTGTATTTTAAAACAAGAATATTTTGCGACGCAAAAATTGGGGTGATATAAGTTTTTCGTGTCTTTGGGTATCTATGGCTTCAGACCTATAACGATTGGATCTATTTAATGTAATTTTTGCTTATATATGTTTAATTTATAACTATAATAATATATATTTATTGCTATACTTTAAGCGATAAGGTCGCCCTTTGTACAAAATTAGTTAAATGTTTTTGTGTATTTCTCTTCTTGAATTGGCTGATGTACAATAAAGATATATTCTATTCTATTCTACGTTTAGTAGCATTTCAACTATTTTACTGAAGGAAGATTATCTTTATTCATAATAAATGACAGTTAAATTAAAATCATGCGCAGTGTCATTATTCTGGAGAATCGGTAAGATCATCATTATCAACTGTTTACATACATGATAGTGCTGGACAAAAGTATTTCTACATGGTAGAAACATGCAAGGAGTTTGGGCTTGCCACCACCACCACGCTGGTTACTCCGGGTTGTTGAGTGATAACAATTGACGTAACCATCAGGATCAACAGCTTTAAGTGCCGCTGAAGCAAGGATGAGGTCGTGATAGCACCAACTGGGACCAACCATGGCGAAGGTTGTTTAGTTTTCGTACTCAAAGCCACACACAGTGCATGGACTATAAGTGTGCAAAAGAGGTCGAAATGTACTTTTGAGTCGAGACAAGGTTTATGAGACAGTGTTGTAAATGGATCATTAATATTTTGGTCTCCTACAACCCACGTTGAGCTTCCCGCCATCATTACTTCACCCGTGTGAACATAAGCAAACAACAATAACATATATATATTAAGCATGCTTTGTATTTCAGCTCAGGTAATTGTCGAATTAGTGAAAACGGCTAGATCAAATTATTTAGTATAATTTCTTCAATACTGACACGTATATAGCACAGTTGAGTTCAAATCGATTTATGCCACTCGACCGTCGCGCATGTGTTTCTCTAGTTCGTCAGTAGGTGGCGCGAACACCTTGTGTCCTTACTGGACTTTAGAAAATGCTGTTTAATTAACTTACAAAACAATTTTCACCTAAGGGCTAATAACAAGCTCCCATTTATTGAGATAAATTTTTGGCGCCCAAATATCGAAATCTCGACTAACAGTCCATTTGTCTCCCCAATAATTAATACCTCTTCAAAGTTACAAAAAAATAACTTACAAAAAGTTTATTGTTTTCACAACGTTACGATAACAATCACGCAACCAAACAACTCACGCAAAAGTTTTTGCAAGATTTAAAAAAGGAAACAAATTTGGGCCAAGTTTCGCGATGCCGACTTTTCCTTTGTCTACAAATGGAATTTGTCCTCCCACTTAAGTTTGTATACCTTACGGATTCTTGTTACCGTTAAATATAAATCGTTTTTGTGTTTGTTGGGGAGGAACAAATGTGGCAGTTTTGGGTGAGGCGAAATAATAAAATTATCAACTTTAGTTACTGTGTTACCGCGAGTATATTCTGCAGTATAATCTGCTGTGAAATTAAAAACTATTTCATTTAAAAACTACTTAAGAGCCATATTGCTTAGTGTTTGTCGATATTTTTACCCCATATCTTTATTTTTTGCAACAACGTAGTCAAAATTGGTTTCGAAGGATTTCTGTAACGAAATCATATACCATTAATGTTCACAGCTGTCATAAATTTGATTAATTTAGAATAGAATAGAATATATCTTTATTGTACATCAGCCAATTCAAGAAGAGAAATACACAAAAAAACTTTTAACTAATTTTGTACAAAGGGCCACCTTATCGCTAAAAGCGATCTCTTCCGATTCTCTTCTTCTTCTTCTTCTTAGTCCTTAATTTAATGTAAAATTTATGTAAACTTTAACTTTACATTTTCGTATTGACAAAAAAACACAAGTTTGAGAAGCTATTGAGTATTTTGTAACAACTTATTATTAAATAGTGATAATAAGATGTAATTCTATTGTAATCGATAACCAAGTAATCGATAGTTAATCGATGTTTTAAAGATTATATCGTTAAAACATCGATTAATTGTAGATACTCGTCTGTAGACAAGTGTCATAAGGAATAGCACAGAGTTAGTTCTGGCAGTTGCGGTCGGACAGCCGTCTTGGGTGGTGGTGCTTGTACAAATAGTAACGTAAGTAACATACCTCTTGTTGCTATGATTATATTGTGATGTTATTGGAAATATATGGACTACTATTGTTCTTAATGTTTGATTTCCCCTTTTCACTTTTGAGTCTTATTACAATTTGATCGATAGATAAATAACATATGAAAAGATCGTCTCCTTTTTTACACTCTATATTTACTTAAATTTGTCTATTTCGTTTTTTTTTAATTGTATGTATATTCATGTTCCCACAAACAATCGTTATATCGAATATATAACAAGAAACTTTTCTATATTCAACATATTTTAATATATCATATTCAAAGAGTCTTATTGCTTACTGATTTAACTTGACGAGTGAAGTCGCGTTTCGCTGATTGGTGTTTGAAATAAGATTGCAATTTACGTAACTTCACAATAAGCCTCTTTATATTTATACGAGGTTGCTTTGGATATCTTTGTATTTATTTCTCTCGCAACTTTTCTTTGTTTTACAAATCGTATTCCTTGTTCAATGAATACATATTTAGATTACTTCACACGATGCTTTGTCAAATAAACTGCCCAAAGTAAAGCTTGTCAGCATCTAAAACCGTTCTTATGTCGTTGGAATAAGGCTGATTCAAAGTCTAAGTGCTACATTTGAAGTGTGTACCTATAATCCTAACTCCACAGGGTAGAGTTGTTTTTTGCTTATTTTGAAGATATAGACAAACGGAAGTAATATTTGTAACATGACTAAGTTACAGACTAACATTATATAAAGTTACTTGGTTTATATAAAGTAATTCCGTATTTTGCAGTCAGTTTATCTTCAGTAACGGTTATGTTCTTTATTTAAAATTCTTCCATAAAAGAAGGCCTGTGTTAACGGGGAATTTAATAGGCTGTTGATGTGAATTATGATGTCATTAGTGCTATTTTACTTTTGCAGAAGCAACTATTTTATTAACAGTATCAAAGATTTTAGCAGTAGCTAATAATCAAAAATAGAAATACGTAAAAGAAAAACAGATGCCAATAAAAAATTTGAAGGTACATACATATTAATCATAAATATATAAATAAATTTAGTTTAAATTAGGAGAGAATATAATCGTTAATGATGATAGAATAGGAATTGCTTTATTGGGAGAATAACTAAGAAGCGAGGCAATTTCTTACTAACCAATTGTGTGTTGAAGATATTACTTTTCTTCGAACAAACAAAAAAGAATCGGCTTCGAAAGGAATCGGCTTCTACCTTAATATTATCTAGGCGTCATTAAAATAATATACTCATCACAAAAGACAAATTTACTACAATAGCTTCGGAAACAAACAGAGACCATGTAACTTTGTCTAAATTGAAGTTTAGGCTAGTTAACTGAGGGCCTTTACAATTCTAAATAACTATTAACTTAACATAATTTGAGCTATGAAAAAATAAAACAATAGTTTTATCTGGTTATCTTACTGACTTTATTTTTTTTAATTTAAAATGACAATTATTATCTGTGGTTCAAGGAGGTCTTAACACCCATAAATTACCTTCCGACTTGACTGTGAATAAAATATCACATTCGAAGACCGTTAAAACGATTTTACAGTTTCACAAAACATCTACTGCTAAAAATGAACCGTAATGTAAAGCATCAAGTCTGAAACTTGTGAAGAATGCTGCTACGGATATACTTACTGAGGTAAAGAGATTAGGAGCTTATTATAATGTTGACTTACGTACAAATCTGTTGGAACTTCAAAAACTCCGTTTCAATTAAGTATATTATTACCTTTAGGTTCTTAGATTTATTTACACAACCATTTTTTATAATTAAAATGAACCAGATTTCTGTGTAAAACAATAAACTAAAAAAGGAAATTGTTTCTTAGGATAAATGTCAAGGGAATTCATGTTAAATAGAGGGAAAAAAACATGCTTTATGTTTCAAATGATAATTTCAATTTAATGATAGGAATTATCATTTTTCATACTTCTGCTTTGGTGACAAATAACTGGACACCATGTGATCATAAGCAGTAGAGGAGTCCTTATGTAAAGATAGCTAGTGAAGCATGCGACATACTGCCCTAGCCACCCTCACCTTGCCGGCCCAAAAGCTGCTTTGATTTGAAACAAAATTGATGATTTATGAAAGTAAGTAATATGAAAGTAAGTTGTAGAAAGAAAGAAGTTAGTAGTAGTTAGTTGATTTTTTTTATTGTTAATCTAAATTATTTTGATTAGGTTGATTTTAAACTATACTTTCTTAAATTATTAAGAAAGTATAGTTAATAATTTAATCACTTTTTCATATTGATACTGACCGTTTAGATATGAACTAATATTATTGTATTTATAATGTCGGTAAATATTAATATGTAGTTTGAACAAAATATATTTACAAATACAGAATACAAAATTTACTAAGAAATAACATTATTAATGCCTTTAATTACATTATTTGTTTTTCTCATACATATTCCCTGTGACGATTTAAAAGAACTTAGTAAATGAGTCTATTTAAATAAAGTTATTTTTGACTTTGACTTTGAACAAAAAAGTATTCTTATTCCATATTAAAAATATTCCTCCTCTAAATTGGCACGAGAAACAACTCGACAAAATGGAAAATACCTGTAAACTTAGATTTTCTTTTCTTTTCTTTATTAAAGTTGACAACAAAAGGTTATTACGTATAAATTAACTTGACTTGAAATTACTTATAATTATAGATCAAACTAATGAAATGCAGGTTTTTTTAATTCTAAGCACTAGAAGTTTAATATATGGGCCTTGCGTTCCCTTCTATAGAGAAAATTTTATAATAACTCTCACATTTGGTTAAATATTACTTTCATATGTCTACATACGTTCCATATATAAGATTAACTTTTTTATAAGAAATTTTACGTTAATTAAGTATTGAGTGTTCATTAATGTTAGTTTACTTAAGTTTTAAAATAATTTTATAAGAATATTCCAACATAAATATTGAAAGAACTGAAACAAAGATAAGATTGTAACGATGTGGCCTCCTTCGGGCTATTGTTTTTCTAAGCTGTTTTGATTAAGTTATGGACAAAGTATTTAAAAATTGAACATAAATAAAATCTGTTCTGTCAAGTTTACAATTACATATTAAAATAAGGCTGAATAATATCATTTTATCTATTTATCTATTTTAATAAAAGAACCCAAATGTAGTAAGTAACAATCATCACATTATCACCACTATCATAATCCCTCATCACTACCTATTTTATATTTGATTTGTACAATAGTTTGTAAGTTTCCATCTTACTGTTGCAGTTCCTTTCTCCTTCCTACTTATTTATATGTCGTCCTACTTTATTTAATTATTAAAAATGAAAAAATGCAACGCAAGCCGGGGAAAAATTTGTGACATTTATGGACCTAATGCAGAAAAAGTGGAGCAAGTCCAGCATATCAGCAGTTTAAGATATTGATGAATAAACCGAATCCACTCTACTCTCAACCCTAGCCATGAATGCACACGGTGACTACCTAGTACCTTCGTTGACACAAAAATAAGTTGTCGCAGTTTCTTGCAAACTAATATTCATATTGTAAACTGTCTCCAAGTTTTTCTATTACTCTCAGGTAGTGTCCCACTTGGCGCAAATTGGATTTGAACTAAGTTTAACCTAAGTAGGGTTGGCAAATACATAATTCATAACTTAAAGCCTTGAACAATGAAATTTATGTCTGGCTTTTGTCTCTTCCTGAAGCTAAAACGGAAAACGATATTGGATAATGTCGAAAAGCTGTTTGGAGCATTCTTCATTGTACAATAAATAATAATAAGCAGCATTGATCTATCTACTCTAATTTAAAACTTATGTCCGTTACTTTAAGCTATAATCGTTAATTATACAATTGTATGTTACTAAATTCATCGTACGTGGTAATGAGTTATTAATATACAAATTATCAATCTTAGATGAAAAGGCTCAGAATTCCTTAATTAAGTTTTATCGAGTTGTTGACCTCGAGTGAATTGCATTAGAGCCAGCCCTATCCCCAGTAATGAAGTAATACTCCAAATGGCAAGGAAAGGGACAAAACGGCCTATTTCCTTGGCTACTTATACATTATTCAGAGGAACATGTAAAAGTAAACGATGAAGTTACGAGGCTGATCCACAACTCCATTTGGCCTGTTAATAGGCTGTAACTTTGTAGCAGGTGGGTTGTTCTTTATGTAAGCACTACTAGCACTTGCAAGTACCTTGTAGTTTTTCCAGGATTATAAACTATAAGAACCTTTAGATACTTGTAATAAGAGCCACTTAAGAAAAAAGCGTCAATATTTGACTTCTATGAAAGATTCTATTAGACACACCTTGGCTTGGGACAATTAGGTAAAAGTCATGTTCGAGATTAATCCAAAAGGGTCGAGAACTTCTGCCTAATTGATCAACATATCCATTAAAAAGTTACATGTGAGTGTAACATATTTATTAAATTTGTTTGCCATGCTCACCGTGCGCCATGTTCTAGGGTAAATAAAGAAATAAATATTAGGTCGGGGAAAAAGTTTTTTCTCGCATATAGTATGTATAAACTGATAACTAAATATCTTTGTTTGTACTGTTCGTATCTGGCTTGTTTTCATGACATTAAAAAAGTGTCATTTCAAAAAAAGATTCAAAGTAGAAAAATTTTGTTTCCCAGTATTTTTCACATGCTTTTCTTTCTGTCAAAATGAACGAATTGAATGAAAAAACTAGATACATTTCAAAATTATGGTTTATGGACCTAATGCAGAAAAAGTGGAGCAAGATCAGCATATCAGCAGTTACGATATTGCTGAAGAACTGGGAATTGGCCACAAAACAGTTATAGATTTTGGTGCCACACGAGCTCATTGAAACAAACCTCATAAACCGTGTACTCATATGCGATTCTTTATTGAGACGTAATGAAACAGAACCGTATTTGAAGAGATTGATAACTGGTGATGAAAAACGGATCACGTATGACAAGAACGTGCGAAAAAGGTCGTGGTCAAAGGTTGGTCAGGCTTCACAGACTGTGGCAAAACCTGGATTAACTCGCAAAAAGGTGATGTTGTGTCTATGGTGGGATTGGAAGGGCATTGTTCATTATGAGCTTTTACCGCTGGGCAGAACCATCAATTCGGATCTCTACTGCCAAGAAATAGCTGATGAGATTAAAGCAAGCAGTTGAGAGAAACTTGCCGGAATTGATAAATAGAAACCCACACCGTTATAAGATAATGCTAGATTGCATACATCTTTAGCCACTCAGCACAAATTAAGAGAGTTTGGCTGAGAGATGTTAATGCATCCGGCATATAGCCCTGACCTTGCAACTTCAGATTTCCACCTGTTTCTCCAGAATTCTTTAGGCAGTGTCAGTTTAACATTAAAAGAGGACTGCCAAAACTACTTGTAGTGTTATTTGATCAGAAATCCCAAAATTTCTACAGCAAGGGGATCATGTCTCTACCTACAAGATGGCAGAAAGTCTAGGAACAAAATAGAATATATATACTGTAATTAAATTTAAATTAACTTTGACAAAAAAATGTAAACTTTTTACCCAACCTATTAATATTTATGCAACATACAAAATATAAAATACAAAGCTACAAACAATAAACAATATGTAACAACTTCTACGAAAGAACGTCAGTTTGTATAAAGAAAAGCCAGTTTTAATTTTCACCTATCAAATAGTGTAGAAATACTATAAAAATACCAATACAAAAAGTGTAGATGTTAGAAGAAAGAATTAGAAAAATACAAACGGTTGTTCAAAAATTCACAATATTTAAAGTAAAATACTATACATAAAATCAGAAACCATTAATATTTTGTGTCAACTGTACATTTATCAACAGGGGTACTGTTGAAGTTATAATGTATGTGCATATTGTACTTAAATCTTTTCTATCCTACAGACAATAGGCTCTCGAGGATCTAACCTATTTCCAGTGAAGACTAGGCAACTCACGCGTTTATCCCCGCCCGCTTAAATCCAGGATACAGATCCCTCCATTCACCGTAATTAGAGATAGGCGAAGGACGCAATTAGCGTCTCTGCAATTGCCTTTAAATGTTTCCTGTGGAAGGCGGACTCTAACTGTGCAGGAAGATATTGTGGGATCCTGTGCTTCCATCTCTAGGGATGGGTGAAACAATGTGTGAATAAATTTAACTCTGTTTAAACAAGACCATTGGTCCTGTTTAAACGGAGTTATATTTTTAGAACGTTGCGTCCTCCACCACAGATGAAATGGCTACTACTATTTGAATATGTAACTGTCAGAATACAATGATTCTGTTAATTTATTACATTACATGTGTTGAATATAAACCTGGTTTAAAACTGTGGCTGATACGTTTTTTTATAAGGTGCGATCTGGTTTGACCACATTTTGTTAATAATATGAAATTAGGAGACCTTTTATGCGAGCGGAGTCAAAAAGTAATTAATTATAATTCTACGTCATATTATCCAAAGCCTAAATTAATTACCACTCTTTGGGTACAGGCCTTCCTAAATTCAAAATGCATTCAAGGACTTTGGACCATAACAACACCACCAGGTAAGATAGTGATTAAGAGTGGTCACAGTAAACTAGGCCCGACGAGGCTTCCGTAGCACGGAGGAGAACGTAATAACAAATATTGACGGACCAACTTTGGCAAACTAGATATTACGCCAACGTACTCTACAGTAAAAACTTTATTCATAATTTTTTTCTAAATATCCAAAACTTAACCGCTTTACGGAATGCCGGCCCCCGCCAATGACATACAGGAACGACATGAGCATTTTCCGCTCCGAAAGTCTCATATCGGATGTGCCTTGTTCCTTGCGCCGATGTCTGGCTTTAGATGACTTGCGACGGGCGACGAAAGTTTTTCGAGGATCCTCCAGTTTAATCTAAGTCTGATGTTGCATTGAAGTAAAAAATTTAACTGAATTTTATTCAATAAAACTCAAAACTGACTCCAAATTTTTTACAAAATTAACAAAATCTCGGAGTTTGTCTTTGTTATGTTTGGTATAATACTTGTTGATTATGTACATTATATTATTGAAAATATTTGCCGGTAATAGGTTGGATGATACGAAACATAAAATGAATCAAAAATAAAATACTTCTAATATTGTCTATTGACTTTTAATAATATAAGTATGTAGTAATTCCCCGACAAAACGCCGCGACAAAATCACCGTACAGACAAAAACCGCCGCATAACCTTCTGAATAACATAATTTCTTAATGTACGTTTAAATGGTCATAAAAAATAACCTTGACTTACTCATCTCCTGCAGACATACACTGTATACGGGGACTTTCTAAAATTAAGCGGTGTTTTTGTATGCGACGTTTTATCGGGGTACGGTATCAGTCTTGGGGCTTTATACCGTCTTAAATTTTTTTAACACAAGTGTCTAATGTGTATGGGCTTTTTGACCAACTTTTGTTCTCACTAATCGTCCTAAAAATTCACATTTCAAAATATTTTTTAAATGTCTAAGTTACATTAATATCAAGTTACAAATTAATAACTTGTTTAAAAAATGTATAACTTTTTATTAAATGAATAAAAAAAAGACTGGCTAAGTTTACTTGCTGAATGACGAAGCGTTCTTGTCACTCGGAGTTTTATATATCCGTTTGGAAATATAAATTGAATGCTTTATATTCATGGAATAGGGAAGAGTTTTAACCTGTTTTATAAATTTTCAGTATCAAGTGGTATGGTGCCATAATATAACTTTCACATCAGTATCAACTTCCACAGCTGAATACTCCCACAATGTGAAAACTAATTAACTACTAAAGAGACCCATACTGCTTGTAGTTAATGGACTGTAGAGACCTTCCGATTAGCCAATTTACGATCCGACCTTATCTTCCACAGATAATTATTACGTCTTACCCCAGATATTTGGGACAGCAATCAAAATTGAAATAATTTTACTGGCAAGATTGCGAACGTTAGTCAGCCAGTCGCCATTGTTACGAAAATTAACATAGAATAATATAAATTGGCAAATTTATTACTTTATTGATAAGAATATACCTAAGTTTACATTTGACATTTAATTTAATTATGTATATATTATTGTACAAATAAAACACAAGAGTAAAGGGATATACAACGATGGGCTTATCTCTAGCAGCCAACCAAAAATCAACGTCGAAACGGCATTTGCGGGATGACAATTGAGTGTACAAAAATTAACCAATTTACAGTAAATTTTACCCCCACACCCGCTTTTTGGTCTGCTAAACCAACAATCATAGTTTCATTATTTTTCATGATTGACCAGCTTTAATTAATTGATAGCATTTTTTTGATAGATGTAGTAAAATTATAATCATCGGTCTGTTACTTATAAGACTATTCATATATATTTTTAACTTTAGATACTTTAAAAATTAAAAAATACAAAGGAAACTACAAAGTTTTTTATTAAGACAGATAAAAAGACAATAAGATTTGGTTTTCTTTGTATTATTAAATTATTTAACATTGCTTGATTATTAAAATAAATGTGAAAACTGAATATTTCTCATTAATTATAAAAAAAACAAAATCAAAAAGTTGGTAGGGCTCCCACAAGGTGGACCAAAACCAGTGCTCTAGTTAAGGTCGCGGGAAGTTGCTGGATAGAAGCTGGGCAATCGGTGTAGAGATCCTTGGGAGAGGCCTAAGGCCAGCAATAGGTATCTCTCGGCTTATCAGCTTATCATCATATCGATGATCATGATGATGAATATAAAACAATTCTCTAAAACTAACCATCCCACACCGTGTGAGGGTCCACATGTTATTCTACATGACGCAGGTAGAGAAAGGTTAACTATAAGCGTCGTCAGTATAATAAGTATCTATATTTTCAATCAACCATTGACTTAGGTCATACTTTACTAACTTGTAGGAACTTATTCCTTTTGTAGGCTGTGACATGAATGATCGGAAGCGACCGATATCGGATAGCTTGTAGGTTCCCTTAATAAGCGTGGAGCACATAATTTAGCTTGCAGTTGCCTTACACTCTATAGAGACTCTGGACACATATAATTACTTCAGACACCCTTGGATCTTTATTATCAGTCTAACTACAACTTTGATTAGATTCTAGACTTTGTTCACATTAAAAAGTGTAGTTTCTATTAACTTTTAGTCTATCTTTTAAGTAAAAGGTGCGTTTAAACCGCTGTATAAGTCGGTACACGGAGAGTATAGGGTTAATATGAATAATATAATAACAATGTAATATTCGAGTTACTATGGATCATATTACATAAAAAGTAGTGGGTTCAGAGCTTTAGATCAATAACAAGCGAGCTTCTGTGTTTATAATTTGAGTACGTAAGGTTTTATACTTTTTATACAAAACGCATATTAAATGTGGAATGAGACTCAGCAGAATACAAAGTCAAAGTCAAAGTATCTTTATTTAAATAGACTCATCTACTAATTAAATTCTTTTAAATCATCATAACAGGGAATATGTATGAGAAATTAATAAATATAATTAAAGGTGCAGCACTAGTAATAGAGATAACTTGGTTATTTACCGAGTATTTGCAAATAGTGCCAGTTTTAAAATTTGATTCAGTGTTAAATTAACTATTTTTAAATTAAAACACACTAATATATAGATGGTGAACTGGTGATTCAACATAAAGTCAATACGCCAGTAGTCGGTCGGGCAGACAATGACTGATAAAGAATTAATATTAGTTTTGCCATATTACTATCACATTTTTTAATAGTCATGGCTATCAACTCTATCAACTATAAGTCCGTCGAGGAGAAGTCTCGGAAGGAAATAATCCGTAGTTAGAAGTTTTAGCTCGCTCCACGCAAAAAGTTATTAATCACAGAATATCTCTTCTACGTTAGTCGCCCACAAAAATCAATTATTCTGCGATCTAGGAGTGCAGTCATTGATTTGCCTTCAAATAGAACGTTGGCTATTGTTATGAATATGACATGAATATTTAATTATCAAGCTTAGATTTTAGCATAACGCTGTTTTTGTAATAACGCTGTGGATAGAAAATGGAATATATTCAAATTATTTAGTGTATACCATAATATTACTTATCGGTCTTAAGGTTGAACAATTTTGATCATTATGGACCCTTATGGGCATAGCATAATATTCAAGATATGTCCTAGAGATAAAATAAAATAAAATAATTCAATAAAATAAAATTAATAACATTAAATTAAATATACTATTTCAAATCAATTTTTATATTTACGTCAAAGTTTATGGATATAATTGTATCTATATCCATAAACTATATATCTATAATATATTCTAAACATATCCATATATCCATATGTTGTTATATGATTGGCAAAATCCATATTCTAAAAATATTGTCACTCAGAATGAACGTACCGACGTTTCTATCTTTTAATACAGAGAAACTGACTGCTGAATTTACATGGTATTAATATTGTTTATCCATAGATCCATGCTTGGAAAGTAGATTTGATATAGACAGATAAAGTTCCAATATCAATATACTGACTATCACACTTTCATCACAACTTATAATTAATATCGTACAGCGTACACGGTTTCAACTTTGCGTACTTAAAATAGACAGTACTTGTGTTAACAATAAAGTACCATGGCGAGAATGAATTACGTTTGAGTACGTTTTATATTGTGGCGGTGAAAAGGCGAAGGTTAAGCGGAGTTGAGGCAGAGTGGAGGCGCATCGCTGTTTGATTAAAAGTATAACAAAGTAGATCACTCATAAAATATAATTTATAAATAGCATAGCTAATGGCTTTTGTTATTAATGTTATGCTAGCTATTGGCTCTCGTCGAGATCAGGTAAGGAGCAAACGCGTCATCGCGCCACGCCTCACGTCACCTTGCTGAAGTTGGTTTATTATGCATGAGTTGATTAAAATATTGCAAATTCCTCGAGTTAAATCAAGTGAAATCTTTCGTGTAAAACGTTTTTTGTTTAATCTTTATTTAATCGAATGGTTAGCTAAATTCATATACATAAAGAAGCAGAAGTACCTTTGAAGTTTCTCAAGCTGTGTGTGATAAGTTGCAATGTTCACTTACTCACTTTATAAACTCCGGTTATATGTATAACGTCCTTTAGTATAGTTAGCTTAAGTTAATGGTAACTGATAAAATTAAAGAAAACTTACATGTAACTGACTTTACGAGGAGACTTACAGTATAATCGAGTTGTGTTGTTGACATAGTAAAACTTACTAGCTGAGCTAAAATGGATGTTACTTCAATAACTGTAGATAAGTTTAAGATATTTTTTATTTGAAAAAATTAAAGATAATACATTTGATTCATGAACGTAGGGAACGTTGTATGAAACATCATATTGATTTTCCAAACATATTTAAAGTTAATGAGATGCCTACAATCCCATCCAATCCTAATTCAGAAGGATATGAGCCTATTAATTAACAATGTGTTGATGCAAAGACTATTAAGAACAATCAATAGTTACAAGTTGAGAAGGAAATAGAAATCGACAGGTCAATGTAAAATGCTGTGGTAATAGCGCCATTTTAAAGTAAAATATGATAAGAGATGATAAGAGATGAATGGTAAAGAATATTTATTGATGTCAACAAAAAACAACCAAACAATCAATCTTCTTCCTAGTGAAAGTCAAAGTATCGGATATTTACTTGAGTTGCTTATTGACTAGGAGAATATATAACTATTCGTATATACGCTACTTCAAGTTCAAACCCGAGATGGTATTGTAAATAGGAATGGTAGTCGATGAATAAAAATAATATGACAATTCAGAACATAATTTAAATAGTAGTTAAAGGCAGAGATCGTGTAGGAATGGAAGCAGATTTTATGAAAGCAAATAATGAGCGATTCGAATTTAATGCAGATGATTCTGAAGCTACACCAATGAATGATTTCCGAAATACCCTCACAGTCAATTTCACTTTTTATACGTCAGTGCACAACGCTTTTAAACTGAACTCTACGTTGTAATTCCAATCGGGGTATGAGGAAATGGATGAAATGGTTCGTGAATTTATAATTTTTACTTTTAGGTTTGTACTTACTTATATTAAGATAAGTGAATTCATTCATTTGAATTACACTTGATTAAGTGTTTAATAGATTTAGGATAAAATAAAGAAATTGAAAGTTAAATGTGAAATAAATTTGCCTTAAGTTTTTAATAAATTGTAACGTTAGTATTTTATTGAATGACATACTTGATATAACATTATATTGGTTTAAAAGACAAAATCATGTTAAAATTGACATCGAAATATGTAATCACATAAGTTTCCCTTTGACTCACAAGGACGTAAACATACATGATACATTTAACCTCATTATTGCTATTATTCCACTTTTCAAAAACCTCTGCAGAGAACCTTTTTCATTGAAGAGGTAAAGCTATTTAGAACATCTCTTCCTAATTCCCAGAGCAATGTATATGTAGTCTTCTGGGAATTGAAATTGTAATAATTTTGGTATGCTCACGGAATCCACCTCGTTTTGGTACCAGATATTTACTAATCTTGCAGTCGTTTTTATTCGTCATAATTTTACAGTTTTAATAATGACAAATTAACATAGAGCGTTAGCGTAGTTCTATTACTCGAAGTTTATATTAAAATTTAACTTCCACACCATTTTTATACATTGTATCGTTTACAATATACAACGAAAGGGCAAAGGAAATTGCATTCCTCGGCCGACCACTTTCAATACTACAAACTTTTCCCGGTATCGAATTTAAAACAGTAAATAGAATATTTTTGGTGAAAGAGCGTTGTTTGATTGCAAAAAATTTGACTGAAGAACCCGGGTTGACGGAAATGAGATTTTTGATCCTACGTAGGTGGCATTGGTTTTTATTTATTCTCTTCGTGTGACTGGACTGACAATCAAAGTAGAAGTCAAAATAAAGTGCTATAAACGTTTTCTTAAAGGGAATAGTTAGAGGTTAGAAATCGGTTCGTGATTACCTATTATGAGTATGTATATATAAGTTATAAAATATCTATTTATTTACTTATTCTTCATTGCACAAAGCATAATTTTTTTTTCGAGCAGGGGACCCGCCATTCGCCATTCCCGCTCATCGCGGGGGTGACCCGGGTTCTGCACGAGCAATTCACAATCTTTTTGGCATTTAAGTTTTTTACATTTAAGTTATTAACTTTGTGTTTAATTTACATTCTTAAACATGTTTCCATGTGATAACATTGAACGAATCACTCTTGGTACAACCATCCGATAAAGGCTTAAGACTGAGATGGCCGTTACCGGGGAGTTTTAGTAGGTATTCTCAGTCCCGCTCTATTGAGGTACTGAGTGAGCCCCACACACGTCCGTCGCTTAGCCAGTGGCTGTCCGTAAATAGATACCTCCTCGTAAAAAAAATGCCAAAAAGATAAAAGCTAAATAGCTTTATTATTTTATTTATATCTGTATATATTTTAGTTTATTTGTATTTTTCTCACCAAATCCTTTCATTTGATACTCAAATTATTAGAATGCAGAAAAAATAACAAGTCCTCATCTTGAACCATTTAGCATTTTACATCGTCTTCTAAAATTAACTTTTTGTCAAATTTCATGTCTGTGGAAGGGGAGATTTGACTTGAACACTTATATATAAATAATAACTTATAAACAAGGTCTGCTTTTTGGTTGCCGCAGAATACCAAGAAATTTATTTTCCTTAATGAATAATAATAAATACAAGTTAAATATTTTTCGCAAACATACCAGGAAATGTAAGTGTTATTTCGACATTCTTCGAGATAAATAGAAAGTGCTGTATTAGCCAAATAGATATTAGTGATAGATGCGAGCAGCGGCCGAAAGTTGGTTGGTGACCAAAGCGGTAATTAATCAAAGGTTTTATTTAAATTTCATGATCTGTAACTTAATTTAACTGTACCTTTGCTTGTAAGCTAAGACTTCATAACCGATTACTTTATAGCTTACACATTGTACCTGTCACACGAAAATATTGGATCCGAAATTTGCTCGGATTTCCAATACTACCTCAGTAAATGCCAGAAGAGTTCCTAGGGTTTTATTTACCTGTAGCTATTTATTACCATGAAACCCTTATATATGGAAGAGAATTGGATAGGAGATTGCTTCCAATACATTTGCTTTCGCTCAGATGATGCAGTGTCTAAGGACTTTTATGATGTTAAGATAGTATTAGGTTTGATAAATTTGTTCTTATTTTTATTCGATGTGTATTAAATTTATAGACGAAATCCATTGAAGTTTAAATTTGTATCCATAGCCGACTGTCAATATAATAATAATAATAATTCTTACACTCACAGCCATTATTTAGCTCAAAGTAGGACCTTGTGTTATATATAACGGATAACCGATAAATATAGTTAATATTATGTATATAAATATCTGAACTATATAAGATAAAATTTCAAATATACATGACCTTTAAACTAACTACTACTAGATATTTGTACGATAAGTAGGATTACTTAACGTATATATATGTAACGGAAATACTTAACGGTAATATATACCCCTATGTTTGGAACCCGGGAACTCAACTACGCAGACTGAGGTACTAACCACTGGACCAGGCGACATAGATATTTATTCATTCCTGCTTTACGTGAGGTGACGTAACCAAGTAAAGTAAATAGTAAGTGCAAATAATTCTAAAGATAATTATTATTTCAAATGAATATATTTCAATTTGAACATAATACAAATTAAAATATTTAATTATACTAACTTAAACATACCGAGTATTTTGACCTGTTGTAATCTACCTTTCTCCTGTTTATCCTAGTATTTATTATGCCCGACAGAGTCCATAGTATCAATAATAGTCTTAAGATCTACATATTATATTAACTGTCGCTTCATATAAACCATCCTTTGATAAAGCAAGAACTTGCTTACATCGCGAGTAGGTGCGCGCGTATAAACTAGCGCACACAAACATAAACACACATACACTCACACACAAACACACCACACACACATGCGATAACTGACTTTTGTTTTGTTTTATTGATATTTTTTTATTATTTTATTTTGTTTTTGTTTTTGGCTTCTTGATGATTCTTTGGTAAAATAATGTGTTTCTCTAATTGGCTTGTGTTTTGTTTATTATATTATATTCTGTGTGTGTAGAAAATTGCTGTTGAAACATTGTTAAGATAAAATAAATAAATAAATAAATAAATTATGTAACTATGTAACGTATTATGTAACAAAATAAAGAATTGAATTGAATTCATTAGCAAAACTTTACTAATGTGTAAACCAGCCAACCCAGTTACGGCGATTTGAACTAAACTAAAAATTTTTGTACCGTCCCAGTTTTGTACTAAGGACAATAAACTGCCAGCATTTCCTGCTGCAATGTTATCCCACATATTATCCCACGGGAATTTAATATCGAGACTTGATGTGCCCCTATTAAGTTGCATGCCAGCACTTTCGCTGGCGATATATTGCTTTTAGCCCAGATCAGAGTTAATTAGCCTTGCTAACTTAAATCTTCCTTATATATTGTCTATTATATATATTTTATATCTTATGTCTATATTAGCAATAAATCAATAAAAATCCTTAAGTTCGTGTTTTCTTTCTCTGTAATTATAGAAGCTTAAACTGTTTATCACTTCGCTTGTTTTTACTTTAATTACTGATTTGAGAGCGCTCTTCCTTAGCCTTCATACGTATGTAGTACTCGTAGTCTAATACAAGCAAGTAGCCTTCGTTGGCACAGAACTTTCTTTACGTACCTAAATTCCATTTTCAATTTCCCGTCGCAAATGCGGATTACACCGACACCGCCCGATAAAAGTAGCCGACAATTTCACTCCTCTTTTGAAGGAACCCGTGCTATTCCAAGAAGGGAATACGTCTGACAGTAAGACAGTTTTTCAGAGGTATAGATAGTATACCTACCTTTTCAAGCTTAAAAATACAATTGAAAATAAGATATGGTTCTGCCTTTCTTGTGTCAATCGATTTATATTATTGTACCTGTTGAAATGATAACTATTAAATATAAAAGGAAATGAAACTACAAATTCAAATATAAAATAAAAACATTTTAATGGCGTCTCTTCAAAACCGAAAAAAAACATTTAAAACAACAATCTTATATTTAATGGCTAAGGATAAGATTCACAATAATATTATTTTAAAACAACAGATACTACAACTTATATCTAAGTTATTAAAAATAATAAATGCAATATCGAAAATTTATAAATTAGTTCACATAAATTAAATATTATATTTAAACGATACTAATAATTTATTATAGAAGAAAATGACTAGATTAAATTGAATGTCATAGTCGAAGTGTCTAATACTGTATCATGTTCATTATAAAATATCCAAACATCATTTAGAAGTATTGCACTGCCCAAAAAGTCAGTCTTCCAAACTTTAAAATTTAATTTAACACAGAATAATGATGACACGAGTATTTTAATAAAACAATAAAAAAATGTATTCTTTTTAAAAATAAATGATTAATCTATCAATAATAAGGCTCTAGTTGTCCAGTAGATCATTAGAAAAAATTTTGTGCTTCCTTTCAAATGAATATATTATAAATTTGTTAAATATGTTTGGGGATAAGTCTACGGAAATGGTCGAGCGATCCACTGCGAAATCGTTATGCATGGTAACAAGTTAAAATACTCGTGAAGCTTTGGAGAGGAAATTACAATCTGAATGACAAAAAAGGACTATTTACTGGAGCCTTTACGCGGTTTATTGTTGAAATTTTCAAAAAAAGTGACCACAGACTTTAATTTTATATGAATATTAAATGACGTATTTGACTGTTATTGTGAAACTGTCACAGATAACACTAACTCTATTATTTATGATCGAAGATTTTGATTTTCAGATTTGATGTACAATAAACAGACAAATTAAAATATGAAAATCTTCATACAACTTTTGCCTCGTAGTTGAAGCTCAGGTGGGTGTGAATGGAGGCAAATATGTACGACATGAAAAGCTTCCCCAAAATACAAAGCTTAAAATAACCACGTGAATTCTACGAACAGACATTTTGTTGTTACTATAACTACACCACCATTGATTGTGAAACATTTTTCTTAAAAAACTTGATCTTTAACTCTAAAATGTGATTCTACCATAAATATTTTGATGTGAGTGATAGATGAAAATTTATCTTAAAAATATATAGGTATACCGTGCTACACTTTACGATTTGATGATATGAAAGATATAAGGTGAATATTATGGGACTATTCACAGATTGGTCCTTATCAAAACTAGTGGGAATGATCTTTGAATTTACTAACTCTTTGGCATAGGACTTAAATAGTTTTAAGCTATCTAATTGAATCTGAAGGGTGTGATACTGAATCGAGGGCTCAGTACTGTGTACACAATTTCATACTCTTTTGATGTAAGTGTTATAAAATACAGTTTCATTATACTGGACAGATTATCACGGTAGGGAATAAAATTGTATACAGCTTCAAAATTATATATGATTTACACTTTCGCATTATATTTCTCAACAAGCTTATTACTATCAGGGGAATCGTCAGCAAATTTAATTTCACTAGATGAGTCTGACGTTTCGTCAGCGAATTTCAAATCGTTAAAATCAGTTCGTTTCAGTGTATCAGAATTAGTCTCTCTAGCTGTATCGTTGATCCTTTTCAGTGTCGATGAATTATCATTTTCGCTTCTACTCTCTCTTCTATGCACCTTTACTGGAGATCTGGTTAGTGTCAGATCTTTCATTTGTATCGTGACTGGATTTTCGTCTTTTTTCTTTTTGTTTCTCTTATTCAGTTTAGGAGAGTTTTGCAAATCGCTTATGCTAAAATTTAGGGGATGGATAAGGTTGCCCCTGTCGATAACCTTACGGATAGATTTGACAGACTCGTTGGACTTAATAGAGCGATTGTCTGAGTTTCTTTTACGGTTACTTGACGAGGGTTTATCTTCTGGAGACTCGGTGTTGCTACCTGGATCCGGATGAAGTTCTTTTGGTAGAATTTCCTGTAAACGAACAATATTATCAATACATGATATAATAAGTTTTCTCTTTTATTATTGATAATTAGGTTATATATTTATTTAGTTTTTAAGGCACTATCTTCAGTTGTAGTTCCCAATTTTGCGTATTCAAATTAATTATAATGATAATAATTTATAAATTACTTCATAGATTGGAGCATTACTGTCGTCTATCTCTTTAATAATGTCTCCCTCTTCGAGTGGCGGAATCCATACCAGGAAAGCAGGGTCCATTCCCAAATAGGAGCCAGGAACAGAGCCTGTAACACAAGATCAATGTGATTATCAAACAATGATGAGATTTATTCATAACATTGCTCGAAAATTATCGATCATCAACACATAAAAGGTTTCCTCCATTATGCAAGCACGATTATTAAAGTTCACAACTAAGCAATAAATAAAATATTAAGAAATATATATAAATATATTTCAATATTAAGTACCACTTGTGAAAAACCTTTACTTGGCTTTCTGTTGTAATTTTTTAATTTTTATATCGTTAATAGCTATTGATTTTCCTATCAAATAAATAAATAAGCTAAACTTACCTGCATTATTAACTTCATAATCATAGTAGTCGATCTCCATCTCAGGGTGTGAAGTAAGACTTAAGTCGGACCTCAGCAGCCGTCGATTACAACTCTCCTTCGTGTGCTTGGGGTTATCTCTGATCTTGGCTGATGCAACCCCATTCAGTGCAGGGGAATACCAACCCTGTAACATTGGTTCTTATGAAAAGATGGTTCGTTAAAATATATCAAATCTTTCAATAATAGTATTATTATATTGTCACGTTTTATCGCCGTATGGTCAAATAACATAATCTATGAACCCATGTGATATTGACAGGATTATTTGTTTTATTGTGCTCCCTCAAGTAACCGCTCTAAAGCTCATATTCAGTGCAGAACTAGATAACTAAAAATAATGTGTTTGATCTACAATTCTCTGTAGACTTGGTTTGGGTGTTGTCACTTTGTAGGGGGAAATAGGCAAAGAAACAATCGTTATAACTTTCTTCTCTGCGGATTTTTAATATCAGTGCACTTTTAGCTAGGTGTCGTTGTTTGCAGCCTACTTATCTTTAACTATTACTTATAGATATTTTTTTAAATATGAAATATTTAACACTACCACTAACGTTTGTAAGCGTAGCAGCCGATGTAGAAGATGATGCTCTGCTTTCACTCCGATCCTTTTCCCATACGCTATCCTTGTCTTTTTCGCTGCAACTATCGTCCCTCTCACTTACACTGCTGGCGCTGGTGCTAAGGTCGACAGTCACTATCTCGGTATTAGACGTTTGAGGTGGTGATGTGACCTAGAGACATTTAAAAGCTATTTTGTGCGTGCAAATAGAAAGGTTAACTTAATAAATATATATTCACATTGTTACCATATTGGCTAATGCATTAGCTCAATATTGTTGATAGCTGGCTAAACAAACCTTATGTATGTTTTCAACCACAATTAAGGTATCCTAAATGTTTAAAAATTTATATATAAATTGATGGAATAAAAAGGTGACACCTTTGAAGATGTAGACACAGTAGGATTTGAAGTAACAGTAACGGTGTGTGAGCGACGTAGCGGCGATGGAGGGACATTGCTCCGCGTGACAGGCGCGCTGCTCGATGACACGGTCTCCGGAGTGATAGTGGCTTGACTTACAGCACTTCGTGTGCTCACAACACTGGCATTATCCGCTGGGTCTGCTTCTAGATCAGTGCACTGATCGTCTTCTTCCCTATATTTAATATTGAACTAATCAATAATAGTATAAAGTAAAAAAAAGATAAAAGCACAAAAAGCGCTGCATAATTTTTGATCGCAGCAATAAACTGCTTTAAATCAGTAGTGCTATTTGATTATATTTAGGCATCAAAAGAAGATTGAAGATTCAAATATATAAAGGCGTATACAAAAAAAGTAAATAGCGTTTAATGATTTCCCACATACCAGCTTATTTTTTTAAGTAATTAAGTTAAGTTATAAATATGAAATTAAACAGAATAGTTCTTTGATAACTACTATACAACTGCTAGAGACTTTCATTTTGTGCTCTTTGCATTTAAAATCAAATTTGACAAACATTTTGACTTGAATTTTTATATAATTAACGGAGCGATACATTTAGTTCTATATTTGTTGAGATCTTATTAACTAAATAACTCAGAAAAACCATTATATTTACGACAGCGTTTGTTATCTGTCTTTTTGTTGAAGAACATCGCCATGCTATTAAATTATATGGTCCTCATTTTCTTGATGACTCTGCATGATTGATTACTGAATTAAAATGTAACAAACGAAGTTACTTTCAAACTTTCACCGTTGTTTAACATGAATAAAGGGGTATAGCTATTTTATTGCGATTACAGTCACTTTTGAACTAAATTATTAGCAAAGTTAAAAAGAAATATCAAGAATATATAAAGACTTAAAATGAAATATAATTATTTTTTAAGGTGACACTATGAAAATGTCTGCTGATACAGTTGTTTTATATAAATATAAAATCATTTGCAAATCAATAATTAAAATTGTAATGATTGATGATGATTCAGTATTTATATCTTAAACAGCTTTTAAGATACTCTGTCTCTATTGTGTTCCCGTAAGTTAAGTTCCAGACATCTTCTGGTCCGCTCCAATAACAAAGTTTACGCGTTAGTTTTTGTCACACGTAGTAAACGAGACCTGAGAATCGAGTTTTGAGAATCGCTGTGAGTACTTATATTATAACTATGCTGCCAAATTAGTTAAAATTAAGTAGGTTTATAGAATAGTATATATCTTTATTGTATATCATCCAATCCAAGAAGAGAAATACACAAAAAACATTTAACTAACTTTGTACAAAGGGTACAAAAGGATAGTAAGGGTTTTTTGTACATTTTTTTTTGTATGTAGTGTTATTAGTGTTTTTTATTATTTAAAATTGTCTTTTTTCTATTATTTCTTTTATCTTGTGCGAGTTCTTTAGAACAAATAAGCGTTTTAGATTGTCTTGTAAGCTGTAAGCTACTACTTAGAAATCAATAGGACGAGATAATACCGCTACGAATCTATCTTGCATTAGCAATTATAGATTTTGATTATGGCATACTGGGTTTCATGGCAAGGTCTGCTGATATTACCATTACCAGTAGGTGTAAGGAATACCGATGGAAGTTGGTCATATTCGTGGGGATAGTGTATTAGATATTCTTGCAAGAACTTACCAGTTTTCAGTTAGGCAATTTGTAAGTTACTAACCGACACGTCTGTATTAAACGGCTTTCTTAATGAAATATCATTTTTCAACTGCGACTATGATATGATGACAGTAATTTTGGGAACAAGTCTTGAGGATTTCTCCATTGCAAATAAATTTTATCAAATCCCATTAACAATTATTCAGTATTCAAAGAGAACGTGAGTGAGTGTTTTTTGTAAAGACAAGTTACGTAAGTGCCGGTGGCGCCTCCAAGCGGTACGTGCCAAAACAATAGGGCAAAAGTACGATTAATGAGGTGGCTTTGTAATTGCCCTGTTTTCGAGGAAGGAATACGCGTTAATTAAAAAAATACGGCCCTTGGCAACTTGGAGAGGGATATTGAAATCGACAAAGTTTTTGTTTGTGTTTAAGAAAATTATTTCCGTGGAGATGAATTGGTAAATATTTTACAATCGGATAAAAATATTACGTGTTTTGTAAACGGTACTTGCTTGGTGTTTATTTTCCCTTCGGATTTGTAAAATGACTGGGAATTTTAAGAAGAGACTGACATCATCAAAATACGATAAAATGTAAGATTTTGTGAAGTTTTCGTTTATGTAAGGTAATCAAGTAGTCATAAAACTATAACGGATCGTTGCAGACGATGATTTGAAAGATGTCATACATCCTAAAAATTTGAATATTTATCGATATAACATGCTCACTTTGAGAATAAAAACAAAAGTTACAACATACCTCTGATCAACATTCTCGGACGCCCTGTCTGAATCCCTAAGCCTTGTATGGCGAGTCCTGCCGGAGGGCAATAGTCGCCTTAATGATACGCCTCCCCCCACAACCTCAGACAACAATGTACTTCGAGAACCTGCTGTAGCTGCTCCCAATTCCAAGGACGCTGAACATGCTAAAAAGATGTAGAAAATGATAGAAAAAAACACTGGATTTAATAGTGACGTGGCGAGGAAATTTATGGGATGGTAATGTAGGTAGAGGAAGATTGTCATGGAGACACTTCGTGAATGATTTATCGGGGTATGAATACTTACCATCACTATCTGTCAAAGATTCCTTATCAGCGGCGCGCTGGTATGCCCTGGTGCGATGCGCCGAATGTAGGGCTAAGCATAACGCTGCAAGAGCTGCCATTGCTGCAAGCGCTACAGCAGCGCCTCTAGCTCCCCCACCACCCCGCCACCATGTAGCACCGCTGACTACAGCCCAAGCTGCTGATGCATTTCTGATAGGTTCTATGAAAAGTAGAAAAATGATTAAAGTTCAAGACCTAGGTTTATATAATTATGTAAAAATAGTGGATAATATCGCTGTCTACATCCTAAAGTGATACGTGATCTATAAGTTAAGATACTTACATATTTTTCTCTACTCTTAAACCATTTTCTAAAGGACGACTTAAAAATAACTTTATACTATTTTGAGTATGAAATTGCAAAAATATGTAAGAAGTAAGTACGTTTTATCAAACATCATGTATGATATTGGCATAAAATTATTATTCGAATATCAAAGAGAAACCATACCAATTTGACTGGCGTGTGCCAAGAAGCCACCAGCGCACTTATCGCTGGTGTCCGATGACCGAAGCTCTACCAGAATGTGGCGACCACCAGATATTTCCATTACACCAGTGCTGTCAGTTGTAGTTTCTATGTCGCCAACCTATACAGTTAATGATAATCATCAGTAAAATATAATAACGCTCATTAAGATGCATGTCTAATACATTCAAAAAAGTGCATTTTGAAATTCTATTATGCGCAAATTCTGATCTCCAAGATTGCTTTAAATGTTCAAGTAGGTGGTGGTTTTTTTTTCACATCCTGTACCTAAAATATCAACAAACTTACCCATGGGAAAATAGGATTTCAGATAGTGATAGGTCAAAGCAATGGGAGATATACATTCAATTGATATCCAAAATATAAGCTACTCGTAAACATAAAATAATACATGATAGATATGTAGATTTATTAAATCTTACCACAGCTGAACTATCAGGGCCATCCCAAGAGGCGAGCAGTGGGGATCCCAGTGAGTCTCCGTCCCTCGCTCTTAAAGCTTGGCCAGCACAAGGAAGCCGTACTGCTTCCATGCGTAGGCGCACTACCAAACCTTCCTCGGCCTTAGGCAAGAAAAAAAATATGTAGAAGAGGTGAAACGGATTACCTACAAATTACCCTTAGATAAATTACAAGTCTATAGCAATGAATATATTATGCATTATGGAAACTGGAGAAACGAGTTTAGTAAGATTGTTAGTCATTCATTGAAATCTTATTAAAGATCAATAATATTTTAATGAAACTAAATCAGTAATACTAATTATCCAAAGCAGTTCTGCAGCCGCAGTTTTTTGTATCGATGGTTTATTACGTGCGAAGGGTTAAGAATTGAAATTTGGATATAATTATTTGTCAGATAGTTTACCGGAGATTTTTTTTTCAGCGGATTACAATTTGTTCTCTGGGACACACATTTTCATAGGTTATAGCAATAGCCAACAATTGGGATACAAACTAAGTGGTTTTTTCCTTTCAACTTTCAAAGAACTGGCTCAGTATATGCCTTTAAATATAAATTTACCATCGCTCAAGTATTTTGTACTTCCAAGTATAATCTTTTGAAATATAGCTCTTACAACTGCAAGTAACAAAGTTGGTCGATCGCTCCATAGAGTCACAACTCATTGAACTCCTCCGCGTTGAGATGGGGATTGTTTGAATGAGCTAGTGTACTTGCTAATTTTGATAAATCATTTAATAATTATTTAGAAACAACTATAGTTGTGGAGATACTGCGTTTAAGTAACACCAAAGCACCAAAATGTGAAGAAGATTAATTTGTAGTACAGACAAAATGATCTTTATATTCAAAATTTGCATCTACAAAATCCGCATTGATGATAAAGAAATAACAATGATTATTCGGTTTATAATCGATTATACTATGATCAACAATTCTTTTGATACAACTCCAGTTGTTACAATATAAACTATATTTTATGGTGATAAGAGCGTTTATGCAATGCATGTATCTTGCATACGTGATATGCATGTATCGTACTTCCTATTAATAAGACCACTTGAAACTTCATGTAAACGGTTCTCGATTGAATTTGAATTGCCATCGAGTAAATTTAACTTACCAATTTCATCGAAGCCTTGCAAATTGTTCGTCGATCAAGTCCAGTTTAATAACAGCGTAACGTTGTTGTCTCGTAGTTAAAACATCAATTTGTGATACGGCAGTTTGGTTAATAACTAAAATGGCTTTAACTCATTGAGAGCGTCTATGCAGAGTTAGAAAACAAATGCTCTCAGGCATAGCCGACGCAGCATGTTTGATGGTGATGTTAACTAGTTTGCTAACGACTAAAACTTTACATTTGCTGACCCTGTTCAATAACTTGCGTTGTAGTTACAGTATCGTTTCCTTATAGGACAGTCAGTAAAGCATGCGTGAAAAACAAGTTTAATGCTGAATGGGAAAACATACTAAAGCACTCCTCGTCCTACATAGATGAAGAGAAAGGGAAATTGAATAAATACATCCACCAACCCAATGCTACAAAGAAAGCCTAAGACAGATGGGGCATGGGGTTAAAGCCAGGAATCAATTTCGTAACAAAAACCCTATTAATTATTTTTAGATACCAGCAGCACGCGCCCTATTTTGACAACATTTGTGTATTTTGAGTTAGCAAGAGTTTGACTTTAACCCAGAGGACAAGACAAACTCTTCCTGACCAAAGTTGTTGTGAGGCTTATGACGGCTATCTTTAGGGTACACGAAAAATAAACGGTCATGGCACAAAGTTCCCAATGGGTTGAAGTGACTTTATCGTAGCCCGATGAGAGGATAAGATAATAGCTCTGTAAAGCAACATTTTTAAATGTATTTTAATTACTCTCATGAGTTCCAGTCAAAAACATACTTATACATTCTCTATTGTTTGAAGTTTCTTTTTCAAAAAAGCTGTGCATGTGACTCAACACCGCTTAATGGTAAGCTGTAAGAGGAATCCATACCTGAAGATAGCAAGTGTACTATGCCCTAGCCTCCTTCACCTTGTTGGATCAAAAAGTATCTTTTCACGCCTGTTTGAACCCATGTTGTATGAAGGAAGGAATACGTGTGCCGGTAAGGAATTCTACGCTCTGGTTGTGCGACTTTAGAAAACATTTACGAAACCTCTTGGTGCGTAAAGTAGACTTGGAGACAGTGGAAGAGTGACTTCCTATACCAGCACGCGTGCGCTTGAAAAGAAGAATGAGATGGTGGGATGAGGATAAGCATTTTGAATGATTATTTTTACTCTTTAATCCCAAAAGGAGGGTAATGTCTTCGTGCGTATGTATCTAAGTTTGTTTATCTGCCCTTCGCATTGTGTGCCTGGAGTGTCATAAATGATATAATAGCAAATACTCCAATATGGCCAATTCAAAAAGATCATTGTGTACCACATCTTTTAGTTTTTGAAGTCATTTTTTTGGTTTTATAATTAATATAGTGTTATCGTCTATATTGTTAATTAGTTTAAAATATCCCTGATTTCCTGTATCCTGTATTTTATCAGCGTTAGAAGCAGGTAGGTATTTACATACAACAATTTCATATAGTTACATACATTGTTATAAACTTAGTTTGTTATTCAGAGCTGGCCGCAGGCGAAAACTACCGTTTTGTCGAAGTTGGTCCAAGACAAAAGAATATAAATTCTAAATACATTATCAACTTTTATAGGAGAGATATGTTTCAAATAGTACTCTGTGTAGGTTTCAGTACTCTATATAGTTTTCAGTTTTGTATTCCTGTCTATTTTTTGACCCTGACGTAAAAAGAGAGGTGCCACAAGATTCTAAGCAACATGTCTGTTTGTAGCTTCGTAGCTCCTTAGAGAATTGACCGATGTCGATGATGTTTTAACCGACTTTACAAATGGATTTATACATAGATTATAAATAATTATAAATATGGATTTATAAATAAATTATAAATAAATGAGGTAGTAATGTCATAGAATAATTAATCAATTAGATAGTGGGCCAAGTTACAACTGTTACTGAATACTTCATATTATTTTTGAAACATGGTACTAAAGTGTAAATCTACTTCGAAAGCCGACATGCATATTAGGTCGGGTAAAGTATTTTCGCATAACTATATGCGAAAAGACTTTATTTTGTTGTTGAGTTGTGTTCCTGAAATAAGTAAATTCGCCCGAGCATTCTGTTTTGAGTATAATTATCTGTATTATCGACATAACGTCATCATATTAAATTTTATGGGAAATCGATAAGTTAGCAGTAAAGTACTATTATTGTAGGTTATTGTAATCAGTAAACTTCAGGAGATGATAATTATTTATAGCTTTGTTATGAAAAACTCTTTGCAGGTGACATTACCTAATTTGTTTCAAAGCGTAAAGTTTACTTCAAAATATGTGTTTTAGCCTCACAGTCTGCGAATAATAAAGATTATTAAATTTGTGGCATATCAATAACTTTTAATCTTAAAGCACTTTATTAACACAGATATATCGAATCACGAAATTTTCCAATTTAATTTAATTGTAGGGTAGCTTAATTTACTTTATTTTATTTTTGTGTCAATTTTTTTAATTTTTTCACCATATACCCTCATGGACGCTAGACGTTTGACCAGTCGTTCTGCGAAGTTCGTTTAGAGCGGACGCTACGTAACTACTGCTTGTTACGCCCTCGCTTTTTAACCGAGATAAGAACTATTTTCATCAAGTAGACTCAGTGCTGTAGAAACACGAAAGTTGGTGCTCATGTTCTCCTTTTCTTTTCATTCTTATTCGTTCTTAGTTACGAGTCTATGAAAATTGAAACAAATACAGTTAACTATTTCGTTTTATCTAACCATCCAATTGTAGAAGTTAATTATTTCACCACCACTGTTATTGGTAATCTAAAATCGATTTGACTACATGTTAAGTCCATCAGCTAATCGCTTACGCCGCATCCGTATTGCTAATTGTTATTACATATCAAAACAAACATGATCTATACGTAAGCTATATCCGCGCCGGGAAATACAAATATTTGTTAGGTAATTACATTTACTAAATTGATATTACCTAAATCAAATTAAATAATTAATTTCACACAAGCATCACATATAAGTTTGTTTGGGTTTAATGATGACGGCCTTCTGGTTCAGTGGTAAGAAACCTTGTTTACTTGACAAATGGTCCTATGTTAGAGTCTCAGTATGGGCAGATATTTAAATAATGAGTACATGTTTCATAGATTATTAAGTGTATTTCTAATATTTATATACAGAATACTATCTATATATCTCCGTTATCTAGTATCTATAACACAAGTTCATTATTATACTAAATTTGAGCTAGATATTAGTGTAATAATATGAATGTTCGGAATATTTATTTTTATAAATATACCAAAGACATAATCTGGAATATAACAAATCTGGAATATAACAAATTCTTGACAAAACTTGTCAAGAAAATACAAGACTTGGAAGAGTTTTATTGACTGTTATTTGAATCTGTTTTGCTAACAGTGTATGCTCCTTAACCCTTTGAACTCCTAATTTTTTTTAATTTCCAAAAGATGCATGTGGTCTCAATAAAAAGTTCAACAAAAATTTGTATAATATATAATTTTTATAAATTACCTAAAAAGCGAAACTTGACGAAATATATATATTGCGTATTCACAATATTTAGAATGATATATATTAAGTATTATATTTAAAAAATTGAAAATACATATAATATAAATTATTTTTTTAAATTGTGTCGAGTCTGCCTCGACATAGAAGTGGTAAGGGTTAATCTTTCTGATCAAGTTCATTATAATAGAAAATTAAAATGATAGATCAAAATACACCCTCTGACTGATCCATCCCTAGGTTTCTGCCTGAAATAATTTGGTCTAGTAAAAAGTTTTGGAGTAAAATGTTACAAAAAGCGTATTCACGTTATATTTCACCTAAAAAATCACAAATTCCAATAAAATTTGAAACTTTTAACCCTCGGGCCTTCGAAATGTATTTAAACATAACAGCTATATTTACTACAGAGTGTGACAGCATCATTTTGCTTTGTATTGAAAATAGTAATTGGAACTTTGATTTCACACATCAAAATTCAAATTCTTAGATATAGTTAGAGTCTGAACGTTTTTATTTTTATCATTTACGCAGCATTATGGCTCGTTCTTTGTAACTACATTTAAAGTAAAAATAAAAGTAGGAAGGCATATAAACCTTATATATCAATAATAAGTATAATATATTTATAAGTAAAGCATAAACTGTAATAGTACTTTTGAGGTTAAAATTCATTAAAATATAAAACAACGGTAAAAGCGAAACTCTGAGAAAACTTACTATAAAATAAATGATTATCTTATTGAAACTGAAGCGTAGGAGTGTGCTCAATGATGATTAATTAAGATAATAATCGTATCAATAGTAAGAATATATAATATAAGAATATTAAAACGTAATGACATAAATAATCTGTAATAAGCTAAAGAATTTCTCGTATTCGTCAAAGCGGTGGAAGGATTCATTTTGACGATTTAGAAGAACTTAGTAAATAAATTCATTTAAATAAAGTGATCTTTGATTTTGAAAAGAGTCCACGTTTACAGTTACCATTTTTTTGTATAAATAACAATGTTCTGCAACTCACCTGCAGCAACCAGAAAGACCTCGCAGGGCAGGCTCTTGCAGAACCTGCTAGTAGTCTTGCAGCAGGAGCCAAGTGAAGCACGCAGCCACATCGACACCTCGCACCGACTTCAGCCACCACCATTGAGGAGTCACCGGCCCAGGGTCTGGCAGTGCATTCACAGGCTTCCAACTCTACGGCTTCACCCTGAGATAGTTAAACATATATAAATAATTAAGAAAAGTCTACAATGATAACAAATCAATTCAAGAAATTAAAACTTGACAAAATTATTATGTACCTACCTATAGTTTTTATTGACAATTTAAACCCTTATTAATACTACCAAATATATTAATTAAACTTCTAGATATTTTTTTATAAAATTATAATGTATAACACTGCATGACAATTAATTACTAAAATATAAATTTTTTCCTATCAATTATGTTTTTGTTACACCATTTAAGAAGAAAATCGTCGTCGAGTATTAAAAGTCTATATTTATACACAATAATTACAAAGCCGCGAGATAAAGCCAAGTCTTATTTTCCAATGACCCAAAAACCAATAGCAGTCCAAAAGGTTTTGAACAACCATAAAGAATGTTATTTTATCATATACCAGTTGATCTGGTGAACTTTGTAACACCTACATTCTACTACTAACGCCATCTATGAAAACAAACCCAAAATAGAGACGGGAGAGATGACAGTTTGAATATTAAGCATGTGAGTAAAACGATTTTCAATACTAAGTGAACTATTTCAGCTGTAAATTTTTAAGCTTCTCTTCCTCCATATATCATGCAGTATATTTTATTTTTAACAACCCCCTTAATTAAACGAAATAAAACACTATAAAAATTATTAATGATCAGAAAGTCATATTTGATTGAAATTGAAATTAAATTAAACAACAACGACGAGTTTATATATTTATTAGTCACACACTATCACAATAAAGACATTTTCAAAAGCATTAAATTTTAAAAAATATGTGATTTATATTTACAAAACTTTTACTCTTCTGCCACTTCTTCTACTCCTACCTCTTTCAATTCTTCGTCTTTAGTAGCTTCTGCCCCGACCTCAGTTTTTACTTCAGAATCTAAAGCTTCATCCTCCACTTTAGCTTCACCTTGGGGATCCTCAAGGATATCTTCACCTTCAGTTATAACAATTAACTTAGATAGCATCTTTGAGTTATCTTCACTAAATCTTGCCTGCGAGCGTAATGCCATTTGAGAATACTCCAAATCCTTCATTATAGACCTTTGTATCTCTAATTTACTCTGTTCTAATTGTTTTTCCAGCTCATTCATAGTCTCTTCTTCCTTCTCAACAGTGCTTTCAGTTTCGCTAGATTTAGACGATACCGCAAATGAAGGTAGACTATCTTTCGGCTCAAGCTCTTGATGCGAAACCGCAGGCATTAATTGTAAACTAGGTACAGTTTTAATGCTACCTAGACTTGAGGTTGATACAGTGGCGGCAGTTGAACTACGCCTCTCAACTTTAATAGACTCTTTAGAAGCAAAAGATAATGCGTGAGTTGATTGACCCGACTTCTTTGCAATCGGCTTAGGTATGAACCCTAAGTCACCCTCTTCGTACACCTTACCCAAAGAAGCAATAGTATCAATGGAATCTGTCCGCTGTATTTCATTATATTGGCTTATTATATCAAGCAAATGTGATAAAAGCATTTGCCGGTCCATGATTTCTTTTGTGGGGTCTGTTGTTGCCCATTGATCTAGTTTTAACGCAGCTTGGACAGCAATTGCTGCATCTTTGAGTATTTTTTTGAGTTTGTCACATTCGTTTGCTATTTTATTTGACTCAGCGGTCGTTTTATTCTGTTCGCATAATTTAACATGTAAATTTTGCTCTAAAATACGAACTTGTAATGAAATATTTTCATTTTCTTTAGTCAATTTCTTTATTTTTGCTTCTTGAGTTTCAAAGTCATAGTTTCTCTTTGCGTATAATGCCTTTTCTTTCTTTACTTCTTGGAAAGCAGTAGTGAGCTGATCAATAACTTTTAGTTGGACGACGTTTTTATTTATAGCTTTATCTCTTTCTTCTTCAGCTAGTTCCATAGCGATACGAGCCGATCTTTCACTTTCTTTGTACTTCTCATTTTGTTGTGATAACTTTGCTTGAGTAGATAATATATTATCTAATTCATTATTTATTGCTATATTTTCTCTAATTACTCTATGTGTAGATGCCGCTATTCTAAGCTCTGTTGCATCTTGGAAATCTTGGGCTAATTGCAACAAACGCGCTTCCATTTCTTTTTTCAATTTATCTTTACCAATAACAAACTTCTTTTCTGCGTCGTAAATAATTCTTTTATACTTCATTTCTTGATCTTTAAAGTCTTGTTCTTGTTTTTCAAACTTCCTCATCAAATCATCTCGGATTGCTCTAAACTCTTCTAATGTGTTTAATTTTCCTGCTAATAACTTATTTTCTGATGTGAGTTGATCTTTCATTATTGTAAAGTTTCTTTCTAGTTCGGCCACAGTTTCTTTAAATTGTGCAGTTTCAATTTCCCTTGTCTCTTCAAGACCTTTGACTTTTTCTTTTAATTCATTATTTTCTTCATTTTTAACGTTGAGTGTTTTCTTCAAATAGGCTATTATGTCAGCCCTATCTTCATCAAGTTTGTCGTATGCTTTCTGTAACTCTTCATTTCTCTGTTCATACTCATCAACAGCTGTGCGTAACCTTGCAACCTTTCGATTTAGTTCAGCTATCTGTAATTGCATAAAAGTTCTCTCTACCTCAGTGAATGTACCCCCTGCGGGCTTAGGGGCGGCATCTTCTTCCTTCTTTTTCTCCTTTTTCGGTGCCATTTCTTAAAGTGAACGATGCTTTATATTGGAAAATGTATAAAAAAATATATGAAACTCAGGTAAGCGTATTATGACAGCTGACGCAAATAGGTCATTGATTTAATAAAGTGGTTGCTAGGTGGTGTAACCTAGAGACCGAATTGTTCAAAACATAATACAATGAAGTCACGGGATAATTTATTCGATTTGTCATATATTTCTGTTTCAATATCTATATTTTGCTTAAAATTTAATAATGTGTTAATTCTCAAAAATTTTTTGAATAAATATTTAAAATGAATTAATACAATAAAATAATTTGTATATTTATAAAATAAACAATAAATTTATTAATAACGCTATATGACTTACCATCACGTGAGCTGTTTATTTGTATGTTACCGATGTAAAAAACATGCAATGACAATGAACTCTTTTTATGAAATTAGATCATTATTTTAGCTTAATATCAAAGCGTATTATATGACTTAAAGAGTCGCTGACAGGCTGGTAAGGGTAAAACAAGATCTACAATACTTACTTCGCAATATTTAGCTCCGTAAGCGGGTGGTGGAGAGTCGCAAAAGCGGTGTCGACTCCTCGTGCGCGTTGAACAATGAGCGGGCGCAGGACACGGAGACCACGCTGACCACTCGCCCCAGCCTCCCGCACCGCCTTCTGTGACAGAAATTAGAACTTGATACTACATGTAGACTACCAACGAGCATATCATTTGGAAGCACAATTTATATTTAAGACTACCTCCTACCTGCGGCTCCACGTACAGGCCTTATTTACACTAAAAGTTCCTTTTGTAATTGGATGAGAAATTTTCTAGCGCAACTAACATTATCTCGGGGAAAGTATAGAGGGTGTAGGATCTCTGGAAATGAAATACACACGTTGGATCTAAAAAGTTCAGTTATCTCTTTCTCTTCTTTTGCTTCTAAGACTTTAGAAAGCCTCCCTACATGCCTTGTCTCATCATTATCATCAGCCCATTACAGCTCACTGTTTAACATAGGCTACTACAGCAGCACAATTACTCTACTCTACACTCATACTCTACTTCACATGCCTCGTCTACTAATACAGAACTCTTTAGATATGTACTCCAGAATGTGGTGCATACCCGACAAAGGTGAGGTAGGCAGACAGTCCATCCTGACGTCAGCAACAGCACCGGTGACAGCTTGCGAAACGTAGACGAAGCAGTACTCTGGGTACCGCTCGCTGAAGAGCCGGCAGTCGAACGAAGCTGTGTGCTGACCTCTGAACACAAAATACACGTATATCTATTTCTAAACTAAACATAACTTTTTCAACCACCTCACATCAAGCATATAATAACATTTAATAACGGGTACAGGGAGGTGACGTCACCTGCCTGTATCATTTAATATAAAGCGTTTTTGGGTGACTTATATACTGTAACTTCTGTAATATTAATTTATTATTGCCGTTATTTATTCATGGAATATAAAAAAGATGTCACATACACATTTAGATCATTAGTTTTTTGTTGTGTTGTAGGTTAATAAAATCCATCGTTTTAATTGAATGGTCGAATGGTTGCGGCGAGGTCAACTTATGGATTAAATAATACTTATAGTAAACTAACAGAATTTATCTGAATATAGAATAGGCTTATATAAATTTAATTAAGCCTACAAGACCCCAAAACCTTTGACCTTTCACCCATCACTTTCTTGCCCGTGGCTCTCCTTCACCATTTATAATAGTTGTTCGTGATTTGTGTTTCTAATTTGTGGTCTACTGGATGCTTTACACTTTTACAGGTAAAATAGTAATATTCTTTCATCACTTTGCACATAGAATCATAATGCACCGACAGAAATCCATTACAATAGACCTGTCTACATGAGACCAAAACCAAATCATGTAATCTAATATTTTTACGGGTTACGTCACGTACTAAGCATAAAATTACTATAGTTAGTTGAATGACGTGTTGGAAGCCAATTATTGAAGACACTAAGAAATATTAGCATTTGATCTCAAGATTAACACATGCTTTACAGCCTCAAGCCTGTAAAGTATGTGTTTTTGACTGTAAAGTGAGTGAAGTCGAATATTGCTTCTAATATTTTTTGTCAATAACCTACTGATTTATACATATGATACTTTTAAAGATGATTGTTACTGGTAAATAAAAGGTTGGGAAAAACTTTCTTCACATTTTTATAAAAATTCTAGAGATTTTATTTCAAAGTTGATTTACTTTTAATTACAATAAAGATGTGCCATTTTGTTCGTAGACTTTCTGCCATCTTGTAGGTGTTCATGTCTCATCCAGCTCTTGTAAAAAATTTGAGACTTCTGATAAAAAAAAAGCAATAACTAGTTTTTTGCAGTCCTCTCTTAATGTTAACCTGGCAGTGTCTTAAGAATTCTGAAGCAACTCAAACAGGTGGAAATCTGAAGGAGCAAGGTCAGGGCTATATGGTGGATGCATTAACACCTCCCAGATAGCAAACTCTCTTAATTTTTACTGAGTGACTAAAGATGTATGTCCTCTAGCGTTATCGTGATGAAGGCATAGGATAGATATAAATTGTATACAAAAGTACACAATTTATATCTATCTTATAAGAAAGATATAAATAAGATAGATTTTTTTTTGTTTTTGTTTAAAAAACATAACTTCAAAAATAGTATAAAATTCTCCTATTTTCTGATTGTAAATTTCTTACATTCAATATGTTAAAAATGACCCATTTTAATTTTGGACTCTTAGTTACAAATGTGTAATAAATTATATCTTGCTTGTTTTAAAATGATTTTTATTTCAAATCTCAACTTCTAGAGTTTGGAAAAAAATCAATTTTATAAATGTGTTACCAAGTTTGGTGTCGAAATTTAGTTGTCAGTAGTTCTTGAAAAATTAAATTTGTCTAAATCAGGAGGTTATTGAAAAACTAATAATAGACAAAATGTTAGACTTAAATGTTGTTGCAAATTTGAGGCTTGAGTATTTTAAATGTCAAAGAAATTGGACGAAAATATTTGATCCAACTCTTAAATTAGGAATCAGCAAATAGAATAAATGGAAGTACCTTCTCACTCTCTGCTCAGCCACATATCGTAGCCTTTCCCCATCTCTCCCGAAGACCCTGACCCTATCAGCTCCCTCCAGAACACATTCTGGGTACTGGAACAGAACTCGAAGGCCATCAGCACATGGCAGTACGGACCCACCGTGGACGTTCAAAACAAATTGTTCGGACCAGTCGGCCTGAAAGGAAAAGGTAAAATTAACCCTCTGTAATTTAAAAAGCAATTGCTAAAAGAAATATGCTCCATCCTGCACAAAGTCTATTAAAAAACTTAAGTATATGGTTCATTGTAAAATTGACTAAAACATAAATACAAATTATTATATTATGTATGACATTTTCTTTTTTCAAAATGGCGCGTTTTTGTCAAGAATTGCACATTTCTCCTTTCTTTATCGATCTATTTGCGTAAAAATACCGCTTGTATTGATTAGGATAATAAAACTGGCTAAGCAGAATTTAAATATTATTTTATAGATATTATGTTTATATATAGATTTATGTTTATACAAAATATCAAATATATATTGGATGCTGTCGAAGATTGAATGTAGGTACGTTACTATTTGATTTTAATAATTTACATATTTTTATTTAATAATAATAATGATTATGTTTTAGATGTCATATAGATTTTATAGGTTAATGGGGCCTAAGAATCAATGATTTCGTTTATTGAGTTATAGCATCAATGTAATATCGCGCACCCTCACGCGATATATATCTTCTTATATCTATAGAACTGTAGCTGAATTTAAGTTAGAGAGCCGCCTAATAACTAAATAATAATATACCTTGAAAACGATTTAACACTAGATTTACCAGACCAGTCATTTAGACTGGTCGTGCAATTTCAATTCAAAATTCCTACTATATTACACATTTTTTTTTCAGAAATGATGTTATGACTTTTGTTGTTATAATTAGAGAGTACGTTTTATAAACTTAATGTTATTTTATATACATTAGTAACAAATATAATTTTTGTTGTTGACATATATTCAAATCGCTGGTATATCTAGTGTTAAAAACGTTTATACGTAAATTAGTCCGTAAGTTACGCATTTACAATGTAGTAGTCGACAAGATATGTCTTTGAGTTTATTGTTTTATCATTTTTGTTTATTGCATTGTTTTAAGAGTATTCATAAATACATATAATAGTATAATAGAATTCCCTTAAGATACAAAGTAAGATATCTCAGAAAAGCAAGTAAGAATTGGAGAAGATACTACACTGTGAGAATTGACATCAAAGCTTCTAATTTCGCTGAAACCTAATCTCTCAGTAAGATTTTACTTAGCCATGATTGAAACTTCTACGGAACCGTTTCATGAAATGCTTCTAACTATTCAAATTTAATACGTTTTTAAAGAGTAATGGACTTGGAAAGGTTCCCGAGAAAATGTTCCGGGTTGAACCGCTTGAGTTATGGACATTACGAGTGCGGAATCGAAAGATTTCTTTGGAACTTGCTAATAAAGTTGACGTGAAATATACGTTATAGCTACAGAAGTTTTAGTGTCGACTTAGCAAGGCTTGTTACTAGGAAATCAAGTGTAAAGGAAGTTAAAGAAATTGCAATTTTAGATTCTTCTTACATAATATTTCGAATTCGGAATTCGTTTTTGAGTTTTCATAAAACTTTGCTTCTCGTGTATTTGTAAACAGTGATCAATATTTGTAAATATTATTATTTAAAATATAGCTTAGAGACCCAATAAATCAATTTGTTTGATTAGAGTAGTTCGATATTCCTTTTATTACTGCTTACTAAAGTGAAACGACACAATGATAAACAATACACTGGGAATGGAAATATGCCGTACGACAAAATTAATTGAGATAGATTCAGAGATAGACAATAAGGGGTGGCAGGTCTAGTAAAGACTACTTGATCAGCGGTGTCAAATCAAAAATTACACCGTACCCCAGTAATTTTTAGAATCACTTCTATGACTGACTATACATTGGCATGCATGCACGAAAAAGAAGTACAATTGACAACGCGCCACTAATTGTAACAATGATAATGTAAAATAGAATTAGATGGATATCGCTAGCAGAAAGAAGGAATAAAGAAAACAAGAAATATAGGTTATTCGTAACTGTAAAGATCGGTGCGAAAATAAAAAAACCCTGTGAAAGAAATTCAAGTCAGCATGTGTTACCGCTGACTGTATCGTATAAAATATTCCAACGAGAGACGATGAATCTCAATAAACCGGGATACCTCTTCATGAGTTTTGCAAGAATTAACAACAATGCCATAAATATTCTCATAGAACGTAAAGTAATATATTGGGCAAGCTGCGCGTTGTAAGTTGGATTATGTATCGATGAGATTATTCAAGAAGATTTTGTAAAAGGAGCGAAAAACCATTTTTGGGGACGATAAGATTTGTTCTCAGATAAGTTTATATTAGTTAAGTTTATATCAAAATCATATTGTACGTTATTGAACTTGCTTTTATTTTGATACTCCTAAATGTTAGGGGTTGCCCTTTTCAGATATTTTTTGTAATTATTTTTATAGCAACACTACGTTTGCTGGATAAGCTAGTAACTTATAAATTTAACTAGATCTTATTACGTTATCACTTGCAATCTGACATGAAGATATCAATAAGTGGGTAAGCTTAAGATAGTGAAGTGTATTCGTCAATTGCTCTTCCAACACAATTCCATTTAACAAACACCCGTTTGGCTAACAATTTAATGGTTCCATAATATTAGAGTAAACTCTTTAGACCAAGTGACGGTCAATCTATGTTTATGACGGAAATATTCATAATATTGAAAATATACATCTTATAAGACTAGGTTATTAATTTATAAAAGAAAACCTTATGGCAATGGTAAAAGATTTACTTTTATGAAAGCTGCAGCAAAGTCCTGAGGTCCAGCTGCTGCAGCAGGTCTTAGTGTCAGGGCGTAGTCTCCAGCCTGGCCGAATAGCTCACATCTCAGTGTCATGGTTCGACGCCCAGGGAAGCCATGCATCTGTAAAATAAAATTTTTAGGTATGCATCATTGCATTATATCACCTTAACACATATCCATTGTAGGGGAGAGTTCTTACTCCGAACTCGAGGTTACACTGAACGAGCTTATTAACATTATTAAATAAGGATAGATTTCCATTACTCAGTATCTGGAATTTAGCGCAGTCACTTCACTGAACCAGCTGATAATAATCCGGTATCAGGTATATTCTTTTGCATGTAAGATGAACCGTCAATGCATATCTTTTGACCAGGTTTTGTTTGGTAAGTCGAAGCTGATCTTCTATAGTAATGTTAAAATAAGAAGAACCCTTATCTATTTGACCAGTCCTATGATAGTGGGTAAGGAATGTCAAATAGATTCGTATTGAGTTTTCTCTTTTGATTACGTTTTGATATTTCTAGTGTCAAAATCACCAAAATATCGGAGTAAGATTATATGAATCGTATCTGTTATTAAAATTATGAAAGTTATATTTCACGTACCTGTTCTGAATAAAGTACATGAGCATGAGAGCTAGTGTTTTTTCCATCACATAACACTGCACCTCCACTAGAATGCCCACAGTATAAAAGTTCTAACCAAAAGTCTGCGCTGGACTCCATAGGTGTACACATTACTTTCGGAAACTCTAGTATCGCAGTCACTTGCCTCTCTGGATATGTCTGTATCTGCTCTGGAGTTACGTCTAACTTAGCAGTTGGCCACATCACATCAAACTTCCAAGATTTCACTATACTATCACCCGTTTCTATTATCACACCATCACTTTCTATGTATCTTTTGATTCTATTTTTATCTTCTTTTGTATTAAAATTAACATTAACATTCGCTTTAATGTCACTATTGTCTTCACCAATGTTTCTTTTCACTTTGTTGATATCACTAGCGTTAACACTGTCGTAGTCTAAATACTCTTTACTGCTAACGAGTTCTAGGAAGTAAACTCCTCCTCGAGAGAAGTATCCGCAAGGTAAAGTCATGCGGCCTTCTGAGTCAAGTGCGAGCGGCATGGTGGCGAGTTGCGAGCGGCCGTCGTCTTCGTCGCGTGCGAGACGAACGCGCAAAGCGTCGTTCCCGAGTGTGCCTCGGACGCGCACGTGCACATCGCCGCCCAACGCGACCAGCGCTTGCGGGATGTCCACCCATACTTGAGTGAGGTCCGCTCGGCCGTCGCTCACGAATGGGTTGACAAAATTTACGCCACCTAGTGGAAAAAAATTACAATAATGACTTGAGTAAAGTAATGAACTGAAACATTGTACTTTTCTGAACGACACATTTGCATCAGGAGTGAGTTTCTTACTATTGAAAAAACCATTTTTTGACTAGAAAAATACAATGTTTTCAAACTAAGACAGTACGTTAATTTTTTGTTGTTAAAAAAACGGAAATTGCGACAATGTAGGACCATGGTCATATGTGTCAATATGGATATATTTTTATTACTATATATATGTAAATACTAAAATTTATCTGTATTTATATTTACAATAATTTAATTCAATCAACTGCCTGTATATATATACGTCCCAAACAAGCCTTCTTACTCGGAAGAAATGTAAATAAAAATAAACTAAATGGTTATTCATTAATATTATTAAAATTTACTATTTCATTTTATGTAATAATTCAGATAAATGATAAGATAATGATGAGATAATTCATAAGACAAATACAGATAAATGATGAAGCAAGAATAATGAGTTTTAACGAAAAGCTTTGATTTCATGAAATTTATGTGACAACCTAATTATCTACATTACTGTTGAAACTTTGTCTTAGCTATGTTAAACTCTCTTAATACCACAACAAAGAGAAGCTCGAGCGAATACGAAGCAATTTACGTCCAATGATAAACTGATTTTAAGCAAAATAATCCAATCTCCATAAAGACAAAATTAAAGCAACGGAGCAGTTATTTAACTGAACGTTTTCCTTCAGGCCCCATTCACATGATTGTTGTTCCATCAAAAGATCGCAAATGATATTTTCGTGCGCCCCCTAGGGGAAGGCACTAATTGCATCGCAGATACGTCGCCGTCGTTACCGCAGTTATTAGTACTCGGTACTCGGCAAATGAAGACCCACTTCAAATGGTATCTTGTTGCAAATTTGAAGTTTATTAATACGATATACATATTACGATACAATTAATTTTATCATGTGTACAACATCATACTTTCTATCCCATTGAAGACACAGTGACAAATATTTGGTCTCAGATTTATATTACCGTTTATTAATACAATATTTCTAATGCCTTAAGATTATAAGGAAGTGGGGATTATTCTCAAACGCATTGTATAAATAATAACCATATTTATTACTAGTTAACGATGCGCTGCTAACGCCATCTATCAAAAGTAATTTGAATTTTTGCACTTCACACAATTTATCATACCAAATTTCCAATTTCAAATTATTATTACTTGTAATTTTCCGTTAGGATTTTCGATTAGGAATTTCCATCTTATTTAATTTAAACCATCTCTGTATTAAAAGGGAAAAAATAATTAAAGATTATTCAAATAAATCAATCTGTTTTTGAGGTTTAGTGAAGCTTTCGAACATTATTTGATATTCGAATACTAGCTTCTGACCGCACCTTACCTTCGTGGGCTAAAGAAATGAAATGATTTTTTCCGAAAAATAACATTTTATCTTTCACCCCCATTAATATACAAACTAACAATACCCCAAACAAAGCAGTAAGAATAAAGTTCAACGTAAAGCTAACCCAACCTCAAGGATCTGTTCGAAACCTAAACCCCATTCCACTTTCTTAGGGGTGAAATTTCAAATATCCCTTTCGTAGTGGATCCTAAAGTTCACTTTGAACGCAACCACAACATTTACAGTATCTAGCACTAAAGATAAATATTTAGGCTGTGCGTTGATTATCAGCCAGGGAGATTATCGGGCATATCAATAATTACCGTAAGCAGATAATAAATATTAATGTTTTTTACACAAACATCTGCTCCAGGAGGACCTCGAAACCGGGATTCTTTTCTGAGTAGTCTATAGCTGGAACACTGATACTACTACCCACCAATAAGTATGTAGTTATTTTGTTTAATTTGGGATTATTTTAATATACTTACTTCCTAATTGGATGTTCAAGTCGGCTTAATTAATCAGAGTTTTTCGTAACGAGGAAGCTGTCATAGGAATTAGGAAAGAAGTATTTCTATTTTTACAATAAAGTTAGCTTTGGCGTATCGTTTTACTTACCTAATTTGGGCGTCACGTCACGCGCTTAATTAACTAAGAGATTTTACCTTGGCTAATAATAAGACATGATATTTGTTTTCGATATTTGAATCTAAATTGGATAGCGGCAATTGACATTTCGAATTAAAAAAGTCGTTGTTATTTCAATAAGCAACAATATCAGCAAAAATATTCAAGTCATTGAGTTTTTTTTATAATAAGCTCAGCATATGACTTGACATCCATCTGGTAACATTCACACCTGATGATAAGCAATAGAGGAGTTCGTATGTGAAGATAGCTTGTGAAGCATACAACATACTGCCTTAACCACCTTGCCGGCCCAATAAGTGTTTTATTTTCACGCCTCTTTTTACGGTATATATGTTGTATGAAGGAGGGAATACGAGTGCCGGTAAGGAATCCCACGCTCTAGCTTAACGACAGAGAAAGGAGCCATGAAATCTCTTAGTGCGTAAATAAGACATGGCGACAGTGAAAGACTGTAACAAGGAAAAAAAGGAAGGTTCAGCCATGAGGGTAACTCCGGGACATGGTACTATGGTAGCGTTTTAATTAGTAACACAAAATCGCTAATAAAACAAAGTCATTCAAATAAATATCACTTAATACTTAAACGCCATTAGCGTCATACTTTCAGATTATTTCCATTCCTCATTTCTCCTAAATAAGTTTGGCTAATATCGAATGATACCCAGTTTTGTACAATCGTCAAAATGTTATTTTTTAACTTAGCTTCTTTTAAATTATTTGTTACATTCCACCTGAAATCCAAATTACAAACTAGAAACTGACTTCCAGTCCTAGAGTGACAATATCATGAAAAACGCAATTTCGCAAACATCTATATACCCGATTTTGTGGGTTCCAGATGGGGTCAACCCGTAAACACTTAATTTTCAGGAAAACAATATTTTTGTTACTTTGAGTTAAGAAAATATTTTACTTATCTGTATTATTAAACGCACAATTGTTAATTACTAATGTGTTTAATAGCATAAAATATTTTTAAAAAATATTATGATTAGATTTTACCTGTCTTTGCCAAAAATTACGTAATAATTAACTATATTAACAAGATGTAAATTTGAATTTGAAAAGACCGGGAAGTCTGATTGGTTTGAAGTAACCATTCATGTGTTGACAAGATGGAAGTTAAGGTAGAAATAGATATAAATAATGACTTAGCGTTAAAAACCTCACACTGGAATTACACACAGATTGTTCAAAAAGTGTTACGGTAGTTAGCTCGGGGAGCCTGTGGACTGTATTTGGAGAGAAAGTGGGAAAACAAGGAAACCACGTCTATTCACCAGCAACATCCTCCACCCTTCTGGCGGACGTTGCTGGTGAATAATCTATTTCGTCATATCATTGTGTAAAGCCTGTTCTGTATACGTCAGTTTACTTTTTTAATATATTTTGATACTAGATTGTTTTATATGTTTTGTTGTTGTTGTCAATATACCGGTGACGAGTCAAGACGTGGTTTCCTTGTTTTCCCACTTCTCTCCAAATACAGTCCACAGGCTCCCCGAGCTAACTACCGTAACAAAAAGTACTAATAAAACACTTATAAGATTAAAATATGATAAGGTGGATTATTTGTTTCATACTTAGCCTCAGGTTGGTCACAAAGTATCCTGAGGTCTTCGTATTATGCTTATTATGGAAACTATAAAAGTTATGAGCTGATAAAACCTCTTCATAATATTCCAGACACTTTTAAAAGTAGAGTTTTAAATTTGCTAACCTTTAATGAACGTTTCATAAAATATTAAATTACTGCAAGAAAAGAATATGAGAGGGGCGCTATCAAAGCCGAGCTCGTAAAATGTCTCTTTAACAAACTCATGCATAATCTATCCATTTACGAGAACATAAAATTATTCCCAATACAGAGCGAAGACTACATGCTTGATGACAATGAAAATGAAATTTACATATTTTAGCACTTATAGTTATTTAAAGTTAATTTAAAATATAAATGTTATCTTTACTGTAGGTTCGAATTCTCTCGTTCTAGGTAAATAAAAACAATAAATGAAATAAAAACACATGAACTGTTAGGAAGTACTAAAAAATAGTGGTTCAGCCTATTAAATTGGTATTATAATTAATTATACACAGAAACATTATTTCTTCAACTTTTTGTCCCGTGGAAAATATCACCAAAACACCTTAAATTAATCACTCCTTTGTCAACAGTGTGATGACGTCATAGTAACCATATGACACGAAAAAATAGACGATTATCGGAGGAGGTCGTGGTGTGATAGATCGAACGCACTGGATTCGCTCACTGAAACAAAGCATCTTTCGTCATGATTGCGTTAATCAATTTGTTATATCGTGCTTCGGAAGGCACGTAAAGACGTTGGTCCGGATTGTTACGGTAACCGCTTTTACCCATTAACCTGCATTGGGTAGCGTTGTGGTGTTGTATTTGCATGTGTTTCCGCTATGAAGAAAGACCTCTGTCCAACAGACAGACGTAAACTGACTGTTGATAATGGTGATAAATGTTTATCGAGATAATAATTTTTAAATTTTCACATATATTCTTAAGAATTACAGTAGAATTGTTAAATTTATTTTTCGTGTAAATTTTATCTAAGGAGTTTTATCACCATAGTTTGAATAAGTTATTTTAGGATATTGCGAAGATTTGGTACCAATATAATTTATTTGATAAATTGATATACAAAGTTAACAATCCCCTATACTAACGAATCTATTATGATTAACATTATGTGCTTTAATTGCCTTTTTTCTGATGCATAGTTACAAGAGATCAGAAACTCTCGTAGTTAACATTGATATGAAAAAACAATAGGTAAATAAATTATTTTTAGAAGTTTGCATATTTTATATTTCCGTACGCAGGATGTCAACACACAAAAGATTTGACTGAAAAGTAATGAGATCCATTCAGATCTCGTAGCGACAGACTCAATTTCTTTTCCACGTTACTGTTAAATCTTCTTAACGAACATTCGTTGCTATCAGGAAATCTCACGTTTTAAATATTTACAAAATGTTAGACATTTCCTATGTACACTTGATTTACATTATTTCGTTTGTATACATGCAAATAGTAAGGACACAACGTTTATAATTTGATATATATTTCTATTTTATATCAAAAAAAATTTGAGAAATCAATACAAGATACCTATCGATATTGTAAACTACTACTTAATGTAAATACTTTATTGATTGTGCTCAAGCCAACACAACAAAGTTCTGTAAACTGGTTCCCATGATATTGCTGGCTACAACCAAAAGGTACTAAAAATAACCCATATTTTTTGAACCTCATTACACAATCATGTAAAACATATATACGCTATAAAATATGTAGACTTCAAAAATAAAATGTGGATTAAACAATCTTTTCCTTTTATATATTTTTGTTCTTTCTCAGGATTATAATTTGTATAAATGTTTGTGATGGCTCTTGCGATGGCTTTTAGTCATTTATATGATTTATTTTTCATGATCGGCTGTAAGCTAGGTCGTATCTTAACTTCCAAGAACGACGCAAGAAAACTAATTCGTATTTAGTGACAGCTAGTCAACATTTCTATGAATTATTACGAAGGGACATCTTTCCGTTATGGCCATCTTTCCCGGAATTACCCTTTTAATTTGTAACTAAACCAAACTTTATTTTAATTATTTATATATGCCTCATAAACTTGTAATATCTTAAAGTATTTTTAAAAGCAGGATTTAATGAAAAAAGTTTAATTATGACTGCTGATCATTGCAACATTATAACTGGCAGCTTGATACTGACTGTAGCTATTTATTTTACATCCTGGCAATAATGCGAACAAGATAATGTCGAAATGGTACTAAACAATTCACGACGTTTATCTCGGCGACAAATACTAAAATATTTAATTTATGTTATCAGTCCAAAACACCAGAGTAAGTTGAACCACATTCGTCACAATTTTGGGACAAGGCGGGTCCGGACAAAATGGATTTGAGACAGCCACGGCGACATCAATTACATTGTTCTTCTTCTGAAAACTTAGGGATGATTTGTTACTAGAGGGAGATTTGCTCATTCGACACCGTTATGAAATTATAATGTTTTAAGCATTACTAAAATAGTAGTTTTTGCAACGTCTGCGTACTGATGTAATTGTAAAAATGGTGAAAACGAGCGGACTGTAAGAATTTGATAAAAAAATTGATAATAATAAAAGGCCGCTTTAAAATGCACAACAGCTTTAATTCCGTTCGTTTTCAAAACAATTTTTCAGTAACAATAGAATAAAAAAATGACAAAATAACAACCGTAACTAAGCAACGTAACAAAAAATATGAATAAAAAAAAAGTTACAACTTAAAAGAGTTTCTATGTTGGCATCTAGTCGCCAAAAAATGGGTTACATCGAAAGTTTTTTCATGTAGAAAATATTCTTTTATTAGTGATTACTTGGATTCATAAGCAAAGAAAAAGCAATCCAGAATGTTTTGTGCAAAAAATAATATTGTTTAACAGAGACCTATACACTTGGCTCTGAATATCTAACAAAAACATTTTATCTTAAATGCACAGTGCTTCATTTGAAAAACAGATGATCGTATCGATTCTAAAACCGATAAAATAAAAATGTTTCGTTAAATAATGAAAAATATCATATCTATCTGGAACATAAGAGTAAATTTATAACTAGAACTATTTGTAACCTGGGATTTGAAACAATAATAATACTTTGGAACCTCTGTTCATTTATAGTTAAATTATAAAAAAGATGATCATTTTTCATTTTTGATTTTTTTTTGTAATTATTTTATTTGTTTTTTACAAAAACAAATACTGTTTAGTTGCATTATACTAGTGTATGAGTGTAGTGAACCCGAAGCATTGATATCTAACAGCGGCTGGTAAAGTTTATTACGTAAATATCATTTACCATATTCCAGGAAAAAAAATATTTTATTTAGACATTTGGTTAATCTACTCCGAAATAAATTCCATTAGAACATCAAAGCTAAAAACTTGATATAAGAAAAATTTAGTTCTACGCAAGCGATTTGAATAAGAACGGCTCTTTTCATTTCTTTTCAAAGACTTCAAGAATTCATTTAAATAAGTCGTCAATAGAAGTTTTCTTGTTCAATTTCATCGCTGCTGCCGTTTTAGCATCTAGGGTGATCAGAAAATTAATGTGTCTGCCGCCCCGCCCCGTCTAGCGAATGGTTTATATAAAGACCTCATTGCGAATATACTTGAAGGTTATGTTTTGACTCCGTCTATTAAGGTAATAAAAATCAATGCGGCATGGCCTCGATCAAGCGAAATAATAAATTGGCAACCTTTCTGTGGTTTATGGCTGTTGTCATTAATATGCAGATTAGATTTAGTATCTAGGTAATAGTAAATTTTAACCGACTTCATAAAAAAAGGAGTTTCTTGTTTCCACTGTATGTAATAGCTTGGAGACAAAGTTTCTTCGTATTTTATATGAAAATTCAAGACATTTTTTTCATAGGTAATTTACACTCAATAACAGTATATATGTGTCATTTTGTTCGTAGACTTTCGGCCATCTGGTAAGTAGAGACAAGATGCTGTAGAAACTTTGGGACTTCTGATCAAAGAAACGCATCAAGTAGTTTTGGCAGCTCTATCTTGATATTAACGGGACACTGCCTAAAGAATTCTGAAGAGACCGAAATAGGTGGAAATCTGAAGGAGCAAAGTCAAGGCTATATGGCGGATGCATTAACACCTCCCAGCCAAACCCAACCTTATTGGCGATAGAGATCCGAATTGATGGTTATGCAATATAACAATAATACCACTATAGACACAGTATCACCTTATTGCGAGTTAAACCAGGTTTTTCCAAAGCCTGACCGACCTTTGACCACGACTTTTTTCGCACGTTCTTGTCATACGTGATCCATTTTTCATCACCAGTTATCAATCTCTGTAAAAACGGTTCGATTTCATTACGTCTCAACAAAGAATCGCAAATGAGTACACGGTTCATTAGGTTTCTTTCAGAGAACTCGAGTGGCAACCAAATATCGAGCTTTTTGTGTACCCAGCTTTTATAAAATGGGTCAAAACTGTTTTGGGGTCAATTCCCAGTTCTTCAGCTATGTCGTAACTGCTGATATACCGATCCTGCACTACTTTTTCAAAAGTAGCGTCATTTTATCCGTAACAGGGCGACCAGAGCGAGGTGCATTTTTGACATCAAAATTCCCGGATTACCAACACTTAAACCAAGCTTGTGCTACTCTTACTAAAAAAAATGTGACATTTATGGACCTAATGCAGTGTCATTAGGTCCATAAATGTCACATTTTTTTTGCGGCTTGCGTTGCAGATTTTCCTTTTTTGTAATAAAATTTTAAAATGCTTTGTTCATTTGATTCGCTCATTTTGAAAAACAAATGAAAAATAGCGTGAAGCAAAATTTACCTAATTTTATTCTTCTTTTTGAAATGTCACATGAAAATCAGCAAGATACAAATAGTACAGCCATAGATATTTTACAAATAGTACAGCCATATGTATCACATCATTTTTTTATTAACTATTTGAGTATTTTTAACCAACTATGATTTTTTGTAATTTATTACATAAATAATTTAAAACTTTTTTCGTTGGAATATTTTTTCATTTTTAGTATTTTGAAGTTGGATTTTAATTTTGTTTATTATCAATGGATACGATAAGATAGTTTTTAGTTTTTGTGTCTTTCTCCCTTATAAACAAAGTCAAGGAAATATACTCGAGGCAGAGTTAAACTAACACTAGATTGAACGTACGGTATCTACCTGATTTTCAGGACTCAAAAGGTACCTCAGACAGACATTCACTCTTATAGTAGACCCTTTCTTATGATGAACCTGATGTATTAGTTTTGGCTAAAGCTGAACCTATCGATTCCAACACAAGTTTGGCAAACGAAATATATGTTTGGGTTTTGACTTAACGTTTTCGTAAAATTGATTTAATATGACTATATTGTGGTAAACAAAAAGGGATTATACACCCTAAATAGGTTTATATTTCCGACGAAGCTTATTCTATGCTGACGTTTTAGTATTTTTAAGATTAAGAATACAGAACGGATGATGGAAAGACGACAAATAAATACGGTGAAAAGAGTTTCTAAATAATATTATTTGCAGGAAATCTGTTAAAGATTGATAAATTTGAAGACGTCTTAAATATTTTATGTTATTTCCAAGTCTATATTTTTTGATAAATAATAAACATCCGACTAATCTAAAGAGCTACTGGAAAGCTGACTTGGTGACAATGGATCCGTATGAGAAATATACTCTATCGAATTAAAAAATCATTTCAAAATCATCTACAAATGACAAATACAATTGAACAGGATCAACCGTTAATACAAGATATCTGATAGATTGCAGAAAGTAGGAATGACGGATGACGATGACGGATGACAGAATAAAGGAAAAACTACATTAAACTCTACTATGATAACTCTTTTAAATGTACTGTAAATTATCTGGTAAATACAATTACGCAACTTAAGAGACAAGCCGAAGTCTAGTTTGGCCAACAATCACATTATGGTGTATTACTGCAGCTTGGAGGATCTCGGTGGCTTAGTGGTCTAAATGCTCTGGTTTGATAGCAAAAACAAAGCTAATTTTTCCAAGATAATCCATGGATGGCTCAATTTAATTTCTTATCTCGACTTACTCCGTAATTCAGAAGGCATGTAAATGGTCTCAATTGTTACAGCAGCCGCTATAACAATTGAGACCATTTTGAGAGTCGCTATTACCCAACAAGCCAAATTGGTCAAGCATGGTGGTCATTGGCCAAAACTCCTCATATGCTTACCCCATGTAGTAAGGCCTGTGCCCAGTGGTGGGACATAAATAGTCTAGATGATAATTCCTATAGCTTTCTGTTCCCAGCTGCTTGTCCAAGTGGATATTTCAAACATACCTGTGATAAATAGCAGCCGCAACAGAGCGGCGAGCGGCACCCGGCGCATTCTGCGTCACCGCGCCATCAAACCGCTACCCCGCAGTTGCGTACCGCCTGAAACAACAAAATTAGACATTAAAAACTAGTATTCAACTCTTTGTACAACTAATATTTTCAACTATTTAACGTATGGTTATCTTCAGAATTAGATTATTCCTTTAAAACCGTCATGCCATGTATTACTTTTAGTTGTATGCTTTCAAGTGAGTCGTAGTGAATATTTGAATGGACATGGTACCAGAGTGCTCTAATAAAAATCAATAATTAATATTTTTAGTAAAAAAAATATTAAATTAATCTGTATCCTTTATCTGTAGAAATATCATATCTGTACATTGAATATAATTGTCAAATATAGAGTTGAAAGTAGAGAAGAATTCTATGCTGTCTGTCTGTCTCAAAGCGATATAAAAACACTTTTACTGCTAGCATAAAATTTACTGGCAGTTAGGAATTGTTAATTTGAACTATTATTATTTATATAGTTATTATAATTTATCACACTTTTCAGTACTTTTATTATAATCTTTCGTAAGATTAAATAATGTATCTAGTTTGACAGTCGTGGATTTATCTTACTGTCAAATTTGACAGGTATCAATAGAGATTATACCAACTTAAAAAATAAGTCCACAGATCCTACTCCAAGTTTTAAATCTCCACACTGTATAATTACATTACCTAACCTTTGGTATTTAAATTGAACGCATAAATTGGCCTATGACTCCTCGGAGCCGTTTATGTAAAATATATTAACTTCTCCACCCTTTACCAGAGCTTTCGTTGCCTTTAAACTTCAACGTGTCTGCATTAGGCAGTAACTGGAATACTTCCAAACTCTTATATCTGCGGCCGTACCGTTTTCAACTATAAACTCTGATAATAAGGCACTTTATCCAGCGAATGGTAGGTTGCTGCATTTTGTGAAATTTAATTTCAGGTAGAGTGATATACAGTGGTTATAAAATTTCACATAATTCTATCTTTTAAGACTTTACTTTATATAGTCTTAAAAGGTAAATTTTGCGAAATGCATAAAGTATTATAAAACAATTCCTAAGCTCCAAGCGAACTATGTAATGTTACCTATTGAAGTACTGGACCCTATCGAGAGGAGCTAGATTGATCCATTTTGAATCAACCATGTTTAAAGTGGTTCAAACTACTACGGCAGCACCTTCTATGCCAGCGAGCCTTTAAAATTAATATTTCAAAGTACTCTTAGATCCATATTGAAAAAAGAAATTATTTATTTAGCGCTATGAAATAATGTATAACATAAATAGCAACATCATAAAAAGGGTTTTTTATATAGTAGACAATGTTTGTACAATGGGCGGTCTTATCTCTTTCAGGCAACCTTAGGACGGACTAGATATACATAAGATGACGTGGGGAGATACTTACAGAAAGTAAATAGATAACTTCAAACATTTATAAATATGCTCACACATACACACACACAATTTGAAATTATTTTGCAATAGACTAAATTTTTTTCATAGTACTGACGAATCGTGAATTTAGTTTAACCATAAAGTTTTTATTACAGAGTTCAGGGTAAACTGGACATGCCGCACCCCGAACCATATTTGTGTTCAGCATCTATCAAATACGTAAATCATACAATGAAATTAACGATAAAACAAAACTCCTCGCAGTTTATGAATTAAACAATACTACCTTTAATATTATTTTCAGTTTTAATTATTTGTTATCAATCAAGAATAACCTATTCAATCATGATCAATCAAATTAACGAGATTTTTAATTTTACGTTAAAGTCATTGTCATATATAATAATATATTTATTTGATTGGAAACTCAACAGCTTATATAATATTGTAATGATATTATAAATATTCCGACTGCTTTTATTTTTTAATAAATGACATTTTTAGATATGATTTGTTCTCACCTCCGTACCAGTATTTTACCTAAAAATCGATTAGGTTCCGGTGAAAATAAAAACGCTGACGCCGATGAGCTTATTAGTGTAATTTTTAAAACCCACAATCATATCTAAAGCAAAAAATAGTTTTATAATTATGTATATGTGTATATACATTTTATGTTTATGTATATATTATTACTTAGGGTATTATAATGTGCCTGATTAATGTAGTGAGTTGTTTTTTGAGTTGTTCTTTTGAAAATGACTTCTTATATTTTAAATTATTTATTTATTTATTTATTTGGTTCACCAGTAATTGTTACACTGATACATACAAAACAAAACAATAATACACACTACATATAAAAGTAAACCATATGCATACAAAACAATATATATCTTATAGCTAAATGTACAATTAAGAAACGGTAAACACTACATGCATATAGTAGATAAGTTGTAATTATAAATAATGTATACTATTGAAATTTTGTTATAAAATGTCTAAACGATATGTAATTCACGAAGATGAAATTTGAGCTTGCATATGGATGAACAAAATATGTCTATTTCAGTCTTATATTTGTTGCGAAGCTTACAAAGCCTTGGAACAGGGGAGTTAATATGATGATTTAAATATGTTCTTAAAAACTCAATGAAGGAAATTATTCCAAAAAACCCTATATTGCCTATCGAACATGATGCTGAAATTGATTTGAAAGACATTGGATGCAGATCCCGAACACAGATTACAGAAGGCTGGTCACAATCTTATTTATTAGGGATAAGCCGTGTAGAGGTTCGACTTGATTACTGTCTTTTGAACTGTGTGGGGATATCATAAGAAATATCAACTTTATACCTATTATTTTAAGATGTCTTTTTTCAAGTAGAAAGAGGATATCTTAAAAGAAAACACGGAAAAGGTTCTTTTATAAATTTGTTGATTATTATTCCGATCATTCCCGGGAATATCATTTGACTCCTTGTAGACATTAAAGTACTTTAAGAATTTAACGTCGTTTCTCTTCCATTGCGTTTTATTTGTAGAGTTGCTTTTGGAGGAATCAAATTATATGACAAGAATCTATCTACAAATGTTTTAAATATGTCTTGATTTAATTTTACGTATTTGGTACGTTTTATTTTATTCGAAACGGTATAAAGATAACTTATTATTTAAGAATTGTAGGAAAAATATACGCATATTTTTTATGACTAAAAAAAATTAAAATATCCATTTTGGAACGGCCTAGTTGAAGAACATTTCTCAAAAACTGAAGAATCCTATTTTTCTCTTTATAAAAAGATGTAATTGGTACTGTATTAAAAATTTGTAGATCAGAATCAATATAGTTTAGTTCTATTGGCTTTTAATTGTGGAAGCGTATTGGTATTTTTTTATAATGTCATCAGTCTGCGGACTCTTTCGTCCGCACTTTTTAAATTTCGCTTCCGTAAAAGCGGACTGATATTCAAAGTCAAAGTCAAAGTCAAAATAACTTTATTTAAATAGACTCATTTACTAAGTTCTTTTAAATCGTCACAACAGGGAATATTTATGAGAAAAACAAATAAATGTATTTAAAGGTAATAGTGATAACTTTAAGTGGGCATCAACCGGGCATTTACAAATTGTCCCAGTTAAAGAATTTAAATATGTACTAATTAAATATTAATACGTTATTATTTTAATGAAACCGGCTGTTATATCTAAAACAAAAAAAAATCCTTATCTCTAATTTACGCAGTTAAAGCAGTTTACGAATTACCGGAATGGCATTAAAGCTAGAGAAAATAATTGCATGGCAACAGTGTCGCTGCAATAGCTAAAGTCACGTATACACTTGTCACGTATCCAGTTCGTTCCGGTTCGAGCGACACACATCTAACGGTAACCGGTATTTTCCAGAAAATAAGCGCTGACGTACAGGGAAATGAGATCACCGGTGCTTTCCCTCAGCGTTAATTTTGAAGGAATTTCCTTCACAAAATGAACTCTAATTCGTGATGCGGGTTAAGCGTTGTTTTAGCAAATTAAGTTGCTGGGAATGCCGCAGGCATGCAATTTTTACATGTCACTTTGTAAAAATTCTTGTTGTAACGGTGGATTTGGTTTTGGGCACTTTGTGTTTTTAACTGGTGCAAAAAAGTTAACTCGCCTTTAGCTGCATAACTGAAAAGTTTTAACTTTAATTTTTAAACTGTGCAGCTAAATAAGAAAGGCATTGTAAGTAAAAGCGTCCTGTTAAGATTCTCCCCTCCATTATCATCAGAATATATTCTCCCGTTGCTGCGTACAAGGGAAGGTTTTAACGCTAACGCTAACACAATGTAACCTACATTATACCTAGATAGGTGACAGGTAGTCATTACTTTGACCAATACCTTAACATGTCTTCCAAGGGTTGGAGGAACTTGACATCTTGTTTGCTTTGAACCCGTCCATATTATAAAGGACAAACGAAGTATGTTTGGAACTGTCATAATTAAAGAAGCGTTGTGTTGACAGCACTAACCATCAATTCTGCCAACTTAGCGCTTCCTCCGAATTTTTTCAGGGTAAGCTATTCGAGAAGTAGTAGAATCGATGTTCCAAACTTATTTACGCTACAGTGAAAGTTTTTCCATGTCATCCCACTTGACTATGACAGTAATGAAAAATGTCACAGTCGTGAACAAACTTCTTGCATGAATCGAACGTGAGTTTGTGGTTTTAAAAATAAAAATGTTATTTGATTTCCTAAAAAAATCTCTGTGGCGCTGCCTGTCATTTACATCATTTCTAATATTTAATTTTAAATAATGAATAAATAAAAATACAGTCCATTAAACCCGCCTAACCTAACCAATAAAAATGTACGTATACGCGCATAATTTGGGAACGGCTGCAATTGGGGGATTCCTTTTTGGCTGTCTCCGTTATCGTGAGGACTGAGTTTGTATGAAAAATGTTTAAGTAATCGGTTGAAACTGTAAATGAAGGTCTTGTGTCATTTTTTTCTTTACACCACCCGTGCAAAGCCGGGTTGGGCAGCTAGTAGTACAATGAACCATCAAACTAACTACATTAGCAAACTTAAAAGCGAAAAGGAGGTAGACTTTAACTCTGGCGATGTATAAAAGAAATAAAAATAACAGTTGAATAAACCAAGACGATTATTCAAATCAATTTGAATGTTCCTGTCCAGCAAAACTATTAAAAAAAAAACAAAGTAACAATGTGCCGACTATACAACCGATTTTTGTGAACCACAATATCTTCACAACAAATAAGCTATATCATAAAAGCCAGTAGTTGAGTGTATTATTGATGTTGGGCCGTGAGTGATCGCTGGACCCTAGAGGGACCTTGATTTGTGTACCTCGTTACTCATAGCCCCTACTTACGGGACAAGGCAATTCATTAGTTAAGGTACTCTGCAAACAATAGTGACTGATACTTATCTCTCTAGTAACAGTGGTTTTTTTTTAAGTCAGACTATTGTTTTACCTACATTAACACTAATCTAATATTTAGAACTGTTACAGTTTCTCGTAATAATGCAAATGATTTTTTTTCTCAAAAGGCGGCTCTTAGTTTTCATCTCACCTTTTCATAGTAAGTAATAATAAAGCCAAAGAAAGAAATCAGATAGCAAGCCGCACCCAGATTCATTAACCACAGAGAAACTGGCTTTCTTACCTCTAACCGCTGCAACACACCATGCCAACATTATTGCTAGACGGACTTCCAAAAAGCCCAACGAAAAACCGAAATAAGCAGATTTTGCCCCAACTGGGAGTAATGCTAGGCTGATAGATCTAAATTTTCATTAGAGACAGAGGATGTTGAATATTTGTGCCGGAGAAAAATTACCTAAGCCAAATAAATTAAAATATCTAAAATAATATAAATAGCAATAATATTGAAAACTAAAACCCAGCTGTAAAAGACTAAAAAGGCAAAAATCATTCAATTTAAGAAATTCTCCAATATAAAATTATTTTTTGGAGTTGGATAACAATAGAATGTGAAGTTCCTGACACTGCCTAAAGAATACTGACGAGAGCGAAACAAGTGGAAATCTGAAGGTGCAAGGTCAGTGCTACATGGCGGATGCATTAATACCTCTCAGCCAAACTCTTTTAATTTTTGCTGAGTGACTAAAGATGTATGCATTATCGTGATGATAGACCCCACCTTTCTATTAATCAATTCTTCACAATTTTCTATTAATCAATTCTTCACAATTTTTTTTCTTTATTGTATTTATTTTCTTCATTCGATTCGTTCATTTTGACAGAAAGAAAAACTTATGAAAAATAGTGGAAACCAAAATTTTTCTAATTGGATTCTTTTTTTGAAATGTCACCCTTTAAAATATCATGGAAACCAGCCATATACAAATAGCACAGCCAAAGATATTTCATTACAAGTTTATACATACTACGAGTATATTTTCCCCGACCGAATATTCGATCTAATAACCATCAAGTGAAATATTCTACAAGCTGCTAAAAGATTCAATTTCCTATACCCATACCCATGGTAAAAAAGTCACGTAACCAATTTTATTGGCTTGTTGGCTTACGTTAAGCATATCCCGATCCCAAGACATCAAACCATTAACACAGGACTTAACTGCAAACAGATCTCATAATCTCTTTAGGCATGATCTGAAATTCAAATGTTTAAGATTATCGTCAAACATTCGGGCAAGATGCTAGGGCTCTTAAGGTCGGAGCAGATTCGGAGGGTCGTTTGTACCTCAACACTCGGCTAAGATAGCCCTCGAGGGTTCTTACCCTCACTAAGTTAAGGGTTAAGTGTCGGGTACAACAGATACTTACTTAGGAGCCTACTATGTAGATTACTTTTGAGACAGTATGTTACTCCTTATTGCTTCATAATGGGTAGCAGACAAAATACCAAGAGTTCTGGTCAACTTTCACGGGGTCCAATTATATCCAGTACCTGAGTCCAAGGTGGAACTCCTGTCTACTTATACAGAGGTTCCAGATTTGAAAAATGTATAAATAATAATATGTTATAAACATCAGAAATACTATATAAGCGTTTATTGAAAAAGCCTCGATAAATTGGAAGTATTGTCCTTTTGAGAGGAAAGCGAGCAATAGTGAGTCAATGATCCATCTATGCGTCAATATTGACTTGTGCAATACCTATTTCAAGGGTCCAGCTAAAAACGCAATTTTCACGTAAGTTTTAGTTTTTTGCACTTACTTTTTGTATTGAAACTTCTTCGAAACGTCCGTGCCATATTTTAACAGCTGAAAATATCCAAATCTTTATTTTGTGCATACACAAACCAGAGAAACAAAAATTCAATATGTCAAATCAGGCGCGCTTGTCAGTTCAAGTGTTCTGTTAACTTAAGATATTCTAGTGTCTAACATTGTTAAAAACCAATAAATAACCATGACATGTTTTTTTAAGCTATTGTTTACTTTATTTGAATGATATATGTCTATATCTGATATTAGACTAGAAAAGTAAAGTGCCGTCAAAAAATGAGTAGTACACAAAAATTGTATAAAAATTTCCTTTGCTTTCTGTTAAAAAACCTCTATTCAGTTGTATTTTTTCCTTCTTCCGACATTCCTTCGGCAGTTACTCCATCGGGCTCAATTTGATCTGATCCTTAACGGGATCCTTTTCGAATTAACGGGATTAAGGCTTGTTTTAAAGGGTTCTGCCAATGTGACAGGGTCTTTGGAATAAATTACAGTTTTCTTTGTCTCATTCCAAGCTTTGGCTTGAATCTATTTGTACAATTGTTTTAAGCAACGATCGGAACATTTATATGGATGCTTTCATTTTTATTGGTGAGCTTAAAATTATGTAACAAAATATACTAGTTTTGTTATGTCACTATTACTGCTGTCAACTCCAAAGCAAACACGTTGTTAACGCTGGAAAATTGTGCGTTTTTTAGAAGAATTCTGCATGGATTCAAATCAATAAAGTTTCACCTAAGTTCCTCCATAAAAACTCCATCAGAGTCTGAGTAATCTGACATGATGTGATAAGTTTCTACTCTTTTATAGTTATTTCCATATAATAGAACAGACGTATTTGAATTAGATTATTACAGTCAAAACTGAATATTGATTCGTTGAACACCAACTAAAGTGGACTAATTCCTCTAAAACCTCTCAATTCTCAGTGGACCAGTATTGGAGAATTAGCAATTAATATTCAGCAAACCCAGTTCCCCCTCAACAGATGACGTTTAATTTAGCTAAATTAGTCAAATAATTCTTACAAGTTTGATTGCTTACGGAATCAGATAAATTTAAAAATGTTGTTTCCTCACATCACTTAACTTGAAATCTTCTTAGTGGATATCTTCTTAGTGATACAGCTCTCACACAGAAGGAAAAGATCTATTGAATGAATGAAGTCCTTTCTCAAATCTATATTTATGGCAACTTAAACTAAGAAAAGAACGCAATTTTATGAGATAATCTTCTTCTTCTTCTTCTTTGGGATTTTATGGCGCTTTCTTAATAGATTCCGCCAGTATCGAGTGTTCTGCTTAGGTATATCTTTTATAAAAACTATCTGTATGAGGTAATCAATTTTTTTTTCTACAATTTGACTGACAGGTTTGTCCAAACTACCAACAAGTACAACTTTATCGATAAACTCGTGTTATATGATTTAATTAATACCTTTAATTTAAGCACTTCTTCTACGTCCCATTTTAATAAAATTTCTCAAGAGATCACCATAAAAAACACCTGTGCGATCTGGAAATCCGTAAAACGGATGCCATCAGAACTTTCGAGACTTGCAATTTGAGTTGAGACCGCTGCAAACTCTCAGGTAATGAGACATTTAAACATAGAAAAGTTCCACTTTCAAATAAAAAAATTGCGAAAGACCTAGTGAAGGAAAGTGAAATTAAAACGTGGATATTAAAATAATATTAATATAATTTCAACTTGTCAAACCCGAAACAAAAATGTTTTCGAGCTTATTTGTCCTTTGAAAATCAATCAAAGCATGTAGCGAAAATGAGTGTTACAGTGGTTAAACCTTTTATCACTCAGTAGCCCGCCAACGTCATTTTGTTTATTAGTTTTTGAGTGCTCATATGGTCTTTAACACGTTATGTATATATGTTTATGTTTGTGAGAGATTCAAGGAACGATTAAAATCTTTAGCAAGCATCGATTATCTTAAGAACCTATTAATTGACTCACTTTAAAATCTATCAAAAGAGTCTGTAATTGTATGTAGTATTTAACTAACTAAGAAACAAATTAATCATCAATTAAATAATCTCTTATTTGATTGCTATAATCAAAAAATAATTAAACTGTAGTTTGACCGGCTGTTTGACCAATCTACAAATTGAGATATTAGCTACGGAAATAAATTATGTGATGAACTGAATTATTATTATACAGTATACTGCTAACTTCAGCAACAATGTTTACAGATCACATCACTTGTTTAGACAAAACTATTATTATTATTATTTCCTACCTTATGATACTAAAATGTAACAACAGTAACAGTTTTAATAGCAATACCAAAATTGAATCTTTTCTAGGCATAAGTTTTAAGTAACAGCAAAAACTGATGACGTCCCTCAACAAAATCTTATTTTAATGGAAAGTATTTTCAATAAATAAAATCACCAGAAGTTAAAATAAGAAGCATCTTTATTTCTTGAGGTTTAGAGTACCTAGTTAATGTTTGGGATAGTATCCATAAATGTTATAGAACTCTTCGGGATCGTATACGTATCCCAACTTCACTTCCTTCTCATCACCAGAATGGACGACGCTCAACACTTTTTGATCATCAGCGACAACAACCTTCACATCCTTTTCATCAGTCACCGCAACTTTCAAAGTCTTATCCTCACCAGTTGTGCCGGCTTCGTGTTCCTTTTCTACGCTGGTGGGGACCACTGTTATAATTTTTTCTTCATCAGCGATTTTCGCAATTTTTCCGTAGGGGTAGATGAACCTGAGCGTAGTAAGGTCTTCATATGGGATAACTTCCTTAGGATAGGTGTAAACTACTTGAGGGTAGAATTGAATTGGCAGAATAGCCCGAAGTCCAGGGTAATTCACTCTCCATTCCTGGTTCATGTAAGGACTGGCAGCCACGGTGGCGACGAGGACAGCGAACGCAACGACGAATTTCATCTGTAATATAGATTTTTTTATGTGGTTTCATTGTATTTATCATTCCTATGGTTACCAAATATATATTTGTATATATATATATATATACAAACAAGATCTCTAAAAGTATTTTTGTGATAAAAAGATTAACTTCATGCTATTCAATGTTTGTGTATAATTTTTCGGCGGCAAAAACATAGTGATCAGTATTACAATAGTACTGTGTACTCAATATTTTAAATATTCAATTGTTTATCAAATATATAATTTTAATTTCATTTCGAATATAAGCTTCGACTATTTTAAACAAGATATTGTAGAGAAAACAATTGTTATAATTAAGCTTTAGAAAGACATTAAAAGAAAAATATTTTTTTAACATCAATTGAAATAGTTTCATATCATTTCTTACCTTGTCTCCTTGGTTGCACTTCTCAACTGATGTTTGATGTTTGAAGTCTTTCCGTTTTATACCTAAACGTTAATGAATAAGACTTATAGTTAAACTAATTGAGAGAACACAAATGGCTTTTTAATCTAATTTTTATTTGTTCTCTGGAGATAGGATAGTATTTAACTATAAATAAATCGATTAATTTATTTTTGAAACATCAGAGTCCATTTACATAAACAATGACAAATCCTGTTTTGATTGCAATTGTTAGTATTGTTTTCTGTATATTCAATTTAATAAATATTTTAATTTGGAAGGTAAAATTTTAAAATTACCTATCTTTACCGAAAGGCTGGCAGCTATCTTGGTCAACGGATCAGCCTTGCCATCCAACGTGGCAATGCTGCTAGCCTTTTAGGAACCTATCTTTACAATATTCTGGTTCAAATTAAAAATTATATTGGGTATTAAAATTAACTTTACAACTTAACATAGTTTCCTATGATAGCCTCATCAGAAGCTTACTTAGTTTCTTTAGGAAAGCTCAAAGGTATTTCGTTGGTTTATCATATTGGGACCATTTTTCGAAGAGCAATTTACTTACAGACCTCCCCACCACTAGCTTAGCAACGAGTTTGTATGGGCCTCAGTGCCTTCAAAGTCAAAGTATTTTACGTTGGTGTACTTAGCCAGAGGTCCCAGGTTATAATCCAGGGGCAAGTTTGTATGATGAGTACGAGGATTTGTTCAATGATCATGGGTGTCTGTACGTTTATTTAGTATACTTCAGATATTTATATTTATATTACTATCTATCTTTCAACGTAACCGTTATACGCAACACAAGCTCTTTTAATGATTCTCACTTTGGGATAGATAATAAGTGTGAGTGTAAGAAATATAATTATATTATATTTGATATTATACAATATGCACATTTTCTTAGTGTTAATAATAGGATTAATATTTAATGTTTTCATAAATATACCAAGGGATCTGGATCATACCGGCCCTAGGAATTACCACTGAAATACTTCGGTAACTCTTCTGCCTAAACGTTTCCGACCATCGTCGCGTTGTGACCAAAATGGGGGCGAGAAGCCAATGAGAGTTTAATGAGTAGTTATTAGTCGACTTACAGATTAAAGTAAGCTTACTAAAGTTATTACATACCATTAATTATAAACTAAACTGTTGGAGGCATATCGCTATCTTTATACAGAATATGAAACAGAAGTCTTATTAGTGATTAAATTCTAATTTAATTTCTAGCGGTTTATAGTGTCATAGTTTTTTTATGTCTAAATCTAGTAAAATTAGATTCTGCTGCGATATATCGACTAATCGACAAACTATAAGGGAAATATTAGTAGGAAATGCCACGTTGCCTTACTTATCTTTAGCGAGTACGCCAAAAATAAATTATTATACTTACACGCTTTGCTTACTACGCAAAGCGGGCAAAGATAATCAAATTTAAGTTCTCACACAAAGCTAGCAGTGTCTATATTCGTTTGATCGCGTTAATTCAGAGTTTCATCACTTTAATGTCTGTTCTTCTTCATTTATTTTGTTTGAAATGATAAGGTTTATTTAATTAATATTTAATATAGGTAATTGTACTTTCAAGTCACCTTATCAGATCTATATCGTTGGTTTTCTAATGTCAAAAAAAGTGTTAAGAATTTCAGTACCACCAGTGTTAAGATAAGCGCTGAAACCTTGGTGTGAAAATACTGTTGAAAATGTGAAGAGAAAATAATAAAAATCACTTAGAATGGAAAGATTGCCATCTTTATTGACAATAAACATCAATTCAAGTAAAAACGTTACTTGTTTTTTAAATGTAAACATTCTTCCAAAGCGTTCGCCAACAACTAGTATGAATTGTTTTAAATCTAACAGTAGGGCTGCTCATTTTACTTTGCATACTAATTGACACTTTTTATTTGTATCAGAACGTCTACCATTATCAATAATGATTGGCGTTCTGATACACTCCAATAGATTCAATAAGTATACTCGTACAAGGTAACATGAAGTGTCAACTTCGTCCTTTGTGTACCAGACTACCAATAATCACATGATCGGAGCTGTATTTTTAACCCTCCACGTAAAAACGGTATAATAAATAAGACGTATTTATCTGTGGTATCCTTAACGAATAGACCGCTTTTGAGCTACAGGTATTATGATATATTAGGATAGATATATTAGGTCTTATGTTGACTTCTGGGCATGACCTGGTGAATTGCTTCGGCAGAACCCAGGTCACCATTATTATTACCAATATAAGGGAAAAGTATTTAATAAATATTTTGCCCTTATATTTATCTATCACTATCGCTATGCAAACTTTAAGCTTGATAATTATAGGTGTATATGTAAGAATATTATTAAAATAACTATTAATACTTATTTAACCTATTGGGTATCGTTTTCATTGTGGTTTGGTAAAATCACATTTTAATTAGCGGTACCACATACACACAGTAATTGACCATTAGTACTCGAATATGTAAGCTGTTTATTATCTGCTTCATAAAGTACCTAAGTAATTGAATGTAACAGTCAATAATAATAATTATAACACTCAGATAGATAGCAGAGAGCTGTATCCATATAACAGAACTGTCAAATGAAAAGCCAAAACGAATTTACGTTCCGCGGCACATATGTACATCACGCGCACAAGATTATTTTAATGTTCTCTTAAGAGTTACAAGTATAAATATTATTCTATTCAAACATAAAAATTTTAAATTACTATTTTTTTTTTTTATGTTGTCTTTAAGTGATGTTTGATACTTAGACTCTACAGTATTTGATTTTGATCACAAACGATTCGTAATCTAATAGTTGAGAGCACCCATTTCTAATCTGGAGGTCCGGGGTTCATTTTACAGGGGAACAGAAATGTTTGCTTGTATTGTGGGAAAATTTAGTAAATATTCCTTTAAAGATTATATTATAGAAATGAAATAAAATACACACTTAAATGGGGAAATCAATAAAAATCATAATCTAAACTTAGTAACCACGAAGTCATGACTTTGAATAAATTCCTTTTTTTAAATACTCATTTGTTAACATAAAAAAAATATTTTTTTTCTACGGCCTATTTCTATGTAACCATAGAAGTCAAGTGACATGAATCGTATACCGCCACCGCCTGCTGTTTTCTGTAACACGGCTTAAAGTGAGTTTTGCTCTTTACTCGTGTGCTAAAATCATATCAGTTTTGTAATATAATTCTAAATCTATCATTTCCTAATTATCTTCGCTGATGCAAAAAAATAATAATAATAAAAAGATAAAATTTATATATTAAATTTGAAGGCAGAAAAGTTTTAATATGATTATATAAATTTGACAGTTATTTTTCGACTTATTTTGTTTTCTTTATAAAAACACTCAAGCTGTGACAGAATACCAATGCTTTGCCCATTTTTCACTTTTTTCAGGTGTGGGCAAAAATAAACATGTTACGAACTTTCACACTCCAATAACATACATAATATGATTTAACATATATCGTTTAACTATGTTATTTTTTAACACATTTATAAATATATGCGCGTTGAAGAATTTTTATCTATCTTACATTACATAGGATTATTTTGCGCATTAAATAAAACTAAATTTTGTGTGATTTTTCACGCCTCTTTTGAAGGAACCCATGTTGTATGAAGGAGGGGATACGTGTACCGGCAAGGAATTCCACTCTCTAGCTATGCGATATAGAAAAAAGTCACAAAATCTCTTTGTGCGTAAAGTAGATGTGGCGACAATGACAGAGTAACTAGAAAGCACGCGTGCTCCTACGTAGGAAAGGAGAGGATGGAATAAGGTCAAGCAGATTTAAGACTTTTTTTAAAGATAGCTTCTATTTATTTATGAAGATAGATACACCATCGACAATATCAACGTATATGCAAGATAAATTTAAGTAAGTGTGTAAGGATAAAAGATATGTCTTTGCAGTTATATACAACATTATTAAAAAGGAAGAATCTAGACAACATCTATAACATAGTACATCTTTCAGAGACATAATATATTGCATTTTATTGCTTCGGCGTACAATGTACAATACACTGTTACATATTGTAGATTATAGGTCTGATAGTGTAAAGTCAAACAGTCAAGCTAAGAATTTACTTTAAATTTATAGTCGCCTAAGTTTATTCTATCAGTGGGTAGATGCGGAGTGAGAACGCTAATAGTAATGATGTTAATATTTTTAAATACCTCCCAAAGTAAACGCTGCCGGTTTGATTAAAATAAACAAAGTTTAAAACAACTAATCATTTTATTCAGTCATAACATCTCACTAATCATTGTGTGGAAATTTGCTTATAGTTGTAGGAGAACGGATTAAGATCGTAGGCAATCCTGTAGGTCGGGGGTAGAGCCACATAGCGATACCGAGGCTCGGAGATTATTTTGTATACTATAGGGAGCGGGGAGCTGTCCACCAGCCGGTACTGTCCACTCTTGTCCCATTCCACCTCAGCGCTTGCCATGGCGAGGCACACGAATAGAGCAAGGAGGATGAATCTCATCTGAAAGAATGTAGTTAAATTAAAATTTGTTTTATCTCGAAACTAGTTCTTATGTTCATAGTAATATAGCCAGATTTCCAAAGTTTGAAGTGCTCATCAGAATCTGTCAGATAGTCAAACATTTCTTTTTTGACACACTTGATGGTAAGTAAAAGTTTTTAAAGTCTACTAAGACTTGTAAAATAAGCAATGATCAATATACCTATAATAATCACATTAGAAAACTCAAAGCTTTTATTGCATTGAAAATAAAGTACACAATTTTCATAAAAGGTTACAATTTTATATTGCCCGGTACTGTACCAATAGAAGAATCAATTTGATCCAATTCCTCAAAATAGGATTATCTAAATCAGTTACAAGTCTTTAAAGGCTGAAACTTTGGACTTCTGTATTTTAAATTAATTAAAATTTATAAAGAACCTAAACTAGGTTGGGTTTAGGTTCTTTATTGTGCTACTTCCGATTCTAAAGAATCCTTCTCGTAAACTCGGGGAAACAAAATTAAATATAAATTATGCAACTGCCAAAATGAAGAAATGAATAAAAAATTAAGACGTAAACTCAAAAATTAATCTTCATTAAAATGAGACTCCACTCGGTCCAGAAAAGGGCTTTGATATAAGAAACTGTCCTGGAGTCTTGACCTCAATATTTTCTCTTTGATCTTCACTCAGAGGTCACGAGTGTAAAGTGTCATGAATTATTATTTGATTACAAAAAACCAACATTACAAAAAATGTGTGACTTTTCAAGACGATTCTCTGAATGCCTTCCGACTGTCGTTTCAATATTCGAACTTTTATGTATTTTTTCATTTACAATATAATTTTTTAATATATAATTTATATAAATAATAAATATAAATTATTCATGACATCACAATTTTAGCCCTACCATCTACGATATAAATATACTTAGTATTTAAATTTAGAAAAATATCTTACCTTGGCGATTGTATGTTGATCGTTAGAACGACAAAGTATGAATGATGCTTTAGATCATACTAAAAGAACTATATATACTAAATTATCCAACCACCACATATCAGTTTGTATCAGGGTAAATTAACAAATTATTATTATTACAGTCGTTTTTTTAATATTTGACCGCTAATAAAATACATAACAACCACACAACACATTATTTGACAATCAAACTATAGGAACTAGACAAAACAATTTAAAATGACTTAAAATTTAATTAATGTCCATTATTAATATCATAACTATCCTGTTTGTGGAAGAATATACAAGTACATTTAATATCTATTAGCGACCCGTCCCGGCTTCGTTCGGGTGTTTGTGGGCACAATGTAGAGTTAATGTGAAGTTTTAAATAAACTCTCAGATGATAGAGTTGATAGGTTGTAAAGATTACTTATTATCGTACCAAAATACAGATTAAATAATATTAAAACAGAGGGATTACTTTGATAGCTTATATAATTGTTTTATTGCATTTAAAAGTTCGGTGGGCAAGTCCGTTTAAAACTTGCTCTCCAAACTTGTAAATCATTGGGTAACTAAAACTTTTTCTATAAAGTTTTATTATCAAACCTATTACATAAATACAATATTTAATATAGCTGTTAAATCTATCAAACAGCTCCGTTATGCATACCAGATACCACGGCGTGACGTCGTTCTGTATTACCCGTTTCTTAGAAACGTTTTTGATAGAGGCAAAAATCGAAACCATTATTTTAACAAAAAATTCTACACTGAACAAGAAAATTGTCATCATGCCTTTTCTCGCGATATGTTATCATTATCACTTTAATAAATTATAATAAATTTCAATGTATTAAGACAAACCAATATGAAAAATTTTATCACAAATATTTTAATAATTTGTAATTTATGAACAGTTTTCTTTGTGGAATTATTTTTAACAGCGGAAAAGAAACCCCAAATTACAATTTTTTTGTATATCAGATCCGTTTATAAATCTTATGAGGAAAAACATTACGAATAAAAACAAATGACAAATCTGATAGAATCCAAATGAAATCTATAATTTACAATATTAAGTGTACTTTCTTTGTTCATTTCAAAATAAAATAAAAGTGCGATCAATCTTACTTATACTGCCAAGCCTACTTCACCTGAACCATAATTAATTAAAGCTCTCATAAAACATGGCCAGCGGGGTACACTCACCTCTAACCACTGTGAAACATTCACAATTCAAAAGATGACGCGGAAAAGAAATATATTGTAATAAATCGCCACTTATAATAAATTCGAAGGTATTGTATTTCACCGAAAAAAACAGAATCGCAAAGTCACACAACAAACGTCAAAAAATAGAGATAAATCCGACCAGGTTTCACAACATCTCTAATACTTAATTCAAGAAATATTATAATATCACATTAAGAAGAATAAAGTTTAGTTGTAATTAAAGACCACGTGATTATTTTAGATATAAAGAGTGTAAACTTTTCAAGAAGTAATATATAGATATTTGGATCTATGCACGTAATAATAACTAGCATAACCATGATAAAAATTATTTTTCGTTTTTTAGAAGTGAATTTTACTCTCTAAATACTAAGTAAAGACGAAAGTTGAAAACATAATGAACTTCATAGATAGTTATTAAAAGGATTTATCTTTTTGTTTTTGAGTTCACGATTTTTTGGTACTTAATGGGCGCTTAACATAAATCCCGTAAAAAGTCTTCTTCTCTTATATATTAATGACCATGAAATTTAAAAACAATAACTTATATGCATGTGTATAAATAGGGTTATTAACTTTATTCATAAAATCCACTTGAAAGTTATATAGAAATCGCCATTCGCTTGTAACCCAAGCAAAGTTTAGTAAGGGCTTACGTAGCTCTATTGCAAAATTGAATACTAGATTCCAACGAGAAAATAATTTATTAGTAACTCCATTCCACAGATTTTAGACTAAATATTAATGTAATAACGTTAAGAATGTTTCTCAAAATTATATCTGTAAGCAAAGCTTAGTTATAAAATTAAATAATATTTAATTATGAAAATATTATTAGATACACTCAGGCACTGTTCATGTAAAAAGGTCGCGGGTTTAACAAATTTCAAAACGAATGATATTTGTAACTCTCTCATACGTTTCATGTCTAACAAGTATGAATAGCGACATAAAAGTCCATGACCTAGGTTGGAACCTGATGTGAACGTTATAGTACCAAGATTAAGCATCGTCACTTAACACAACCGAAAGTGAGTAGCGCTACAACCAGTTATCAACCTGGGATGCCCACAATCCCCAACTACAGAAGGCTCCACCAACTGTGATAACAGGCCATTAACCATAAGCTATAAGCCATCTCCACAAAGCGAGAAGTTCCTTGAGTCTCACCACGGATCCTAAAAGATAGCCTTTTTCGCTGAAGGTTAGCTAACGAGAAATGCGACCGATTCTATTCCGTTAGTAGCTTCGCCCAGGATCAGGATCCGTTAGTGAACCATCCCTTACACAGCATGAGGAGGTAATCATTTAGTGATCATCCAACAGTTCCAGCACGCGAGGACTATCCACGCACCCAAGGAAAAGGAAACGTATTTAAACGATTTTTTCTTTAATAAATCTATGAGCTTTTATTAATAGGATTAATGTAATATTGAATGTCCTTCTTTTTCTTTCTTAATCGACATTAGCAGGCACTAACACACATGTAAAAACACATATCATCAATGCGATTGACGGCCCTCTGTGATCGAGTGTCAGAACATTAGATATGAGTGTTTAAAAAATGCGGTCAATACCTGCCGAGCCGTGCAATCGAAGTACAGACGAGGTTCCTGGTAGTGACTCGGCTCAATAAATCAATGAGTTATCGCGCAAGTTATAATATAATAAATAATTAATTCATTTATTTCCCAAAATCATACATATATTTTATTGAGACGCCTCAGAAAGTAACAAATACTTGTATTTAAGATGTCCGCTCTTTCCCTTATCATAACATATTTGGGTGAATTCCCAAATTTTGAATAGAAAGAATACAAACTGATGTTACGAAATTAAAATAGACGTTACAAAAGCAATGTGCGTGTGTGAATGTGTATGTATGTATGTATGTTGTTTATTTAATCAAAGAGGTTTTCCGTTTCCTAATAACTCATTAATCAAGTAATTGACTTTGTTTGCACTTGTACAATTTTTAAGGGAATATAATTATTTTTGATTCATGCTGTTATATATGAAAGCGGATAGTGAAGTTAGTTGACAGCTTGCAATAACCATACGTGCCACTCTATGTTTACATCTTTATTGAGTTTAAACGGGTCAAATGTAAGTTTTTGATGAAGGTTGACCAACAGTTTTAATATATATAATTTTCTCACTGATAAAAGACCGCAGACTGGTGGTTTGATTCTAATAGTTTAAACCCATAGAAAAATATAGTATGAGATCACAGACTTCAACCAGAGCGATATAAATTTTATTTTATAAAGTGGCATGATATATCGTAAATTTTTTAATATCCATGTGAGCCTGCGGATCCAGCCAATAATAATATCAATTTGGATATGTCAGGAAAGTCTCTGATAGATCTGTACACTTGAATATCTTGAATGGCTCACTTTTTTAAAATCAGACATAAGCAACTACAATAACTACAATCATAAATATTTGAACAGGTATGAATCTTAAACCAAAATTCGATATCTTGTTGAGTCCTCTGATCAGCTGTGAAGCAGACATAGTTTGTTTTTGTTGTGTTTAAGGTGAGATTTGATTTATCTTGATTCTTATCTTGATGTAGGGCCAGGATTATTACTCCCGGAGCACGTCGACCCTCCTCATGGGATCTTTTGTGCTTCCCTAATCCTACTGACTGCTGTCCTGGAATACCTCCAAGATGTACTTACTAAGTACACTCGGAGACAGCAGCCTTATATCTTCAGGACTGGGATAGCCCAGTCCAAAGAGACCCATTCTTTTCCTAGCAAGAGCATCACAATAACATAGGATGTGTTCCATTTGTTCGGTGTGCCCCCCACAGGCCCTACATAGAGGCGATCCAACAAGTTTCATCTTGAACAACATGCTATTGGTGCCAAAGAGATTTGATTTAAACCAACCTGTAATTTCAACAAAGCCTTTTTAGGCAATTTCTTGCTTAGTTCCTCTTGACCGTCCTTTGAAAATATAGTCGCAGTATCATCCGAAAAAAGTATGTCCGACACAACTCTTAAGATTATATAATTAATCAATGTAGATTAAGAATAAGGTCGGGCCGAGGACAGATCCCTGTGGAACACTTATATTTGAGTTCTTAATGTAATTCTTGCGAAAATTTATCATTTCTATTAAGGTAAGGCTCTAAATATCAGTTAGGTTTAAGTTGATTATCTTTACAAAACAAACAAGACATGTTTTTGTAAACCATAATATCCAAATCTTGAAAGATAACTGATAAAATTCACAATTCACCAAATTCTGACAGTTTCTATAGCTGTGGAAATATATCTTTGAATTTCTCTCAGAATATTATAGGAAGGTGTGCGAGTGACGGTACATGCTTGGCTCATGGCATTTTAATTTAGAATTTCCTGGGGTAAGCTGAATATTACGAGACGAATGGAAAACTGGAGTCAAAAATTTCGTAAATAGTCCATTAACATAGCGGGGACATGAGTACAAAACATTTATTTTAAGCGTCACTTTCAATTATGTAAGAGCGATATTTAAGATTATTTAGTATCTAACGGAATACTTCATATTTTTTTATATAAAAAGATCAGCAAATGACTCGAGACCACCTGATGATAAGCAGTAGAGGAGTCCATATGTGAAGATAGCTACAGTTGGGTTACAGTTGAAAGATGACATCACTAATACTTACAATAGCTATGCTTGAAAGATGTCCGTTAAAAGATATACTCAGGCTTGCATATTTTATGAATTTTATCTTCAGTAAATGCAAATCTTTATAATATTGGATGGTGGGCGGAGCGGTGATATAGTTTCACTCGTAGAATTTAAGGATTGTGAACTACATGTTAATCTTAACAGCTAGGCGACTGTTACAAAAGAAATCATTACAAGAGCTCTTTCATAAGTCTTTGCTGGAAAATACTGAACTATGAAGAAGACCTTTCTATCGATTATATGAAACAAAAAATACGTGCCTCTATCTTGCAGGGCGTTGATTAAAATGTTACTGGAGCGATGAGAATTGATGAGTTCTCACTAAAAAAAGGTCGAACGTCTGATGTCAATCCTGAAACTCCTCGAAACAATTTAAAAGAATCCTGTCATTACAATGTACATCAAAAGTGGAGCTAACGAACTCCAGCGTTTGCCAATCATAAAAATTGAAACGTCAAGATAGAAGACACACTCAAGGGACAATTTCATTTGTTTTATTGATATTTTTTCTCACAACTCTGAAAGAAAAACAGGGAACGTAAATTGAGGGGTTGTCGCGTCGAATTTCCCGGAAAGAAGGGAATAGGCGTTTACGGGGAGTCAGGGGGAATGCATTTGCGATTCGTGCGCAATTTGCAGTTGGTAGTTTTTATTGCGAATACTCAACACAGGTGTGAGTTTGTTTTTGCTTAGTAATAGAATACTTATGGTAAATTTACTTATTTTGAATAAATAACTTAGATAAATAAAATAACATTGAATATAATATTAAACGTACGCATCCAATTTATTTGTAAAAATGTAAGTTTACCTCTGGTAAAATTTATCCAGAAAACAAAGTTAACAGTTAATCCCATGAAAAACGTTGAATAAGCATCAAAATAAAATGAAAGGCTTTTTTTTTTAAATAAGCACTTGGTAAATTACTTGAAACTGTAGCGTGTTGGAAACGGCAAAGCGAAAATAGGCGTGGAATATTTAGAAAAAGGTTCGAATTTTTTTTCGCGTCAGTAAAATGTTTCCGATGTCTGAAATTGGATTATTTTCAAAGAGCATCTACTGACAGCTATTTCAAAAGGTATTGGGTTCACTTTATATATGTTTTAAATGTAAGTGTTATAAATTAGCTTTTCTAGTGCTTTGAGTATTAGTTTAGCGTCAGAGAATGTCGCTAGAAAAATACTCAAAAGAAAAGTTTCAAAAATATTTTCAATTTGTGAATTTTATTATTATATTATTTCTAATTTTATAACCTAGTTGTTGAAGTAATTTTGACGTAAACTTTTGAAATTAGGTCTTTAGATTGAATTTTTCACCTCCATTTCCACACAAGAAATAAAATTAATGTTTCTAAACTACTACTATACTTAGAACTTCAATAAACACTTTCAAATTTCGATTTCATTTGCGACTGCCGCCATTTTAAAGTTTCGCGTGCGTAAATCTTCCATTATTCTTTTACAGGCGCGGATCATAGATAAATTGGCTATATGTATCCATACAATTAAATGATTAGGAAATAGATTTATTTTTTAATTTATTCTTAACATGGTAGATCTTGCCTTCATCATACCTAATGGTAAGTGAATAAAAGGCCGAAGATGGAAGCAAATTACATCCGGATTCCTCAACCACAGAGGAACTACCTTTTTGTTATCGCTGTGGGAAATCTCTTCCAGACGCTGCCTTTCAGCCGGGGAAGGTAACAGAGGATGCGTCGGGATCTCACCCACTAAAACCCAAAGTGATCCACTACCTAACCGCTTTCTGCCGACGCAGGATTATGCCGTAGATATTTCACCGCTATATAGGTAGGGTGGTTTGACCGTAGATTCGGTCAGCTGGAGTAAAGACGAGGGGAAAAACGGAAAGCCTGTAAGGGGGACCCCCGTCAAACTGACTATGTTATTTAAAGTTGGACATGCTGTGCGTAGGTATAGTGGAACTGCCCTTAACATTATTGTTATAGCGGCAGACATAGGTAAGATTGTGGTAACTAGCCAGGCGGACATAGAAAAAGCCCACCAACCAAGCAACCAGAAAATTTTTGCTCCCACTAGGAATTGATACCCCAGACCACCAGATCGGAAATGGGTGTTGTCAGCTACTAGACCTCTAAGGCGGTTAAACTAATCTATAATTTTATCATTTTGTGCATGGCTCGAAGTGTAAACACACGAAATAATGAATTCTACGCCTAAATGGATATGTATCGGCTCCTTTGTTTGATAGTTCGATTCCAAATGAATATAGATGCGTCTACTAGTCATTATGATTTCAATTTGAAATCTATTTCCTCCTGAGTGTTCTCATTTCTTTTTATGGTAAGCAATTTCTAAGCCATTATTAAATTTACTACTCAGAATTTAAGTCAAAGAGATAAATGCGACTTGCGGAAATTGGTTTGAAATCCTGAGAAGCATTTCAGATTCAACATGATTAGGGAATAAAGTTGGGTTAGATACTTAAATAGGTTTCATCATAAATGTATGTACATCGAATAGTGGTGTTAAACTTAAACAAAATATAGTAACATAGTAAAATTTAGGGCCTCTATGTAGAGCCTGTGGGGACCACACCGAACAAATGGAACACATCCTATGTAACTGTGATGCTCTTGCTAGGAAAAGAAAGGGTCTCTTTGGACTGGGCTATCCCAGTCCTGAAGATATAAAGCTACTGTCTCCGGGTGTACTTAGTAAGTACATCTTTCAGGTATTCCAGGACAGCGGTCATTAGGATTGGGGAAGCACAAAAGATCCCATTGAGTCGACGTGCTCCGGGAGTAATCCTGACCCTACATAAAGATAAGCTAAGATAAGAACAGTACAAAAAGTCTTTAAAAAACCATTTTAATGTTTGTTTATTTGATTCAAATAACTCAACACTGCGTTATGGTAAGCTGTACAAGGGGGCCATATTTTTAGATAGTTAGTGCAGCATGAGATATTCTGTCTTAACCATCTTCTTGCCAGCCTAAAACATGCCTTTTCGTGCCTTTTAAAGGAAACCAATATAAATGACGCTAGAAAAATATTCAAGAATCAAAAGACCAAATTAGATGAAACAAAATGAAATACAAATCTGTCTCTTTTGGAAAGCTCACTCAGGCCTTTTCATATTTACCTCAAAAAGTCTTTGCGAATATTTTGTGTTTTAAACAAATCGCTGGTAGCGTTCCCTGACCTCTCAATATTATGAATAATTCAACCCCCCTTGCACAGACACCCTCAAACGTGCAACCATTCATCACAATTTGACGTCCAAAATTACTGGTCTCGGCTACACCGGTGAACTGTAATTTGAACGGAAAAACCATCGTAAATACTGTACCGCATCAAACTCAGCATTGTTCATAGAAAATATGTCTTAAGACGTTTAAATTAGATCGTAATTCCCAAATACCAAGAGTGACAAGCTGTTGAAAATGAAGTAGTCGATTTCCGATTATAATAGTTTATAGTTAATGTAATGTATTTGTATGTTGTAAGCCAACTTCATCAAGTATTTGCCTTTTGATTTGTAGGATTATAAGAGAGATGATTTTCTTTTGATGATTGGGTATTGATTAGAGTTCTTTCATATAACTTGTAAAGTTAGTAAAGTCAGGAAGAAAAGTGATTTAAATAAACATTTTAGCTTTTGAAAGCTATATCTTAAACTCTATTAAATTCAGAGGTGACGTGTTTTTACATGCGTCTTCATTTAAACATATTACACTTTTATTACTTATTTACTATGTTTATTGTGTTTATTTATGTATTTATTTATTTAATAATTTATTGTGTGCACATAAACAAGAAAACGAAATAAGAAAACTAGTAAACGATCAGAAAGCTTATGATATCCGATGGCTTATTGTACATAGCATTCAGATAGTCTATATGATAAAACTATAATATTTTTATTTTTTTACATATTTAATAAAATTCTCAGTAAATCACTAGACAACAGCTGATGGTAAGCAATAGTAGGAGTCCCTATATGTGGATAGCTAATGCCACCTCCACTTTGCCAGCTCAAAACATGTCTTTACACGCCTATTTGAAAGAAAAGGACATTGTATCCCTAAGGCGATGAGATTTCATGGCTGGTTTTAGCTTTTAAAAAGTTGTAATTCTTTTAATTAAATTAAATAATCAATTTCAAATTAAAATGATTTTGATAAATATACCTAAGATAACATCAGCTATAGGTGTTTGATTCAGATTATAAGTATTGATATTTGCTTAACTTTACACTATAAAGTTCAAAGTATCAAGGCTTTTGCAGCACAGAACCTTCTTTATTCTGTAAGATCGAGAGCCAGTTTTGCAATGCAAACGTTACATTGAATATACATCGGATTTTTTTATTTAGAAAACTAGTAAAGAACAGCTGAACTCAGAAAGTATCAAAGTAAAACGCTCAAAGGGTCATATTAAAAGATCGCTCTCGACTTGCCACTTCGGACTTTCCAACATCTAAACGGAACGCTATCTGTTCGTGATCCCTGAAATCCGTTCCGAATCGTGCTCAATACGGGACTCAGCCTAGCCTCACTAAGTGCGCCAATAAAAAATGAAACCAAATTACTGTATCCGTGTTCCGACCCCAATGCAATTTTGCACTCGATTGTACTCGACTTGGGTTCGTGGAACTGGATAGAACTTTTCTGCTTGATTGTATATAGACAAATACAGTAAACATTGACTGTAGTTTAAGCGAAATACAAATAAAACTATGTCTGTTGTTCATTGTTTTGTTTTAGGAAATGGTAATTTAATTATTTGGTAAATAAATAAACAATTGTTTTTCAATTCTAGCAGATTTAATACACGAATATAGTGCCAATACATTTTTAAACGTAATTATTATATTATATTATTCGAAAATTAAAAATACAGATAAGAAGTAAATTAAAAAAGTCAACAAAAGAAACGGGAATTGAAACCCATTCAGCCATGTCAGAATTTGTGCTTTGAAAGTCACGTTAAACAGGTGAACGTGCTTGCCACTCATCACTCACCAACTCCCATTGGGTAACCGTAGTGGTGTTTACCCAAAACTCCTCTTATTTTTCTCCCATGAAGGAAGTCCTGAGCCTGCAGCGCGCCATAAATGGGCTTTAATGTTTATGATATTTTTGAATATTTTTCTGACCTTCTACATTAGTACCGTAACTACTATAAGTAGACATCTTGGTACAAATCAACCTATACCTGCCCATCGGTTTACTGCAATTGGAAATCGATTATATGTGAAATATCGATGAAATGTGGCAATTCCAAATATTTAATGGTAGGAGATTACTTCTACTATTAAATATTAAACAAATTTACTATTTTACTTGAATTAAAATTATTTTAATGCAAGTCAGATACGTCAAGTTAGTGCAAATCCGCGTAACTAGTATTGGATAAAATGTAGCCATTTGTAGAAATTAGCCCAAAACAACTATAATAAGTAACTTGCCCAGTTATTGCTTTCCCCTTAGAAACTAAATTTAGTGTAGATACTCGTAGACTTTACCTATGGTGGATTTGAACTATCCCCGACGATAAGGTAGTCCACCATTTTCAAATAGATCATCATAACAGACAGTTGCTTCACTATCTTACAGTGGAATAATATCCTTTCATATCTTACTAATAAAAATCTAGACACCTTAAAAGCCACTAAAACCTTCATGCGATTTTTATCACTCCCGAAGAATGTTCACATTATCTGTAGAGGTCATCGAACCCAACTCAGTTGCACGCCATGTCGACATTCAGAAAGAGATAGAGATAGCAAATTTCGTTTTGTTTTATCTCTTTGTTGCGCATAATGTGACATTGGTTATCCTCACTATCAGGGCGCGCAGTAGGGTGGGGAAGAATATTTTAAATATTGTCTAGATCCAGAAAATCGAAGCTAATGAAAAACTATATTTTAGATATTTTAATTTCGAAAGCATATTGTTTCAGCTTTGCTGATTAACTGCTTTGATAATAGTGAAACGGCTAGGTACTAATTATTTTGTATAATTTGTTTGAATACATAAAGATTTCTAATTAAAAGCACTTATTCTTCGATGTATAAAGCATAGTTGTGATGTATAGATTCCCACTCGACTATATATAATTATTATTATTTGATACCTTACTTCACATCATCACTACAAATATTTTTTTTATATTTTATATTCTTGTAATTCTTTATTAAATGTATTTTTCGTTTTTAACTCCCAAAAAAGAAACGATACTGTATTTAAATGGAATAGAATAGAATCGATGTAACAGCAACAAATTAACATTTATGTTAGCAAACCAACTAATAATAATATTTGTTAAATAATAACATTACACGTTAAATAAAACTTCTTCTTTGCAGCTACTAATTCGTCGAAGCGGTAGTAGGGTTAATTGGGAATATGCATACTAGTGTTATTTTTAATTTTAAAATAAATATTATTTTAAAATTAAAACTAACAATTTATTTAGTACATATTTAAATATTATAACTGGGACAATTAGTAAATGCCCGGTTGATACCCAGTTAAAGTTATGACTATTGCCTTTATAATTATATTTATTTGTTTTCTCATACATATTCCCTGTTGTGACGATTTAAAAGAGCTTAGTAAATAAGTCTATTTAAATAAAGTTATTTTTGATTTAAAAAATAAAATGTTTAACAAATAAATTCTAGCAAGGCGAAAGTTCTTTGTGCTTGCAACCTGGAAACACTACGCCAGTCAACTCTTCAAAGATATTTTATATTTTCAGAGTTCAAAGCCTGGCCACCATGAGTCAATGGAATATACCACATGAATCATTGAACAAGCGGTCGATGCCGTCTGCACGCCATGACTTGGATACCACTTGTTTTGGAATATACGACACAAAGAAATTTGAAAACAAAAACACAAAGGAAATTTTAAAAAGCTAGGTAGGATGCTTACTTAAAATGAAAGTTCCCATGGTTTTCTAAAAAGTAGTAAGATTTCTAATAAAATTTATATGTCTAACAATCAAAGATATTTTTTTTCTCGAGGAGGAATCCGTTTACGGACCTATCCACCAGTAACTATGTGGTGGACGTGTGCGGGGCTCGCCCAGTATCTGAGCACTGGGAATACCCACTAAAACTCCCCGGTAGCTCCATTGCCCCTCGCGAGGGTGAACTGGGTTCTGTCAGAGCAATTATACTAAAATCTAGACTTTAGAAAAATATCACAATTAAATAAGTGGAAAGTACAAAATTTCTGGGAACGATGACGGCAAAGATCAATTGAATTGGAGAGCCGAATTAGAAGGTATAAAAAATAACAGACCAGCCTATTTACTTTTACGAAATCTACGAGAAGTAAATTAAAAACCTGATGCTTGTATACCATGTCTTAATTGAGTCAAGGTTGCGACGCATAGTATACTTTTCTTGGGTAAAAGTAATACTTATAATGTCAAACAGCGGTGGCTCAGTGCATAAGGACATTATCTTCTACGCGGCAGTGGTTCAAACCCCGCCACATAGCAATGTGTTTTCAAATTATAGATTCTTATATACCTTTATTCGCTTTTATTTTGAAGGAAAACAATGTGAGGAAACCTGCATACACCCGTGAAGAAATTCTTAGGTTATGTGTCGACTAACCCTCACTTGATCAGGGTGGTTAAGTAAGGCGTAATTGCACTAATATAAATATGGGGTAGGCCCGAGTCTATCGCTGGGGATGTATATGAGCTGTTGATGATAATGATGATAATAATCAGAGGGCTCTTGTCCAGCAATAAAATGCCTATAGGACTATTGTTCGAATAACAACAGGAGTCTTGTCGTAAGCATTTCAACAAACTTGGCATCTTGGCTGTTCCAGATCCATACGTTCTTGTTCAGGTTACAAATTTTGTCTAACATATAATTGAATACGAAGACGTAGAAGATAAAGTCATATGCACCGAGAAATTATTGTAGGATTCGGAAGCATAAATTGCTTGTGATCCCGTCCTGGATCAATGGAGCGAGCTAATTCCCCAATTCCACGAGTACTTCGGGCACTGAATGCACTCCTAAATGAAAAGACTTCGTGTAACTTATCTCCTGATGGATGGATTTTGTTTGAACGTCTGCAATTCTGTAAGCACGATGTGTAATTGCATTTTAATTATTGATTATTTATTATAAATATGTATACCTTTGTCTTATTCTTAATTTTTATAAATGCGTTCTATATGTTCTTTAAAAATAAATGAATTAGGGAAAGTACAACAAAGTGTTCAATAAGACTATATAAGTAAGTTTCTTATTTATACTCTTTAATGCTAATTTTAGTAATTGGCTACATTTTGTCAAATATTCGGAATTTTCCAACGCTAGTTACGCGGATTCCCACTATTCTCGGCCAATTGTATTTTTTATGAAATGTTTCAACACAATGTAATTATTGAAATCATGTTAAATGAACTTGAATATTAGTGACACAAGTGACACTACTCTAAATATGACGATCAACATGGCTGAAACATATTTGACTCCCAGAAAAAAATAATTAAAAATTAATTTCACAATATTGCTCAAAGATTTCATTCTTAGTAAATAAAACAAAAAGTGTACCAATATTATGTTTCATTTAGTGGGATTTAAAATTGCTTATATTAAAAACCAGATAACACTGATCACTGTGCTACCCAGGATATAGGCGAATCTTATTGTTTTCTACATGCCTTTTGTTTTTCATTATAAGTTTTATTGAAATATCAAATTTGAATTTAAGAAAGCAAGAGAACTTTTTCATGTCAAAACAACAGCAATTGAGAACGCTTTAACACACAGACATATTCACATTATGGGACTGAATATGCCGAAAAGTTATATTAAACTGGGGAAGTTTAAATACGATATTATGTGCACGAAGAAAACTTTGAGAGACAATAAAAGAAAGTTGAAGAAAAATATTAATATTTTCTCGTACTCGCAAATTGAACTATGCTGGAGTCCCTGTGGGTAATTCCAAACCTGCAGCATTTTTGTAGATACTCTCATTGAAAAGAAAGGCAAGGGAAAAAAGCCCATGCAGCCATGTTTTTTGACTTCCTATTACATCTTTTGTTAAATGTATTGCTTTGATAATTTAACTTTTTTACCTCTACCAAACCCACTAGAAACCGGAATCACTAAAATGAATTTATAAAATTGTTTTATCTGAAATCTTTTGTTGGCAAATGTCACTTACAGAATAGATAAAAAAGGTTTTACATCTTTGTTAAATGTAATCTATTTCTGATCAACTTGTGGATTTTTTGTTTTATGAACACTTCTTGGTAAATGAAAATATTGTATTTTACTAATTACCGAACTAAGAAAACGTCAGGCTCTAGAGTGTTCGTTACGTCCGCATCGCCGCGCGACGCTGATTCTAGAAACAATAGAAAGTGAAGGGTCAACATCACGAACTAGTTATTAATTAGGTAATTACTTAGAATTTTTAATTTCGTTTTGCTTATAACTTTTTGTTATTATATAATACATCGTGGCTTTTTAAACGTTTTTTTTTTAAATCCTTCCAATCAGTCACTAAGCAATCATAAGAAAATTTATAACTATGTTAACCTCTTTAAAAAAAAACTTAAACGTTTATTTAATTGATGCCTCCTTACGAATAACTGTGTTTAAAATGTAGTTATATTAATTGAGACGTCTATTATTGAATGTTCCATTAAGCGCTAATTACAAAATGAATAAATGCTTAATGTTCCGAACTATTTACTTAAGGTCGAAAGATAAATAAAGCTTATTTATAATGTGTCTTTCTGCCTTTGCATCTGTTTCTCAAACAAAGCTGAAAAACAAGTATCAAAGGGTTTGTTATTAACTGTAATTACTTACAGTTAAGGGCTAATTTATAATTTTGCTTTAGAGTGAACTTTATAATTACTGCCATAGAATTAATAATATGACAAAAATAACTATTAAACAGCAAAATAAATAAGATTGCATTTGCGGCTATATTGGTGTAAATGGGTCCAACATTTTTTTTTTTATTATAATGCCAACAGTATACTGTGCTTCCAAGTATGTCGCGGACTATAACTGAAATATATAACAGAGGTCGTGCATAATTAAAATAGCTATTTATCTTGCTGTCCATTCATTCGATTTATTAATATTTATTTAACAATTTATGTACACACAAAGATAATTAAAAAAGACACAACAGAATAATAGAAAATTGTACAAAGGTAATGCTTATTTCTATAATCTCTTCTAGCAGCCCCACATATGGGAAAAGTGCAAAGAAAGGTAGAGGGGCATGTACCAATACAAATATAACATAATTAAATGAGAAATAAAAAGTGAATGTAATAAAACAATAATAATTACATAAAATCAAATACAAATAATGCGTTTTACTAAATATTAGGAATAGTGTGCAAGTGAGATGGAGATATGATAAAGAACGTAACAAATAACATAAGTGTATTCTTTAATTAAAATCAAATAACATAATTGCGGACAAAAGTAATCTCGTGACCATAATCACTACAAATAAATTATAAAATAAATTAATGGCGATTCCAATTTAATAACTAGTTTAATTTTATTTAATTTTAAATGTGTAAGGTAATAAATACCAGTAATAATACATAAGATGCCCCTTTCAAAAAAATATACTCTAACACGAGATTTTAAATACTTATAGAAATAAGCAGTACCTTTGTACAATTCTCTAATATTCTATTGTAACCTTTTAATTGTCTTTGTTTGTACATAAATTGTTACATAAATAATAAATACTTTCGGTATGATCACGATGAACACTTTTATCAGATATATTTCTTTAAACATGAAATCAAAAAGTTTAAATGAACATAATAATCACTGGTTTTAAATCGTATTAAGCCTTACCACCGCTTTGTAAAATACTTAACCAGTGGACAGAAGCGGCCCAAGAATCTCTATGTTTAAAAGAAAATTATCAAATTACTTATGCCATCGTCATCATGAACAGCAAATATAGGTCCCCACCGAGGTGCTCCAACATGGAAGACTTATGACCTTACGCACTAAGCCACCGACGCTTCAAATTATGGCTTAACGTGTCAATATCGAATGTTGGTTGAACAATTCAAATCCTTCAGTTCAGTTATTATTACGCGATAATCATTTATTTTATACTTAACTTTCTTACACAGATTTCTTTTTGTTTAAATATGTTATAAGTAATGGTGTACCTATGTATGTTTATAAATGAGATGAATTTGATTTCATGTTTAGCAAAAAACTTTTAGAGTGACACACTTATAAAGCACCTAATCTGTGAGATTGAAATCTTTACTACTTATCCATAACATTGAGTTATATTGCGATCGTAGCTGTATCGTAAATACCTACCTTAAGATAAGGTTATAGAGTACACCTGTAACTGCACCTTCCTGGATGGCACGAACGAGGTGATCTTATGCTTTAATTAAACTAGCTGGAATCGACTTCAAGATTGGTGGGCGGATGATTAAATTACGTGACACGACGCTGGGTCGACTCCAACTACTGTAGCTGACAGTCAAACTTATAGCGAACTAGAACCCTTTACTAATTTGTAAAATCTCAAAGGGAAAGACTCCAAATCTCAAATTTAATTATTTTTATGCTCAAAATATAATATCATCAAAATATATCCATCATTTGCTATGATACAGTCAGATTCTTAAATGTACTGAACAAATATTCTTATGTATACAATAAGTTTATGTTCTATGCGATGATAAATTCCACGATTTTTACTTCATTACTTTTAAAAAAGGAAGCATACCTAAAAGATTTAACAGTCAACAAACCTTAAAAAATATTTGAAAATAGAACAGACCGTTAATAGTGCAACGTAAAAAGATTGTATATTTAAGTGTCCTTCATACATATCATTTAGTTAGTTTCTATATATGTTTATATTTAGTATCTATATGTAATATTATTGGCTTTGTACGTATTCGTTCTACGTCGCCATCTTTCCTCGAATACTTAATTTTTTAATCCTGTCCATTGCAAGTTACCTGCAAGGGATCGCTTTTAGCTATAAGGTCGGCCTTTTTACGAAATTGGAAAGATATTCCACGTTTTTCTTTTCAAATTGGTTGATGTACAATAAAAATATATTCTATCTTATTAATTTTATTTCTCTTCAGGAAAACATGACATTATTTTTTCAGTAACTGACGTTTTAAGTATTTTATTTTCGACTATACTTTCTACTATATATTCTGTTTCGTCAATCAATTGCCTTTGTAGGAATCCAGTCTCACAAAAATCTGGTCTTTAAGTATTTGGCTCATTTACTTTTACTTCGGAAACAAAAATATTATTTAAGTAATATAGAGATTGGTTGTAAGGTGTGGTTTTTAAGCATAGAACCTTGTTAACTTTACAATCTCAATTAAGAAACCATCTGTATACTTAATACTTTCATTAGAAAATCAAATACTTCGTTGACCAATAGAAAAGATAACAATATACACATCTGTTAATATATATTATTGTCCTTTCGTAAACTAAATATCCCGATTAGAAATACCTATAGAAAAAGGTCCGACACGACCAAACCGGACTGGCCGAAATATTGGCACATTACGTGACCGCTTGGCGTCGTGCCAATGACCAAGTTATGCGCTCTATTTCATACGGGCTTACTACGGCATAATATATTTGTACGGAACCACACGGTGTGAAGCCTTGACCATATGCGTCACACCGGGTTGCTTTAGTGATGCTTTAGCCAACTTTTTTCATTTTGCTGTTGGAAAAGCTTTGTATGACTTCCTTAGACGTAAGAAGAACATATGTCACAACTTAATCCCGAATTGTGGTTTAAGCTAGCATATGCTGGAAGTTTATTTTAGGTCAGTGTTCAGATTAGCCAGCTGTGACATATCTGAGCTGGCTAATCTGAGGATTTACAAGAATTAGGAAGCAGATATTATATATAGTATAACGCCTTTATAATTTCATGCAAAAAGAAATTCTAACATCATGTTCACAAGCTGTTTATGAGTTTATATACCAAAAAAAATATTTTAAATTGACATTCAGTGTCACAGATTTTCAAATTAGTAGTCATAGTAGCATTTATAATAACAGCATTAGATTTCGATTATAAAACAGATATTTTGGCACCCGTATTTAAAAATTATGTAAATGAAAAATGTCTTTATCACTTAATTAACTTATTGTGGCACGTTAAACTTACTCCCGGGCTATTTGGAACTTCTATGATCGATTTGATTATAAGCTGGGCGAGTTTCGTACATACCAGCAGCTTAGCCAACGGTGGGTAGAACCTTCAACGAATTCCTCCCCGAAGAATTGGCAGATTAAAAAATTCCAAAAAATATTGGTTTATGATAATCGAAGGCTTGAAGCACTTGGTCATCTGCCAGCACCCAAGCTAAATGTTACATTCCAAGTTTAATTTAAGAGCTGAATATATGCTTTGAAACATATCCTACATGTTGTTGTACTAGCCAGAAATTGGCAGTAGTTTAATCTGAAATGCTTATATAATGTAAACATGAATTAAGTAAAATATGTATGTAAGCTTGTGACATAGCGAATGACTCGACACAGCCTAATGGTAAGTAAAAAAATTCTATATTCGAAGCCAGTGCTATATACGATATATCGTAGCCAACTTCACCTTGGAGGTCGAAACCTTAACACATTCAATGCCCAATAAAAATGCCCATATTTACACTGTGGCGCAATATTTGCGATATTTTTAATAATTTTATTAAATATTTTTTCCAATAAAACATTAACAATTTCAACATAACAACATTAACTATTGCAAGCAAGTGCCGTGTGTGACTCCCTGTGTATTCATAAACATCAAATTATAATCTATTTAAGAACATTTCCTACAGCGCTACCTATATTTTGTAAGTTAGTAAACCCTTCATTATAGGGAGCCGTGTCGTGTGTGTCTAAAGAAAATATAGTACGTCACGGTAGCCGTGACGTACTATATTTGATTAATGAACATCCATTCCATTCTAGGCTCTGTAAAATTAAGATGCATCCTACGTAAGTGTTACACCATCTTTCATCATGGTTCCTTTAGTTTTTCAGCTCCCCAATTATGGAACAATCTTGTGTCTGCAAAAGCTTTCCACCGATTTAAAAGATAACGATAATTTTACATGATTTCGTTGTATGTTTATGTATATTTTTATTCATATAGTCAACTGCTTGCTTGATATCCTTAGATATAATTTATCATTATTTAAATCAAAATTAAAAAGTACTCAAATAGACTCAAATACTGAGTTCTTTTATATCGTCAAAAATTAAATCCTAACACCGCTTCGACAAATACTTTAAATTTGGTTAAAAAGTTATATTAAGTGTACTCAATTGTAATTAATTATTATTGATTTTATAAATATGTTTCTTTGCATACAGTCAACTGGTGTAATTAACTCCAGCTTAGCCCTATAGAGTTCATTAGCTGTAAATTTCATTTGGTTTCCATTCGTTTTATTTATCACATCTACCAGAACGTTGCTAAATTGTCGTACCGCTTTACCAATTAAGCTGACATTCCAACTGCCGTCGGGATAGATAAGACTGTAAAAAATACATCAACGGTAAACCTCCAACAACTTTCCTCGTGCAGGAAAGCGGGAATATCTGAGATTATGTAGTAAGTCGTCGCTTGATAATTCTACCAGTAGCCTAAACACGGTTCGCGATGCTGTCTTGACAGGAAGGAAATTGCAACACTTATATAACCTAACTTGTAGCCGGGCATCTCTACTCTACTCCTAGATCTATCTACTCCTAGAACTAAGGTAATTTTTTTTTATCATATTCGAATTTTACATTGGGATAGTTACGCTCAGTACCTTCTCGATGCTCTGGACAGAATGCAGCGTTACGCTCTGCGTATAAATGGCGATGTAGAGGTAATGAACACCCTAGAGTCTCTGCAATTGCGTCGTGACATAGCGTTGCTTATCGGTCGTATCGGTCGAGTGCTTTAAAAAATTTTTGACAATATTCCTTCCTATCTTTTCCAACAGGAATACGCGTTTTGGTCTTTTGGTCTAGGCAGTCACTCATTCACTGCCTCCACGTCCAATTTACACAGAAAGAGATTTTGTGAATTCTTTCTTTAGCTAGAGTTATATGTTGATTTGTATGTATGCAATAAATCTGTGATATTGATATTTTACTGCAGTTTAAGCTCACACATGTAGGTATACCTTGTGAGGCCTTTTAAGTAATTTCGTAAAAAATATTCAAACGCTTAGACCATTGACCATATTAATTTAGTATGAATATGTCAAATTTCTTTATAATGTGACTTAATAAGATGTTAACGTATGCTCCTTAAGTTTCTTAGATACATTAAAATTCTTCTGCCATTCATCTTTATTGTAAATCCTGATCTGTAAAAAAATACTCACTTAACGGAACACCCGCTCGCGATTTTTCTGAAAAGAGAAAAAACACTTATTAATTCCCAATTTATTTTATTAAATATATCTTACATCATAATATTATTGTTAAAAATCAAATTCTATTAGTAATTGCTCTGTGTTCAACCATAGTACTTTAAAGGAAACATTCCTGAATAACAACTACTGAAACTGATCAGAAATTACCATTACAACACAATGTTTGGTCGAAGCCCGACAACCATTAAAAACATAAATTTCAAACCACATTGCAACGTAAACTGAACACAAGAATGATCACTCTGTACAGTATACTATGGAAAGTGAATGTTATTAGAATATAATATATTAATAATGCAAAATAAAAGCGACTTTAGGTAACCTATTGTATCCCGATGTGAACAAAATCAGTCACTGAGTTGCGACCCTTTTGCACTTCAGCAGCGCACACAAAGGTCTTTGATATCATCTATTTTAAAATGTTTGTTATCAGAACTTTTAACCAATGTATTATTTGGATCTATTTTGTATGTGATGTAGAAATTAAAATAAAGACTTTATCTATCTATCTATCTATTGGTATGTTTGTTTCAAATAGCATTAAAAGTATATCATAAATATATTGTAGCATTTCTCTAATAATATTTGAAGGGAAACAAAAATATAACGTTTATTAAGTCTTATCTCTATCATTCTTGTTAATATTATTTATCATTACTCATTTGGAAAAGTAAAACATAACCTTTAAGTATCTGTAGCTACAAGTATTTTATCTCGTACATTTTAGATGCTCTCCTAAGCGTCGTGAGAGGGTAGTAATGAATTTGACAAGCGCTGAGCACTTAAACGACACGATACTAAGGTGTGAGAGCGGTGTTCAGGATAAATACTAAATAAGTAGAAAACACATAAACATTCTTATAATTAAGCTTTGTAAACATATTTTAGCGAACCCAGGAACACGAACAATTTTACTAGTGATCTTATAAGAATAGAATGTATTTATAGCCAAAACTCTGTAAACATAATATTAGACATTGTTGCATATAATATCATTATAAATAAATATAATATCATTATAAATAAATATAATATAACAATTGAAAATTAAAACTACAGACATCTACTCAGAATTATGAATCCTAATGTCTTTTGCAAGTGGTAAAATTTCCATATCCATTATGTAATGAGATATGAGACGATACCTAGAAGTGAAAATATAACTTTTATATTTGGTTCATTCATAATCAATCATAAAATCTTTAGAAAGGCTTAAGATGTCAAATATTGACAACGTATAAAATTCATTAAAAGTACTTGTCGATACGTATAAAGAATAAATAACAGTTTTTTTTAACTAACAACTCGGCATAAAGTGCTAAGTTTTAGACTATACAGATTTTTGCCACAGCTTCGATGAAATGGAAGCTATGGTAAAAATCATCATCCTATTTACGTCCCACTGATGGGCACAGGCCTTACGACATGGGAGAAATACGTGCCAAGTTTGGGCATAATACCGGCGCGTGCGCAATCCGACTTGGTAGGTTGCCGTAACAACTAGTACCTACCAACAGTATAACGTGTCTGAACGCACGGGGGATCTTAAGAACATATTTCGACTTACTCATTCAGGGACAATATTTTTTGATATTCCGGGTGATTAATAAATTTATCCTCAGCTAATGCTACAAGCGTCTGCTCATCACAATTCAACACTTAGCTAATGCTTAGCGTAATATAATAATAAGTTAGTATAATTACTATTATGATGTAATTTAATGGAAGCTAAGCTAATGCTTAGCGTACTTAAAATATTTTTTTCTCGACTCCTTTTAATACTTTTTTATTATTGAGTTTAAACACTAAATGTTTACAATAATTTAAGTTGCACTTCAGTATATTTACAGTAAATATTAATAGACATCTCTATTAATCTTTACTGTAAATATACTGAAGTGAAATTTTAAATATTAATTTTATTTATTTTTATTATTGAGTCGTTATCTTAGATGTTCTTAATTAAATTATTAAAAATTATGGCTACGTTATAATTTAGTTCTGAAATTGAAGGCACTAAAATCAGGCCTTAAATACTACAAAGTTATCAGTACACAAACACGTTGTTGCACATTGTCGTATAAGATGTAAGTTTTTATTTCATTAAGGAACAGATATTTCTGTTTACTTGAATCACAGACATCTCTGGTTACGTCTTCTACTTAAAAAGCCAGCAGTTATTTGAATTTTTTGATGTACATTTTTTTAAATAAACAACTCGGTTTACAGTGTTGAAAGCATTTTCTTTGTGGCTGCCTTCGCTTTAAAAGGTCGAGATTTTCCAAGCAAAGCTATATTGAATTTCATTTTTCTTGAAGATAAGGTAGGGTAAGAATTTCATCTTAACAACTTCCAGATATTTGCAGATGTCAGGTTTGTGTTTTTTTATGTTGGTACTTAGCGTTTTTATTTAATGTTTCTGATTCGACGATCTTTTCACTGCTCCGGAGTTACGTATTAAACCGTAATTAGACACGAGATTTTTAACTGAAGCGTTGCATTATAATGATTTAACACTTATAATAACGTCTTTAATATACTTTTAAAGCCAAACTTAATATCTACACAATATTCACTTGATACGACAATCGCGTAAGACAAGTTGAATCAGCAGTTTTCGTCTGACGGTGCCGAGTTGTCCCATGCGGCTTGGCTAATTAATACTGTGTATTAACAAGAGCTCAAATAAAAGTTGTCAAAATAAAAAATGTGCAGATTTTTATTGATCCTGCATTTACGAAAACGGTATAATCGTTTCTTAGTTAAAAGATGTGTTTACAAATTAACACCATTTTATAATAACTTAATTGTTTTAAAATAGAGTAATTACAATTATTGTTATAAGTGTTGCAATGCTTATCAATATTTACATAACATTAAGACCGCTTTTCGGTAACGAAAGCGCTAAAATTTAAGGAAAACAAAGAGTCAAACGAAAATATTTTATCCGAAAGACTTTTTAGAACATCTCACTTTTGATAATATCACAAACCGTAACAAAGATGCCACATTCGAATTCGCGATAGTCAGCTAACAATAAGAGCAGTCTCAAAGCGAAAATAAGATGAAAAGACTCATTTCCCAACGAACGATTCTCAAAGACTGGTAATAACATTAACGCAACGTGAAATAACCCGCCGTAGCGATGCCACGCTGACACATTGTCACGTTCGCGTTGACTGTAGTACCGGGCCGGAACTATCCTCAAATGAAATGGAATGAGATTTTGGTAAAATAATTTTAGCAGATTTTTGTTTTGCTCTGAAATAATAACTTAAAATGCGTTAAAAATAAGAATGGACCCGAACTTTTAAATTATTGAAGCGTTCGATTTTACAGAATTCTTAGTGGTTTTGGTTACAAAACGAAACAATCGTTATTAAGTTCCTACGTGCTCCAGAATGTACACAACTCCTTCTTCAAAAACACCTTATTGCTAATGTATGCTAAGGTCTTCCTCTTATGTCTCTCTTATATAACTTTTGCTATGATGTATCAAAAATCGTAATACTGCCAACATGTCATAGTATTGCTAACATGTCTGACATGCATTATGTCAAATCACAGGATAGAAAGTCAGAAACGCAACTTGATTAAAATGTAGTTTTACAGATACCCAGTTTATTCCAGATTACCTAGTTATAAATGAGTTACATAAGATAGCGGACAGCCAAAAAATAAATGAAGGGATAGCTAAACTCTTGAGCACTAGTAATTGCAAGGTTTTTTGTTGACTAACTAATGCTGTTGGCCACAGATGGCCTTTACAGCGTTACCGGGGTTTTAAGGAGGCGAGAACCTTGGACAGTCCTCAAGCCTTAAGGGGTGATTTGCCTCTGGAGGAGTTCTAATCGACAGGCATCACCTCCAGGGGAGTTACCCCGCTGTCTCTTAGAGTCTCCAGGGCGCTCGAGCCATGAGGGAGCGACAAACTTGAGGGTGCCTTTAAAGGCTCGAACCTCGGGTCAGGTGAGTCGGTCGTGGAGGAGAAAAGCGCCCCGGTACGTACCTGTACCTGGGGCAATTGCAGGTTTAAAAATCATTGTATTATGAGAGCTGGAGGCCCTAAAGACATTATTTATATTTTATTATTTTAAGTGGGTACTGGTGGTGATTCGGCTGATTTTCTCTTAAACTAAATCAAGTTATTTGCCCCTTTTTCAAATACAATATAAAAGAGATAGAATGACTTATAGGTATGTCAAGTTAGTAGACATTTAGATCCGTATACTTCTGTTGTATTTCAATCGGCATATTTATGATGCGCGTTAGTAGGTACGTATGCTTAAAGGCCGCTATTTTAGAAACATCAAATGATATCACCAGCAATCTGTTTTTTTCTGATTGGATTGTATTGAAAGAGTCGTAATGAATTTAAATTTCATTTCAGTTACACAACAGAATCGATCTGTCAGCAGCTATTGATAGAAACTAGACTATATTTATTTAATAAAGGCTTACCGATTTTATAACCATTTAGGAACTTAACGGAGTCAAGGCTGTACTGATATTAATTAAACGATACGTGAGCTGTTAAGTCGTTTACAGCCGAGAGAACCGCTAAGACGGCGCGAAACACAAAGTAATTGACTAATGAATTTACCTAGGATATTGTGTTGTAATTTCGTGTAGTATGCTTCATTTACAAGGGAAAGTTCACTTGAAAATACGGATAATATCAAAATGATGCCGATTTATCTATTAAATTGGGCGCTAAAGGAAAGTATGCTTATTTGAATATCAATCAAGAAAGTTACCCGAAACAGTTCATTTGGTAGGAAATTTAATTTTGTACACACATACACCCACACACAAACACACATTTCACATGCGATGACTCACTTGTTTTGTTTTATTGATTTTTTTATTTTATTTTGGTTTTTGTTTTTTATTTTTGTTTTATTTGTTTTTTCTCTCTCTTTAGTTATTTTATAGTTAATTGTCATTTGTTTGAATGTGTCTTGATGTATTTTTGGCGGCTGCCTTGTTGGCTTCCTGATGATTTTTTGGAAAAATAATGTGTTTCTTTAATTGGCTTGTGTCTTGGTTATTGTATTATATTCTGTGTGTGTAGAAAATTGCTGTTGAAACAGTGTTGAGATAAATAAATAAATAAGTATATCCTGCTAAAAATCGTTGATACCTTTAATTTGGGTGCAGAAGTCTTGAAATGGTGATGATAGATCTATTTTATTGAGAGCTTTACGATAACGAAATGCTTTTTTAAAGTAAATAGACTTCGTTAAAATTATAAGTTGCAATGAGCTAGTATTATGGCTAAAGCCAGAGCGCGTATAACATACTTAAAAGAAAACCAAGTTTTGTGCTGTTAACTTTGTTGTTGACATCTTTAAGGAAACCATATTAAATTATTTCCAACACACAAAATATTATGTAGTCTAACATCTGTTAATTTTGCAATCGAGCGGAGGCATTGAAATTTAATGTAGATTTAGAATCAGGACCAATTTATTAATTACCTAAATTATATGCATGATAAATTAATATATCGTCACATCCGGTATAAATGAAGGTTGTTAAATGTAACTAGAACAACCCTCATCAAACAAATATGTAAATAGAACAACGCTATTTATCCTTAAGCGTCTGTTTTTCTTAAACTTAATTGTGTGTGCATTAAATATTAAATATATAAAAACGCTCATCAAATAAAATTAGAAATAGAACAAAGCTCAAAAAACAAAGCAACTAATCTATTTAAGATCTAATGTAGCTTCATACACAAAGTAAGGATTTCACGCAAATTGTTGTAGAAATTAATGTATTATTCATTACTATGATGAAACTGTGCTGTGTTTAAAAGGGCAAGTTTACTAGAAAGCTTGTAACTTTTAGATATATTTCCTTTGGATCTAGAGTCAAGTCCACCGAAACTATAGAATTGAATAGAATATATCTTTATCGTACATCAGCCAATTTAATAAGAGAAATACACAAAAAACATATAAATAATTGTTAACTATATGTTACGAGCATGATTCCTTCTATATAAATTTAAGTGGAGATGTTAATCTAACACCGTTGTGAGATGAAATATTAAATTTACTTCAAGCAAGACTGTTGGCTGTTGTGATTAAATATTACTCACAACATAATAATACAAGTATTTTGTGACATTATCATAAAAGTTTGCCCCAAAATGTTATAGGTGGTTATTGTCCGGATAAAATGTAGTGCAATGAGGTACTTTCAAATAGATATTATTGGGCTGTGATACAAATCGCTAAGTAAATTTAGTACAAGCAAATGATCGTAGGATAGAAAGGTGTCAGCCAAAAGTGGTGCATACTTACTTCACCACGACACGACTCATCTGAGCCGAGGTCCGAGCCTTTAGAGGCGCCCTCAGGTTTATCGCTCCCTCATGGCTCCCCTGGAGAATCTAAGAGACAGCGGGACACCTCCCCCAGAGGTGATACCTATCGAATAGAACTCCTCCAGAGGCGAATCGCCCCTTAAGGCTTGAGGACTCTCCAAGGTTCTCGCCTCCTTAAAACCCCTTTAACGCTGTAAAGGCCATCTGCGGCCAACAGTATTAGCCAGTCCCAAAAAAAAAACTTACCTCAACAAATACGTGAAATCCAGATCAAATATTTAACTTCCATAGTAATATATCTACAATTAAACTAATATCTACAAGAAAGTGTCAGTTCCGCTAACTTACCTTTTATTTTCATAGCGAAGGTAGCATAAAGACTTCCCGATGAAACGCACTGCTCATAATGAGAATAGTCTCATCGGGGATATGTTTGGGAGTAGAGGCTCTAATATTAGGAAATACTAATGTTTTGTCAACGAACACAAAACGTATTAATGTTATCGCTTAAGTGGGTTCAACGTCTAATCTATCTTTGTCATTAGAGAAAACAGATGTTTTGTAAGAAGGTGTTCCTTCCAACAATTTGATTATAGTCATGTTCAATCTTGTTACGGATTAGCAGAAGATGAGCTGTGATATGTTCTATATAACAAAATCTGCTGCTTTTGTCTCAACTGTCAACCATTAAAAATAATTAATCTCGCTATAAATGTTATTATTCGCATCGAATTTTGTGCTAAAGCCAATTAGCTCAGTTTACTCCTCACTTCATTGTTTTTGTCATGAAAGCGACAATATCAATAGTTGGATAGATGATTTAATTGTATTTTATAGTAACAAAATATACATTTTATGTTATACTAGTTAGGTGAACGTAATCACCTACAAATTAACACTTAGGTCATTTATAAAATGAACCCAGAATTAGCGATGGAAGAAAGGACAGATTTAATGTTTAGCATGTCAGTTAGACGATTTTAAATAACGAATTTGAACTGTCAATTCGACTATTTTCCGTACTAAAGTACAAAATTAAATTTATTAATTTTCTTGTTACCTAATTATTATTGTTTACAAACCATCCCTGAAATAAAGCAAACAAAAAATAATGAAATATATAAGAATTGTTCAAGCCGTTTTAGAGTTTTGCCGAGACCAATGAACAGTTATTAATTTTTATATATAATATAAGAATAAGAAAAAGAAGAAGTGGAAGATTTAAAGAATATTTACTCTGACAAAGAACAATATTAAAAAAATATATAGAAAAAAATTCCACATAACGCTATGTAATTTTACATAACGTTATTCACCAATAAATAGAAAAAATCGATGGATTAACGAATTTATTTATTTGCGTTTGTTAATCTTTAAATGCTTCATTTTCAGATTTTTAACACCACTAGCTACACCAGCCCGCATTTTCGGCTTGTGACAACACAAGTTATTTGTTATCAAACAGACCGCGCACAGGTACAATTAGTTCGTGACCAAACAAAAGGTATAGCGGTTCTGCTAATTGGATATTAAGCCTTATTGCTTGCTTGTTTTGGTGTTTGAATTTTAAAATCCTACATTAAAGGATCTTGATAGGGGCGTAATGGTTTGAAAATCATTTACGTGGAATGGCCATGTGGCCTTCCTATTCCCACCTCAACATGCTAACAGTAAAAGATAAAATATATGGTTTTCATCTCTTACAGATACAGATACAAAGAGGTAAGCATAGAATTGCAAACTTTTTGTACACTTCTTTAGTTAAATATGTCAGTCATTCCCTGTCTGCACGTCTATTTTAAGCGCAATGAGATTTCGTGATTCCTTTCTTTGTCGATCAGCCAGAGAGTGGAATACGTTACAGACAGGTATTCTCTCCTTCGTACAACACGGATTCCTTCAAAAGAGGCGTGAAAAGGCATTTTTTGGACATGGAAGGTGTAGGTGGCTAGGGTAATATGTCGCAAGCTGTATTAGCTATACTCATGCAAAATCAAATCACCTGCAGTGCTTTTAAAATAATAGGTGTATATAGAATATAGTTTTTTTTATTTAGTTTAAAATCTATACTAATGTTATAAAGCAATATTCAATTATCAAATAAAATTATCAAATGCAGTTGAAGATCAAGGTGAGAAATTCTTTTTTTATCGAGTTGGAGAAAAGGATTGTCCCGTCTAGGTCCAACCTCTTCCAAAGTTTCTTTGTTTTCGCTATCGAAGTCAAAACCAAAGCGCTTGAACCACTACGCTAGGTAGCTGCTTTATTAACCATTAACTTCTAATTCACTTTATTCGCTTATCACGTTCACATCAGGAATGTTCGAGGCAATAACTCCAAAGTCAAAAGTATCGATTGAAAATTAATGACCTATGAACAGCGGCGAGTTCGGCGGTGCTGTTGATCAATCGGAGCAGTTCACTTCATTAAGCGCACTCGATGGTGAAGATCAAGGTGTTTGACATTTTTCGGGTTCACTACGTGAAAAATGTATCAGGAATATATTGGAAGGGATTTACAAATGTTCTTTTTAAGTATAACACCTTATGCTTAGAACGATAGCGATGATAGAATCAAGTACCTATGTGTATTATACTTTTATATCACGCAAAATATATTAAAGACTGGCTATAAAATAGAATAGAATATACCTTTATTGTATATCAGACAATTCAAAAAGATTGATACATAAGGAACAGTTAACTAATTTATATATAATATTAGGCGACCTTATCGCTTAAAGCGATGTCTTCCTGGTAACGAAAAACCCGAAAAATTTAGTTTGATTTCCTTTAAACATCAACTTATATATAGTTTAGTTTTACACGAGGGAAACACGAGGTTATTGCCACTATACACGCGGACCCAATACGGGTTAGTGGATAAAAAAGGTTGCACGAAAACCAAAAAGTAGCGACATAAAAAAGAATACAGTATTATTAGAAAAAATATATGTTACAAACTATGCAGCCAGCAAATTTTTATAAAGACATTTTAAAAAAGGTTTGGTCTAACAATCTGAGACCACAGCTATAGCAAAAGTTACTTTAATCGTATACCGTAAGCTCTGTAACCACTACACCTGCAAATTTCTCGATGAAATCTAAAAAAGTCGTAAAAGCCAAGACTAATATTTAATGTTATATTAACAGAATTACGTTGTTTAGTAAGAAATTAACTTAAGTCCTACTTACAAAAAAATTATATCCAATATGTTTTCCAAACTGCTTGGTTATGTAGAACATGTGGAATGATAACTAAATTTAATTTAATATAAATATTGTCATAGGGATTATTTTTTAGCAGAACCAACTACAAACGAGCATCATATTCGCTCTATCTTATGTATCAAGACACACTGTGACATACAAATCATTAAGCCTCTTAAATTCACTAAGTAACGATAGCAGAAAACCTTTCTAAACTAGAAAGTTAAATGAAAAAATTAAATTGTTTGATATCCGAACAAGTATCCAATCAGTTTATCGATAAGTATCTTATAATCTAGCAAATAACGGCCATCAATGGGCTTTGTGACAGAAAAAAAAATTAAATCTTCTAAACTTAGATATAAATCTATGACTCACTAACACGGAATTTGACTTACAAATTAATTATTTGATAAAAATTATGTCAATTATAAGGAATTATTGAAAGGCTATCATTTATTACCAATCAATATTTTATGAGATAAAACCATATGTTTGAGAAGTTATAAATTACCTAAAAATACCCTACCCTAGCCTGCCAAAGGAATGGGGTGCAACCAGGATTCTACGAAGGGTTTGGAGGTTATATATTTTGGGCGTTTTCGGTCTACAACTGTACCAGGATGCTTTTGAGGTTATTAAAAATGACAGACTTCGGTGTACGTTTCCAAGGTATGTGTGGCATCTGATACTTTCGTCAATAATCATAACGACAGGAATAAACGAATCCTCTTGTGAAATAATCAAAAAGTGAGGATTAACGTTAACTCAGTTAAAACAGCGAATATCATATTACGCTTATTAGTATTTAAAAAGACAGTATCAGTCAACCAGCAAGTGCTATATAATTAAATACTGCATTTAGTAATTGCTCTAACCATTCTCTATCGTTAAATGCTCAACTTTAGAATAGAATTCAATAATTTAATAAACAATACAACCGAGACAATCTCAATTAAACCACAATTGCTTATGCAGAAACTTGGCGAGAAATGCAAATGACGTCCTTTTGTAATAATTTCAGAGGAAACTGCATGAATTAATTTTAATACAACCTCATCAATTATCTCATTTTATTCTTTTCCTGTTTTACTTTTTAAATTGAGATATGAATTACGAAAAATAGTTATATGGGTAAGTGAGAAACGAACCTCATTTGAATCAAATTTATCACTAAAAAGTGTCTTCATTTTAATTAAAATAGTGATTTCTATCCGACTAATTTAAAATGCATTGAATTTTTTAATAATTTACTCAAAATATTTCGCCGCATGGCGTGTGTGATATTCCCTTCCGTTTTGACCAACTGAACACAGTTTTAAATAAACCACATCTGACACAGTTCGATGCGTGCATTGGTCTACCGAATAGCTTTTTCATTTGTTCATAAAGTGCAGACTAACCACAGACAACTTCGCTTCATAAAAATTTGGAACCTCGAAATAGTATAATTATCAAAAACTTGATCAAACAGAACCTAAAGTAACGCGTTTAAACATACTTTATTTACGGAAGATGCACAGTTTAACGGAACAGTTAAAATTTAATTGTGACTGCATTGACAGGCCTGACACGTAAACCTTTCCGTTATTTCGTGATCATTATTTCAGTCGTTCGCCGGTACCAACATTTGTATGATCGATGTGCGCGTTTATTTATAATAATTATTTATAAGCATCAGTAGCTTGGATCTCAGAAATTCCAATTTTAGAGTTAATAAATTCAAAATTCACCTCTTTTCCACTCGCAATATTTGTAAAAGGAACAAATTCATGAAACATAACTAATTTGTATTCGTGCTCCCTGGTGAGATTTTAATTTGAAATGTCCATTTATTTTCGATGGTAGTTAATAGGTCGTCCAAATAATTGAATGAATTTTCTGAGTGGCTGAAAATTAAACATCACTCGTTATTTCAAGTTCCATATTTTAATTTATTAAATCTTTGATAGGACATAAAATTTAATTTTAGTAACATTTTAATTAAAATTTCACCTGCTATTAAAAGACTGTGTTTAAAGAGTCGATTTGAACTTGCGATCAGTTATTAAAATCCATTACATGCAAATCTACGAACGCATTGAAATCTTCATTAGAAGCACATAATATGTAAAAGCATGTGCATGGTCAACAATGGATGCCATGTCGATTGATGCTTACGTTGATATCTGAACAATCAGCTCAATGACAGTGCTATGACCGAGGCTCATTACATTAGTAGCTTTGCATATATCTCATATAAGTACGATACATAGCCTAGTATACTTGATAAGAATCATTAAAAGCACCTTCCTGTTGATGTTTGGGCCATAATTTTCATACAAAATGCGAAGAATCTCTTTCCCCAACCTATTATGTAATAAGCAGTAACTAATATCCATTAGAAGGATGGTATACTTGATTGCTTTAATTGGTTTTAAAAAAAATTCACCATTGTTAAAATATTTAGCTGTTCACCAAACTTACTACCGATATAGTTGAAAGCGTAGCAAACTGTGGTTCTATAGTTTTGTTTAAAATTAAGCCCATTTTATATGTCGCCAAAATAAAACTTACATCACACTATATTTTTTAAGCTCTGATTCCAAAACAGATTTCATATTATACTTTGACTGAACTCTTTTTACTCAAGCAAACCTTTTTTAATATGCGAACCGTACGTAGGCCGCGGCTGTACAGCGAGCGTCTACTGGGAATAGTCGCTCTCGCTTTCACACGGCCTCGTACTTCGCTATGCACAGGTTAATATACGAATGATACAAATTTCAGCGATAGCTGGCGCGAACAATTAAATGATTTAAGGCTTCAATTTGTCAAGGGAATGCCTACAACTCGTTTGTTGGAATAAGTTGGTTATTTTTAACTAATTACTTTTGCACAGATAAGATATATGATAGCTATATAGAACGCCACAGTGACTAGAATATTACGTAGTAATATTTTTACTCTTTAGAAGCCTAATAAGGTATATATGCTAGTTCTTTATACAAAACATCAAAAAGCTTATGAGAAACAGTAACTAAGGTAGTTTTTTTTTCAAAGAATACATTGTAATATAGGTATTTAAAGTTTATTGCTTGAACTGAAATAAGGGCAGAAATGCTACAAACTGTATGAAATATTGGATATTGATATGTAGTGCTTATTATAAAAAAAAATGAAGAGGTATACATCTTTATGTTTTCTATTTTTCTACAGCAAATACGGTTGCAAAAATTGTCAAAAGAAAATTTACGCTCAAAAATATTTATATTCTCTTCCGTTCACTTAAATTTCTCTTTCATTTTAATTAGAATAAGATTTAAATGGAGGAAAACCACCATCAAATATTATATTACATTTTTTGATTTTATTTAAAAAGATAATTTATAAGATTTTATATAAGAAATATATGATTTTCTTATTTATTTGAGATAGAAAATTAAATTACCCAGAACTTGTTGAAAAAGAGAACGATTTTTGTCACATAGTTTTCAAGTTCAACCTTGCTTCTTTATTTTATATCTTCTTTCCTCCTCTCCTCTTATATACTTTTCTTGTCCATCCGTCGTATAAAGCTTAATTTCTAGAAATAATATGCAAGCGATCTATCGCTTCTATATTATTTCTCAAATAACTATAATGACACTGTAATAACAATAATCACAATGTGAAAATGTTAATCACAACAGACGCAGATAATTAAGGCTCTCTGTGGTCACGCCATCTATGATTTCACTCAGGCAACTCAGGAAATCAATAACAGCTACATTTACTGAGATGCTCCGACAAATTTTATTGTGTTTTATTTGCTCTCATTTCAGGAGTGGTTAAAATAATAATTATAAAGTTTTCTTTATGTTTATATTATCTTTTGATAAAAATTAATAAATTTAAGTTGGTAATGTAATCGATGCATAATCGTGTAACTAACACGCTAAACCTTTTTTTTTCTATTTATTTATTAGGACTTTTATCTTACAAAGATATTTCAGTCCTATCGGACTCACCTAACAGGTATTCGCAACACATAAGGCTAAACCTTAAAACTGTCATTTATCGCTACTTCGGGTTTCTTTTAAAAGATGGCGTAAGTGGTAGTTTGTAGATTAAACAAAGCACATTGGTTCAACTAGTAATTAATAGAATATCTGCTTGTATAACATTACGCTTTCATAGAATCAGAATTTAAAAAGATCTCCAATTGTACTAACGGTATTTGTTATAGGTATTAAATAAAAAGTTTCAGCTTTGGTCTGTACCTGCGTTTACACATGTATGCATTACTAACACTTGCATATATAACAGAATACAATCATATTTAATACCTCTGACTGATGTGGTTCTCATGGCTCGGCAATAAGGTTTAAAATTGCCAATAAAAAGCTGGTTCTGCGCGCTGGTTATCAAGCGTAGGCCACGCCGCAAACCTCACGGGAGTTAATCTCATATCCGCTTCCACACGAACCGTGACCCATTCACAATTTGTAATTCAAAAGTTAATATGGAAATGGATAGATCTGTTACAATGAAATTTTATTGTTATTTATATGATATTAATGTTTTGGAAACTAGCACACTGTAAAACTTTCAGAAATTCTTCCAGACATTTTTTTTTACATTTTATGTAAGTAAGTAGGAAACCGTTTCTAAGATATCACATACAGTAAGTTATTCCAGCATAACAGTTTTATTTTAAAAAGATCTTATACAGCTATAATAAAATCTAGTTTTGGGTTTCCAGAAGAATAAACGACTTTATTCTTCATGGATTGAACAGATCACTCTATTAACAATAAAAAGGATCATGTCAAAATTATTGTACAATTTAACGGTACATAATTATCTACCGGTTGTATTTAAGTAATCAAAGAACAACTGCTTAATTTCACATTAAACCTACGCGCTTTCCCAAAACAACTGTTTACATAGATAGATATATATATTCGACAGTTGAATGGATTCCAATTTAATAATTAATATCTCACCAATTATTATTAAACTCTTTGGCCAGATTTCGCTTTATGCACCTCCATGGTTCGATGGGCAAACGGAGTACCCTATAAAGATGGATCAATTCTAATTATTAAAGGGAAATCAATGACCTATATTTATTAAATGGGTACATACCAACACACTTCTGAATAATCATGGGGTGGAATATAATTTTAGTAAATTAGTATAGTACATATTGATGGGTCTTCTTGGTGACGGAATTTAACTATTAATTGGAAGTATATGAAACTTTCCACACATTATATTATACCATAAAGAGTTATAACCATACTGTGATTTTATACGTCTTTACAACTCCAAGATGCCATTGATTTTGAACAGTGCAGAGGGCCAAGTCAAGATGTATTTCGACAATCGAAATCTTATCGCTAAATGCAATTTAATAGATTTGACTTGACGCTATGGATTTTTGACTAAACGATTCCATTGTGAATATTAAATTCCATATTCTAGGCCCTCAGAAGTTTCACTTGAAAGGATTTATCTTGAACTAGGATCCTAGTGATATTCTATCGCTAACAAAAATGCATTATCTAGTGTCACTCCCAAGATAGATTTGAAATTGGAAGAATTGGATTCATCGAGAATACGTAATATTGAAGAAGGTGGCAATACAGACATTTGTTAACTGAATTATTTGACTCGTTGATTATGTGGTGAATAATTAAAAACAAATGAAGATTAACATATACTAGATACACTACTCCATAAAGATTGAGCCGCCTCAGTACCCAGTACAGAAACCTAAGTAGTCCATAGTAGTTTTTTAACGCCATATACAATAGCAATGTTGGATCTCGAATATCACATAGAATTATTTAACGAAGCAATTTTTTTGAGATTATTAGGACTCTTTGTAAGATAAGATGGAGTCCCACGGGCTTTTATCACGTAACTCAAAAGGTATTGGTAATTTTCATTTTACACCATAATATGTATCATTGTAATCCGATAACACACCTGTTTTTTGTTTTGTCTGTTTCCAAGCGATGGACGGGACGAATTCATTTCGGTACATTAAACGGGTCGACCTAAATTTAATATTAATCCTGAAGTATTCTCCTAGTAAGTGGATTCTTCCAATTTTTGACGGTTTTCGCTTTGACCTTTAGACAGGTAGACATTGAACAGGCTCTCATATATCCCACTTGATTTCATCGCCGAAGGAAGACCTTTGTATTCAAATATCAGGTAGCTATCTCTTTGGACGGAATCTACTATAAAATTGATATAGAGCCTTGGATTACCCACAAATAACGGTACAGTTGTTTTCTTTTATACAATCCTGTAAAGAGGGTTTATTATGTTTTGTAACTTTTTTAATACTTATTTACAAAGCCCCATATCCTCCTTTAGCGATGTTTGTAAGACCAGTCCCTAATTACATATCTACATATATAATCCCTTACTTGCCATACCATTCAATAATCAACTTTTATGGTTATATCTACACGGTTATAACTTGTATCATACTAATCACGGGCAGATGCGTTATAAGTGGGATTCATATAATAGGATTTTTTCTGACTTTGATTAACATTCTATGATACAAATAAATACAATAATAAGTAAGTAGTATTTCTCTATCTCAAAAATAATTATTGAAAAGGCATTCTTGCAACTAAGTAAAAACGGCCGAATTACAAGGGTAGCACTTCATTTAAAAAATTATGACTTATTATAACTTTTTAAATTGACTGCTTAAATTAGTTCTAAGTTTGATGGAAGTGTTAATATGTTTGTTCTAGTGTTTTCTACTCCGTTTTTTTATTATATTCGAATTCCAATACGTTGTTTAAGCGCACTATATTTATTACGTCAACAATCACAGGACACTCTTCAAGTTGAATGAAATTTCGTTTTAAAATGAATCTATGAACAATAATAGTTTGCTTGTTATTCGTCGATGCGAACCTGGAAAAATACCGGGCTAGATTTCAACAATATTTCTGGACTATTTTACGGTTACAGATATTTTTTTTTATAATAATAGTCAATTGCAAACATTTGTAAACGATATCGCCAATCATGAGTCTCCATCGGCTCCAAGCTGCGATTGTGAATTGTTTTTGACGTTTTTTTACTTTAATTGATCGTTATATTGACACGGCGTAAGGATTAATGGATAATAGTAATATAGCTTGTGTTCCATTTTCATTAATCTTGTCTTAAATATTGATATTATTTGCTGCTTTTAAATGTCACTATTTCAATTCACTACCAACGTTAATTACATATTTTCTTTCATTATAAATATGCTGTTAGGCAATAAAAAGCTGTCCCTACTATAGTTTTTAGGGTCAGGTTTAATGTCATTCTAAAATCCTTTAAGCAACCAACACAGACTTAACAAGCTATAAAGATCGTATAGTATTACACGGGATAGCTGCTATCTAATTAAAAAATTCTAACTAACACTTTCTAGTACAGTAGCGAAAGAGGATTAGAGAGGCGACACAGAGGTCCAGCTGTAAAAAGGTTTTCATCTGTAAATAAAAACCTGTATTGCTCGAAGAAAAACTAGTTGTATTGCCAATTTGAACCTTCGGACAAAGAGGAGTGTTGATGTAGTATCTTTGACACTATCTATGGATTTTTATTGGAGATTGGCGAAATTTTAAAGTAACGAGATTTTGTTTGTCAGAAAATTCGTCTGAAAAAGAAGTGTTATACCGGTGTTCCTAACTGGTTTACCTTTTAACAGACATTTAACAAGAATGTCGACTCCGTTTTATAGTTAGCACTACGTAGGGATCATACAGAAGATGGGTATGAAGCTAGCAGTTTAAATATTATGTTCATACTAAAATATCTGAAGATGTTTTTATCTGAATTAGTTCATGTTCAGTTTTTATATCACTCAAGATGTATATGTGCGTGTGAAGCCCGATGCTATTACTAAATAGACTCCTAAGTCTTGCCACTGAAAATATGGATCAGAAGAATCCAAGACATACTTTTAAATTGGATATTTTTTTTTTATAAAAAGCTCAGCAAATGATTCGACACCACTTGATGATAAGCAGTAGAGGAGTCCATATGTGAAAATAGCTAGTGCAGCATGCGACGTACTGCCCAAGCCACCTCCAACTTGCCGGCCCAAAAAGTGATATTTCACGCCTTTTTTGAAGGAACCCATGTTGTATGAAGGAATACCTGTACCGGTAAGGAATTCCTCGGTCAAAGTGTGCGACAAAGAAAGGAGTCACAAAATCGCTTAGTGCGAAAAGTAGACATGGCAACAGTGAAGGAGTGACTCCGTAGACCAGCACGCGTACTGCTTAATAGGAAAGGAGAGGGAGGGATAAGGTCGAGGAGCTCTTCAGATCACTCTCCATGGTACAAACGATAAAAGGCACTTAGCGACGCTATGTCGCAACGCAGTTGCAGAGGCCCTAAGGTGTTCGATACCTCCGCATCGCCGTTAATACTCATAGCGCTAATAATATCGTTAATAATCTCTTTACGCGGAGTGAAGACGAAGTAGACGTGGTGACGGCGAAAAACTGTTAAATTAACTAATTTGGGTTTTTTATGAAGTCGGTTAATAATATGATCAGCATACTATCATAATGGTTTAGGTGACCAAAGAAGTATCATTAGAAAAATATTTTTAAACTAATTTAAATCTAAAGAACCCGCAAAAAAGTTCATATTTTTGATTACGACATCATCTTGAACGCTTGTTTCATTTATGAAAAGAAGCTGTTCTATCGAATCACGAGGCAATTCGAGGGAGAATGAATTGATTGGCAATTACTAACGAGCGCGACGTAGATATTGCTCATGTACAGTATAGACTGCTCTGATATTACGAGTGTGAATGTTCGGTGTCTATATTGGAAAGTTAATACATATATACATCGCGTTTATGTAATATTGAATTGTAAATACTCAGTTTTTATAACTTTAACAGTATACGTTTTACAAGGACCCGTTTAAAGGGCTATCTTTGTGTGTTAGACTCGTTCTCGAGCCGTGAAGCACTTTTAAATAAAATACAAAGAAATTTAGTCAATATTTAGCAATTGTATAGCAAAAAAGTTTCTATTATATCGTTATAACAAAGTTACATGGTTTCAAATAACCTGCAACATTAGGATGGATTCCGGGGGTAATAAGGACTGGCTCGCTCGACAGTTCATTAGTCAAAAGATCAATCGGTGCTTTGACAATAGACAAAATGAAACTATAGAAGAAGGTACAAGGAAGTATAACATTAGCTTGATTTCTCCACCATAAAATATTTTGCATGATCGGACTTGCCATCAAAATATGGATTGCTATATGGCACATGGGTTCGGATCATTATTAAAACATGGTTTACATTTAAAAGAACACATAATATACTAGTGCATATTCTCAAATCCAAAAAAAGTAAGTTATGATTCTTGAATCCTTCAGACTGATGATATTTCAAATATGTCAAACGTATCAAACGTATACAGAAATACACTCGTTTAATAATAATCCTCTTAACAGCCATTTTAATAATCAATTTGCTTTCCTAAACGGAGCCGATTTAATTTAGTTCCAAGTCAATCCACAAGATGGCGCTGATTAATTAATTTATTCACAAAATGGCGACACGTGAGTTATGGTTTGACGAGAGTTTCTTGTAATAAATATTATGTAATAACTTATATAAACCTTTCTTTATGATATTCTTAAAACATAATAGAATAAGCTGTATTAATAGCTGTCCGCTGTAAGATTATAATTAAAACTTCAGTTCTCGGTCAGTGGTCATTTGATTTGTCTGACTTAGCGTCGAGAATTTAAAATGTAATTATGTATCCTCCTTAATTTCCTTAATTCAAGATACTAATTTATGTAGTCCTCTGACGACCAACTAGATTTTGGTTCGTGTGGCAATGAGACGACGTGATTTTTGTGCCTCATTATAATTGAAGACTTGTAACTATTAAAGTACTCAATTAAATGATTTAAAATTAAACTAATACGTTGAATCTATAAGAATTGCTAACAGTTCCCATAATGTCGCTTTAATGGATTTGATTGCACTTGACGGGAATACCTTTACTCACAAAATATAATAGCGGAATATCTTAAAGTATTATTAGATGAAATAGTTTTCGTAAAGAGGTTTTATAAAAAATAATAATAGATATAAAAAAAATATAAACTACAATATGAAATCAAAATAACTGTGAATTTACTTTTATTTGTAAAACATTACAAATAAAAGTAAATTTCCAAAAAGGTTTTCTAACATATTTAATTGTGCTGGAGAAAACTGTATAGCACATTAAATTTCTATTAAAAGAGAATCGCTATTCATTTTAAAGGCATATTAAAAAGAAATGCAAAATAAATAAAGCTTAGTTTCCAGGGCGGAAATTCTTGGAGGTTTCTGTTCCCTTCAATGGCGTCCCAGACCCGCTCTTGCATTCAGATTCAGCTTACTTGAGCATGAAAGGCACACAGTTCATTCACTAGGGCTATGTGGAATAAACGCACTAAGAAAAGATGTATTTAAACTGAACTCTCTTTAATTTACAGTACATCGTGTTTCGTTATAAGCGAAAATTAGAAGGAAAGTTCTTTTATGGACAGTTCTGTTAGAACTCTTTGAAATGTTATTAGTTATAACGTGATTCTAAATTCAAATATTTGTATGAACAACACTTTGGAGTATTTTAGACAGATGACACTCGCTTTATCCCGAATCGAAACCTGTCTTTCCAAAGCCCTAATACAGCTAAGTCACGACTTCGACCAATAAAGGGGGCTTTGACTAGTCAGGGCAATTTTACGTATACCTTTTTAAACTAGGTATTACGGGCAATCCCCTGTGCTGAGACTAGATGGAGACAGACGATACACAGTATGAACTGGAATGCAACGGAGTGGCCAATTACCGGGCAACCTACCTGAGATCCCCGGGTAGCCATCGGGAGGCATTTGGTGACGTCAAGGCACTGAGTGACTTCCTAGAGGAATTAGGATGGCTGGAGTGAATTAGCCCCACACCCTCCAATGCAAAACAGGAGCAAAAAACGTCAATTTGCGGAGACTGCCCGTACAAAGGAAGAAGAAGAAGAACGTGATTTAAGTGTTGGTACCAAAATTACGTTTTTATTCAGTAGTACATCTGCTTCTTATTTTAATTATCTTTATACAAAAATCTAAGGAAATAGGCAAAGACAAGAATAAAGTCATGAAAAAACCATTATCAATAATGAAAACACGATATCAGCTAATTTCCCAAAATTTCGTTAATGCACCATAAAGCTTGAGTCAATCTAAACTAAAAGGAATTCCCAGTCTGAAAGAGAAAAAAAACTTCAATTCCAGAAAAGCTCGTAACGACACAATTTAGATTCACTCACCACTTTTACACTAGCTAGGCTGCAGTGGAGCGTGACTGTCCGAACGTGTCTGACCAATTCATTCCGCAGCCAAAACCAGCCAGTTTGAATGGAACTATTCATTTAAGTTTTCTTTTCTTGTATTAATATAGGAACTTTTATAAAATTGAATGTCCGTCCTATCATAACCGAAACATAAACTGTAAAGAGGATTGATTATCCTATCTCGTAGTCATAGTCGTAGATAGAGTAATTACTAATTCACACCATATCGCAAACAAGTTTAGTTGCATCTAGTTCAAGGTTCCTTTTAATAGTTAGATATACTCCTACGTCAGATGCATTTAGATTTAACTAATTTGCCGCTTTCGTAGATTTTTAACACACTCTATCAACCAGTGTTGCACATCTTCCAGTTTATCACAGACGTCATAGTTCAAAGATATTCGGATTTTTGATTAATTATGAAAACTTGTTAGACTGAAAGTGCCTGGAATGAAGTCTTTAATTAAACTACATACTTTCAACTTAAATCTATGTTTTCTCGTCAATACGCGGAGGCTCACTTCTTATAGTTCTTCAACAAATACCTTTATGAAAGAAAACTTCGTCGAAATTCTCTTTCTATAAATCAAAACTTTTTTTTTCTATAAAACAAATTATAAATGTCCCCATAGTGTCCCAGAGCGATAAGGTTTGATTTGAAATTGTAGACCATCTACTATGGCACATTCCACGAGTTGTTTTTCAAGTTTACATCAGGAAAGGTCACAGTAACTCGCAATTTTTGCAAAAAAATCAACAAATGTTTCAAGTCGTAGCCACTTCAATAATACTAGAACGAAAATATTATCTATACATGACTGTACCCACCCGGATAAAGGTTACGCAAAAAATAATCCACACAGCTTTACATAAACCCGATAATTCATTTGAATTTCAGGAACGGCTTGAAAATATTTTCATCACGATCCCAATATGTTTGCCAACGATCTAAAAACGGTATTAAGTAAACCCTTCGATTGTATTTGAATAAACAGATGCGATGCCTATACTCCCCTTTTGCCTGTTGTTTTATTCGATTCCCGCGCGTTTACTTGCAAATTTTATTGCCATAGGTTTGTGCTGGAACATATTATAGCGTTTCGAACGTTTTATGAATCGCCAGGGATGTCTTTTGACCTTAACATTAGATGTTCGTGCAATACTGTCGTAACGTTTGTTACAGAATTGAATTTCTGTTGGAAAACAATTTCGACTGACATTAAAGATTTTATGATAACGCCAATGTATTTGTTTTGATTTAATTTAACAAAATACAATTTTTTGGTAGCCTTGATATTTTTAATTTTCTAGTGCTTGTAATATGTACCCATCGTTACCAGGATAAGTATTTATTATCGTATTTCTTTTAACAATATTTTGTTTCCAAAAATGCTTTTGTGCACTCACCGTGACTGTCGTCATATAATTAAAATAAATTTTCTACGTTAAATGTACCTACTTTACAAGACGAACGTCTCCAAATCGTAACGGAACATTATGTATTAAAATAAAAATTTAATGCTTTTTTGGAGTACATGATATACAATCAGTAGAAATATACGGATACATATTTAATAAAGTTTCTACTTTTTTCCCTTTCAAATAAGCAACAAATCAACTTAAAATATTGCTCGATCCCCGGCGACGAGTTTAGGCATTACTCACTGTGTATTTCTGTCTCAAAATCTGAGCAAAAGAAATTACCAGAAAAAAGCTTTTAGTAAGTTTCCGATTCATTTGAATGTTCTGTTTAATTGCTGCTGTAATTTCTAACGACTTTATCATTAATAAGCACACAAACCATTCTCGATAATTTGGGATATAACACACAAACTTCCTATACAACATAGCATGACACGTAGCACGAACGGGGATGGATTTTAAGTATATGTTGCGACTGGTCAGTCGCTTGTGTAGGTAAATCGTCCGGCCGCAGACGGAGTATCACAACATCCTTCAATGGTAATTTGTGTGCACACGCAGGATTGTTGGTATGGCAGTAACCGTTTGTATTATAGTCAAAACGGCACAGAGTAATAGCCTTCCTATAGATGCTTTGGGAAATAGTCGGTTGTAAACAAAATTGTACTTTTCACGGAATTTTTATCGCCGGCTATATCTGCAGTAGCATACTAAGAGGGTCACAGTTTATGTTTCTCAGTGAATGAGTTAATAGAGCTGTATCTAAAAAGGCATCAAGTCTATTTGAAGTAAGACTCACAGTCACAGCCGAACATTTTTCATTAAAAAAATGACTACATTTAATTCTTGCGTTCTTGGAGATAAATGGAAACCACATTTTCCCGCATAACAGCCGTAATAATTTTGCAGAAAGCTGCGCGCGAGTTTTAATGATCACTTCCATATCCGAAACTCCGCAAATGTTAGGTATACCTACCTAACATTAAACGTATACTTTAGAAAACAGCTTTTATAACCAATGCATAAAGTGATATTTTGTAAATCTTTGTCAACTCAGTCGTCAGTTTATGTTTAGCGTATCACACAAAATAATTTATGTAACCTAACCAGAACACATTAATGAACCTGCGATTTGGTGACATGAGATTTACAGCTAGCAAAATGTTTGGAGGTCACTGTTTTATTTCGATGAATAAAAATCTTTATTAAAATGTACTTAATTTTTAATTCATTATAATTTTAATGTATATTCATTTTTTTCATTTGTTTTTATTCCTGTCCATCGAGACTTTCTCTCTTAGAGTTTTTCTCTTAGCGGATAAGTAATTGTACATTCTACTATTTATATAATTAGTGATTTTTCTAATTTGTATAAAACTGTGTTGTTTTCTAATAAAGTAACAGTCTATTCTGTTCTATTCTACCGCTACTTCAATAAATACTTTAGCTGTGGAAAAGAAACGCACCATTAACTCCTCATCTTTATAATTGTATTTAATTACATTTACAAAATAAAATTATCATATTATCATCAAACTGTAATTTTCAGACACAAAAAAATTGTCTTATATTTCCTGGAAGTATTTTCTGGCGGCCATCTACCGCCTCAATCTCAATCAACTAAAACTATTAGGATTTTTATATTTAATATCAATTTCTGTTGTAAATCACTATCCAGAAGATATCACAAGCGAAGTACAATAAAAAAATATTTTCACCAGAAGACATTACTTTATTTTTGCATACTGACAGTAGATTCAAATTGTTTCTACAAAATAAGCACATTACACGATTACAAGCCCATATTATAAGTACAGGGCTGCGCGAAATTAACGTGAACATTTTTGAAAGAGTGTAATTTTTTACGATTTAAAGATACCGCCTTAAAATGAATGTTTTCTGAAAGCCCCTCGTCCCATCTATCGATAGATACCTATATTGCCTTTTAGGAGACAATTATGGATCCCGTTCTAAAAGGTCAAGTTTTAAGTTTTTTAAACCTAAATTGGTCGTTAATTTTTAACTCTTAATTAACTCTTAATTTTATATCTAATTAAAAGTGTTCACGCTAATTTCGAGCAGCCCTGTATATATACAACTTCCAACACGCACCCTTAATCTATTACGACATAACTTAAAACATATTCAACATAAATATAAAACATCAATTTAAAAACGAATAACCTATTCATAAAATTAATAGTGTGTACGCACCTTTATATCAATAAGACGTACCAACACGTGTGTATCAATTTCTTATATTAAAAATAAATAACTTCAATATTAGATCTGGCATAAAATCTGTACAATGTGGTGGGCGGAAAATGTAGCAGTACAGTTCGCAAAAGTTAACTCAGCACACTCCTACCATAAATAAATAAGAAATATCTCAAACTAATTCGCTAATTAATCCGTTGAAAAATCGGACTCCGATTTGTCTGAAAGCAGTCTTAACGTCCGTATTTTAATAAAAAGATTCATGTGCCAATAAATATAATACTTATATACTTATAGATTAAATTGCAAGTTCATGAGGATAGGTAAACGCCGCTTTCCATGTTTTAGATTGCAACCTTTTGCTCGGTTTCGGTATGAAGTGAAAGGTTCTGGAGACAAGAGATATTAATGTCTCTCATAACGTTTGTTATAACCGTATAACAAAACCTATATTAATAACAGAATATGGGAGACATTAATATCTCTTGTCTTCTCACAATATTCACAGGAAACGATATTTTTATACGAATCAAAATCAATGTGAAAATATTGTAATCAAGTGTGTAACATTTAAAAATACACTATAGAACATCAATCTAAGCAATCTTTCGTTCGTAAATTTACCGCGGGGTCTTGTCGTAAGAAAAACAGGCAAGACACTCAGTAAGATTGAAAATTATTGAAAACAATCAACAATAACAAAACTATACATTTAAAACCGCGTTGATAAGAGCATCCAATCTAAAGACGATTAGGAGTTTTTCCCTGTTAAGCCACAGAGGTTGCAGATTCGATTCTGTGCTTTGAATTTTTTATTATACCATTTTAGCGGTCATGCATAATTATTATTCGAGGTCCTGTATGTTATTAGAACTGCATGTGTCTCCAACAAGTTTTGAAGGAAGAAGTTCAAATTATTCTTTTTACCAATATATCACGTTTGAACTAATCGATTTATTAGACACTAAATAGCTTTTTCTTTGACGACTTCTTCCAAGTAAAGATCGGTTATGAGTATTCCACGGGAACTGAACATTTTCCATGATAAAAAGCAACCTTTATTTATTTTCACGTGTAAAGGGAGGTACATATCTTGTTCTTCACAGGAAAAACTCTCGGGAGATTCAGAAACGGACGGCTTGAATTGACGTTCAACTAGTTTACGTAAATGTTCCAAAGTTAAATTAAATATTTTGACTTTGGCTATCCATCCCTTTGAAACATTGTATTCAGATCAGTGTAAAATAATCGTATCTGTTCCGCATCAAACAAAAAAATAATCACGTAAATTAGACCATCTTTAAGTAATCGATATACATATAAACAAAGTACCGTGAACATTACAAAAATGCATCGGCCAAGCTCATAAAATAAAAACTACTAGGCCAAACTGAATGAAATATTTATGGAACTAAATAGCAACAACAAACATAAAAAACATACGAACCGAATTAAAAACCTTCCTTTTTTATGTCAGTAAAAAATTTACACTTTTCTATATAGCATGACTTCTTCGGTCCATACCAGCTGGTAAGGAACAGAAATAGAAACATGTGCTTTTAAAAGTAAAGGCCCAAAAACTACCTTATAGTCATCAAATTAAAAAACTGTCAGTCACAATTTAAGATCTTAATATAAATAGTCATACCGTAATATATATATTTATAATAAAGTCAAACTGTAAAGAAAACCTACGCATGCGAAGTCCTTTTCACGTAAAAAGAATTTCAAACAGAAACATAAATCTGAATTGGTATTTATTTTCAAACGGCTTTGTATCGTAAAGTAATACGTACAAAAATCGAATAATAATTTTGCGTAGGTACTTAAATATTTGACATAGCTTTATTATATATACTAACTAGCTGCCGCCCGCTTGAGTTACCTTCCTATAAATGGACTATCCAAAACAAAAAGGATTTTTCAATTCCAAGCAGTAATTCCAGAGTTCACCCCCAACAACCTCACATACTTTAGCTCTTATTAATAAAAGTATGGCTTTATTAATTTCAACGCCATTCTTTTAAAAAAAGAGCTCGAGGAAAAGCCAATGATTATAACTTTTGTACCTTTTCGCGCCAATCTGAAAGCGATGTCCGCCATTTTACTATAATTAAACGTCAAGCAGCCATTTTGTGCCCGAATTAAAAACAACGGTTGGATGACTTGCAAACATGTAACGTTTCCGTGTGAACCTTTTCGATGGCTTCTTTATTCAAGAATAGAAAGTTTTATGAAATATTAATATCGCTTTAAAACAGTTATAACGTTTATTTTACTAAGAACAAAAGTTTGGCAGCATTTTTTACTCACGCATAATTTTATTTTAATTAAGATATTTTTATTTTACGTGACTAACAAAACTTGTACGACGCGTTATCCTTTTAAACAATATTAACCTATCAAGCCGTACAATCCAGTCAAGTATTCCTAATCTCTTCAGACGAAGCCTTCGTATAATTATGATAGAACATCACTTAAGGTAAGTTCGTTTAATCATTAATTATAGTACGCAATTAATAATTTGAATTTGAGTAGTATATTGATAGCTAAATAGTTGAGCTTTATAAGTAAGGCATACAAAATTTTAGTCGAGTCATACCAAATAATAAAAAATGAATTTCTCTGATGAGTTGCTAAAATATACCATTTTTATTATTAACATAAATCAGCAAACGCCTAGTCTGTTCGAGTCGGTTCGAGTCCCGGTAGGCTGAGTTTATATGATAAACATGAATCTTTCTAATTATGTACTAATTGTATTTATTCACAATCCTTTAAACCAAACACGTTGTTGTGATAATGATATTAATATGTTCTATAAAATTGGAGTATTAATTATTAATGAATGTCGCCAATGTCACAATACATCAAGCAAAGTATTATATGTAGCGGATATTCATGCTATTATCTTAATTAGTATGACGTGTGTGACTTAACTACTGCAAAATTTCGGTTTGAGATATATAAGATCTAATAATAATTTCCATTTTATTCTTGCTCTTGTTTAGACAAAATACAAACAAGGTGGCAATATACACAAAAATATTTAACATAAGTCGTAAGACCAATCATAAACAAGAATAATAGGCATATTAAAGAATTTTGTTTATGATATATTTCAGCCATTGTCATTTTACTATTATAATAGATGTGACGTTACAGTAGTTACTGTACAGTGAACATTAAATTTGTAACTCTTTCACCGAGCCTAGTTCTTATTTTCCTCAACCCACAAACCACTTAAGTAAAGTATAAATATTCAAATTCAAATAGCATTGACAGCAACATTCACATTTGATGACAAACGAGTGCCGTAATGAAGCACCAAGGGTGAGTGCAATATGCATTATGCATCAGCTGTCAACAAACACAAGCGTCACAGGACGACTGCTCACCGAAATAATTACCGCCGCACTAGTAGACATTGCAAATTCAGATCGACCCTGATTATACCACCGGTGTACAAATTATGGTCACAATTAACCTAATATGACCAATATTATACACAAAAGACTAGTAAGCGACACCAAAAGAAAGCGATTTCACCAAAAGTCATGAATATTAAAACCGCCCATTAAGAGTTTTCGTAAGATCGTCACTCCTACAGAACTAGCATTCCGGTCACGCAGCGCTCAAAACAATGACAGCTCCTAATCGGCATCGGTTACACAATCGATGATCCTCGCTTTAACGGGCCAATGTCGTGGCCCACTCGGCCCGAATATCGATTATGAAGGAGAGATGACACATCCGGACTTAGCGGAAATGTAGAAAAAAACTCACAGGTCTCTGGAATATGTATAAAAGGACATCGGGGGCAAAACACAGCATCATTCGTTTGCAGTTAGTCGAAGCAACAACAACAAACAAACATGAAGACTTTTACTTGTGTACTTCTCCTAGCAGCCGTGGTCGTCGCTGAACCTCCTCGCTACAGATCTGCGAGGTTAAGGTTCGAGAGACAGGAGCTTAGTGAAGGAGGCGAAAAAGAATCTAAAGGTGAAGAAACTCCTTATCCTGCCTCTGGATTCAGACCTAATAAGGAATTCAAGCTGCCTTCCCGTGAAGAAGTATCTCCCCCAGCTACATCTTACGGTACTCCTGACGACAGCTATGGTGCTCCTTTCAAGACTTACTCAGCTCCCCAAGCTGAATATGGAGCTCCGGAAGGCAGGAAAGGTGGAGAATCTGAGAAACGTGAGAAAGAAGAAAAAAGTGAAAGCCGCGAGGAAGGAGAGGTAGAAAGCCTGCGGGAAGGTAAAAAGGAAAAGAAAGAAAAATTGCAGGAAGAGCCTAAGAATGACGCAGAGGTGGTGAATGCTCAAGGTGCTTATTATGTACTTTTGCCCGGCTCCCAGCTTCAGAGAGTGCAGTTCCAGACTGAGAACGATATCCGCAACATGGCATACACTGCTCGTCTCCAGTACAGGAATGAAGATCGTGCTCCATTATTCGTTTATTCCGCAGTGCCTCAATACCAATCCTCCGCGTATGTACAATATGTGTAAGCATTTTACAAGCCCCCTGAAGCGTATAGTGCACTGAGCAAATAGTTTGAAGATTTAAACGGATAATTCGGAACTCTTTTCGATGTGAATTAAATGTGGTTTGGATGATACGCTTGCCAGGAAAAGTGTTGCATGTCTTTTTTATTGTTATTAATTCTGGATGTAATAAAAGGTTTACTTACTTACTAGTTTGTTTGTAATAGCTTCTTTTAAGCTGCCAGTTTCATAGAAACCGTGACTCGGCATTCGGTAATGCTTGTTAACTTAAAAGGCAATTAACATAACAAAGTTCCACTGATTTGGTAATTTCAGACAGTTTTACTTTCTTGTTTGTTCTACTTTTATATTTAACTTTGGAAGAAATTCAATTTCTACGTATTTCGAATTCACACTTTGTTGTTAAGTTGAGAAAGAAATGATTACGAAAGGTCTAAGTTTCAGTTTCTAAATTAAAATATAAACATTATAATTTTTAATGCCAAATAATTGAAAACAGACATTTTAATAGAATTACTTGTAAACGTAAATTTAAAGGTCATTTTTGCCATTTCTAGCCGATTCAAAGTAATTTTGTCTACTTTAAAATCAATTCTCGCATGATTCATACATAAAATCTCTTTACAACTCTCAATGCTATTGTTATATCTCTCAAAAGTTGAACCCACTGTGGGATTTGGAACTTTTATAAATAAATAAAAATGCATCTTCCACAACATTCAACTCGAAGTGAATATGGAAATTTTTTAATGATCGTAACTATGACAGTATAAATCGCTATATCATAGTTAGATGTTTAATATTAAATGAATTACAATCATATTCTCGCCCAAGTCTATTACTATCAGACTTATTTTACTAAACAAATTAGTAATTATGATGAACTTGGTGTTTTGGAACTCCAGCTATATTGTATGATCAAATAATCATTTTCATTGTGTTATACAATAGAACATTGAAAATAATGTTTTTTTAAGAATAAGAGTAACAAAAACTTAAAATTGAATGCTAGAAACACATTGCATAAAAAGGTAAAGCGAAGAAAATATGTAAAATTATAACCTTTTCTAAGATAGTCATAGATAAGGTAGTTCCAAGTTTAAAAAATTAAATTGTACTCAGAATTTATTTATTTAAGTAGACAAATGAGTAGAGAAAGATTAAGCGTGGGTTCTCTTTGTCTAATAATTTGTCGTTTGTCAGTCTGACCACTTTTGAAAAATTGAAAAAAATTCCATCTGTTAAGACCGCCCCATCGTTAATTAGGTACTTATAAACACTAGGAACACAAGTTGATCGCGAAATATTTACCAATCTGATAGACATTAACAATTGTTGTGTTTAGGCTTAAGGTAGCAACTGGTCTCAGTACGACAGTTCCTGGACGAGTTCTGGTGATCTGCCTCATGAACTTGATATAACATTTTCCTATACACAGTATATAATAATATTTCTAAAATGTGAAACAATTACTAAAATACATAAGAATATTGATATTTCTTAAAACATGTTATCATTACAAAACCATTATTGTTTTGTGTACATTTTAAACTAAATGGAAACTGCTCGTTAATGTTCTTGTTCTTGCTAATTTAAATTATACAGCTTCATTCAGCTACACAGTTTTCATTTAGCTCTTTTTTTTTAGAAGAGTTTATACTAATTACTTTTTTCTAGGACTTTGTTATCTTAATTGCTTAAAGAGTTCAGAAAAGACCTGTGATTAGAAGTGAAGGTTATTTCGGTTGAAATATCACAGAATATTCACGCATACACCTAAGTCTGTTTTTACACGGTCTTTTTGTACACGGTTTTGATATAACACGGTTTGAAAATTGAATATTATATAATTTCAAATCGTGCTAAATGGAATAAAATCGTGTAAAAAAATTAAAAATATTCAATTTTCAAACCGTGTTATATCAAAACCGTGTACAAAAAGACCGTGTAAAAACAGACTTAGGTGTATTATAATTACTTTTTATTGCTATTAACAAAACTATGTTCTTTCAGGGAACTTAAAAGATATATTATTTAATAATCACAAATTGTTTCACGTTATAAAAGTAGTCCCATGACATTGTTTTAACATTGTTACACCCATCATTTTCAGCTATTGTATTTTTAAAATCTACAGACGACGAAGGAAAATAACTCTTAGTTGCAGTGGGACAAGGTTATCGGTGTTTCTGCTTGATCTAATGTCGTGTGTATACTAAAAAAGATATTTAAATCTAAAATTGGTTTTCTTGCGTCTTTATTATAAAGGTCATTTTTGCCATTTCTAGCAGATTCAAAGTAATTTTGTCTCCTTTAAAAATTGGTCTTTTTGCGTCTTTATTATCAGAATATTGACTACAGGGTCACTAAAAGAGCAATAACTATTAAATAATTATTCGAATTCTGTAAAATATTCTGAGTTTCTGATAATAAAGACGCAAAAAGACCATTTTTGATTTAAATATCTTTTTTACAACTACAAATGATGATGATGTAGATGTAGTTTTACATTTATTGTTTGTATCATGTTAGAATGAAGAAAAATTGAAATTGTTATTTACTAAATGTTACTAAATTTGTTATTTACTAAATGTAAGTAAAGTTACATAATTATATGTTTGAAGTAATTTTGTGAGCTCGTAAAATATTTATCTTAATCTAAGCCTTTTAGGAAGATATACCATGAAATATTTTAATGGTTGCATTATTTTTTATTACAGCCATAATGGCAGGCTTAAGACCGTTAATGGTCTACAGCTTAACTAGTTAAGATCCTGTTAACGATAATTATCGTTATTAATATAAGCATAAGATATAAATTACATGCACCTATTAACGGTGAAAACTACTGTCCGATTTAACTATACGGTATCGATGTTTCTTAAGTTTTTTGTCTATTTCTAGCTGAACAAAATAGAAAGAGTTAGAGCAACTAACTCAAAACAAAAGAATATCTTTTGGTGATTGTTATAAAACGAAAATTTAATTTATTTATTTTATTTAACATTAAGTACACACAATAAATTTCCGGGAAACAGATTTATGAGGAGAAATTGTACAAAGACGTATGAAAATTGCTTATAACTAAAATAATTAATTAAATAAACTTACATAAAACAATAACATTGTAACGCTAGTTAGCGTGGGGAGCCTGTGGACTATATTTTGGAGAGAAGTGGGCCAACCAATGGTGCCAACCACAAAACCTAAAAATAAAATTTTAGTACCAAAATATATTAAAAAGTAAACTGACATGAACAAAATAGGTTTTATAGAAACTACCAGTAACAAACATAGTAATAAATAAGATAAAGGATACACTAGTAAATTACCAAGGAAGAATAATAAGCTATAACTCGTGTCTTGAACAGCGATAGTGTTTAGCAATCGCGGACAGAGGTCGGGGTTAATATTAACATATAACAAAAAATTATAACTATATTACTAACTTTGCTTTCAATAAAACTATACTGATTTGTATTTTCCATATAATAGTTATATTTTTCACTTTAAATGCATTATTGCATAATTAGCTGTGCATCAGCAACTTAATCAAGATGCGAATTGATTTGAACCAAGCGTATTTTAGAGGAATTTTCCACTTTGAATGAACATAAACGAATAAGAACGAGCGTGTCTTCCGAAAACCAAATGCTTTAAATCAATATGATTGTTCTGAAGTAAATTCGATGAGAGGAAGTATAGCAAATATTACCAGAACACTTGAAAGGACAAAGCAAACACTCCGTCAGGGATCTGTGTTTTCCACTATGTGCTTAGGATAATACACAAGTTCAGGTGGAACAGGCATTGCAATGCTTTGCCCCGGGTCACTTTCACAGCCCAATTGAAATCCTAATAAAATTGTGGTCTATCTATAACGATGTGGCCTCCTTCGGTCCATCGATTTAAAAGTGCTGGCTGTTTTTATTCGAACAAACATTTAAAAATATTACTTGTCAAAATTGTCATTTGTAAATTTACAATTTTTAATATTATAATTTTTGATCGGAAGCTCTTTTATCTCTATGTATCTATCGGTTCCCATATTTTAAAGGAACCCATAGTTTGGGTTCCTTCTTCCTTGTACTTTAAGTTATATTACTGGAATAAATGCATTGCAAGTAAATTGAGCTATGTTTTTATTGCATTGATCACCACCGAACCCACATTCAACCCTAGCCAAGAAGGCTCATGGTATATCAATATTATAAACATACATAGTTTTTATATTTCCTTTAACCCTATCTAAGGTTAAAGAAAATATCATATAATTAAAGACTTATATATAATTTACCTTAGAAAGGGTTAAACTATATTTTTAGAAACTTTATAACTCTACACCACCGATGTCAATTACGTCGTCGTTAATTTTTTTTTAGTTTGACAGATATAATAAGCAATGGAGAGTAAACATTTTTGTTTATGGTATACATACTATGTAGAAAAAAAGGTTTTGGTCCTTGGAGTGTGTACGTGTATTGCTTTATAATAATTACATATTTATTTATTCATGTATATTATCTATCATTTTATTATCTGCCTGAAAATGTCAGTTCTCGTATTCAGAAAATCACGCGTAAAACTCCTACAAGTGTCTTATTTGAATAATTTTATTAAAGAATTGGACTCTACAAAGAAGTTACCAAAACTATCGCTGTCTTTTTTCTATCAAAACAGTTATAGTAATTTACAGTCAAAAATACTAAAACACTTTTTTAAATTATTTCAATGCAGTGTTCAAAGTTTCAATGAATAGTATCCGGAACTTTAGTACACTGTGTAATTTGTAGTCGACACATCACGGAAACAACGTAGTACTCTGTAAGTTGTAAATAGTGCGGTCCAGTGCCACGAGGTCGTGACGAGACTTATCAAACACGCGTGTAAAGGATTAGCTACAAGAACGAATGAGGGAGCCATTTTCGTTAACTTGTGTAATCAACACAGTGTAGCCGTTAGATTCGGTTAAATTTGGTACTATGTTTACCTGATGAAGCCATTTATTTATTCACCTACTTCTAAACTTGATGAGGTTCTGTTCACACAGTTTCGTATCAGGCGCATCTGGTCTGTCAGTGTCCCCGAGCACGCTATGACGCACGGACGCTTTGACAGTACTATCCAATTTTTAACCACATTGAGGATGGCATTTTATGCAAGCGCAACAAGAATACAGAAGGGTAATCTGCTCTTATTTCATCTAGCGTTATTTGAAATCATCCCGTTGGACAGGGACATTGTGTTGTGCACGCACTCAACCCAATGTCCCTGTTAAACACTTAAACAGAATACTCTGATACCGATTGCACTGATATGTATAAACACGGGTGACTAATGGTCCGTTCTTGACGGGGATACAAAAACGGACAAATATGAACTAGAACAGCCCTGGCCCGGGTATATGTGAATAGAGTAAATTGGTTTTCATTTGATAATAGGTTAACAAAGACTATACACGCCCAATAGCTTCTTAAAATTACTGGAGAGTGCATAACTTAAAGGGATGACTAATCACTTTCACAAAAAATCTAATAAATTCTCTCTCGAGTTTATTACCCAATTGTACTTTTATATACCTACGTAACTACAGATCAACACAATACAAGCATTTTGTCATTTATGAACAATTTAAAATTGTTGTAATACGAATCATTTCCATGTTTATAATCGTTTTCAATACGAATGCAAAAAAGAAAATATGAATTCTGAATATTTGAAAGCTGTTGACATTTAGAAAGGTATTATTCAATTTAACTTAACTAATTGAATATGCTATCGTTATCATCGATAGTGTAGGTTAAAAGTATGTTTTCGTTTCAGACAAATTTTGTAAAATATACAAAGCACCATGTATTTAAATTGACATTGAGTGTGCAGAATCGGGTACACTTATTTTAAATATCGCTCATAGGGGCGGGAAGGTCCTGGTGTGGCGGCTGCGTCGCGGGAAGCATCTGGCTACTGATAGCGCAAAGCCGATCGGTTTGGAGATCCCTACACGAGGTACTATATCCAGAAGTGGAAGTCACTCAGTTGATATGATGACGACGATAATGATTCTTAAATTTGTATTTCAAATGTCTAATGTCAAATGTCACAATCAACTTTTTTTTATTTATTTTTATATAAAGCACAGCAAATGGATGCTGCATTGCAATCTCACACTATGTGATATATAATTAAATCAAAGATTGTAAAGTGAAGAGTAAGGATCGAATGTTCCGCGTCACTTAATGTGTACACACGGCCTTAGTCCGTATTAACACAAATTATCTCCAACTGGATTTTCAACTCCAACGTTTGCTGTTTGTGGCCGAGGTTTGTTAACTGTACTGCTACGTCATCTAACATTGTGGCCGCATTATTATTCTAGATCATTCGCCAATGAGATTAGATATTATGTAGGTAAGTGAAGTTTGTTGCGAATTATATTTTCCGGATTATCGCAATCGTATTATCCGATTTTAAAATTCAATCTTTATAAAAATCCCATAGTGGGATTTGAATACGCGCCTTATTACTTATAAGCTCTAGGTGAGTTCTTAAAATCCATAGTTGTAGATAGTAAAACGAAACGAGTATTACAAAACGGTAACATCGCCATTTATACCAATTTATTTTATCAGTTTTAAAAAATTCTTTGTAAAAAAACTTTCTACCCAATGATTTTACCATGTAGAAGTATAATTTTTTAGATACAATTTTTTTATAGATGTGATATCAAAAAATCTTGCATTAAATATAAAAGCGGACAAGAGTTCAAGAAGAATTAACGAAATAACTGGATTTTATTGATAATGGTCAACCCAGCAGTCGGAGTATTTGCGACAATATTTTTACAAATAAACAATAATAATTCAAAAGATAAATAAAGAAAAAATTGAACATGAGCTAATTTAAAAGATCTATGAAAATCACAGAATCATAAGCACTTTTGATCAACATTTTCTACAAAGGAAAAGGCAAAGTAGATTGAAGTATGAACAGCCATTAAGTTATGTCTGATGTTAAATATGTAATTCTATTTTTGGAACCAATATAATAATGTTGCTCGCATTTTCAGTATTCTGCTTTTAAAGAGCGCGCACACTGGTAGCGTTTTTTTTTGAAGTGACACTTTATTAATTTTGTATCTTTAATAAAGGTTGGCATATTCACACAACTGCTTTTAGACGGCTATATTCACTTTTATAAATATCTTAAATGAGTTCGTTATTCCCATTAAGGAACACTAATTCTGTATTAAAATTTCAATATCGATCGCGTGCAAAATTATTGATTTCTTACTACCCTGAGCTGGTGTAGAGGAAGTCATGTAGGTAACTGAAGAGTTTCACACAATAGTAATGACTTCAGCAATTAGTAAAGATGATGAAATAGAGAAAATTTATTTATTTTCATCATGACTATAGATACTGTATTACTTATTGATTTATTTTACAATTTATGTACATACAAAGACAATTAAAAGGACACAACAGAATATTAGAGAATTGTACAAAGGCACTACTTATTTCTATAACAAATCTCTTCCAGCAGCCCCATATATGGGAAAAGTCTCATCGAAAGGCAGAGGGGCGTGTATCAATACTAATGTAATTAAATATATAAAAACTAATATATATCATATTTACCATTTTTTCATTTTACTAATCTTTCATAGTTGAAAAACGGTTGAACAGGAATAATAAATAATATTAATATCCCTCATACTCACCTAATTTCTAGTCCAAATTCAGCATCACTAATAGCATATGTTATGGATACTAGAACTGTTAAATATAGTAAGTAATATGTATGTAATTTGCAGGAATATACAAACAAAAATACACGAAGAAATAGTCGAGAATAATTAGTATTAATATAAGTCCTTTAGACGAGTCGGGACGACATCATGCATAATACAGTATAACTCAGAATCATAAAGAACTACATGACGTAGTTTTTAGCGTTTCGGTCATGGATGTGTCAGTCAGAAATATGCAACACTGACTTCTTCCATGTCACGAATAACAATCTTGAAGTATGTATGAGACCACGTGGTGATATTGTAGGCCATCCTCGACAACAAAACAAACGTAATTACAGGGCGGCAGCCTGTCATAGACGCTTCAAAGCGGATTACTACTATACACAACAAAGTTCGTTGCTTTAAAGTACAAAAAATGTATAAATAAGTAAACGTATTAAAAGACAGACTAAGAACGCTGCCCCGCACGGAAGAGCGGTAGCTGTGTGGCGGACCGCAGGAATATATGATCACGTTCTTGAATGGCTGCCACACTTTTCGTGCTCCACTAGTCTACTTTTGAACGGTGTACTGGTGTAGAACTCACCACAGCCTCTGGGAGACAATTAAACAATATTATTTACTGGAACCGGCAAAAAGGAAGTCCTAAGGTTGCTAGAATGTAGGGTTTTGATTAGTTTCATTGTTCTGTACAGCCATTCAAATCATGTGAAAGTGCAAAATTCGCACAACCATAGCAACTCACTTCGTTGCGTATAACTTACAACGGAGCGGAATGCGTTTTAATGTAAGACACTATGAGGCAGTCCTTTGCGGTGCAAAGCAAGCGAAAGTTCAAAATTCGCATCACAGTTGCGATAAATGTAGCTTCCCTTATACGTTGCAATAATGACGCCTTCGCTGATAACCGTTAAGTACACAGATCCCTGTTAATATATTTTAGATTCGTTACCCAAGTTACATATAAAAATATCAGGTTATATATTTTAGAAAAATTTATGGTAAATATAATGTCGATACAGTATTTCCCGCTCAAATTACGCTCTGCTTCGCCGTAGAAGCACATCCGTCTTACTATAGTTTTAATTTAGCACCTATGGTGAGAAATATCGCCAGATATCCTCGAGTAAGCACAGTGATTTACATCGTGTGCTGTCGATTAATAAATCTTGCTTATAGACGTCCATTCATAAGCTGTGGTAACCACTTGCCTTTGGGTAAATCTAGGGACACTTGTCATTGAAGTTGAGGCAAGAAGATATTTTGAGTGTAAGTCAACATAGTCACGCTGGCAACTCACGGTTCGCCACACCATCTCCCATTTACCAGACGTGTTATTCCAGATGTATACATTTATAAATCTTGATTTATAAATTGTCTGCATAGACGTATAAATTATACACAGGAAGAATTGCTGGATTTCTTAGAGTATTTTTCTTTAAGACGAAAGAGCGATAAATTCTGTACCTCACGCTAACCGTTGAATGCTGCAATAAAACTAAAAAGATAAGAATCTAGAATGTTCCAGACCAGCTACAGCTGTAGCAGCTAAACTTAATTAACTAGATGTTGGAAAACATCATGACTTTTCTTCTAATTTACTTTTTAATAACGGAATTTAATTAATTGGTTTTTTACAAACCGTCTCTGACTGTCTTCACTTGCCTTAGTGCAGTGCATCTCGTCTCAATTTGTGTATCTGAGACAGTATGTTTCAAAACGTGCCTCATTGTGGTTTAATTGTTATATTAACGAAATACATTAGTGTGTTTTTAATATTTTCGCTTTTTATTTATAATTAATACAGTCTATCTCTATCTATTAAATTTGGCATTTCATAAACATTAAAATTATTCTTACTAAAAAGTAACTCAAGTTCAATACTCTTTCATTCCAATTCGATCTAAAAGACGTTCCTAAAATGATATCTGTTAAGCATATATGCCTTAATTTAACGCGTATTTGAAACATGACTAAGTTTCAACTAACCTGACGTTCCTCAAAGACATTCTATCCATTTCATATTAAATTGGAATGGAAGAGGTAAATGACCTACTTTTGAAAACAAAATCACCAGCAATATTTCATTTTTCTTGGCCGAGATATTACTGAATAATAAACTAGACATAAATATAGTCCAACCAATTTTTTCGTGTCTCAAAATATCGTCGTCGGTCTGTCACGTTATTTTTCAAAAACAAATTATAATGCAAATGGTTTGTTAGAGGCACAAAAAGATGAGCTAGCGAAATTGTTTAAGGAAAGTGACTCTTAAAACTATTCAGTATAGAATGTCTAATAGCTTCAAAATCTGATTAACCATAAAACTTGGCCCCTAATATAACATTAAAGTTCAGCCATAAAATCTGCTTTGGATGTCTCCGAATATGACGAACTCATAAAAATGCAAGCCAGTAGTTTTTTAACTACTACAGTTTTATAAGATGGCTACGAGGAGCTATGATTCAAAACACTGTGCTTATGATTTTAAAAATCTTGTACCATACAAATTTTACGGTAATACGTCGTAATACATCGCCAACTTCCCTCAAGTACTTTATCTTTAATCCTTGTTATCCTAAGGTTACCTGGAAGGGATCGCTTTTAGCAATAAGGTCGCCCTTTGTACAAAATTAGTTACAAGTTTTTTGTGTATTTCTCTTTTTGAATTGGCTGATGTACAATAAAGATATATTCTGTGTTCGACTGTGTACATAGCAATAGCTAGCAATAGTTCAATTGCACGCAGTGAAAGAGCTTTCTTATAATGGTAGTGAAACGATATATTGTAAGAATAAGGAGCTCGATGGCGCGGTGCTTTGAACGCTCTTGTGTCGATTACGAAAACGAAGCAGCTTTCGCCATGGTTGCTATCTGGATGGGTTAATCAAAATTTGTTACCTGGATCTCCTCCGAGTTCAATCTAGTAAAAACTAGTAATTATGAAGATGCTCATGAAGTTTTAGACAGAACAAGGACAATCTTTTATTCATCTCCCAACATCATACATATATATATCATTCAATGAATATAATCATGAATTTGATCATAATATAAATTTAAACTCAATAACAATAACTTAAGCTACCCAGTAATCTATTTCACTGTTTACAATCTACCTTTCTCCGTTTTTTCCTAAAATTTATTGCACCCGACAGTCCATAGAGACAACAAAATTCTTAAGACATAGATATTACGTAACTATGAAACGCAAAATAAAGAATTACATTGAATTGAATTCACTTTTACAAACACTCTAATGAAAAGGCATCCACTCAACATAATATCCCCGTGGAGTCACTACGCTGATCTTCCGTGGACATCTCACACAGTAACGTTAACAGAGCGCGCAATGAATATAATATTTATAACTACATGATACCGTAAACAGAAAGCAAACAAGAAAAAAGTAAACTAGCCACTTATAATAAGCAATGTGCCAAACATCTGCTCTATCCATTTTATCGCCAAAAATGGAAATAGTAACTTAATACTTTAATAGGTACTTAATTAATGCTTTATTAAGTAACTAACCGCCTAAGTATAGTACAATGTGCTGGAAGTTTTTTAATTGTATATTTTAACTATTAATATTAAGCTAATAACTCAATACTTTTGAGTATTATAATTACATTCTTCAATATTGACTTTCATAAGAGTATGTAATGTACCTAGATTGAATAAATGTATTTTGTCTTTGACTTTGAATAGATTTGGAATTTTCACACCAACGTAAAACAAAATAAGCGAGCATTAGCCTTCTACTAGTTTTTGATTCTTTAGACTTAAGTAATAAACATTATAACTTGTCTAAAGTGATCACATACGATATCTAGTGACTAAATTAACATTCATTTTAAGAATATTCTCATAACATTAAATGTACATAAGGCTTGCTAAACCAGGTCATATAAAACTTACAGAAGCAAAACAAAGGCTTCGCCGGCCTCGCTGTAATGCATCTCGCTAGATGACATGAAAGGAATGGACAACCTTTTAGCCGATAAAGACGGTATGCGTGATCTAGTAGAAAGATTTCGAGCGAAAATATATAAAGATCATATTATCTAATACTAGAAAGTTTACGAACGAAAATTCACATGCGTTATTTACGCTACACTAAAAATATTAATAGTACTACAATAACATGCACGTTTAAATATTTAATATGATAATCATATTTGTCCTGTAGACATTTTATATTTATATTTGTAAATAAAAAAGTAGTGAGAACCTTGTGGGTCAAATCCAGAATTTTGTTGATATACTCTTAAACTAAAATTTTACTATCTGCCTCTCTTTCATTCTATATTGGTATGAATTTAGAAAATTTTTAAGTCAGTAGACGTCCCATACCCTTTTGCCTTACTTTAATTGGCATGTTTTTACAATCTAAGCTAAATTAAATTTAAATTGCTCTAAAGTCACTAATAAATCTAATACTCTTCTACTACTCTTTCATTAAAATTCGATTAGTAAACCATATGGGAAATTATTACCAAGGATGTCAATTTAAGTTGTTCTTTTTAATAAAATCAAAACAATTAGTTATTAGTACATGGAGATTTAATTAGAAAATGACAGATGTAGTGACGTTATTTGGACTTTTTTTTTAATATAATTTATTTTTTAAATATCATTATAATTAAAAATCTTGTATAGGGTTGTGTGCAGGATACACAATGTTTGCTCTATTGTATTATATTATTTTCCTTAAGTATAGGATTATGAGTAGATCTATAAGTATAACAAGAGATACAATTATAAATATTGCATCGCTAGTGACTATATTCTTACACCCTCTCTTGGCGTAATGTAGAAAAGGGACAAACTGAAGCAAAAAGTTAGTGTAATTCAGTACCCATGGTATAACAATGCCATTGCAATCAAAAGGAGAACTACCATTTTGCTGTCTGTTAAATAACTTTATTTAAGCAGACGCCATTTTAAAAACCGTTTTTCATGTAGCTATTTTATATGATGTTGCACGAACTATTATGTATACCTACTCTTTATTAACGAGCTTCATGCATGGTTTACCAAAAATATAAAAGACTTTTTCATTTCACGTCAGAGGTTGTATATCAAAGACAATCGTGTGTTTATATCGTGAATACGTTGATTTGATTATTGAGGAGTTTTAGACGCGTAAAGATTAATATAAAAATGATGAGTTAAAAATAAATCACTGACAATCGACCCCGGGTCAATTTGGTGCTATACATTTTGTTTTTTATATTGTGCGTAAGTGAAATTTTCGGTTTGAAAATGGTGTAGTTTCATGCCAAAAGGATCAATGCATAGTACTATATATATAATAAATAATGTAGTATAGATTGTTGACTTACATGAGATTTGTCAGTGATTTATTTTTATTCGTGCATTTGTAGGTTTGGTTATTTTTTTTAACATAATCGTAACTCATTTTCGTATCATTGCATTAATATTTGAAAATATTTTGTTAAGTCATTAATAAAATTGCGGTGCCTGCCATTAGTCGTCAAAAACTCCATGGGTTAAAGGGATACGTTTTACCAGTACCTCGGCGCCAGTGTAGAAGAAATATACGACAAGGCTGTATGGGCTTCAGTTTTCTTTGCCTTCCCTGTAATAGGGAGATTTTTAACCAAACAAAAAACTCTATGGTAAAATCATAGTGATTTTTCTCTTTGATGTTGTATTTGTAATTTAACTTTCATTACAATAATATAAGTAAATATCAGCAATGTTAAGACAACGTATGATGGTAACGGCTTTGCCTATCACTATTTTACCGTGGGAGCAAAGAAGATGCATTTGGTTGACCAACTATGTTATACTTCAATGTGAGATTTCCTATTATTATTTCAATTATAAATATTGTTTAAACATGTATAAACTAGTTGATCTGCTAAACTTTGCATCGTCAATAATTTATCAGTTCTAAGATACCAGGCAAAGTTGTCTGAAATGAACGGTAACCATGAAAATTAATCCAAAGTCTCGATGGAAGAAAATAACAGTTTTCTAAAGCCCGTCAATTTGATTTTAACTTTTGTTCGAAAGCAAAATAAACTAAAAATTAAAAATGAAAATTTATTGGTAAGCCATCTTGATTTTTAGCAAGAGTTACAAACATCAATATGTGGCAAGAAACGTATAGTTTACCTGATTACTGCAGTCTTTGAAACTATGGTACTTTCGTCCAACTTAAATTTATCTTTATACTATCAGGGATAATTAGATATTTAAATATTTTCGGAATCAATGTCGTGCTCTCCTTTTTAAATTTTGACATGATACAACGTGTTTATTACCTAAGTAGCTTATCAAGCTGAATCCAGCAATAACAATAATTTTCCTCGAATTTTCCCATACAAAACTCAATAAAATATTTGAGGTAATTAGTATCGTGTACAACCCTAAATTAATTTATACTTTCGTATTCATAACATCGTGAAGATGTAAGCCTCTTCATTACTTGACTACTTAATATATCATAAGAACGTATCTTAAGACCGTTATTCCATTATACATAATTTATCCAAATTAAGCGACAAAAAAATAAAAAATCCAAAAAAAAAATTAAAGATAAAATTATTAGATTAAATACTTCATCCCAGTATGTAACACTGTACTGGCACTTGATTTTCGTACTAATTATTTTCATTAACATCTGACAACAAAGGCTCATAATGTCCATCACGACGTTCAGCTTCAATGGCGAACACACAAGGAGTTTAAGTCAAAGCACCACCACGCTGATGCGTGAAAGCAGTTGCCGTGTCAACCTTATCAACGGCTTTATGTGCCTAGCGAAGCACACAGAAGCTAAGACAAGAAATATTGATTGCATTCAAGACGAAAGTTACTTTTTTTTCGTAATCGAAACCAAAGTGCTCGAAGGACCACGTCAATGAGCTTAATGGATATAAACTATATAATGTACAGCCTATAGAGGTGCGACTTATATATTGGCTGTTGATGATGATGCTGTTAAATATCCATAAATTTTCTGTTTATAGTAAGTAATACATTATAATCAGACAGCGTAAAGAGAGCTTCGAGTTTTTAATAACTTACAGTGAGGATTGAGAAAAAAGGAGTTGAATTAAATAAATATTAATCAATATTTATTTTTAAATAAATTATTATTGGCAACTTTATTGTGTGAGGATCTTTATAAAGTCCCACGTTCAATATATACCATTAAGGAGAATTTTCTCCCTCAAAGCCAGTTAATTGGACTCGAGATTGGCGACAGATATTCGCCGTACGTCGAGATTGTTTGAAGCCCTTTCATCGGATCTCAATACGCCACTTGTGTTAACCAACCATTTCGTCCGCTGTAGGTGTCCCGACAATTCCATGAATGATATATGAGGCTTTGATTAGTGGATTTGAATATTGTCTTGTATTTCTAGTCTAGTTTCTAGAAGAATCTATGTAGACTAGAATTTTAGGAGATTATATGTTGTAAAAATTAACCTACACATGGGTCCCCGGCAAGGTGAGGGTGGCTAGGGCAGTATGTCGCATGCTTCACTAGGTATCTTCACATATGGACTCCTCTACTGCTTATTATCAGGTGGTGTCGAGTCATATGCTGAGCTTTATATAAAAAAAACTATTCAACAATGTCCAACTTTTTAATAATTGTACCAAAATGACAATCATGTAGATTTAGAATTTTACTGCCTAGGATAGTTTCATATTAACCGAACTGTCAAAATGTGTAGCCAAAATCGATTCTTGTAGGCGTGCAGATCACTTTATTTACGCTACACACAACGTTCTCTAGTATAAAAATTAAAGTTCATTTCGAATGGTATATAAAAATGAATTTTTCGGAGGTATTTTGACACGATAGATTTGATGATTAAGTAATGATGAAGTGCTGACTAAGTCAGAAACAGAACCCGAAAAGCCTTAAGCTTTAAATGAAATGCTTCTACACTCATTTAAGGTATTATTTTATATGCGTAATCCCAGAAAATCGTCTGTGATGTGACATTAATGAAAGACGTAAACTGTGAAATAATGAATTTCAAAGGTTTTTGTGATTAAAAAAGATGACGTGAATATTTCATTTCCGCTCATCTGTTATCTTCTGCAGAATTTCTAAATTGCAACAATTTAGACTTTCTCTTCTTGTACACGTGTTGAAAAAGAAAGCTTGGCGTATAATGAATAATATTTAGTTGAAATTTTTGACTTCTTCCTTTAAAACTTCCCTTGTTAGTCCAACTTTCGTTTTTAAGACGGTATCATTAATTTTTCAAGTTGCATGCCTGAATCAGTCACAGATAAATGTACTAATTTATAAAAGTGACTTTGTGACTTTGTGCCTTACAAGGTATACGAGTATAATGTCACCTATTGCTTTTTAAAGTAAGCCAAAAGTAATATACGGATCTTGTTTGCAACACTTGACGAATATATAATATCAACAAAACTAAATAGTTGGTAGATTGCATAAGATCTGTTAACCTTTGTTAAAGGTATCTAATTAAATCGTGAAATTAGTCCTAAAAGTGTTAGCACTATTGCTATGGAATTAACATATTCTTTTATGCCATGTAATTTGTATTAGGAAACTGACTACCACAATTAAAGTAAAAATTTCTACATTAAATTTATTATTTACTTTGCCTAATCTTTAGGAAAACAAAATATGATATGTTTTGTATCTTTCTAATATTGTTTATATGACTGAACAGTAAACTATAGTTGGACTTTTTTCTTCTTTGGAGACTTGTGAGTAAACAAATACGCCGTGCAGCAACTATGGCCCAAGTTTTAGCACACGCTAAGCCAGTACATATTCGGACGTTTTCTCTTTATGCGCGACGTACGACGCGTCTTCATACTCAACGCGCCATAAGCTTGTAGTAGTGTTCCTGTCGCAGTGTGGTTGTTAGAATATTTGTCTCTATTTATTTTTTACTCCTCTGCTATTTCTGTCTACTTCTTAGAAAAAACATCATATTAGCCGAGAGACGTGTTGGACATAGTCCTTCCCCCAGGATCTCCAAACCGAACTGGGGCTTTTAGAATAGAACATATCTTTATTGTATATCAGCCAATAGCCTTAGCCTTATTAGCCTAATTTGAATGATTACAAACAAATCTTATTATAGTTTTTATCTTATATTCAAACATCTTGTGTCATAAACATAGGTGTTTGTTAACAAAATCCTGCGTAACAGCTTGATCGATTTATCGTAGGTTATTTTTTATGCACCTAGTTGACAACGGTGGCCCTTTCAAGGATTACAAAAAACAACGTTTGCCGGGTCAGCTAGTAACTTATTAAAATAGTTATCAATTATAATAAATTGTTACTTAGCACAAATAAAAAAACTCAATTGAATTGAGGCAATGAACGTTTTGTGAAGGAACTGTCTATTGCACAAGTTCTTGCAATTTGTATCTTCCCTCAAACACTTCATCATCTCGTTAACATTTCCAGGTCTGTTAGTGTACGCCGGCTCCGCGAGCATTTTATATTGCATATGGTCTCCCGATAAATCCAGCGGGGACTACAGCAAGTTGATTCGCATCATGTATCTCTATGACCACGAGGCTTGTGGTTATAACCTGAAGACAGCCACAGCGCTGTCGAATATTCGATTTCCAAACGATACTTTTGGCCTAGATATAAAGCCTATAACTTGGAAACAGGCCCTTGTGACCGTGTCTACAAGACTGTCCGCGAAAACCAGAAGGTAAGACAGTTTTAATTTAGAGTTGTCTTAAAATTTCAAACCCGAAACGATTTCTTTTCCATCGTCATCATTAGCAACAACATATATCCATCCTAGTGTTAGGTACGAGCCATAATACGGTAGCCCAATGCGGCTTAGTTGGTGAAAGTGGTAACCTGTTTGTTTCTAAGGACCATGTTTATTTCTATATATTATATTATTTCTATGTTTATTTCTTCTTCATGCATGTTTATTTATAAGGACCAAAACTAAAGACAGCAAATTATAAAGTTCAGCTGAGGAAGACATTGAGTCATTTATTTTTATATAGTTATCAAATTTATTTTCAGATACGTAGAAATAAGCTCATATATGCACTTGATATGGATGATAAGTGCCCTTGTATTGAATATATTCTTAAGGAAAGCCAGGAAATTACGCTGGGTTAAGTTTTTTATTTCCATTTTCTTTTACGTCTCCGTTTCCATGATCATATTTGATATTTCTATGGCAGTCGTCTACGTAGCGCACATACAACAAAGTTTAACTAAAGGCATGATATTGAGGTATAGCGGATGGAGCATTGAGTTGAAGCTACAAAGCTATGATGACTTCGCCGGTTGGTTGCCAATAGCTGCAACTATATTGTGGATGAGGGGGATCGTCGTAATGGCGTGGAACATTTACTCATGCAAGATAATCAACAGGATCTTAAAGAAAATAAAGAAAAAAGAAGTTATAAAGAAGCTAATACTAGAAGGTTACATACCGATTCCAGACCCGAAGTACGAACAGAACTACGAAAGTTCCATTTTGTATTACAGGACTGGAGAAAATAAGCCATATATCAAAAATACAACGCATTCTAGTTTATTTTAATGTTTTGTAAAATTTAGAATATTCAGCGTTTACATTTAAAATTTTACCCATTAATATCACTCCAAATATGCCACAGTCCGGATTAAAAGAGGGTAATTTCTCAGTGATATTAACGGTTTCATAATACGAAATGGAATGAAATGGTTCCATTCTTAAAGAAATTCAATTTGGGACTATGAACGGACGATGCCATTAAATTTTTCATTATCACCTCGAGGCTGAGTGGGCGATCATTAATTTTGGACTTTACCTGTAATCAAAACAGGGGACAGGCAATCTCGGCGTCGGCAAATTGGATCTTGGCCTACTCGAAATTTGTTCTCACTAACTAGATTTTCCGGACAATCCTGATACAAGCGTCAAAATTTTACATCAATCGATTATGGAAACTGATATCGAAATGAGCTCGATAATGTTTTGGCGTATGTTTGTGATTTTGTATCAATGTGAGTGTTATCTTTTATTATAACGACCTTAAACTTTCTTATAAATTTTGCCACATTATTGTTAATTCTACGTTGCTTGTAAAATCTTAAGGTTTAATTTATTTATTTAAATAATTGGTGCATCTTTAATTTATTATTTATTATTTCAGCGGCATTTAACATTATTTTAAGCTGGTTAATCCTCAGTTGCAAATTCCGACCAAGTAAATCTGATTACCAGGAATTCACTTTGATGAAAGTTCTTTATCTTTATGATCCTGAAGCATGCGGTAGAATCTTCTATAATCATACTGGAAGCAATGCCCATCACTCTTTGGTAGTGTGGCCAGAAAGGAACGAAGTAGCTGCAAGTCTCCGAAGGTCAGTATTTTATGTTGCTTTGAGTCTATTAAGAAATGGATTTTTTACTATGCCTCTGTTGTTATATAATCAATATCGTCAACAATTGGAACCGGTTTCAATTTCATTTTAATTACTATCATAAATATATTAAATAAATATCTCAATTAAGAAGTAAAATCATTAATCAAATAGTCACTAACTATTTAACTAACAAGTTCCATCCACCTTCAATGAAAATGGATTCGAAATTTCACTTTCAAACTCGTCACAGAAACTGAAATAGTAAATAAAAATAATTTTAAGAACCAAATGTAATTAGTCAGAGTTCAATTTTTCACAAACCTGACCGTGGAGCGTGTCCCTCTAGCCGTATCAATAAATAAAAATAGGACAAAACCCCGTGCGAGTTCGCAATTGACCAAAGTAATTTTCTCTTGACTTTGGCGTTGTCGAATCTGAAAAGTTGATTTTCCAATCAAAACTGGTATCGAATGTAAGGAATTAATGGTCCGCTTTTGTTTTATTCAAAAGTCTATTACGAATGCTACAGTCACGTCTATCACGTAATATTACGTTATAAAAGGTACTGACAGCAATCTCAACACATGGAGTCTGGTGATGGCAATTCCATCCACTTTCAAAGGATCTTTAATCTCTATGTTAATAATAACAGAACTACTGTTTCTAATATCTAATCAAAATAATATTTTATTTCTAAAAGTGAGACTTATTGCACTAGATAACGTTTTGGTAAATTCGGCAAATCCTGGTATGATTTAGTTATAAATAAATAAGTCAAATGAAGAGTTTCATTTATTTATTTATTTGATGTAACATTGCTTCAAGAGCATCCATTATACATACATTATATAATAGAACTACCCAGACATAAGTCAATTAAAGAAACATGTTATACTTTTTTAAATGGTAGTAATTGATCAAGAAGGTAGTTGTTTAAATTTTTCAATATACATTTAGAAATTAAAATAAATGATAATTGTAGCAATTAAGAATATGACTTCAAAGAGAAAAAAAATAAAGTCAGTCATCGTATGTGAATGGTATCTATAACTGTTAAAGTCTTATATAGAATTAACCCCAATTAGTAATACTTGGTAGTATAGTTTACTTGCGTTAAGGTTTACTGTTTAAATTACACGTTCCCTTACATTGTTATAATATGGATTAAACTTGCTTCTTAACTGTTCTCACTAGGCGAGGTAACCACTGTATGGTATACTTTCATTTGCGATGTTTCAGCAAAATTCGTTTCTCCCTGTCTCTTCATTTAATGTGGGCCATACTAGGCATAGTGTACGCCAGCCAGAGTAAACGACGTTTAGGGATTTATGCGGCCCTTATACCCTTCACTGTGATTGGCATAGCACTTCTGATTACGGATGTAGTCTACGCCACACTGTTCTTGATGGATGCGAGCAAGACTGGTACAGAAGGTAAGAGCTAAAAAAAATCTTGATAAATTGCCTATATAGGATGGTGACAAGTTTTGACATGACTCAAATCAAACTGAAATTAGACGAATTTGTAAAGTAATGTAAACTCCTTAGAAAAAAAATGAGTTTCTGAATAATTTTGTTTAGAGAATTTTTATTTTAACTTATATTTTAACACATATTAAGGTAAAAAGAGGGTGTTGTATGTGTGTTTAAAAGTGTTACAACTGAATATTTGAAATTCAAACTTACCAAACCCAAAACAATTTCTATAAACTTTAAATATACATTCCATTAACATAATATTTAAGATAGGTGTCGAACAGAACTGCTTCGAGATGCAAAAAAAATACAACGCCTTGACGTACTGGACACGTTCTTATGAACGTTACTGGGTGAGGCGTAAAATGGTGCAAATCCATGGTACAAACGATAAAAGGAACTAAGCGACGCTGTCTATAATACGCAAAGCGCGAAACTGCAATCTGTCCAGAGCATCGAGGAGGTATTGAGCGGAGTTATTCCAAAGAAGGCGACCAATACTCCAAAGAAGACCAGATCTGGGTTTTGTACAGCAGGTATAACTTGACAGCCGTGAAATACCTACGCACCTTGTTCAGTACTCCTAGTTTCCGTGAGGCGGTCTTGATAACGGGCTCAATATAATCCCTGGTGTTTAGATGACAGCGAAGCTCCATGCCTGCTCTGTAGCGACATAGTGGTGCCTTCTCTTCAGAAGAAAGGAGAAGCAGGACTAATCTACTAGGACAATCCTGACCTAGTTTCCACGGTATCGAGACTATTATTTTACCAGTGTTTCTATAATCATTTTGTCCTTTAAAAACACACAAATCAGGTTATAATGTATGTTTTACAATGACTTGATTTTGACATAATGCGTCGTAATGTATATTAAGATGTAAATCCTGCTAAGATAATGTGTAAAAGTAAACTGTCATAGTTAACAATTACCTACTTAACTTTAAAGATAACAACGCCATGATGTTATTACAACTCAATGGTAGAGCAGTGTATCTAAAATCAAATAAATTTATCATCTTTCAAGCATATTTTGTTACATTGCACAGACTTGACAAGATAATTCCATCACATCGTGCTTAAAGGTTTAAACTGGTCCATCTTAATACAAACGCGATGACACCGTTCACAACAAACGGGCATAAATTATTCTGTTAGTTTAATCGTTGTCTGTTAAACTGATGCTCATTATTAAATGTTGAAGCGAAAATTAACTTAACCCTTAATACTAGTAAAATATTTGATGCTAAAATTACAATCAGCACGTTATGACGTTATAATGACTAGCTATTAACAATAACGAGATTTAATTTTGACGTTATTATCCAATGAACTTATTTTAAACTTTGACTTTATTTTTAATAGTTTTAATGTCATTTTGTTAAGAATATGCACTAAAATATTAATGTATATATGCTTTAGGTAGCGGTTTTACGAATGCTTGCATTCAATAAACTGCTTGCGGATGACCATCCCTGAATTAAAGCAAATAAAACCGTTAAAATTATTTAATTAGATCAAGTCGTTTTTTGAGTTTTAGCGAGCCTAACGAAAACCAAACCATTTATATTATATATAAATGAGAAAAAAATTCTCAGCGTAGATGGACAAAGAACTGCTGTCGGACAACCTGTGGTTTATAAGTTAATAAGAAATGATAAAATGTATTTTGGCAGTTATAATAGGTGCTTTACCGCATGGTGAAGAGCTCTTCACCGTGGGTATTTCCAGTGTCGCCATCAGGCCCTGGGGGAGTCCCACACATACCCGCCATTTAGCACACACCCACCTTTTACGGATAAACCGTAAAGGGTTTCCTCTTTAAGGGATACTCCTTAAAAAATTAGGTGCTTTACTGCGTGGATTGAACGTAACTAATAAAAACATTACTGTTTGCTTCTTATCATTATCCAAATAATATCAAAGAGTGAAGATTAATAGTACTTAAATTCAAATGAAGTGAGCGCATTCAGAATCGAGTTCATTAATGTATAATATACATTGTATATAGTCCCTTGATACAGATGGGAACAAAAACATTTAATAGTTCTCTCCTTGGAACCAATACAAATCCACCAAATGACGTATCGGTCAAACCACAATAGGATAGTACTGGTATTGTTAAACAGTTGCTATTGTACTATTACAATAATAATACCATTAGAATAATGGATCATATGAAAATAAATCTATTTCAAAGAAAAATTCTAGTTGAATAGTTGCGAACAAGATTTAGAAGGCGCGGAACCTTGCAATCGATAACTACCCTTTGAAGCAGGCCTCTGGAGTTGAAGCAAATGTCTTAGTAACCCATTGGATGAATCAAGATATTACTGTCTGTAAAACATTAATTGGATTCGAAGAAATGTTAAAACTATTAATAATATTGTGTTGTTTGTTGTTAAAGTCAAAGTCAAAATACATTTAATCACTCTAGAGACATTACATACTCTTATAAAAGTCAAAATTGAAGAATATAATTAAAATACTGAAAAATATTGAATTATTAGGTTCATATATTTTTTTATATAGAAAGATCGAGCAAATGACTTCATTATCAAGTGAAACTATGCACTGTACTAGTCAACTTGCCCACGAATATTAATAATAATACTTATAATTATACAATTCAAAACTTCCAGCATATTGTACTATACATAGCGGTGAATTAAATTTTGATTTTATATACCTATACACAAATTATTATAAGGAAGGACAACTTAACAGCCATCCAGTAGATTATTTTATTTGATACTGTGCCATACAGCAGTCGATATAGTTGCAATGTGAAAATTAAATACTAACGATCAATATTAAATGTGTAAGGGTAGCTTGGGGAGCTTGTGAACAGTAACTGGCAAGAGAACTGGTAAAATGAAACCACGTCTTCACAACAGCAGTATATTGACAACTTCAACAGATAGAGAGACAACCTAGTATCAAAATATATTAAAAAGTAAATTGATTTAAGTAGCAAATAGGCTATAGAAGCTAATTCGATCGAATTGCTTCTATAATGATTAATGGACTAATCAGGAAGGCTCGTATTAGTCTGATCAAGTATTTTGATTGGGTATCTCACTCTTTTTTATGACATACAATAAGAATTTAAATTATATGAAATTTCTTCACTATTTTCACGTATTAAAATATTTCTAAATCTCTCATAATCCCGTACTAATAATAGAAAATAGTACAGCATCCCACAATTGGTAATAACTTTCCTAAGAAATTTCTTAGCTAAATATTTATTATATTTACACAAATTCTATCTTAATTATCCTCTTATGTACTTACAGAATATCAAATACGGTACGTATTTGATCCATCCTACCAACTAGTTATAAGACCAACAAGTAATTCAGTGAAATCGAAACACAAAACCAAGCTTTGTATTATTTCTGAAGCCTTTCACCTTTAACCCCGTCTTTGTATTGTTGTTGTTATGTCTTGAATATTTATCGATAACTACTATCAGTACAATTCGTACCATTCTCCGACTTTCCACCGATTCATAATTATATTCGTCTTGCAGTATAACCGTCCAAATTCTAGTCATCACATGTAAAAATTGTAATCTGGTTGCTGTAAATATAATGTTCACCAACGCCTTTTTTTATCTTATAATTGGTATTAGTATTTAAGTTCTTACAGAATATAGCATTGACTACAAATTTCACTGTACTTTGACAACAGAGCTCAATAATATGCTTGACGCATAGTTTTAGTTACTCGATGACGTTTTCGTAATCGTCACGTTCAGCTGGCAAATACTTATACGAGAATAATTTAAACAAAACTAAATCCGACTTCATAAGACATTATTTTTCGGGGTCAAAGCTTCACTTTCTGTTGTTTATGGAAACAACTTAGGTCTATTTCCAAAACATTATTTTAAATTGGTTAACTTCTTAATTGATCATTATTGTCTTTTGAAGAAAATTTTGAGTGGTAAGTATCCGAGTGCAAAGTTATGGGTTATAACAGTATGTTTGACATGCCAGTATATTTGTCGTTGGTTAAAATACTCGAATAGCTGACTTGGCGAATGGGGAAGCCTTGGGAGTATTTTGTATCGTACAAAAAAATATTTTGAACATTGTTGAATTGTTCACAATTGACAGAGAAATCATCCATACATAAAAGTTACATACATTAGATATATTCTACTAAATATACTTTCTTCCGCCTCGTTTTTGAACTCGGTCAAAAAGTAATTTCAAATACTTCACAACAGAGGCGTTGCTTTAGTTTCCATACGAATTGACTTCTTACGACAGACATAATCAAGACAGTTCAATTCGATTGAACTTACACAAGGAATACTCTTGGGTGAGCAATAGTTGTTGCTGACATGCGCCATCACTTTCAGCACGGAGAGGATGTTTAGTGGGAAGTGGGGGAATGCGTTTACGCTTTTCTCCCGAGTCCCACATACCCCTACAATTAAACTCGTAAAGGCATTCAACCTCTCCGACAAAAGAAGGATTGCTTGCTCTCTTCCTCTCTATATAATTAAGTGCGATAGAAAAAACTTCCGATCTATTTTCAGAAAAAATCTTAGAGTACATTAATGGTAGCTCAAAGAATCTGCAGACGCTGATCAGTCACCACACATCACATTTAATATCCGATTCAACAGCAGACACTACCTGGATTTCTCTCGTGATGGCATACATCAGCTGTAGAGCCGTGGTCCAATGGATAATCAACTTTTGGATTGTTAAAGACTGCTATTTTGAGGGGATGGACATTTACCGTGAGTTAATCAACACATTTTTAACAATTTTTTTGTATTATGTTCTACATCAATATTTGCTATAAAACCCTTATTAACCAACATCAGCCAGTATTGCAAACTACCTAGACATATGCCTTTCCACATGATAATATGTTGAAAGCTTAACTTGCCTTCTGAAGTACAAAAGAACTCGAAACAAAGTAAACTGCTTTGATTTCGCAATAAATACGAATGAGCTTAAACCACGCAGTAATATCGTCAACTATTCTCACTAATGAATATGAATAACTAAAATGTTTATTTAGCCAATCAAACCATATTACATTACTATGATAATTTTACATAAAATCTCTATTTCTCTTGCTTGGCAAACTAGCTCAATTGTCGATCTAAGCTTCACTTTCGGAGTAAATTGAGGTCAAAAGTCTGAAGAAACTTAAAAAGGTTTTCTTATTTCAGATCTGCTACACAGATCAAAGCCCCAGCGTAATTCTGAAGTTTTATAAATTTAATAGTTATTAATATTGTTATTTTAAATAATGTGGTCCTGTAACATAACAATTGCCCTTTCACCATGCTATCGCAACGATTTTAGTTATCGTGTGATGACTAAAATTTAAGCTTCAAAGTTTTGTATGTTGTATGTTATTAATATTATTTTATTTGGCCAAAAAACAACAAAGTCAATAAGCCAACAAATTCAGATAACATTCAGATATCATTCAAGCCAACAAAATTAGATATTTAAAGCTTATATTAATGGTAAGCTAACTATAGATTCGCAAATGTGATAATTTATAGTACCACAAAGTAAATATGATACAAATAAAAAATGTATACCATACCTTGTATTACCGCATCGATCAATTAAAATATAATACAAATAATATTAATAGCATCTTTATATCCGAAAACAAAATTCTACTAACTGACGTTTTCGCCGATGGAATGAAAACTAATCGCAAACTGTCAACGTTCATAAGTTTGAATTTAGTAAATGTAACTGCTATCAAGAAAATTACTGTTACAGTGTTTAAAATAAGAAGTATTTATTGTATAAAAAAATAAATATTAAAAATTAATATTTCTATCTCTCTTACATTCAATTGAAAATCTAATTAAATAAAGATGTATTATTATTCCTAATTTTCTGTAGCGGAACATCTTTCTGTAACATAATTACGCACCCAGCAAATTTAATAACAACATATCAATAGAATACTCATGATTCATTCATATGCATGCCCAATGATTGGGAAAGGCTAAATACATTAAACGAGAAAGTAACGTTATTATTTGTCTTCATAACTATGAGAAGATGCTTATGTTTTTAAGTATTTCAAAAGCAATGGAAGTTGGAATTACGCCTGGGAATTGAGAACTCACGCCTAGAGTTTTGAACAAACGGTACCCAATTAAAAGGAGTTATTAAGGACAGCGTCATTATCATCATATTCCAGTACATTAAGCAAAGCCACTGGCTAAGAATAGCTTTGCTTGATCTGTGGGTGTGGATAAAGTTATTCTGAGACTACTTTATATGAAAATGTATGATAATGTGTTATTAGTTCACAAACTTCATGGGATATTAATATTTAAAATATAGTTGATGCTTGTCCTATGGATGAATATAATATTAAAGCAAGGCGAGAATACGAAACTACTATCGTTATATATGCCACCGTAATATAGAGAACATTTTTACGTTAAGAATAAAACGCCTTATTTTCTGGTAGTTCGTAATATTACTATTGCATACGGTTGAATTTTGAATAGACCTGATAAGTTCAGGTACATTTCGTAGCCGTCCTTTTTTGGTCGGTCAACTAGACATTCTATTTTTTATGATGTTCAATCAGCGTGCAAGCATCCCTGTGTGCTACCAGAAGGTCTACTCAGATATGCAAAATATAACAACGAAAGAACGGGTTTTTAACACTTCTTGGCGAAAATTGCTTGAAAACAGTAAAAATTTTAACTATCCTATCTTTGCATGTTTCTATTATATTCTGAATAGACTCACTTTGTCACAATTTTACAATTTGCAAATGTTATATTTGTTCACATAAAATCTTATTTTATACTATCGAATAAATGAAAGCATTTACAAATACCTTATTTCGATTATTTCTATGTTTCTAAGATACTTTATGTGATATTTACCACCTCTGCGTTTGGATATAAGCTCATAGTTTTTAATTAAGAAAATTAGTAGTCTAGTAGTAGAGACTTATTGAACTCGTTTAGAGCAGAAGTTGACTTCAGACTTTTAACGGGATGTCGAAGTGTCGTTCACATTCTTCTGTGCCCCGAGTGAAAGCTTCGAGCTTATGGAGACATTACGATCTTATGTGAGTTTGGTTAAGAAATACATATAAAAATTAGTTTCCAAAATTTCAAATCAGAGGTAGTGCGATCGTTTTCATAGGATTTGATTGCTGACAACGAAAACGATCAAGACATTTTAAATCAAAACTTACACTAGAGGTGCGAGTAGAAATAGTTATCGTTTAAATTTATATTCTGTATTCAAACCGTATTCAAGTTACATAGTACGTATTTCACTAGAAGTAAAACTTACTTTAACTTCTTAGATAAAACCTTTTGAATTTGAAACACAAATTTATTATATTATGACATATATACACAACAAGGATATGAAGAATATTTACAAATCACTTTCTAAGGTCTGATGATGAAAAGTGGGGCAGGATTCCGTAGCTGCAACCGAGCAGTATACTTCATATTTTGTACATCGTTCTCCGTCACAAACTGAATTTTCTGGAGCTGACCATTGGGAAGCAGCACGTAGTAAGTACCAACACTCTTTAGTACGTCAACTGGGCCTTCTACTTTTTCTGCATCAGGGTTATCAGTTGTTGGGGCGTCAGTAGTTGGTGCACCGTAAGTATTATCAGGAGTCCCATAGCTAGTGGCTGGAGGAGTCTGCTCATTCGGCAAGGTGAAAGGTTGGCCTGCTGGCTTCCATCCTGAAGCAGGATAAGGTCCGCTTTGCTCAGGAGCTCCATAAGTATCAGCTGGTGATTCAGTTTCAGTAGGCAGTGTGAATGGTTGACCAGAAGGCTTCCATCCTGATGCTGGATACGGTCCAGAAGCTGTAGTTGGTTCCGTTGGTGAGTCTGTCGTTGTCGCTGCTGTAGTAGTTGGGGCTAACTCCAGTCGCTGCGATCTGAACCTCGCTGGTCTGAAGCGAGGAAGCTCAGCGACTGCTCCGGCGACAAAACACAAGACGATAAACGATTTCATGATTGATTATTGGTTGACTGATGCTGGCTGCTTGGGCGCTCTATGTTTTATACTTGGATAGATCTGTTTATGGTGCTTTGTTATATCATAAATGGTATCTAATAGAGCGACAAGAAGGCGAAGACGTGGAGGATAAAAACAGCCACTCAGCACGCTGGTCACGTGCGCCGGCGACAATGACCCTACGATAAGCAATGAGACACCATGAACGAACATGTGACGAATAATTTGACGTGATCTAATTAATTAATTAGCCGCGTCATTGAATTCTTATGGTAAGGTCAGAAAATAATATCTTCAAATTCCTATCGAAATTCTTTATCTGTATGTCATTCATTATAACCTTTGTGAAAGCTTTTTAATTTTTTAAATGAGAGTCTGATAAGTAGATTAGATAAAGCTTAACTTATTTGAATTATATTAAAAAGATGGATATACTTAATTGTTTCCATTTCGTTACATTACCAATAATATTATTGTGTTATTATGTTAAATTTTTATTCAAATTTTCCTTTTATTTGTAACAACTGAAAAACGATTAGGCGGAAAAAATATTTTGCAAAAGAATTTCCTTATTTACATTCAACAATACACGAAAAACCAAAAATCTTTGTCTAAATTCATTCAATTAAATTATGTATTATGTATTTTATTTGTATATATTGCTTTATATTTATAATTTTCACGATACCTTGTTTCAAAAATTATTCGAGTATTTTCATCAAACGTCAAACAAACTGATGGTCAATGTTAGATGGGTTAACATTGACCTTAGAAACCGAATACTCAAGATTTTGGAAAAATATTAAAGTAATATAAAAACCGACTACACATAAAGCAGGCTTTATAAGTCGTCCCATTTAAAATGACTTTTTGGTGCTTCACTTTCTGTTGTTTCTGGAAACTATTAAAATTAGCACTGCCTTCCAAAAATAATTAGATAACTTGAAAAAATTGAGTCATTTGTAACAAAAAAGAAACACTTGAGAGAAAACATCAGAAATCCCAGCGTTAAATGCATACATATTTACGAAATATATATCAACCGTAATGAGAACCTCAGTCGGCTCAGAAATGATAAGCCGACGCTAAGGATGCCTGGTGAAACATCAAAATCATTTTGTTAAGGTAAGGCATGAAGAAATAAATATTACATGATGAAAATCTCACTTATATGGCTCCAACAGTCACCCTGAACCGCTGTTATACATGTTTCACATTTATGTTATGGGTATTAGATAACGGAAAAAATATATTTAATATTATTCAGAATATAAGAAATCTACATACTTTAATATAATCATATAGCAACGGTCACCCAAAATTTATCACCTAATCGTCTGGCCCGGCCGGGACTTGAACCTTGCCCGGTCGAGTTGCCTGTAGAACCATATCTGACCACTCGGCTAGCGGGTGGTCATCGAGCTATATATCCAGCAGTGAACTTAACTGTTTGAAAAACTTATTTTGTAAAAACTACATTGCCATCATCAAAAAATTTAAATTTATAACGATAATCCATCCTGCCGAATATTTGATTATAGAGAAGGTAAAACTTTCGTATTTACTTACCAAGTTAACCGGACCTCGGGGCAGCTATCTGAAAACAAAAAAGTTTCATGAAGATATGACTTTGCGATACTTCAACTTGGCCGAAAAAGTTTCGTATAAAACGTAGGCAACTATGCTTATATCTTTGTAACTATTTTCTAGCCTTATTAAGAACCTGTGTTATTGATAACGCAGAAATATAGATATAAATATGTTTATGAACATCATTCAACATTCATCATTCAACTGTCTCATGACTGAGACCACCTAATTCAGATCTGGAGGTGCGGGGTTCTATTCCCAGTAGGGCAAAAATATTCTGCTCGATTTGTTTGGTGTTAGGGCTTTATCTAAGTCCGCCTGGCTCGTTTCTACCACCTTACCTAAGTCTGCTACCATCACAAAAATGTTAACAGTACCATTGTGTTCCGGCAGATGGAGGTAAGATCAAATGACATCACCTATTGTTGAGGAATCCGGGTAAAGTTCGCTTTCATCTTCGGCCTTACCTTCACTTACCACCAAGGGAGATCAAGTCTATGAACTATTCCGTTAAGAGTTTTTAAAAAAGAATGTATACTAAATGAGTATACCAGCATCCATGACTCGTGAACATATATAGACAGATACAGTTATGTTACTGAACAAAACTTAATTGGTTCAAATCTGAAATGGAATTATTATCTATTTCTTTCGAAAACATAAAGTAAATGTAACGTAGTCCATATATCCATTCCAGAATCGAATCTGTTTAGTTTAGTATCTGCTCACCATTCTAATTCTTAATTAATTTCGTGGCTACTAAAGGCTTGTTTGATTGTAAATTGTAAGTTAAACAAACATAGCTGGTGATCTGCTGGCTTCCTCCTCCTTTGCCTTTCTTTCATTCTAATTCAATATGACCTGTACCTCAAGGAACGTTAAGTTAGTGGACACTTAGATGATGCATACTTTTGACTCATTTTAATCGGGATGCTTTATGATGGGCGTTAAAATAAGGCAAATATGTTTTAAAACCGCCATTTTTAAAAACTCAAATGACATTCCACAAAAAGTACTAAACTTAAATTTAATTTTAGTTTGTTCATAACAGAATCGAGGTCATCGTATGTTAAGAACATTTGTTTCCTTAATTACTGAGCCTCTGTTCCTTGCACACAAAGAGAACAAATAATAATTTAATAAAAATTACTTTCTAATAGGTATTAACAGGAGTTCAAAGTTTAACGAGGTCCGTTTGAGAAAATTAATTTATACAAAGCGATCAAAGTGGTACCAATTTATAATCATCGATTCAGCCTTTATCAAAATTGAAAATTTTAGGGATAATTGTTTTAATTTGGAGTTTATGAAGTTACAAAGCTAATATGGCTATTTGTAATTGAGACAGTGTGGACCTGTATAACGCAGCTTTGTTCTATTGTATTTAGGCATGTCTACATTAGATAATAAAGAGACTGAATTTTTGGCGGCAAAAATAATTAATAGAGTAAATATAACTCTTAAATGAAAACGCCCCGAAACATCCCGTCCGACACAACTTTCAGGGGAACATTTGGAAGGGTATGGCTTGCCTAATATAGTCCACAGATAGTAAGCAGATTCCAATTAAAAAATGAAAAGCAAATAAACGGGAAGAAGGGAGAAAGGAGTAAAGGTTAAAATAGGAGGGGGAGGTAAGAGGGGAATTAAGATCCCGAAATTAAACTTATTGTTGGTATCCAGCTTCGTAGTGATGAAGGAAGACTACGGGAGTCACAATCCGTCAAAGAGGAGCCCTCTCAAGACTCGTTAGTAACATTATAAATACCAGCATTTATAATTATTACGTTTTTTATCGATAATTATACAGAAAACAATATCTCAACGAAAAATTAAATACCAATGAAACAGTTGGAAGATGTCTTGTAATCTCAGATCAGGCAGTAGCAAGCAAAAGCGGTTTACCCCTAAAATTTATCAGAAAGTACATAAGGGTTACATGATAAATATATTTAATTTACTAGGATAATAGAGTTAAATTATCTAATCTCGTTTAACCACCAATTGCGATATTAGACTTTGTTCGCTCAATTACAAATACTGGCGGACCCTACGACAAGACTTATTAACTGGCAAATTTGGTTTATACACGAACCTTTTAGTTTTAATGTGGAGGCTCTGCCCTGAAGAATGGGGAACGAAATAGGGATTTATTGACAGCTCACTTTGGCTACTAAATTTTAGATTAACTAATCTGGGCACGGTTTACTGTGTTGAAAGGAGTTGAGTAGCAAGATTGTGTTTTGATAGGTCCGAATTAGTATGAACTTTATAATTTTTACGGGCATGCACGGTGCGAAATAAATGTTTTTAGAAGTATCCCATAGAAACTTAAATTTATTAATACCAATACAAAACTGAAATTGGAACGCCATGGAGCCGGACAAAACATTTAGTTATTTGATTATTTAGTTTTAATACAAGGTTTCGTGGTATATAGAATTATTTTTTTCTACTTGATAAGATCTGGAGCCTTTTATCATCAACAGACTGTTACACATTAGCTGCTGGCACCCGGATGATTGAAGCGAACCGTCAGGTCCCAAAGCCACCGTAGTTTTTTCAGTGGACTAAAAACCTATCGTGCCGATCTTTTTACAAAGCATTTCACAATGTAAACTGTTTTGCTAGCAAAATCTCAGCAGGCAGAAGTATAATATTTAATTAGATGTATAATTATGTCTGCTTGCCCACTAAACTGAGTTTCAATAGAATTGAACCGTCTCGATCGTGTTTGTGATCAGCTGATTTAATTCCAATCAATTGACTTCAGTTGATTTTATATTTATTTATATAACAATTTATGTACACACAAAGACAATTAAAAGGATACAAAAGAATATTAGAGAATTGACAAAGGTACGGCTTATTTGTAATAGCAAAGTAATGTTATTGTGATACTGAGACACAATTACTTCAGTTCAGTTGTTACATACATAAGTATGTATGTAACAAGTGAAGTAATTATGTTTATATGCGTTAATTATCTGAACGTAACTACAATCGAAACGTTTCAATACAATTGAAACTCACACTAGGAGTACAATCCTAGTTTACACACACATGAAAATAATCCCTCGAAGGAGTGTAGATACACACACTTAATTTAAACCCGAAAAAGGAGAATTTTTGGCGTATGGTTCCGTTTCGCCGACTTTTCCATCGACTTAAATAATTCTGTATCTCAGTATTCACAATAACTTTACTTTACTTTTTTAAAGATTTCTTATACAAATAAGCCGTACCTTTGTCAATTCTCTAATATTCTTTTGTGTCCTTTTAATTGTCTTTATGTGTACATAAATTGTTAAATAAATAACTTTATTCTGGTACAGGGTGACCGGACTAACTTTTTATAACCTTAGTAGTCAGATAGGTTCATCCAATGAATCCTGTTAAAAGTGATCCGAACTAACGAATCAAGAAATTATATTTGAAATACTCACATTGCCAATTTATTATAATTATTTTTAAGCTTTTTTCTGATAGATTCCCTATTATTTTTATTTTAAACTACCCCTTAATTAAAGTGACCTAATCACAATTAAAAACATTAATATCTTAAGCGTTTTTTTGAGTTTTAACGAGACTATCTTACATCTATTTACTTCTATATATAAGACGAGAAGAAGACAGGCAAATATATAACCTGCACGCCTCCATGTGTTGGTTTTAGTTACACGTCTGTCAGCTCGCTTGATATGTAACCATGCTTCGAGTTGTTATTACTCTATGACAAACTCAATAAAAGTCACATTGTCACAACCGAAGTTTCTGTAATACTAATAATTTAATCAAATTGTTGATGTGACATGGTACCAATTGTTAATAGTATTCTACGCCTCCAATTAGTGTTGAGTAGGGCAGTATATTTGACCTGGACATGAAGGCATAAGTAAGTGCGGCTCAAAATTTTAAAATTTACAACTTCACATTTCATGTCACGACAGCCGTGTTACTCACTCTACAGTAACCTATAGGGTGAAAGAGAGTGATCGAGCGAGACAATACACTTCATTTAGTCGCATCGTTTGTCAAATATTTGTAGTACAACTTCAAACGTATTGCCGAACTTTAGTAGGTACGCTTCGCCTCATTTGAAGCGGGATATTGTACTGTTTGAGCTAAAAAAGAGGCCACTCTTACAAAATCTTTTTGAAGTCGTGTCCTATTCGAAATACCCTTAAATCATAAGGCAATACGTAAGTCGTTATTTGAAAAAAACACATTTATACAAAAGATCCCTGAAGCACAGTATTTCTCCTTTGTGTTGAATTCTGCATTAGCTATCTTCGCATATGAACTCTCCTACTAATTACAATCGAGCGTTGTCGAATCATTTGATATGCTTTTTAATAAAAATACTTAAATCATTTATTTGAAATGTGATCATACCTTCTTCTTAAAATTCGATTTGACATTTTAATATAAAAAAATATTCTTTTGAAATTCGATTTGAAATTTGAATTTAGAAAAGAATATCGGAAATAAAGTCATCTTTGGTTATCTTTTTAATTATTGTCGCCTATAATTCGAACCATAGAGTACTTTGCAGCTAAAACTAATTTCGTTCAGATAGTCTGGACTGCTTTACTATAGCTTGGAACAAAATAGGTCCTATTAATTATAATTCCGGCGGTCGTAACACCCCCATAACTAACAGCGAGCAACACTGAATTTACCTATTAGTATGCAAAAACAGGTATTGCCTTAAAAGATTGCCCGAACGAGGAAGAAATTGTAGGTAACTAAAGCAATTTCCACACAGAAGTCAGATCACTATTTTTTTTATTGTATTGAATAAATATGTGAATAACAAATATTTATTGAGATTGAAAAAAGCTGTATGTATGTCATATTATTAAATATTTAAATTTCTTAGGAGCTATCGAGTTAAAGGGTACTTATTTTTCAGAAGCTAGACACGGTTTTCATTTTAATGGCTGCCTCTTAATGGTCCAATTATAAGAACTTCGTAAAGGTACTCAATTTACATAAAGAAGTATGATAGAACGTTCGAAAGTAACCCCGAGGAGTGTTTTGATTTTAAGCGGTCTACCATAAAAACAAAATACGTAGAAAACAATAATTCTTAAGCCTATGTCGTCCTAACACGCATTTTGTCCTCAGGTATCTCATTAACATACTAAGTGAAAGCGGTTTGAGTTATTAGGCTCTCTTACAATATTTAAATTGCACATTAATAACTTTAGGACAGCCTTGAGTCTTGGAAGTAACGCGGAGGAAAAACGTTATTATGCTTAAAACGTTATTTTTTGTTTGTTACACAATTTAATTTGTTATTTTGATGTCTCATGTGTTATTTTGTGTGTAAGTTTTTGTGTGTTTGTTTTTTGTGTTTTATACATTATGAGTGACATGATTATACACCTAATTAAGCGTACACTTACGTTTTTTAGATATTTTACTACTTACATCTGGATTTAGCTGCCATAAACAAACATTCGCATTGTGACGGAAGATAAGTGTAGACCCTTGCAAACTTATGGTTTGTAGGTATTTTATAATACGTGCCTATGTCTTTTTAGGGTTGGTTAGGTAAAGGGTTAAACTTAACTTGGTTCTGGCATCGCTGTTCGTGCGTCTACAATAGGCTTCCATTTTTCAAACATATGTTTAGAGTTTCCAAATTTTAATCTTTTTATTACTATTAATATAAACATAGGAACTTGTTCCTATTAACTACCTCCATGACTCATGAACAATAAGGTTGACACCGAAAAACAATCCCCCCCCCCCCCCCCCTATAACAGATTTCATTCAAATTAATTTTAGTACAAAATATTTTTAGTGATGACAACTCGACCTCGTACCATTCTAACGTTACGTATAACACAGTGGACATTTGCGCGTTTTTAATAAATTGTATTAAAATTAATAATAGGCGTTTGTCAGATGGAGGAGGATATAATTTAACGAATTCCTAACCTTCGGCTCCATAGTTGATCAATCTACAACAATTTTAAGCCAACTGTTCTTAATTTAACCACAGAAAAATCCCCGGATACATCTACAGCCACCAGTAATAAATACCATGTATTCGCAGATAATCTGAAAATAATCATCGCAGAGATTGAGAAAATTGATTCTTGAGAAGAATAAATTATTCATGCAAAAATTTAGCACTTCGATTCTTTGTCACAAAGCCAGAGCTTGGAATTCTTTACCAGCACACGTATTCTTTTCTTCTATATAACATAAGTTTATTTTAGGCACTTTTAGGACCAGCAAGGTGGCTTGGGCAGTATATCGCATTCAGCACTAGCTATCCTACATACTATTGATACATCCGTTTACAGGGTCGTTTGTGTACGTGCCGAACATTAATTATTTTGAGACGTTTTCCGACTGCTGCTAAATAGTTACATATACCCACACGAATCAAGTCATAAGGTATATGTAACTATTTAGCAGCAGTCGGAAGACCACCTCTCGCTCTATTACATATTATCCTTCCCCTTGAATCTCTTGAATCTTTTGCTAAAGACCACATTGAAGTCCGTTACGAAGTTTAAAAGTTCTGAGCGTAAGTACATATAGAAAATGCGACTTCATTTTATACTGATTTTATAGAAAGATAAAGCAAATGACTCTATTCCATCTGTTGGTAAGCAGAAGTGGAGTCCTAATAAAAATGTGGTTAGCTCGAGTGAAGGTACTGCACTAGCCATCTTGACCTTGCTGACCCTCAAGATGCTTCTTCACGCCTCTTTTCAAGGACCCAGATTTCTAAGAAGGAGAGAAAACGTATCCTATCAAAAAATTCCAGACAGAATTTCAGACTATGTACAGATAAAAAATCTGCTATCTAGTAGTCTTTGTATATTTATACTCGTGTATTGTGTTTGTTTGCTGCGTCTATACATGAGCTAAAGTAAGTATTGTATAAACTTTTATACCATTATTATACTTTACCTTTTATTTTGTATAAACTTTTATAGAATACTTACTATGGCACTCTGCGCGGAAACCGTTTGATCTATGCTACAAGAGCCGAAAACACGATCGGTGGCGGACGCATCTCCAGATGTTGAATACATTTCACATACGACTTAATGACCCACTCTACACTTCCGTGTTTCAACAGTTGACATCCGCGGTTACGTTTACCGATGTGTAGGACGCTTAAGATTATTATAAATTTGAATCGTTCGTGCTCCCCGATTTCTTATGAATGATTGAGCGCCTTGCGTTGGCTGTTTATAGAGATATTTTAAGAAATCTTTGTAAGAAATGTAACCCGTAAAAAGCATAATTAAAAATTATTGCGATAAAGATCCTCATTGATATAAATAATTAAATCTTATTTCTGAAATTTGCCTTAACCTTTTAAAGTCAGCCTTTATAAATAGACCTGACCTTTAAATCATACTTATCGATCCTTACAACATTAATTCACGATTTGTAATCTCCATTATACTACTACCTGGAAAAATTATTATCCGCCAACATAAATATCTGGTTTCGTAGCTTTTTTCTCTTTTACTATAAACACATTTACTATCAATGCAAGGAAAAATTTTATGCGTAGTCTATAAGGTACAGATGCATCAAAACACTGCCTCTAAAGAAGGACTCTTTCTTCCTGAGAAGTCTTATAATCATAATTGTTATTTTTTGGTCAGTATTATGTATTATGATTTGATTAAGTTTTAAAACCCAACCCATATTTAAATGATATCTGATTGCTAAATGCAACTAAAATAGAAAAAAAAATTTTTTTTCGAAACTTCATCTTGAAGCAGGAAATTTAATGGTCCCGTATTCTTCTTTTTTATGTTAAAAACATAAAACTATTCTCCCAAGATGGTTGTTATTATGATATTACCTACTTTAATAGGGAATTATTAGTAGGCACACTTTACGTTTATAATAAATAAAATCATAAATTCAAAGAATAAAGTTCATTCTGATTTTGTATCTTAATTGACTAAAAATTCTGTCTTTGCGTAAAAACAGCATTAATAATCCTTGTAAAATATTTATATACTTATTACTCTGTATGATTCCATATCAACTTAAATACAAATAGACATACACACACATAAACACACACACCCACACATTAAAGACACCATTCAAATCCAATCAAATATAATGTGTTTCTTTAATTGGCTTATGTCTGGGTAATTCCATTATATTCTGTATGTATACAAAATGGTGTTGAAACAATGTTTATTTATTTATTTATTTGGTTCACCAGTAATTGTTACACTGATACATACAAAACAAAACAATAATACACACTACATATAAAACTAAACCATATGCATACAAAACAATATATATCTTATAGCTAAATGTACAATTAAGAAACGGTAAACACTACATGCATATAGTAGATAAGTTGTAATTATAAATAAGGTATACTATTGAAATTTTGTTATAAAATGTCTAAACGATATGTAATTCACGAAGATGAAATTTGAGCTTGCATATGGATGAACAAAATATGTCTATTTCAGTCTTATATTTGTTGTGAAGCTTACAGAGCCTTGGAACAGGGGAGTTGAAACCTAATACGGTTCTACGGAAAGGTGGAGTTTCGGAAAGATGTTTAATTAAATAAATAAATAAAATAAATAAATGAATAAATAAATACTTTCATGTTATCCCAAGATTGATGTACAGTCTCTCCTAAGCTCTATATTCTTCAATTAGTGCTACCTGCTGCGGAGTGAGGATATCCTTCAATCAACATGCCAAATCCACCATAAACAATTTAGCCCCGCTGTAGTCGTTAGTACACACCTGTCACCACATTCACCCGTATATCACGAGCCCACGGGGCAAGTTTAATTTCCACCAGACGCGTGGAAACACACGTGATGTTATCTTAGGCGGGGCTGAAGTGAAACCGCTTTTCATAAATCTAATAGAGTCCACCTACATACAGTCATTTTAAATTATAACTGCAGTTATTGCTCGTGCTGATTTGGACAAATCTGTGTCATATAATATTGGTTAATAAATACCATAATAAATCAACCCTGTGATGAGTTCTTGCCTATTTTTCTCAGAACAATGGCTCTTATAGCTATGGAACTGCTGGAAATATAGATATACCTACTCTTAACTGCCAGAAAAATCCGTAAGTGAAATTATTTATTTTTCAGGGACTCCCAAAAAGTCATAACACATAGGTTTGTGAGTGCGTTAGTGTATACTGACACCTAGAACCTTAAATCTTGTTTAATGTATAGAAAATGATTGAACATAATTAGTTATGCAATCAAACCAAAAATACATTTTCATCAGTGATGTAAGTTTTACAGCGTCGTTTGTTTTTTACATAGATTGGTTTTGCTAGATTGTTTTTTACTCTAGATTGATGAATTCAAGGTAAAACGATGGCGCCATCTAGTAGTATTTTGGTAATGTATTTAAATCAAAACTATTTCGATTATATCATTCAGAAAATGATATAAACAGATAAGTTATCAGTACTTCTTAATAAACTAAATATTTTAAAATAGAATTGTCTGTGACTGCTTCCCGTGTACTACTAGTAGCCCGTATGTCACGAAATATTGTCAATAAACGGCCCACTAGACGCGACACTGCGCAACAATGTCGTTAGATTACGCGACACCTGCGACTCGGTTGTTATTACTCGATATTGCTGTAAAAGTTTCTGACATTAATATTGCTATATTTGCTAATATAAGGCAACACAGCATGTGAAGAAGTAAGTTATGTTAAGTAAGATGGAGATTGATAAAGGATTTATTGTGGGTACGTACAATAGTCCTTACAATAGTCCTTACAATAGTCCTTAGATAAGAATGGAAGATAATCTGGTTCCAAATTTACAAATTAGAGATCATCTTCAGAACTATAAGTTTTTCAATCGAAAAACCATATTTTAACCGTTTCTATTGTGGCTCAGACCACCCACTTCAGGTCTAGAGGCCCAATTTCAATTACTAGTCGTAGAAAAAATTCTCTGCTCGCTTTGATTGGTAGTAAGGAAGGATGGAGGTTAGCTACCTTTATCTTATCTAAGTATGCCATAATGATAATGTTAACAGCATTTTTGTAGTTGTGACCTTGTAATTGTCGACGTTAAAAAATAAAACAAAAGAATTTGCCGTACTATTGCTTAGCATTAAGTAAGTTATACTTCGTATTCATCTTAAAAATATAATAAATAAAACAAGAGAAGCGATGCGAGGAATAAATTAATCTGCCTTATAAGATTGCAGCTAAACCACTCATTTGCAGTTTAATGTTCCGAGTAAATTCTTCCTTAAGTCTTAAATTGTTAGCACGTGTTTTTACTCCTGTAACAGACTAGCCTCCTGTGTTGCTCTGCATTTTTGAAGAGAGAGCGAGACATCGGTAAAGTCGTGTTACAATCGTTTGTATACAGTTATGGCTTACCATCAGGCAAGCGTTAGTTTGTTGGCTATCTTTATATTATACAGATAAAAAGGCAACTTGTAAGTGAACTCTAAATAGAAATGGATATAGAACTGTGTAATAATGAGATAATGAATTAATTGGACAAAGTAACAATATATATTTATCTCTTATTTAAAAGATACTAAAATATGAATCAATCATATGTTGCTCTCCATAAATTTACAAAGATTATATTAATTAAAGATTGAACAGTCAGTTATTTATACAAATGTATACTTAATCTTTAAATATTTATACTTAGTACATGCACTCACATACTTTTTTTAAATCTTATAAACAAAAAACAAAAATTAATTAATTATTCATTAAAATAAATTATTCATTCAAACAAAAATTCGTCATTAATTTCACCAGAGCTGTCCTAAATTGAAAACAATGACAAGAAGGACCCTTTCAAGGCCGTTCGGACCTTAAATAAAAGCCTTTCTATTGCGAGCCTTTACAATATGTGTGATTAATGAATTCGGAATGTAAGAAATTCCGAAAATAAATTTAATAATATTTGTGTACCTATTTAGGTAAATTTTAATGTGGTAAAAGGAAAAATTTTTATGTTGGCGATACTGCTGGCTTTTCTCAAACTAAAATCAAGTTGCCTATCTTATTTGCCTATCTGTCATTTCACTTCAATGTGATAGGGATGGAATGACTTTTGAGAATGCCAAGTTAGTTGACACAAAAAAATTAACTTACACAACACTTTTTACTTTTTTTTATTTTTTATAAAAAGCACAGCAAATGACTCGACACCACCTGATGATAAGTAGTAGAGGAGTCCATATGTGAAGACTAGTGAAGCATGCGACATACTGCCCTAGCCACCCTCACCTTACCGGCCCAAAAAGTGCTTTTTCACGCCTCTTTTAAAGGAACCCATGTTATAAGAAGGAGGGCATGGGCATACGTGTGCTTACTTATTTTCAATGGGATTTTTTTTTTTTTTGCGCGTTAAACAAGGCTAATATGCCGAAATTTTATATACATCAAAAACGTCACCGGTCTTGACTTTATAAGTCGAATTCTAATGAAAGGTTACTATGGGACTTAAATTTCATTTTAATTTATGCACAATACAATCGACGTCATAGACAATCAAAAATATTGCAATGAATTTTTAACATTAAAATGACAACACTATAATCGCTTCTTGAAAAGTCGTGTTTACTTAAAATTATTGTATCCCTTACGTACTAGCAACAGGCTTATCAATTACTAAAATAAATAGATTGAGTTTATAAAATAACAAATACCTATCTATATTATCGAACCCGTTACGATGATTGGTTCTCAAGATCCCTGTAAATACTTTTGATTGGCTGGTTCTTAAAATAGGTTGACAAGCCTACCGTAATCTATGATATAATCCTTTAATCTACTAAAGTTTACCCTATTTCTAAGTTATACGCAAGTAATCAGTGAACGAAGACCAATGAACACAGAAATTGATTTAGAAACTTTACCTGAACTTAAGCCTTCAATAGTTCCACTTTATTCCGTTTGACATCGACATTTAAGTTCACAAACAATTAATAAATAAACATCAAATTAAATTGCCTTTGTTGTTGCTGTATATTAATTTAAAATAAAATATTACTTTCAGTAACGTGCAATTATGAAGTTTAATGATAGTAGCCACTTTGCAAATCATCACCTTGAATGTGCTTAAATATTACTTGTCTAATAATATAAACAAAGGCATCTACTATAGGTAAAGTCTACGTATTTGATTTGTTGTTCGAAAAATTTTTACAATTAGCTACATTTTCTCAGATACGCATGAATCCGCGTAACTGGCATTATGTAAGTACGTACCTACACAATGCTGAATGCAGTTACCCACGTGATGGATAGTGGCATCTGTAGTGTGTGTGAGCTCACCTAGTGCCTGATCAAAGTGACAATGGAAATCTCAAAACATTAAAACTCCCCAATAACACCATTATCCTTTTCGGGGAGTGACCTGGGCTCTGCCATAGCAATTCACCAGGAACCTAACCTAACTTACATAGCTAACTATCGTTCAACCTTATTGTCCCTTTCAAAAACAATTACGATACTTAGTTGGCGCCACCAGCAAGCACCATCAGTGCCTCTACTTGTAGATAATGCTACAATTATGTGTACTTATGATAATGTATTTGATCACTTCATAAAGTAATTGAACAGCTAAACTTGTTATCTTATGGACAGCGGTACCTATTCACCTCCATCTAATACGACCAATTTATGACTGGCACTATATAAACCCAGTATAATCTTTAGTTTTTATGATTCTATCAAATAGACATAATAACTATTTGCGATATAAACAACCGGTTAATCTACACACTTTTTTGCTTCTACTTATAATTTTTACCCCTCCCGCAGCTCTGTCGTCACTGCCGTAGACACCCGCGCCGAGCAGTCGTCAAACGTACCGGCAACATAAGCATCGCGCCAGAGTTACCTTTAAATCAGTTGTAATTAGTAAAAGCATTAAAAATGGCTAAAGTAAAAACCCTGCAAGGCTGGCTAGAAGGTGAAGTGTTAGAATCTTCGGTGGATAAGCAGAAATTTTTTAGTTTTAAAGGTGTCCCCTACGCTGCTCCACCATTGGGAAAATTGAGGTTTAAAGTAAGTTGTTTACCGTTTTAAAGGCTCTATTATGAATTTTCTTTAGATTGTAAACACACGGTTATTTGTACGGCTCGTGGTCGACTTTTGTAAGATGTTAACAATATATAATATAACATATCTCCTTCGAAAGATTGTCTGGAAGAGATCGCTAATATAGTGATAAGACCGCACATTATACTGGACCTTGTTATTTCTTTCTATCTGAATATAGATTAATTTGTGTGCTATAAAGAATATTTTATCTATCTATCTATATGTTCTATTTCTTCACCGACAAATATCGGTAACTCATTTTCTGACTAAAAACGGTATCGCTTAAAAACGCTAAAGAGAAGAAATTAAAAAAGTGTTTTACATAAAAATAATTTTACATAGATTATACAAATAAATAATTAGTAAAGTGTACCTAAGTGTAAGCGATATTCTGTATGTACGTAACTCTAATCTGTCATTTCTTATCTTTATAGCTTTGTTTGTTATATTTTTATCTTCTCACTGGTATGTGTAATTATAGAATTTTTTAAGTATTGAATTTTTAAAATTTCAATTTAGGTTTAAAAAGCAGTTTTGACAGAACATAATTCTTTCAACACATTCTCTTTTCACATCTCTATAAAGTATAAATAGTTTAATATAAAAATTGGTTATGTTTGCAGGCACCCCAACCTCCACAGCCTTGGATTGGTGTCAGAGAAGCAAAGGAGCATGGCCCAGTTTGCCCTCAAAAAGATATATTCACCAACCAGTTGATTTTAGGCAGCGAAGACTGTCTATACCTTAACATTTATACTCCTAACTTAAAGCCTTCCACGCCACTTGCAGTTATGGTCTTCATCCATGGAGGTGGCTTCAAGAGTGGCTCAGGGAATGTTGATCATTATGGACCAGATTTTCTCATGTCTCACGATGTAGTCCTTGTGACAATCAATTACAGATTGGAAGCGTTTGGGTTCCTTTGCACGGATACTGAAGAAGTGCCAGGCAATGCCGGACTGAAAGATCAAGTATTCGCTTTGAAATGGATCAAGCAGAATATTCACAATTTCGGCGGCGATTCTGAGAACGTTACGATTTTCGGTGAAAGCGCTGGTGGGTCGTCTTGCTCTTTACATGTTTTGTCTCCTATGTCAAAGGGGCTTTTTAAACGAACTATACCGATGAGTGGAGTAGCTTTCTGTGACTGGTCTATTTCATTCGAAGCCAGCAGACGTGCGTATATTTTAGGTAAACAATTAGGAATAGAAACAAACGACCCTAAAAAACTGCTCGAATTCCTTCAAAGCGTACCAGCAGAAAAACTAATAGATGTAAACCCATTCATATTGGCTTCAGAAGAAAAAACCGGGAATGGATTGAAGATGTACCATTTCACTCCCGTCGTAGAGAAAGATTTTGGTGGTAATCATTTCCTTACCGAAAACCCTTTTGAGAAGTTGAAAAGTGGTAAAATTAACGATGTCGATGTTTTGATCGGATACACTAGTATGGAAGCGATAATAGGAATACCGATGTTTGAGATTTCCTTATTGAAAGACTACAATAGATACCCGGAGTTATTTGTCCCTAGAAAGATTTTATTAGAGTTAGGATCAGCAAAAATATTAGAAATCGCAGATCGCATTCATAAACGATACTTCAATGAGAAATCTATTTCATTAGAAACGATGAAGGATTTCGTTACTTACAGTTCTGAATCTACTTTTACTTACGATATTTATAGATATTTAAAGCTCTTAGTAAAATCTGGAAAATGTAAGCGATATTTGTATAAATTTTCGTGTTTATCTAAAAGGAATATTTACGGTAATTGGGGACAGAAGTACGGCATAACAGGAGCCTCCCATTTGGATGATTTAATGTACCTATTTGACGCAAAAAATGTTAATGTGAAGTTGGAGCCCAAAGAACTTGCCATGGTTAAGCTAGTATGCACTTTGTTCACAAATTTTGCTAAATATGGGTAAGTTGTTCCCAACCAAGTGATTATTTTTAAAAGCAATGACCTAATTATATCAAATTTTTACTTGATAATATATTAATTAAACTGACATTTTTAATACGTTCTAGTAGCATATCACAATAGTTTAATGTTTTTTCACTATTTTTAATAATATTATAAATAATATTATACAATTTATAGGAATGAAACACACGCAAACCTGTGACCATAGCACGATCTAAACCACTGCTTAAGTCAATCAAACTAGTCTTGTGTTTAATTTTTGATGTTTCAGAATCATGACTACGGGAAGCGATGATGTGAAATGGCCTGAATACGGAGAAGAGGAGTACTACGGAGACATATCGGACACAGTGACCATAGGACAATATCCCGATGCAGAAGCCATTCGATTTTGGAAGGATATCTATGATTACGCTGGCATCGAGTTCTTGTAACCTTGTTTGTGCCGTTTCAATAAGACCAAATTATTAGAAGTTGGTATATTTTAGAGGAAAATAAAGAGAAGTTTGTTATTTATTTATACAAATAAATCGTTAGCGTTATCAAGAGATACAGACAGAGGTCAATATACTTATGTTATTAAAATTTATATTCCATGTACCGTAGTAAGTAGCAGTAATAAACATGCAAGGTTTTCTTGAAAAGTAAGACGTTTAAAACAAACTCACAAAATTATTATATTGCTACTCTTTTAATTTAAACATTGTGTAATAGCCGAACTGTTAGATATGTAGCGAAATCCGATTCTTATAGGCATAAAGAGTGTGTTCTTCTATAGTCAGGTTATATTTAAATTTCATATAATAATATAAAGATTATGATAGATATGTAGAAAAATAATGCTTATATGAAAAGTTTCATAACAGCCGAGCATTCAAGCGTGTAACCAAAACCGATTTATCTGATTGAACCACCATTGCTGTCAAAATGATATGCAAACAATAGCAGCATCTTCTTACGAAGCATTGGTACATACCGTATCAAGCAGAAACTCACCCATTTTAACATATTCAAAAAAAAATTTCTGCGATATCAAAAAGTTTAAATTTTAAAATTGATTTCAATGGTTTTATAGAAATATTTTGATCAGTAAAATAAATAATGAATTTTAATAATGTTAATCAAATAATGTTGAACCAATTATATGTAAAATGTATGACTGTGTGTTGAAATTAATGATTTCTATTTTATTCTCTGAAATGTATGGGTAATGTAAAAGTACATTTTACTATACTATTAATATTGAATTTAGTATATTCTTCTCACTATAGTATATGACTATGTTGACATGGGTAGGTTTCGACTGTGTACCAAAAAGGCTAATAGGGTAAGTACCAAACACCTTGATATGCAATTGTCAGCAGAATGCAACTATGATCGAAAAGATTTGATACAATTGAAACTAACTAAGAGTACAGAACGAAATATTTTATCTATATTTACATAATAAGGACTTTTTTATTAAAAGTTTAATGAAAAAGTCCCTAATCAGGCTACATTTAAATGAGATATAAATATAATAATTTAAAATAATTAAATTACGTTAGGTACGTATATTCTGCATAATTCTGTTTAATATAAATTAGTTTAGTGTCATCTGATATTATTTTTTTATTAATATTAGGTCGCTTTTTAACATCTAGGTTGTTAGCGATCTCATTACAATTGAATAGGGCTTAAACTAACTGATACATATTTATCAATTTTAAGTATTTTAATGTTTTATTACAGCTGTTTCCATTAGAACAATATTTTAGTGTCTTTGGTACTTTACATACACCTTTTTCATTATCATATGCTGAATAGTTAACAGTCAAATCTTGTCCACACTTGCATTTGTTTCTGGTGGTTTTGATTATTAAATGAATATGAGTCATATATGTGTGTCCATATGATATGTATTAATGTAAACTATTTACAGTAATAGTGCGACGAACTATTTTATTTATCATTTTCTAGTTTGGTGGCTGGTGGCGTAATGATTTAACTAGCCTTCTAAAGGAAAAGCTGGAAATGACTGAAATTTTATTAACCATTGATTTATTATTAATAATATTGTAATTTGAATGATAATTACAATATTATAATCCTTTATTCAATATTATGAATAAAGGATTATATAACAATAATACCTTTTTGGGTAAACAGTTCTTTATAATCATAGTGGATATAGGGGTGGTTCAATGTTTATTGGCAGAACCAGTCTCAGAAGGAGCAACTGGCCTTTATAACCTTCTGCGCAGATTGCGGCCGCCTCCTGCGATTTAAACTAATTTTTGTAATGTTTGCTATGTGTTGTGAAAACCTGTCAGGTGAGTCCGATAGGACTGACATGTCTTTGTAAGATAAAAGTCCTAATGAATAAATAGAAAAAAAAAAATCATAGTGCATTTTTCCTTTTTAATATTTTGAAGTTGGTTTTAGTTATATTTTTGTTGAGTTTTGATTTTCTATCTACTACCGCACCATATCTATATATCTGATTAAAACTCTTGTCTACAGACACACTGTCGCTTCTATAATACTTTTCTTATTAAGTATAGAACTTAATAAAAAAAAAGTTTCAAATACACTATTATAAAATGCCATAATTTTAGAAGGAAATAAAATGTTCCAGTAAACATTACCTAGTTATCACACCACAGACAATAATGCAGACAGTAATGCAGTTCGCAGCGGCTTGACCTCTCTCTGTTACTTCCTGCTCATACATTTTGTACCTAATATATTTTTGCATCATCATTGTCAGCTATTGCCACAGGAAATATCTTATAAATGCAGGCATTGTCACGTTCGTAATAAATAACAATATGATGTTCAAGAACTGGATAAAGAATTAGGCTGCGGCTAAACTGGTGAATGAATGATAATGAATATTTTAATATTGAACCCGGTTTTGGGTTGTAACTCGGTTTAAATAAACAGGTCAAACAAACTGATAGACCAACTGACCCCTGAATAGCCCATCTTCGAGCCGAAGGACCAACCGACCTGATGAGCGCCTCATTTCAAACAATCTCCGCTCTAGAGTGGTAATGACTCGACCAAACCCAATTATATAAATGCATAATCAAAGACTCGACCTAGCCATAAATATCAATTTAAAATCCAAATTAATAAAAAAGATGGAGCCTTTAATCTATAATAAACAAGTTGATGAGATCAACGAGGATCTTGAAAATAATTTACATGATATCAAAATTCTGCCCCCCTAGGAATTGACCTCCGGACTTTCAGATCTGAATAGACCACCTAGGTCTAGGTCCCTAGAGTCCCAGGGACAGTTTAGTTATGTATTGTAAGGCAATGTAATGAAAAAAGGAAACGAAAAGACAAGGACAATAGAAACTGCAATTTAGGTGCGCATATATCGAAAACCTGTTCAGGTCATAGAGAACCGAGGAGGTTCTATTTCTGAACCCATCATCATAGCTTTGTTTAGCACAAAACTTCATAGATTTAAATTATGACGGAGATAAAAATAACTTTGAGACTCAATTTTATAGAGCTATTAATGTGAACGCGGGTCATAACTAAGAAACTATAAGTATATACAACTTCTACGTCTTCATTAGTCTTCAATTATCATGGAAAAAGACCATGTCCTTCTTTGACTTACATAAAAAATCGCACAACAGCCAAACCAGTGGAAGTTGCCACTATACATATACATTGGTATATATTATGATGTCATGTCAGATTATATAAAGCCTAGATTTAAAAATACTCGACTATAATCGGAAAACAACGTTCCTAACATTAACAGAACTTTAAATATGGTCCAAGTTGAAGTAAGTGATGGCAGAATTGAAGGTGAACTACTCGACAATGAATTTGGAAATAAATATTATAGTTTTAAAGGAATACCGTACGCGGAGCCACCGGTTGGTGATCTAAGATTTAAGGTCAGTTAGAATTGATAAGAATTTAATAATGTATTAATTATAAATTTGTATTTTTGCTTTTAAAATTCAAAGATAATACGTTTTGTGTTTAATATATTTGAGGTCATCGGAGCTCAAATGAAACGATATTTCATATTATCTATGTATTGTAATATGAGAACATTTTTAGATATTATCACTCAGATACTAATTCTGGATGATTTTTAATCCACTTTTTCATTTTTAGGCAAATTATCACAATAAAAGACAATAAAATAGCCTCAGCGGGTTATTACTTGTTTTTATAATTTATAATAAAATTAGTAAATGGTTTTCATAATATCAATTAAATTTTGAAGTTATTAGAAGGAAGGAAGATTTCACCACACACACCTTTTAGTGATGCGTATAACATACGGGCCGGTGTAGGGGTAAGAGCGGGACGAGGGGCCTGAGAGGTCCGATATATGCGTCAGCGCAGACCCTGTGCGCGGGCACTTCTCCATCGCAGCCGCGCTGCACATACGCTTTTATTGTCGGCCTATCCTTTTGTTATTACATTATACCAGTTTATAAATAAAACTGTATCAGCACAGTGCATCTACAGTTTTATTTTCGTGGTAGTTAGTTCCTCCTTAGCTCAACCCAAGGAACTACGCTAACACTTTAATAGATTTATTTAATTTGATACAGAACCATACAGCTTTCGATGTAGTTATAATGTGATATTTAAATTTAGAACTAAATATTTTGATTGAAGAATACGTAAAGGTTACACGAGTGGATCAGAACCCGTTAACGGGACACGTCCACCGGCATGACGCATGAATCAGACATCGCTTCGTTCAATGATAATAGTGTGAACGTATTGACCCAATGCACAACAACGCCACCATAGTATTCTTTTAGTGAGCAGAAAATATAAATCAAGACTTACCACCAGATAACCACTATGGACACAATTTATTATTTAAGTATAAAATATCCTTTCTGGAATATTATTTTAATTATCTATTGATTTGATATGCGTTTTGAGTTTACTGAGAGTCTGTGTATCAGTTTTATACGTTTAATTAATATTGCAATGAACTAATAAATAAAACAAGCCTCACAAAAGGTGGACCGACAATCTGGTAAAGGTCGCGAGAAAACAACGCAAAACCTAGCATTGTGAAAAATATCAATGTGCTTTACTTTACAATTAAAAACACATTGACTTATAAATCTAAACAATTATATAAAAATTATTCTCGAAATTAATATATTTGAATTTGATCAGCAATACAAATTAAAACACATAATTATATACTTTTAAACCTACAAATTATTTTCACCTGTTACAATCTACCTTTCTCCTGTTTAACCTAGTATTTATTATGCCCGACAGAGTCCATAGTGTCAATAATAGTCTTAAGATCTACGTATTATGTAACTATGGAACGCAAAATAAAGAATTGAATTGAATTGAATCTTGGGGAGCCCAATGCCCAGCGTTGGCGCCTCCCGGCTGATTAGTTAATGATCATGATTAATATTTGTATATTCAATCGTGGGAATAGCTAGTGTTCAATATATCTGATTCTTGATGTACCTCCCATCGCAACTAATGTAGATCTAAAGAATATACTTTATTGTACATCATATATTTCAGATACAGACAAAATATAAAGAGTATTTAACAATAGCGATCATTTACATAGAAGTTAGGTCTTCCAGACAACAGAATACACAAGAATAAAGATGAAGGAATTTGTCAGCTTAGTTTTTATTACTATGAGAATAATTTCAAATAATATTCAAATAGCGTTCTCAATTTTCACTTCATTACAGGCACCGGAGCCCATCAGACCATGGCAAGGGGTGCGAAGTGCCAAAAAATTCGGTCCATTAAGCTATCAGACAGGAGGTATTTTCCCTACACTATTGCCTTTAGAGGGAAGCGAAGACTGTCTGTATTTAAACGTTTATACTCCTGATGTCAAGCCCAAGTCACCGCTGCCTGTCATGGTTTGGATACACGGTGGTGCATTCCTGTGGGGCAGTGGAGACGACTCATTCTACGGCCCTGAATTTTTAATCCGTCATGACATAATTTTGGTTACCATAAATTATAGAGTTGGTATAATTGGGTTTCTTTGTCTGGACACCGAAGAAATACCAGGCAACGCTGGGATGAAAGATCAAGTCCTGGCACTTAAATGGGTCAAAAAGAATATCGGTAGCTTCGGAGGTGATCACCACAATATTACTATTTTTGGGGAAAGTGCAGGTGGTGCCAGTGTTGGATTTCACTTGATATCTCCTATGACAAAAGGACTTTTCAAAAGAGCCATAGCTCAAAGTGGATGCGCCTTAAACTATTGGGCAACAGTGCCGTTGGGTCCAAGGGAGAAAGCTCTGGCGGTGGCTCGCCATTATGGATTTTACTCTACGGATGATAAAGAACTCTGTAAGTTCTTTAAAAAACTTCCCATAGAGAAATTGGTTGACCTAGACATATCTACGATAATAGCTAAAAAGGAATACGGTTTAGAATTCTCTATCGTAAGCGAAAAAGAATTTGGTAATAATGAAAGATTTTTTTATGGAAACATTTATGAAGTTTTACGTAATGACATACATGAAGGAATTGATATAATGACGGGATATACTGAAGATGAGGGGATAATGGCATTTGGTTTATCCGAACTCAAAGGTGATCGGGAAGCATTATTCAACCTTTCAAATAATTTTCTAGAATTTTTCGTACCACAACAGTTAAAAATACACTGCCCTATTGCAGAGCAGTTCGAAATCGGAAGACAATTGAAAAAGTATTATTTCAGAAATGGTTTTAATTCTTATGATAATTTTGATGGACTTCTAAAGTTTATCACCGTTGATTTTTTTGCATATGAAATAGTATCGTTTGCCAAATTTTGTTCTAATACTAAGAAGAATAACGTCTATTTATATAAATTTACATGCAAATCAGAACGTAATTTTATGGCAAACCTTTTGAAATTGGGAACACTTTTTAAAGACAGGGTTCCCGTTAGCCACGCAGATGATTTGACCTATATTTTCCCCGCAAAAGTGTTGCAATTAAAAATTAATCAAAACTCGGACACATTTCAGTTGATCAACAATGTTAGTAGGCTTTGGACCAACTTCGCTAAATATGGGTAAGTTTAAAAACGCACCCTCTTGGGTTCTGTTAGATTTCACAATAAAAATATATTATAGTATCGTAGTAAAAACTCTTGCAAGACAAACTTTACTTGGCTGGTAAGTTTGTCGTAACTACCGGCTATAGGCTGAAAAAGAAAAAGGAATTCATCAATCTCAAGTACAACAACTTATTGCTTTTTTTTAAATTATTTGATAAATACATAATGTGTAATGTCAGTCCCAGTAGCCTGCCATAACTGATTATTTTTACTAATAATTTATTCCGTTCACAGAAATCCAACTCCCGATAACAGTCTTGGAGTAAAATGGCTACCATACAACCTCAAGAATCAGAGCTACTTAAACATAGGAAATAAGCTGGTAGCCGGCTCGTCTCCAGACAAGGAGGACATCGAGCTGTGGGATAGTGTATTCAAGGCGAATAATCCGCTCAGTGTAGTTCAATGTTAAGGAGCTACCTCGCGAATATTCAGAATTTTATAATCAAATATATGTTAAGCTTCCTTCACTTTTGTACTCATTTTCAAAATATATTGTATTGTAGAAGTAATCAATAAAGTGTATTATAAATACCATAAAAATGACGGTAACCATTTTATTGATGTAACAATGTCCAAAGTTGATCCTTGTGATATAATCTAATATAATCTAACGTAAGAATATTTATTTAGCAATTAAGTTGATTAGCCATCAGCAAGCCAATAAACTATTACATTTTAATTCAACGTTCAAGTCATTTGACATTCGTTTGGTCGAGTGATTAATACCCTGTCTACTCAGCCAAAAGACCTGGGCTCACAAAAATTCTATTTAAGAAGTTATCCAATTTAAGATTATTTTTAGGAGTGGGTGCTAATTTTTTCCGGTAACAATAGGGATAACACAATTAAGTTCCCCACCCAATGTACAAGAAGAATTGACGTCGAACAAAATATCAATTTAAAACTTGCAGATAGCCAAAGGACTTAGAGTCTCGATTGCATCCTGAGTTGTTCGAGTTTCTGATCCTTGTGAAACCTCAACATTAAGACTGTTTAAGCAGTCTAATGAGTGTTTCTTATAATACCTACCACTTAAGTATTGTTATTTCAACTAAGCATTATTTAATATCAACAATATGTTAATTCAAATCATCAACAAAGGTGTCACGTACTCTTCTCATCTCCGCGTAAAAATGAGCGGTAAATGTCGCATGCATTATCGTAAAGGCCCCTTCTGTAATCATGCGGCCTCGTAAACATGCAATATTGCTTTTTAACCGACTTCAAAAGGAGGATACGGCTCGTAACTTGAAAATTGTTGCGCGCTGTTGAGCTGGTGTCGTCTGCTGCACTTTTCTTTTTAATATTTTGAGTTATAACGTTTAGAAGGCTGCAATAGAAGCGTAAGTCAAAGGACTCTTAATTCAATGGGTAAGTTACCCAAGAATGTCAGTGTTTTACTTTTTCACATGTCAAAATGTGAAGTTAATAAATAGTGAACATCGCCTATAGACATAAACAATATCAAGTCTACTCACGGAAATCTACAAAGGTTTTATCAGTCAATGAAATCACGATTACCATTTTTTAGGATGGAGAATATCGAAAAACAAATGGCGTACATGATTGTATCTTTCCCAGCAAAACCATGTGGTTTCTTTGGTGTTGAGTTGTAAAAGCACCTGCAATATTGACACTCTGAACACATATATACGGTTTCGATTACGACATGGTTGGTCCTTTAATGGGTCAATAAGTATTTGTTACCATAAGATCCTTAAAATCTTTGTACTTTTATTAGACCAACAAGGTGTTATTGCCTAGCTCCTTATGTATTTCCCCCACGTAGGAATGCTTCTGCCCTTTTACGAGAAGGAGTAGCTAAGCGGCCGGCGTCTGTGGGGCTCACCCAGTGCCTCATTAGGGCGGCACCGGGAATACCTACTAAAACTTGGCAGTTTTATCCCTGTGAAGAGTAATGGAGTTAATTATGGGATAGCCCGGGTATTGCCGAGCAATTCACCAAGTTACTCCCGGGCAGCCCAGGGTTACAACTGGATTATGCAGTGATGGGGATTTCCTAGAGTTACTTGGGCAATCCCAGACGTGGCGATCTGTGCAAAACGTGCGTGGCAGCCACCCACACACGCAACAGCGTAGGATTGCCTGTACCCAGTGGTGGGATATACCAAAAACAATATCACAGCCTATATAAGGCTGTTCGTGATTCTAATAGTACTCTATGAAATATCTATATCATTTTTAGTCCCTACTATAAGCTCTCTGAAATATACTTACAAAAAAATTATTCATATCAACTTATTTATTTTTCCTCGACAGCAATAACCAAATATATGTTATAAAGCTTATCGACGTTATTTCTTTTTATTAATAAAATGTGTATCGAACCCTAATATACCTATTACAGATCTAAACGGTTCCTGTAACAACATCGTGAGAAATGAACCACCTGAGTCTCATCGACAAAGACATGAACATGTTACCAGACGTATTGGCTTTCAGACTTTTTCATATAAAAATACACATGTATATTCAAAACGTTTCTTTATAATTCGAAAGGGATTTTTGAAGCAGTTCATATAATATTTTCTCGTGAAGTCTTCACTTCACATGAGAGGAAAAAATGTGAATATTTTTTTTTACTTCGCAACGTTTTAGTTGAATGATTGGCTTTGGACAATATTCAAATAATAATCAGCTTTTAATACAGTATTAATACAGTACAAAATAGCCAGGCTTTGTATCACTATCTTCGGGTTTGTCCTTACTTTTTTATAAAAAGCTCAGCCAATAACTTAACACCACCTGATGATAAGCAGTAGAGGAGTCCAAATATGAAGATAACTAGTGCAGCATGCAACATACTACCCTAGCCACAAAAAGTGCTTTTTCACGCCTCTTTTGAAGGAACCCATGTTGTTTGAGTGAGGAAATACGTTTATAAGTAGTTCTTATGTATTTAATCATCTATTTTATTTTTATATTTATTATTCGTGCAATATTATCTTGAATCCTGTCCATCCTACTTACCTGGAAGAGATCGCTTTTAGAGATAAGGTCGCCCTTTGTACAAAATTAGTTAAAAGTTTTTTTTTGTGTTTTTTTCTTGAATTGGCTGATGTACAATAAAGATATATTCTATTCTATTCTAATATTATATGTATCTTTCGTTCTCTGCGTATTCTTGTTTTTACTTATTTATTTAATTACTGTCACACATGGTTGCCTGGACGAGTTTGCTTATTAGCAATAAGACCATCAATTTTATGTATAAGTTTTCTTGTAGTGCTGTTTTTTTTATTTGTTGCAATATATAATATTTGTAATGTATTGTATTATTATTATCTAAATTAAAAAAAAATATTAACCAGATATACTCTTAATCGTCTAACTTTACATATGAAAAAAATTCACATAAATGTTCACCGACCAAGTGCACCAAATTGGATTTTTTTTAATATTTTTTTGTGCTGGTTGGGTGTTGTAGGGTCTAAATACTTATTTAATCGCACAAAAAGTGTTTAAGTGAGTGTGGCAAGAGAGATAAAAGCCATCGTAGGAAAACCTCCAAAAATTTGTCAAAACAATGTTTATTTTTATCTTACGGTTTTTTGTTAGAAATTAAGTGGTATTCATATCATCTGCGTGAAGCCGGGTCAAAATAAACAATCATATATCTTTTAAGCCGTGCTAACATATACATGGTGATGTAACAAATTTACATTATACAAGTATAACAACAAAGAGGTTGTATATTTGTGAAATGAAAAACAAATTTTTTTTTACAGACACTAGTTTTGATTTTTAATTCAATTGGAAAGATGACGAAACAAAGTCACTCGTAAAATAGAGAAACTCCTCATGTTTCAAAGTTATATAGATGAAGTATATAATTCCAAAGCCTCAGGTGTAGTGGCCGCGCCATCAACATTTTCAGTCTACCTTCACTCTGAAACTAGTAAAATTACATATTTTATGACCAAAAGACTCGCGCTTTATAGGGGAATTCAATGACTTTGCCTTGATGTTAGAAATATAATGATGTTGTAGTGAAACATGTTGGAGAGTAAACTTTCTACGAGTTGTCTTAAAAAAATCTGAGGTCACCTCGAGTTTTTAAGACAATATTAAGTTCTGTATTCGAGAGGAGTTCGCTGGCTTAGTGGTTCGAGGGCTCGGATTTCGATTATGAAAACAAAGCAATCTTCGCCAAGGTTGGACTTGGACGAACTGATTTTCGGAACCTTCGGAAAATCGTTGGTGCAAGGCCTACGTCCTATGTCCAGCAGTGGGTCTGGTGGGTAGTGATAAATAAATATATTTTTTTAATCACACCCTGTGGACACACACACATACAGTATAATACACAGATCAACTTACCTTCAAAGAAGTATGGATACTCTGGGCACGATTTCTATAACAAAACAAATAGTTATATTAACCTCTATTAATTTTAATTATATATAAAAAACGAGAAACAAACACTAAAAATTAAAAATAATATAATTGAAGTACCTATTTATTCATTTAACTAATTTGATAGTATTTTTTTGGAATTGTATCTTCTCTTCTTTATAGAAACAAGGATTGTTTCTATATAGATCTTGCAACAACTCCAAAAATAAGAAAAGAACAAAGAAATTAGATAAGTAAATATAAAAACAACATTTTATTTACTTTTGATGGTTTGAACTTAATTTTTCGTTTTGCTTAAAACCTTTTTCCACAGAAATCTCACAATAAATGAGTATTTTAACACTTCCCCGATCCTCATTGCAACACTCTTACTATGAAATTTAATGTTACATAAAAGCGCGTTATATTCATTCTTTTTTAATTAATTTACACGCAAATTTCATTATCAAAGGAATATCTCACTCAAAAACACCCCCTAGTGACACCATGTAAGCGTAAACTGAAATTTATGTCGTACGATATTTACGTTGCCGCACCGCCTCCATGCCCCCTTGCGTCCGCCCATAGATAAAGTTTAATGGACGATTAGATTTTTTATTACTACGTATTTCATTTCGATGATGAATAACATCACAAATTTTTGTGTCAGTCAAAAAGGTTTTACTAAAACTTACTAAAACTTTGAAGTGTAAGTACTTTACTAAATTGTTCACCTAAATAAATAAAACAATGGGTGATGGTGAAAGAAAATGAGAACCGAGGGTCAAACAAATTCATGCCATACAAGTTTCGTTCGTTCAGAATAAATTACATGTTAGACAGAAACATATTGATAACTGTTTCTCGTGTAAAAAACTATCACTCACACTATGATGACACCGGTATGTATAAAACTGACATAAAGGGGACATACACGCGCGAATATGTCAACCTTACTCACCGCAGTAACAACAATATAAACGTTAGATATTTGTCTGCGATCTTTCATTCATATTATAAAGCGGATGCTGCTTGCGGTCGCTTCAAAGAATTGAGCTACATAACTGTCACTGTTCAATGCTTATTTCGTAATATCGATAGTAATCACACCATATTCTTGGAGAGGATGAAGAAAAAGAGCTATGTACATAAGAATCACGTGCATTAGAATTGAAAACAGATTCTGAAGCCAGGCAGTACAATCTACATTTCTCAAAATGCTCTGGTAAAGGATGGCACTAATTTATTAAACTATTTACTCCAACCATACGAACAAACCATATAGTATTCTTAGTATATATGATTAACTAATAGGTTCTGAAAAGATTTCAAAGATATAATCGCGTGATCAAATTGGGGACATCTTTGAATACCTTAAATTTTAGTTATTGAGAATTTAAGAGATAATTTAACTTAAGGTCACATTATTGTTTCTATAATCTATCAATATAAATACGTTTTCATCTAACCAACATATTTTTTTTTTAAATAAACCATAATAAAACACAAGAAAAATATTTCTCTACGACCGCAACTTCTCTGCCATTACTCTCAACTGCTCAACGAATAGTAACGAAATTCCTATTGGAATTCTTCTAAAATAAGTACCAGAGACATCAATATGAGGCAATCTTCATAAAACATCGCAAACAATGGCGACTGTCCGCTCTCCGACGCAGGGTGCGAACGGCCGCCGGCAGGGGCGCTGGAAAGCGTAAAATATTGAGAGGGTCATTGACAGGGGTTCTCAAAATTCACACTGTGGAGATCGAATTAGTATTTAGTTTTTAGAACAGAGAAAAACTTGGTTGAATAGTATTTTCATTGTATTTGGCATTATTTCCAAAAACTAATAACTTTAAATTATAAGATGAAACATAAATTTAGTAGAAGTAAGTACTCATTCAATAAGTGTAAATTACATGCTTTGTAATTATTAGTAGAACAGTAGTAAAAATCAATTATGAATGCTGATTTAGGTATAATTTTGATGGGAACTCCTTTAACATTACTTTAGTTTACGAGTCTGACGTTATAACGTTATGTTATAAATTCACTGCTTTCTATATCTAAAAGAAAACGAAGAATGAAGAGTAGAAAATAATATGTCTCAGAAGTGCGTGGGCTGGAACTTTGGTGACAAATATTGTGACAGTACACTAATGGCGAGGTATTTGTTCACTTTTAGCTGAGAAGTCTCGTCTATGTGAAAGCAACAACTTGTAACAAAACTAGTATCCTTATCGGTTCCTATTTTAACATGTGTTACGGGATTATCATTAGATCTTATTGAGAGGTTATTGATTTGTCTAATAATAATTTGTAATATTTTTTTTTCAAATCTGAATATTGATATATTATTTGAAGTTATAGAAGACCTCTAAATAAAAAAATTTGACTTGTGCTTAAGAACATATATACGCTTAGTTAAAATTATACGTCTAAAAGAAGACTACCCTCGATTCTATAATAAAGTACTAGTAAATAAATAGAACTAAAACTAAATAAATTGAGTACTACTCTTTCATTAAAATGCAACCGGAAAAAGACAAATGACCAGTGAAGTGTTTGACAAAACAAAAGTGTAAGGATCGTCTAAATGTCAACTAACTTAACTTTAAAAGTCATTCATTCCTTTCGTATTGAGTTGGAATGAAAGAGAGGCAAACAACTTAATTTTAGTAAACAATCGTCACCAATACTTACATTACAAAATGTTAAATAAAACTCCGATGTGAAGCACTACCGCCAAAAGAATAAAGACTATTTATTTAAAAATTAAACTATAGCTATTACAAAATATTGCAGCGCTTAAGCAATTTCAAAAAGCACGGCTTAACGCTGAAACAACATGTCACAGTCCTCTCGATGTATTTATCTGACCAGTCCACTGATAGCCAAGGACGAACGTTAGACAGAACTAACGAGTGGACATTTATTAGCTGTCACAAGACAAGTTAACTCATTTCGAGGAGTGCCGTTATCTATTTGTGAAACAACCGATTTATCTTTCTCGCTATGTAAGGTTTTCTGCATATTTTTGACTTTATACCTGTTAAATACCAGGCTAAATAAAAATAAACAGACTGATTAATTTAACAATGTGTCCAGCGCAAAATGGCTACACTGAGAAGGTGCCGTTAGAACAATTTTGTTCGTATCTGTTGTAATCTACTAATGATGTAGCAACTTTACTTTATTAAGTACTATATAATATCACCAACATCCAATATTAGACGCACAGCTGAGCGCATTAATGATTAACGTGCCTTCAGAAGCACCGGCTACCTAGATAACAAATATTGATTGACCTATCCTGGGGCCAAACAAATCTTGATGCAGGGCCAGGATTATTCCCAGAGCAAATTGACCCAATGGGATCTTTTGTACTTGGGGCAACCATAACGAAAGTTCCTTTGTTATCGCAATCGCAACAGCGCTCAAAACACTACTCCAACGAGCTCCCCGTGCAAAGATAAACTGACACACACACACAAAAACCAATAAAAAAATCGCAAAACAAAAACTCATGCATATAAATCCTGAAGTATAAAATATAGACATTTATAATTCGTTCATCGAACTTTTGCAAATAAGTGGCGCTTTGTAAGAGAAATTTTTGTAAGTTGACAAATATTTTATTACGGTTCTTAAAGTCGAAATTTGTATGATAGAAATATCAATGACAATTACAAATTAATTCCTTCGATAAATATATCCTGATCTGATAGTATTTAGCAAAATACTGCTTTTACTCTTGATAAATATTTAAGTTCCTTATATAACTTTTTAAATTAAAATGATCCACCATAAAGTTCAAACTTTCAGTTGTTACAAACTTGTGATCTTAATCTTAAAAATGCAGCGGCGCCTTCAAAGGAAGTTCTTGCATACTACTTAATGAAAGAGCCACAAAGCTGGACTTTATTTAATAGATATAAATAATTTGAAAACATGAATAATAAATTTTCCCTCATCTTTTATACGTTTACCTCCCTACCTTCCTTTTTATAGTCTAACAAAATTAAATTTGACCAGTCTTTGTGATAGTTTCGTGTGATAGCCTCCCAAATCACTGACACATTGAAAACATCTAATTATTAAGTTCTTAAAGCGGTATCATCGGTACGAACGCTCTGGCCATATGACCATGATACGACCTTGACCTTCAACAGTAAGGAATCAATTATGAAGATGTTCATGCATGATATTTACCACATTTAAACTGGAGCCACTGCACGTGACTCCGTTTGTTACGTGACAAAAACCAGCCGTCAATAAACTTAATATTGAGAGATATACTTTCATAAGATCTAGACGTACCATCAACACCGTTATCCACGTTATCCGTTATCTAATTTTCTGCTTTACGTTAAATTAAAGCGAAAAAGTAAATAATTTTTTATTATACGAAATTCTTTAGTGACGTTTTTATATAGATCCATTAGTTATGAAGATTTTCTTCCCAATAAAATTGTATATATATTCAGTTGTTTTATTGTCTACTTATAGATATTTAGACATAACAAAAGCAATTGATCAGATTTTTTATGTAAGACAAAGTTAAAGTCACAATATCTTTATTTATTTATTTTTACGAGGAGGAATCCATTTACGGACCTACCCGCCACTGGCTAAGCGACGGGCGTGTGTGGGGCTCACTCAGTACCTCAATAGAGCGGCACTGAGAATACCCACTAAAACTCCCCGGTAACTCCATTGCCCTTCACGGGGGTAACCTTGGTTCTGCACGAGCAATTAACCAGGTCATCTTTATTTAAATAGACTCATTTACAAGGTTCTTTTAAATAGTAACAATGTAATTATTATTTTAATTAATTCATACCTAGACAAATAAATCTAAAATATTCGCAATGCCAGACGTTTTGAGTGCGTGGGCGGTATTATTAAAAGGGTTTTCTATCAACATTTCTCGGATGATACGAATTTCAACGAATTCGAAATACATAAATATTGTGTTGAAATACTTAATTTAAATTTAAATTTGCGTTATAAATTATAAATATCCTCTTTATATTAGATATGTAAAAGTTCATCGTAAAATATATATTTTAAGATTTTATATTTATTTACCATACTGAACTAATTCAAATAAGATTAAATAAGATCCTGTGCTTGGATACAATCTATTTGATATTGTTTTGAATTAACCATACTCACAAATGCACATAATAACAACACAAAAATTAACTGCACGAGCATTCAGTAGATATTTGATATTTTGCCATTCAAATGCTATATACGTTTATAATGAGCAAAGTAATAATTATTGAAAATACGGAAAATCGTGCGAAACATTTATTTCTGCTACCGCCACATCGGATAAACTTTTAACAGATGGTGTTATAACAAGCAAAAATACTGTGTACATCCTCATGGGGCGGCGCTATCGTCTTAGCTGAGGTGAAGTCAAAGTCACGGGGTCAGCTAGTTAAGAAATAAAATGCTAAAGAAAGAAAGGAGACGTCCGAACTAGGAAATCAAGAAATATAGTTTCCAGAGAACGTAAAGCAGGCGATCTGTAAAAGGTATAATATGTCAAAGTTTACCCTACATCCATTAAATATCTATAAAGTTTAAATTCACTAAACTCTCTGATCGCAAAGTTTGAGGATCTATGACTCCCTATAGACAGGGCAGCGTAGCCGAAGCTGCGACTATTTTGCAATACATTGTTTGTACAATTTATAACCTCCATCCTCGAGAGAATCTCGCCTTATTTTTGATGCACTTGAGTGAACACAGTAGGGATCTTCGCACGACGCAACAAGGGTGACTTTGGCTCATCAATCCGATAGTAAAACATTATTATTTTAGGCTCCATGCAGGAAAACGAAATGGAAGGTGAACGAACTTTAAATTATTTTTCAGTTCCATTTACTGTTTCTTTTATTAGATGCCTTTTATCAGTATATACTTATCATCTTATGAGTCGTACAAACAATCTGACTACAAAAAGCTACAAGCATAAAACCGGTAGTCACACAAAATCTTAAACTGACAACAGGTGTCCTTGCTCATAACACAATCCTTCCTGCTTGTATACAATATCTTACTTATTGAAAAAGAAATAAATTATATGAATTCGTGTGAGGGAAAGGCGCGAGGAAGTTAAATGACCTCACATAAATTCTTACAGAATAGTCCGAGTTAAGAAAAAAGTAAATCAATTAAAATAAAAAGTACCTATTGCTTAGAGAAAATAGGATTATATCCAAACTAGAAAACAAATTTCTTTTTTCTATATTTATTCAAAATATTTTTAAAATGTTACGTATCCACAGTATATTTTATGAAATAATATTGAAAGCTTTTCGCACCGGAATCCGCGGCCAAAATCTAGTTAATTACACTAGTTTATTCTTTCCAATCCTTAAGCATGTTTCAATATTCTATCTACATCAAGCGATAGATCTACCGCAGTTTAATTATGTATGTCAGACAAAAAAATTTTACTTTACCTCTACTTACGTCTATTAATGTATTATATAATACATGGCAGTGTAATTACGTAATCAGCAGTAAGACTAAAATATTTCATTTAATTTTTAATTTACTTTAAAAAGTGGTTTCTTTTCAAACCACATGTATGTATGTATTCAATTTTAGAATATAATCTGATATTGCATCCCATCTTCTGTCCTGAACGAGGCGTAAACACAATGTGATTATTTATTCATAACTGCAAGCATTTATCCCGTAGGTGCAATGGCGGCCGGCTAGAGGATCCGCCAAATAGACCATTTCACATGTAAATATATTCAGGGTCCTCCAAAGAGCTTTTAAACGGAAACGTATACGTAATAATATTCAGAGCGATTCAGCGCTTTTCGTTATATTGTATTTGGAAGTGAAATGAATGTAATTTAAATTTGTAGTTTAACTACTTAGCTCAAACTGTTTGTTATGGAGTTAATTTTTCTAAGAAATTAGTGAATGACTTTGCAGTTTATTATTACGCAAAATATTGTGAAGATACTTCGGAAGTACGTGGTGATAACAAATGTATTTATTCTTAATAACTGGGACCACGTTGAACATTTAATACAAAAGAAAATATTAGGCTTCAGCTAATATTTTCTTTATTTATTTATTTTCTAAATTGCACAACCCTCACAAATTATTGTGTATTGGCACACATCAATATATATGATGCAACTACCTTCTTGGCTTCCTGATGATACCTTTTTAAAAAATATGTGTTTCTTTAATTGGCTTCTGTCTGGGTAATTCAATTATATTCTGTATGTATACAAAACGCTGTTGAAACAATGTTTAATTAAATAAATAAATAAATTTATCAGGTATATAGTGGAAACTGTAGGTATATTGTGTGTTCCATGCTGATGGTGAGCTGTTTTGGGAGGACCCAGGTCACCCCCGCGATGGGCACTGAAGCTACCATGCATAGTGTGTTTTCCTAATACCGCTACGATGTGGCGCTGGGCGAGCTCCTCACACGTCCGTCGTTTAATCAATTTCAAATAGGCCCGTAACCGGATTCCTCCTGGCTAAGAAAAGGTATCAAAAAGTTGGAGTTAGTAACCCTAACAGTGATTTGTAAAACCAGTTCTTTTAACAAACTATGATCTTTTTTCACGGGTAAGCTCTTGACCTTCATATTACCTGATGCTAAGTGAAGATAATGCCGAAGATGAAAGCAAAATATACTCGGATTCCTTAACTCCAGGGTTTAATAAAAACTATTAAACAAATTAGCTTATCTACATAATGGCGTGGTAAACAACCATGAAATTATTTTGTCCTGGATCGGGCAAAGAAATTAGTTTACAGACAGCCGAAATCAATATTTCCATATTGTTGAAACCTTAAATAGAAACTACAGACATCTTTAATTAAAAAATGATACCAAAGGAAATTACTTCGGGGTCAGGTATCGCTTTCACATGTTTGAGTGTAAACGTAATGTGTGCCCTAAGTTTACGCTGGAAAAGTCATTTTAGCTTGTATGTTCAGTACTCTTGTTCAGTACAGTTGTCTATTGTACGGTCACCCGTGTCCCTTTCGGGACAGGTAACACAATAAGCATAAATTCGATTAGCACCCGAAACGATATGGTGGCAGGGCTGTTTCTAGAAAGATATTTCAAGAAAGAATGGTATCGTGTCTCTTTTCCATTAGCGTAAAATACCTTTTTCTGTCTATCACCAAAAACCGGTAAATATAACGTCCACTAACAGACACATTTATTATGAGATAAATGTTTCAAAAGACCTTTTCTAGGTACTGAGTCTAAATATAAGTACAATATCTCCCATTACCTCTACGTGTTAACGAAAAGGATAGCAATACAAAACAACTAGGATGACAAATAACTTTTTCAGCCACCATATTCCATTTTTAGATGGCATGTACGTTGATACTTTCATCTCCTTCTTCATCATAAATAGGTAATGTATACATTTTATTTTTTATACTTACAACATTCTGACAACCCTAGCAATAACAGTTGACCCTCGGTTTGTTCCCGCTAACCACTAACGATTTACCTGTCACCAAAGACGGTGCTATACGACAGTGTTACCCGTGCAGACATGGGATCCCTCCACACTTGTTAGATTAAACAATGAATTATTCAGCCGTACATTTTCTATTTGTACAACAATTTAAATGTATATTCGATTGTAAATAGCGAAACATACTATATTTATCTTCTGAGTAAGAGAAGACGTAGGTCAAACATGTAAAACCTTTATCGACCTTATAGAGTTATATTAAGAACAGATTTCGCTAAGCATATCTACAGTTTGATTGCTGTAATTGCTTAGTAGTTTATACTTTATTGTTATTGTAATACAGAGTATAGTCCTATCATAAATAATACTGTCTTTTATTTGATTTTAAACGCTATTCAAAGTTTATCAACGTTTACAGTTCGTGTGAGCACACTAACTCCCCCATTCAAGTTGTATACGTATATATACTTAAATACCCTTGGCCGGAACATCCAGTCTGCGTGTTAATACACGCTCGCCATTTACTGTGTCTTGCTCGATATATTGTGTGTCTTCATTACTGGACTACCGACGTATAAACGGTGGTGACCGCTGCTCGAGGGAGCCATTGCAAAGGGAACTATCTTAAGTTAATAACTTCAGACGTTTAACGTTTTAGGAACCGAATAAGTCGCAGTTACATAGCCACTGCTAAGAAATATGTTGTCTTATTTACATAATGCTTTTTCTTAACTTTAATAAAGTTTTTATCCACACAGTTATAGATACGAGAGAGTGATAGCAAATTTATATTTTTCAATGTCTTGGTAACAGGATATTCATTGCATTAACTTATGGTAAAGCTACTAAGTAGTTTCTACTAATCATTATGTTCCATTATGTGTATCACAAAAAATATAAGTTAGAAAAATGCAAAATATTCATATAAGCTAGCTCTTTTATATACAAGAAGCTCAGCAAATGACTGGACACCGCTTTATGTTTAGTAATAGGAGAAATATACAGCCTTAGCCTACAGTCTTAGCTAGCAGCATGCGACATAATGCGCGAGCCATCTTCACCTTGCTGGCCCAAAAAGGGCTTTTACACGCCTCTTTTGCAGGAACCCAAGTTGCATTAAGAAGGGAATACGTGTGCCGGTAATGAATTCCATTCTCTAGCTATGACTTACGAAATCTCTTTGTGTGTAAGGAGTATGAGAGATCGTGAAAGAGTGAGTGGACCAGCACTCTTACGCCAGATTAGGAGAGGAGAGAGAAAGATAAGGACAAAGAACTCTTCAAGGCACTAATAGGCTTTAGATTGTATACACCAATATTCTCTTTCTATTTTTTCACAAATTTATCACTTCCTGATAAGAATCCAACTGTTGCCTATATTGATTTGTATATCTTATTTATATATTGTAGTACCTTTGCTGTTAAAGAATTTTCGTAGTTAAATAAAAAAAATGTGTTCGACATTCGACAGTGAAGTGACGTCACCGGCACTGTAAACATAATTTTACAATGTAAAGTGTCTCCAAAAGTGTCTGTGTCATTATAATTTCGTTATTTTCCTCTGTAATAAAAAAATATATTTATTTTTTAAACGTAGTAATTGAAAAAATCGAAAGACGACTTGGCATTACAAGTATTTTTAATTAACACGCGCCATGATCTATTTGTTGTTTAACATTGCTCAGCTAAAACTTCGCGGCCTATCTAATAAATTAACCCGTTTTATTTTAGTCTCACTTTAAAATTTAAGGCCTTACTGATGCAATTATCATGGTTCTTTATCTACAACAAAATATAAAATATGAATAAGTATAAAATAATTGTATTAAACTTATTCTATTTAAACGGTAATGTAATGTATGTTTGATAATTATAACATACTAACCAAATATGTCAACTATATGTCACTCTTAAATAATTATCTGAGTAGCACTTACCTAACCTTCATTTATTTATCATACCCTAATATTAGAACGGAAATAATCTATGTCGGGTTTCTATAATAAATCTACGGATGGTTTTGCGTGGTGTAAAACTTTGTCATGTCTTATATAAAGTGTATCCATAATGTGACACGTCAGGACGATCACTAGGTTATCATGACTTGTTCATGCGTGGTAAATATTATAACACTTTTATTTATTTTGTAATCGTTATATATATAAAAAGAATTTTCCTTTGACCGATTGACATATCAACTCACAACTCAAACTATTAGGATAAGAAACTTAAAAGTCCATCAGAAGATTATAAACATATTCATCTAAGTAATAATGAAACAAGAGTAAGTGTACTTCGTACGTCGCGTTATACTTACTGTCTTTTTCGTCATATACGAACAAAATTATCTATAATTATCGTCTTTCATTCTCTTAAAATACACTGAAAAAACCAACTTAAAAACACAAAAAGGCAAAAAGTATTTAATTTAAGAAATTATCCAATTTAAAAGTACATTTCGAATCGCTGTTTCACTTTCTATTGTTTCTGGAAACAACTTTGGGTTACAATTGTCGCATTGTCAACTCGGGAGTATACTCTATCAAATTAAGAAAATCGGTCTATAAATGATAGAGAAATCACACATTTAAAAAAGAAATACAATAAAACATAGAGCCTCCTCTTTTTTTGAAAACAGTTAAAAAGGTACTGGGTACTTTGACCCGATATATAACGCTATTTGTAAAATATAAAAGCTCAGTCAAGCTAAAACTATGCTAGGTAGTTTATAATTTGCGGTAATACCCCTACACTAAAACTTAACATCCAGACCGCCATCTTTCGTCAAGCTATCTCGCCGTGAACACGTATACTAAGCATATTTCCCTGTTCAGTGAACTCGACTTTAAATTCGAGCCTCGGTTTTACCCGTAAACTTTCTCTCAAATATCTGTCAGCGCACAAAGCCAAACATGCAAAATCGTATTGCAAAAAGGCCTGGTTTTGGTTTGGACAATTTGAAACTGTTGTGAAAATTTTACAGTGTACTCGCGTTTTGAGGCGAGCGTGAACTTTGAACTCACTGATAAATGGTAATAAAACTTATATTACTTTATCTCTCTTCGTTCTATGCATGCGTATTTAAAGAGACCAGTCTTGAAGACTGAAGTGTGATTGATATTTTGTCAAGTGTGTACAATAGCTAGATGATGAACTATATTATTACTGTACTGTATTATTATTGTTTTAATCACCACACTGTATTTTTCTTTCTCATGTAAGTGGCAATTATGTCTTTATTGAAAAATAAAGAATCTAACCTTATTCCCTTTCAAATTCATTCATTTTCAATAATACTAACTTAATATAAATATAGCTATTACTTATTATGAGACCTTCTTTATCAATTCTTTCCGGATATTTGATTGAAAAATGCATAATCTTTCTGGATTTCATAGAAAAAATTAAACGTATAATTTACACGATGACCACATTCCTCGTAGATCAATAGGTATGTAGTTAAAAATACTTTAATTAATTTTGTAAAAATAGCAAGTTTTAGTGGTTACTCATGTCTTTGTTTTCCAATATTTTTAGAACAAAAATACAGTAATTATCTACTCTATGAGCTCTAAGCAACGATATACTACTTGTTGGGATAGGCTTATTTATTTCATGCCCACTTTATCTGGAGGGGAGCTCCACTTAGACACATTTTAAAATATTTTTGACAATATGTATTCTTTAATGACAATAAGATGCATGTGCTGTGCAAATTTAAAGACTGTAACCCTAACCGTTTGAATATAAAACTTATGACATATAGACAAACACTTGGGTGACAGCAATAAGACTCCGTTTGGGCAATTAATTATTTTTTAGACTCAAAACCCAAACATATAAATACAATTATACGGAATTTGATTGTTATACCTGAATGTAATCTATATTTACAAAAATAAATCAACTACTGTCACTAATTCATTATAATGACATGTAATTAATTGTAATGTTGGGAAGGACAAAAAGCCACAAGAAGCGAGCTAGTGACAAGATTAGACTTCATGTTACTCTTCAATCGGCCACAAAACAAGTTTTCAGAGACAGGCGAGGTCTGAGACTCACGACGTTAATCAGTCAGTGACCACTGCGAACAAAACTGACACCACTCAGAAGTCTGACAGTTGCTGTCACCTACAGCGTCCCAGGAGCTTTAGAAGGTGAGAATTTTGTAATGTCAATTATCCTTCAAGTCTTCACCTGCAGGGCTTTTTACTGATAATATATCCAGAAGAGGGATCCAGTAATCACGTAGTAAATAGAGTCTCCAGGGTTCTTGAATCGAGGTAGTTTCTTTGTTCTGACAAACCTCCTTCTGACGTATAAAACTCCTTGAGTAGTTGTTGGACCAAAGCTGACACTATCTATTCTTATTAATTAATTTTTGGTGCTCATTAACTTCATATGACCCCTATCTTCCTTCCTCGTTTTTAAATTTAACAAAGCAATTTTGCTTTCATATTCAAAAGATAAAGACACACATTGCGAGTTCTACTGTAGTATGTCTTTAATAAAAATACAAATATTTTATATCCGAGAGGTGCGTAGTGTAAAGTTTGTATTTACCAAACTTTCGCAATTTTACTATAAATATAATACGTATTTCATGTATCCAAAACCCTTGCTTATTTCATACTGTTCTATTTATAAACAAAGGGTGATTGATGGTTTTCTGACTGATCGAATTTCTAAGCTTATACAATAATAGTGAATAAGGTAATCTATGAAAAAAATTAGGTTCCCGTGGCTTGATATAACTTCGACCTTAACTTAAACTCAGTATGTGTCATAATCTTCATAGTCTTATTCGATCGATTCATATATACTCAAATGGATTAGAGAACAAATACATACAACAATTGAGTACAAAGGCACTATTGTTTTAACGAAATCTCTACCCGAAAACTTGCGATGGGACCAGTTAAAATAAATTAAGCAAGCAATGTGTACATATATTTAATATACCTACATATTATAATAAAATTATTAATAATAAATCAATATAATTATATATATATATATATATATATATATATATATATATATATATATATATATATATATATATATGTTTTCTCGTCGTTATGTTTCTTCGTCATCTTTTTCTTAAAATTAATTAATTTGTTCGTTAGTCTCGCCACACTCAAGAACTACATCACCTATTTGAATGATTTATATTTATTTCATTCAATTTTATTCAAACGTGGTTAAAGAGTCAATAAAAGAGAAAATTCCAAAGAAAAGCTAACAAAGATATATTTTAGTATGTATTATAAAATCGTCTAACGTGCAAAACTATAACTGCTATTGCACGTTCGGTTACTCTTAGATTTTAGATGGCTTTAGTGGCAGAAAAACATGGTGTCTTTTATTGCATATCGATGCAAGATGTCCGACGATTGCAGCTCTAGTTAAAATTTTATTAATAAAAATTTTAAATTCATTTATTCAAAACGCATTTTTGCAATATTTTTGATCCTTTAGCAGTATATCATTAAGTTATCGTTTACTATAAGTAATATCACTAAAGACTATGTAGCAGGTTGACAGTTATAAAGAAATAAAAGTATTATTAAAAAACAAACTTCAGTCGGCTGCAACGGGAAAAATACAAAGTTACACTTCAATTGGTATTTAATGTAAATTAAAGTTTTGCTTGTACTACTCAATTATAAAAACCGCCAAAATACCTTCAATGTAAATTAACTGTAACTTTAGCTCTATAGTATTTAACCTCGGCAGTAAGAAAATTTCTTGTATTTCTCTACACATGCTGTCGCCGAATGTGCTGAATCAGACATCAATCATACGCTTTTTACCACGAGACTTTCATCGCTTCAAGTCAGTCGTGCGCTTGTATATTTTCTGCAACGAGAAATATTACTTCTACAGAACTATATGCATTATTTAATATCTCACCGTTGGTTCTCTTGCAAACGATATATAAATTGCAAACAATATTACGATAGTTTATACTCTCTTGAGTATTATTATTTAACGAATTTAAAAATCTCACTATTGCAAACCGTTAAATGTATATATGTTTTGACACGAAGCAAGTCAATTAGCTGTTGCTCGTCAGTGTCGCTGTCATCGGGATATTACCCCAATTAAAATATCTACTTATAAATATCTAATATTAAGACAAGACTATTAGCTTATTGATATGTCAGTTAAAGGTTAAAGGTACCAACCGAGTTATTTACTGATTTTAATGTCTTGTATCACTTGCATAGGTAACCGTAACATAAGGTCTTAATGGTGTCATTAAGACCTTGTGTTTACTTTGGGCTAGATTATAAGTGTAGGAGTAAGAATGTTGTTGTTAGTATTTTTACCATCTCAATATTGAAGATATTGACTCTGAATCTGTAGTATTATTTGGGGCATAGCATCACATACTGAGCTTTTTTTTGGAGCGCAAAAGGGTCTGGACAAAACAAAGATCTAGGATTCCCTGGCTCTATAGTACTTAGAAAGAAAAGAAATTTTATTAACATACACCAATATACACCCAAATATCTCAGATATTCTGACACTATGTGCACTACCTTTGTTCTCCACCGCAGTAAACTGAAGCGACATAGCCAGTTCATTAGGCACAGAAATTATGGAGAAGGAGCTGGGACCACTAGATAGGATAAAGCGGAGAATGGCTACTTTAAATACACGTAAAAGGCCACTCGTAAATTTAGTCCACTCACCTGTAAGGATGTAACTAAGAGGTTGTACCTGGGACGAACCCTCTAAAGCCTTAGGCGCTGGATAAAGTTCTCAGTTGAAAACACTACGAAAGCTATCCAGTCAGAAGGGTCATATAGGATAATTAACGCTACCACTTATTCAACTTGGAATATCTGATATAGGTTTCATACCATTAAATATAATGAAATAATACAAATATAAAAAGAAATATTTTCATAGTAAGTAGAAAGTGTAATCAAGTGGAAGGGTAAACAAAATTGTATTAGGTACGTAAAAGTACTCTAATATCTATTTACAATAGCAATCTTATGCTTCCGCCATCTTGTATTGAGTCAGGGTGGTAATATTACGGGCCGAAATCACCATCTGGCTTTCTGAGGAGGAAAACATTGCGCTGTAGCGTGAAGAGATTGTTTTCTTAATATTATAAAGAACTCAACTTATTCTGAGTTCATTTAAATAGAAAGCTTTTTGAATTTAAAAATAGATTTACAATGAGTTTGTGATGAATAATTCATAAATTAATATTACAATCATAACATCATCGTCGACTTTAATTGTGCCAGTCGTCGCGCTTACATGTGGAAGAACTCAGCACACTTCACTTTGCTTTCATATTCAATACATGAGCCGCTTATTTTGAAAGTGACCTAACTCCGTTTTTCAATTTTCTGCCGGTTACCATGGTTACATGTACTTCATGTTATTTATCAGAGACGCACTTCAGATTCAGATTTTATATTCAGAGAAAATACGATACATTTTTTACACATAAGTTTTCCGAATTAATTGAATAACTGAGCCGTGTAGTTTGAAAGTGGCCTAACTCCATTTATAGTTACATCAAGATACTTACTATTGATAATGTCGGAAAGCAGCGGTGAAGGTAATTTCAATTAATTAGTATTTACAAGTTAACCTCATTTTTGGGACAATTGCGTTAGTTCATAATGTCATCATGTTGTTCAGTACATTTTACTAGTCCGGAGTGTTTACGGTCCAAACGTTACCCTGTCACTGTCACTTCCGTGTACATCTGCTCATCTGTCACACAAGTTTTACAGCCATACGGTAAAGACTACAGTTTTTAAATTTGCACAGTATGTGCGTCTTATTTATTTATAATTAACAAAATGGTTGCATATTCCCAAACGTCCGTTTGTGAGACTCTTTTGAGTTTCTTTTTTATATGAATCTTTACTTTAGTTTTTTTTTTTAGTTTCTTTTTTTTATTGTACGTCATAGTAGGTAGATTATAGATAGTTTTATTGGCAAAATACAACAGCGTACATTTAATACTTTCGCTTTTTATGTCTATAGTCTTTTTATGTCTATGTATAGTTGACCCGATGAACTTTGTGACACCAGCAAACTACCACTAACGCCATCTATTAATAGAAACCCGAAGTAGCGATGGAAGAAATGACAGTTTTAATATTATGCATATCAGTTAGACGATTTGCGATACTAAAAAACCAATTTGCAGTTGTGATTGTCTTTGTTATTTTTATTTAAAACCACCCTTGAATTAAACCGAATAAACCGCAATTAAATTATTAAAATTTGTCAAGCCTTTTCTTAGTTTTAGATAGTCTAACGAACATCAATTCATTTTTATATATAAGAAGAAGATTAACACACAGTAACGTTACATCCCTAGTAAAATCTCTTCATTCATGGCCCCTATTTGGTTTTAGATAAAGAAGATTACTTGCTAATAAAGATATCTATTCAATTAATGTATACATATTACTGTTCCTACGATTAAAACTGGCTTATAGAAGAAACGCCCCAAGAGTTGTGTGGGAAGCACTACAACCTCCATTACACCCTAGTACCCTAAACTACAAATATAATTGGTTTTCTTTAATTTAATTTTTTTAAGCAGGTCATTCCATTTGATACACCTTTTTGGAATCAATTTTGAATAGCATCAATCATATTTTTAGGTGAAATGAATACTACAATGAATACTTATATTGTAGTTACCTCCTTTTAATCTCCAGGTTTACTGAGAAACAAACGTTTTTCCCCAAGCACATCAAACTCTACCTGATGGTACCAGTTATATAAATAATCATTCAGAACAAACTATGTTTCTCTCGTTACCTAGGCCGACGCTAACTTATGCACTGTAGGGCTTCAGTACTCGAGAACTAATCCACGACCCTCGCTCAGGACGTTGACACCAGGTGAATGACTACATATTAACGGTACTTAATGGTACATGTGATTCTCGTCATAAACCATTATTAATACAGTGTATTGATTTAACATTCATATCCCCTAATCTACGTGGCATTGTAATTTAAAAAGTTCTGAGTAACGTAGACTGAGTAAATGCATATTAATAATCGAAATCGAAAATTCATGTGACATCACTAAATGTAAAAAATGTATGGGTTTTAATATATGTTCTCGTATAGCTATCGAGCGTTATTCTCAAATCCTACACATGCAAATTTTGTATAAAACAGAGGTTTTAAATACTTCACGCCAGAGACACTGCTTCCATTTTCATACGACTAGACAGCTGACCACAAACACGAGTTGACTAAATTTTATTGAAACTTGTAAGTTTCAGCATCCCTAGTGTACTAGGGGTATCTGTCAACTGAAAATTAATTGGTCTAAATGATTGATAACGAAAGCTCTGTCCGGAAATTCAAACAAAACTTTGGGAATGAATAGTTTTACACAACAAAGGTGACAGTTAGTCTCCTTTATCATAAGTTTGACACTTTAACATTTTTCTTAGTTTGTATATTTTTCTTAAGTAACTCCTCAGATATTTATTGAAATGTCACAGCAAAATCTAAGTTAATCAATTAAAATGGGTTATTTACACTATTCGTAACTCAAGAACAACTGGACCGATTGATATAATCTGTTAGTGATTGAATTTTACTCGCTATTCGGGAATAGCAGAGTAACTATAAAAATATTGGTAAATTCACTGACGAAAATTGTACACACAGAATTTTTATTAGTTTCAATACACTAGTGTTAAAACATATTTCGCCAGAGCTCGCGTCACGCACGCTTCAAATTTATTCGTAATTATATTTTAAACAATATGAAATTCGCATGGTCAACTTTTTAAGATCAATGATTTAGCTTTTTCATGAGCCTACGTAAGTTAGCACATTATAATGTAAGCAAGAAACAGTTAACCACCACAATTTTCACGCTTTATACAATTTCCTGGCTTTAAATTTTTAGTTTTAAGGAGCAATACTTTGGACGCAATATATTGTCTACAATTATATACTTATAAGATATATTAATAAGAGTTATTTTCTGCCTAACATTTCCTACCCACATTCGATATGCTTTACTGTACGGCATAATTTGTGCTGCCAATGACTTGGATCATTAATCACGGGGACACTCGCTATCATTCATCACATTTTGCCCATGCATGACGTATTTACTTTTTTTAAACTCACTTATGCTCTGGACGCTTAGACGTAGGTAGGTATGTGCCTAACCTTTTTTCTTTGTCATCGTACTCAAAATGGGAGATATATTTTGGTGTTTTTATCTTGTTAATGATAATCTCATATTTATTCATGTAAAAATTAATACAGAGACTGTCATACACAGGTGAACTTAACTCAAATGAGTTTCTACCACTAAACCCTTGAGCTAGAGATCAAACAATTTTCCAAACTTCTTTATTTATTTACTATTATTATTAAGAAATCAACTTCAACTCTTCCCAATCCCTCGACGGCTCGAGGGATGGGAGAATACCCCACAACAGAGGAGGCCAGACGGCCGAGGGTCAGGACGACAGAGAGAGGAATCGGCGGACAATTCTGGCGTTATCGAGCAAGACTGCCCGCTGGAGCCTCGCAGTTGTTGGTCCATCGCCCAATCTCTTCAGAGACCATTGGCTGAGACTACGACTGGTATGATCTCAGGAGCGCTTAAACCCTTTCATTACTAATTGACTTATCATTTTAATTCGTCAGGCTTTAATTACGTACAGTGACGATAAGAAAAATAACGAATTCCTATTGCTGTCTTATAATAAAATTTTATCCTCATTTTTCAAATATCCATCAACTGAAGACCGAATAAGTTGTGCATCAGCTTGCGTATGATTACCTATTCAAAGCTCCCACCCAAGAGAAGCTGACTCACCTCAGACATCCAAATGTGTCACATTATCTGTAAAGAGGCAATTGAACCAAACGTAATGTGGTTTCGACGACCACAGTCCACTCTGGGCACAATAGCTGGATACATTCTACGACACAATGGGTGAAAAGAACGAAGTATACATAAGTTAGATAATACTTAAGTTCTTTTATCCCCTCTGCGATTTTCGTGAGGAAACAAGTTGTAGGCATGGCCATGAGTAAATACAAGTTGTAGATATGTAGATATATATCTAGCTATATTATACATATTGTTTTTAATATACAACTGAGTTGCTTAGTAAAATATTTATTGAAATAATCGACAATATGCAAAATATATTTAAATTTCCATTCATCAAGAAATAATGTGCAAATATTCTATAACATATATAAATTACCACATTGCACCCAGACGGTATTTTATCTAGACGGGTCTTGTATCTTTAATTGCTGTTATATTTTCTGTTAGTTTTCATTAAAACCGGAATTAAGTGAAGGAAACCAACTTTACTTAAATTTTTTAAATAAAATCATTGCGTCATTCATTATATTTTGATTAAAAAAGAAGTTCGAATTTTAAATAACTCATAAACTTCATAATTGGTTTGTATATTCTAAAATCAAACTGAAAATCCGTTAACATAAAAATACTTATTCATATTTACAGATCAAAGTTTATTAATTTTTTGCTATTTTATTGATTCATAATATTTAGTATCGTTTTTGTGTAATAATGAATTGGTATACGTATATACCTTAACTGTAATCGTTTTAAAAAAAAATTCATGTTATAATTATATGTATTCATTACTGATATAACTATAACCACTGATTTTGATTTGTATAATTATAAATTAAAATAAAATAATTTTAAATTATTTGACATATAGCACAATTCACCTAATGTTGTGCCCGGCAGGGTCAAAAATTGTACAATATCTTTGTAATTTTGAAAACCATAAATATTGAGTTGACTAAATATTTTTATTCAATTCTACCATATCACCAAGGGCCGCTCAGGAATGTTATATGTCACAATTCTATTTGTTCCGTTTCTTTTCCTATAAAATTTGTAGGTTTTATCGTGATCATCTCATCCCGTCCGGAGACCGCATTCATGTCAGACATACGTACACTATCATTTATTAAATGTTGTGACTGCGTAACATGACAAATACAGAAATAGAGAAATGGTTTAAGTCTAGAGGGCGCGAAGGCTTCTGAGTTGGTGTGTTTGACAATAAAACAATAAGAATCTATGGATTACGGTGACATTATTGAAAAACACATTATTTAATAATTAACATGCATTATACCCTCAACAAAACAATAAATACGTAAACATTATGAAATTTTCGAAAATTGTTAAATCAATAAATTATCCTAGTTAATAATTTGGTTCTTTCATGAGGAAAATTTAATTGTAACATGAATTAGCTCTTACGTAGGCTACTTTAATTCAAATCATGAATACACTTTTAACAATATATCATTTCCCAACGCATTTTCATTGTATGGAAATAACTTGCTACAATAAAAAATAATAGTGGTTTTACAACACAGTTTAACTCAGTTTTTATTTTTAAAAAATCCATTTATTTGCTGCTACGTCTACGGTAGGTATAGTTAATCATGTTTTCTGAAAATATCTTTATTCGAAATATATTTTTCCTACTTTGGCACTACAGCATAATTAATTGGTTGAACGTCTACAATCATCGTGCACACCTAAGCGAGCCAAAGATTAATCGTCAAAGAACCTAATTATCTTCAAATAAAGCATTTTCTTGGAAAACTGGAGGGTTTCCCAGAAGCGGTCGCGTGACCGGTGGGCAGGGTTATGTACTGGCACAAAAGGTACGCGACGTAGCGCTACGAGTGTAGTCTCTGCTACGAACTCGTCTACGACGTCTTGTAGAGCGCTTTCCTTCTAATACTAAAAACGATATCTTTCGTTTGCTCGTAGCGTATTTCATATGTTAACAGTTCCTTATAATAAATCCATGATATGTTGAAGACTGAAACTGCACTTGATGGTAAGATGTGGCAAATTAAGTAAGGACTATGTCAGTGGAAATCTTGCCTCTTAAAATTAGTGAAGTTGAAATAAATTTCATAAATTATTTTATAATTCATTTGTTTTTTTTTAAGTTGTTCTTAACCATTATCTCACCTCTCCCTCACTCTCGTGGTCGTAGGAGTTAACTCTAGCCCTATAGAGCTTCAAGTTTTATCGCTCGGGGAAAATCTGGAGGCAGTGAGATCCATTCTTTATCTGTAAGTATGTAATTACTTAATTTATTTATTTCTCGCACTATGTTTGGAATACATTCTCCTTTTAAATGAGCAAAGACACTTAATTTTTGTATTTAAGCTACTTTATTATCCTTTCTTAGAAAACATAATATTTTCTCAAATAACCTAAATCCACTTCTGTATTCTTAAAGCAGTTATATATGATGCATTATCAATTATCGAATCAACCTTAATGAGTTAACCGTTAGTGCTACGTTTAAGTTTAGTACAAATTTTAGGTCATTTTTAGTTTTTAAAAAAGGAATGTTATCTCTTTGTATTTAAAAGTATCTTCGCCTGTATTGTAACAAAGCCCTGTAATGGCGTGACGTGAACAATTTAATGGCGCGCCTGTCTTGTTTGTTTTGCTCCCAATGTTTTGACATACGGAGAGCTTTCATCTTGAACAGCTGAAATGTTTCCAGTTAAAGGGTTAATACCATCCCAAAGTACAACAACCTAAAGCAAACGTCACCCTTGAAATTTTATCCTAATATTCATCACACGCTTACAGCGTTTTTGATTCAGAGGTAATACTGTTTATGCTACGATCAACTTAGGTCACCCCAGCGAGAGTTATCAGGAAGTTAGCGAAATTTTAATTTTAACATAAATAGATGAAATAACATATTTCATTTTCATACTTTGAATATGGAACTATCTATATTTAGTCAAATCGATTAGAATAATTTGATTTACAAATCAAAAAAGCAATCCAATTTTTAGAAAATTATTAAACTTTCGATACTTATACGTTATGATTTATTTTCTTGCAATATAACATTCAGGAAAATATTTTAGTGGATATGATTGTAAAACTATGAATTTTCAATTAGGTATACTAATAATTATATTAACAACTTAATGGAAACAACCTCTTTAAATTTTTACAACATAATTGCAATGCATACTTTTTCAAGGTAAAGTATATAAATATTGAAATGATATTATTATTTATATTATTTAATAAAAAATATATGTGTTTACATCGTGCCGAAGACTTATTAATTAGGCTTAATTTATTTAATATAAATAATTATGAATTTCCGAAACGCGTAGAACTTCTGAAAGACTGCTCCAAACTGATTTTTATTTATCGTATTCGTTAGAGAGAATGTTTTTGGAATGTTTTTTTTTTTTAAAAAGAATTATTTCTTTTTCATTAGGAACACCATCCACGTGTAGCCGGGGTGTGTTCTTATATCATTGTGTTTACGAAGAGTTTTGAACAAAATAAGAAGGTTTGCCCGGCTCGATTCTAATTACAAAAGAACTCGAAGAGTTAAATAGACCAACATCTTAAATTACTTGCCTGTGGCAGTCTCTAAGGCACCGCGCAAGCAGTCAGCGACGAGCAGGACGCTGGCAGTTACAAAGTTTAGAATTATATAGGATTGCCCACGAAGATAGCAGCGTACAGGTGGGGCGGACCCACTGTTTGCATTGATATCGTGTTGTGTGTTAAGGGTTTATATCAACGAAGCCGACTTTCCAAAACACCCATGAACCTGTTAGAGCAAAGAGTTTCGGAAATATTTGATAGGTACTATAGCGATATAAATGTAGACTGTATAAATGGAACTTAAATAATAATAACTTGGTTCGGACAGATATAATAAATTTTAATTGTAAATTTAGCGTAATAACAAGATTAATATCAAAAACAGGTAACCTAGCAACATTGGTCAAGAGCGAACAGTATAATAGAAAAAAGGTAGAGGTTAATCCTCAACAGGTACCGTACCGTACTTCGTGGGCGAGATTCATAGATGTCGTCTAGTACAAAGAAAATGGGAAGACTGCCCGTAACATCTTAATTCATTGCCGTAATAGATACCAAAACTATGAGGACTTAACTTAATGTATTGTACTAAGTAATCCGCTCTTTTGATCTTGTTGAGTCACTAAGCTTAATGGCTAACGGGACAAAGTTCAGTCTGAGGTAGATAAAAACAAAACGATGTTTTGAGTATGACGACGCACTATTTTATGGCAATGAATTTTGATATGAATTTTTGTTTTTTTTTTGTTTTGTGAAATATGTCAGAATACAACGCCTCATCAGCAAACCCTTCTGTAGATATATTATACCAAGTATTTGTGGTCGACCCAACTGTAGGGTCATCTGTATAGGTACCACAAGGCGGGTAATGTATTTACAGAACATGGAGGGTATTAACATCTCTTGTCGCCAGAATGTCTTCATGTCTATCAGTTATATTATCTGCTTGGCATTCTTCATTCAAAAGAACTTGTTACTAATGTACGGATATTCTTGTTCTTCTCCACATTATGTAACCAACTAACCTTGTTTGAGTCAGTGTTTTTATCATAGGTACATAAATATATTTTTTTATAAAAATTAGACATACCGAGTAATAACTTACTAAAAATCTTAACACAGTTTTGGAGGAACCGGACCGTACAGTTTAATCTCTGAACCCAATTTTAATATCTATATACTCTGTACGTCATTCAGCTATCATTCTTTCGGGTGCCATGTTTTTATACGCCTACGACTTAGTACTCCACACATCAAAAAGCAAAACACTCATTGATACGTAATTTCTTGCGCCAACTCGTATTATTTTTAGCGTAACGCGTGAAGGGGGAAATAATAAATTCGTAATAAAGGCGGAGAGCTATTTGCACCGCGACATAAACGCACCCTAGCGACCAATATTACGTTTTATGACAAATTCGGTACACCCTGATTCGTGAGTATAATATTACCAATAACTGACACTAAAATAGTTTCTTGTAATTCCTTTTGTATCAACGTAATAATTTTCATCTGAAACATACTAAATTAATATTCAAACATATAGAGTTGTGAACAAATACTCGTACTCATGATACAAATATTTGTCCTTTACCAGAAGTCCAACCTGGGACCTCTAGCTAAGTAGATAGGAGTAATAGGTTCAGACGGCCGTCTTAATTTAGGAAATAAGTTTGTTTATAATGTTTGTATTTCGTTCCTAATTTTACTAGATACTTTATTTAATGTGTAATGGTACATTAAGAAACATTGTAGTTTTCGTATCACTAAATTTACTATAAAATAAAGTATAGACAATAAAACTACAGTATAACAAAGATAAGACAAGTAAAGTAAATTGTATAACATTTGTTACTAGTTGATGTGTCATTTCGAATGACAGCGATACTTTTGATATTATACTTATAAATAGATGCCGCTTGATTTAGGAAAACCATTTGTCAATAGAAAGGATGGACGTATCTACTTCAAGTAGTGACATGGTAAACATGGTCAACTTTTACTACTTACTGTAGGGTAATAAAACATTGGTTGGCTCCTCGCAGGTTTATTAGACAAATAATCAAAATTGAACAGCGTACGTGTAGTAAGAAGGTGCTAATAGAAATGTTGCTGGCATAAAAAAATATTTGTTAAGTTGCCAACACTTACTGCTAAAGAACTACTAAGTAACAGTTCTTCATAAATACGAATACGTAAATATATTTACCTGTAGATACAAAGTTTTATAAAACGAACTTTTACGCACGAACTATTTGATAGTAAATAGTATATCTTAAAAAGTATAATCGGCCTCAGAATGAGATTTATTTTTTATTTACACCAACCATTGAGGATGTAGTTATTGTTGCACACATTCTAGTAAACGCAATAAATGGTGTAATACGACACTTAAGTGTTAATATACTTCTGAGGTACGAGATACATTTTTTAATCTTACAGCCCTCACTCAAAACTTTGTATAAAATTACAGAAAGAATGATTCATTTACGTAAAGGAAATAAAGATGGATTAGTTTTATTACATCGCTAAGTCTTGCAATATGAACTCCGATTCACTTCAAGTAGTTAAAAGTTCTTATTCTGATAACATGACAAAATCTTATAAACCATTCCATCAGCAAAAATCATAAACCAGTACAATAAACATTATTTTATTGAAGAGATGCCAGTGGGCTGGTAAGAGACGTAGATGAAAACTAAACAAAAGATTTAAAAGTCAAAATGCATCTTTACTCATTTGTTAATAGAGCAAAACAATTTTATTTATCATTTACTTAGTATTGCGCTCGTTCTTACATAAAATGGAATCAATTTGCGTCATAGTCATTTGTAGTACGTCATGGAGATCAATAAAATTTCTTGATGACAAAATGGCATACCTTGTCGGGGCACCAAAGCCGGGTGGCTCCGTCGTAATGAAGTAGATGCTGCCGATTGCGCTCCAATGTGAGGCGCGCCGGGCGGTCGCACGCGTGAATAACTGGCGCCGTGGTTAGGGGTGGCACAGAGTGCATCCAAAATATATTGAGTACTAACTTTTGTCCACGACTTCAGCCGGGTAAAATAGTTACTTTGTATACGTTTTCTAAAAATAATACACATACAAAATGCCGTGGTTTACTGCAAATAGTTTACATTAATACATTTTTATAAATTATCTTATTGCTTTAAAGGTAGCATAGTCTTGCACAAGCTATAGTACTTTTCATCGTGCAGTTCGAAGGTTCGAAGTGGTGATCTATATACAGGTATTTTTACCTGATATCAGTGTCACCCAAACATTCCTCTCCAAGAAATTCCTCTCTAAGAATGAGCAATGATGATGATTGTCTTTATTCTGAGTTTGTGATGAGAAATAAAGATATATTATTATTATTATATTGTTGCATTTATTTACGTTATTGACAACCTCTCGCACCTTTTCCTATAGATCCTATATTTCCTTTTCCTATGTTAATGCTGATAGCACAGCTTCATTACTTTGCCGAGTCAAGATCAACTTTTTCAATTTATTTTTTGTATGTTATTCTATAAATTTTAATGCCTGGATTTTGAGACCTTGAAATTCTAGTGACGAAACACATTAGTAAGTGTGACTTACGTAATAAAATAATCATATTCTTGTCAGATTATTATCACATCTACTCAGTACCTCTTGAGTAACTTATAAGCCTCTACATTTCCGTTGTCATGACATGTAACCGACTTTGAACAAATTTCTGAGACTGAATTTGTTAGAACTAAACTAAACATAATTGTTGTAAGTAACAAAAGTTATTAATAACCTTTATGTACTAAGAATACTGACTTCTAGTAGTTTTACTTTACCAAATATCTACACTATTTGGTTCTCAGTACCGTTTACAATACGCACAGCCAGAGAGATGGATTGGGCTTCGTTATTCCCTACTGCATATAACCTTGGATCATTTCTAGCTATAAATACCACCTACATCTGTCTACACCTAGCGCCATGACGTTCCTAAAAGTCTCAGGTTACCAGTAGATCCATTTCGTTACATTCCTGTACAACATAAGTGGCTGTTGAATCTTAACCCATTTCAGGGCAAAAGTATATTTATGAGCAATCTATTCATAGAGAAATGATTTTTATATTATAAAGCATAGACCAATTATGCTAGTAAATATTAAGCATTACTTAATTTAAAACTTCTGATTTTCAATGTCACAAACGTTTGTACGACTAAGAGTTAGTACCTACCATTAACTATCATTAAATCAATGTCCACGCTATCTCGGACATCTTAAGCAATAAAGATATTGTTTTTCCCCATAACTGCGGTCACGCACGCTCCCGTGTTTGTAGAATTAGCCGTAACAATGCACATTAGATATATTGTAGAGGCGCATTAGTCACGCGAGGGAGACAGCCCTAGCGCTCCCTGCTTCGCGCGTTTTAGAAAGGGAGCGGTTTTATAATTGAGAACGAAATCCAAAATCAAAGATTGGGGTATTAACTTTAAGACGTAGTTAATATTTATGCAAATTTTATTTCGAAGAAAAAACAAAATCGTTGGTCTTGTTGTCTGTAAAGATTTTTCTTATATCAATAAATACTGAGAAACCTCATATTGTATTCACAAATGATAATAACAATTCAAAAAAATGATATTCTTTTCAAAATTCTCTACTTTGACCTTACTTCTTACTGTGCCTGCCATTAGATATCTTATTTGACAAGTCTTCCATTTTTATGTCCCTGGTTGCTGAACCTCTCATATCTAGACTCAAAAGAGGAAACTGTCGTAAATTACACCACGAAAGTGGACAATTCATGAACTCACAGCAAAATAATATTAAAACCCTTTTTTTACTTTAGTTCGTAATATTACATGCTTCATATAGTAAATAATTATTAAGTATTTTGACTAACTAATCTCCCAATGTAGCCCAAATAAGTAATAAATTTGGGGTTTTGTAAATAAATATTTGATAGAGAATAACATAGTTATTAATGAATATTGGAATAATATTTATTTAAATATACAGATAATCTCGGCCAAATGGACTTTGTATTCGTTGAAAACCTTACAATACGTTAAGCAAACTATTTAAAAATAGAAACAAAAGTTATACTAACCTACCGCAATTTTGAATAATATGATCAATTTAAGTATCGCACCCTAACGAAGAAGCACACACTACCCCACTCACGCGAATATACTTGTATAGAACGGGAGCGGTGCGAGCAAAGGGCGAAATATTGATTCACGCATAAATAAGGGTGAACTCAGACGGTCAACTAATAGAATAATGTATTGGGCAAAAACGATTTGTTGGTTTGTAAGTCATTAGTTAGTGTAATAGTGTTGCCTAATATTAACATCCTTTGAATATCCAATCTATTTATATAAATGCTGTATAATCTTATAAGTACAAAACAAAACTCCATACCGACTCCAAATTGGTAAATACATATTCTTATATTTCTTGAAACAACTTGGGCAGCAACTCTAAAAATAATTTTAAATTTGATGTCTACTTTGATTGAATTTTTTTGTCATTTATGGTGTTTTTAAGTTGGTTATCGTGAGAACTAGGGTTGTCGACGTAGCCCAAAGAATTGCGAGCGGTTGTCGCAGGTAGGGGCGATATATTTCTCTGTATGGCGGCCTCATACCGGGAGACACAGTGGACTGACGATCTGATAAAGGTCGCGAACATAACCAGATCGTCATTGGATGAGGGCAGCGCTGAACTGATCGGATTGGAGATTGGGAAACCTATGTCCAGCAGTGGGCGTCTCACACCTGATATTTAATCAAATAAAAAATTTATGACTCAAATTTTTATAGAGAATAATCTTGAAATTTTATCAATTATATTTGTTATCTAATGTCAGAGTTCTTCGACTGAATTAGTCTCAGGTTTAAAAATCAGTATCTACTTGGTTTTGTGGAATTTGGTTCTGAAATTTTATTTATCATTATTATCATGTAAAAGATATGCAGTGGTTATAAAACAGATGAAACAGCAAAATATCTATGTTTGCCATTTTTGCTGGGGCCATCTAACTTCATGGTCCAGCATTGCTTCCCGAAGAACACTTGTAAATATTTGTAAAACTTATGCTTATTGTCTTCCCTTAAGGTTTAAATAGAAGCTTAATCTTTTTGCACTTATTAAATTTACTATTAAGCCATCGAAACATAGTCAACCACATGTTTAAGCAGAACAGATCTATCTCAAAAAATGCTGTTACTAATTGAAATTAAATGAAAAGTTTTCCGCATAATACACTTCTTGGCTGTACATAGAATATCTTTTGTTTTAGATCTTCAAAAGCACAGAAAAGCTCGCTAATGGCCTAACCGGTTTCAGTCGTTGGTCAACCACAAAAGGCCAAAAACAACTTTAACGCACTCCTCGGGTGAAATAACCACCTTCAACAATGTAAGGAAACGTTTGTTTCGTGATGAATTTTATAAGTTTATGAGAGATTCCGAGCGATTCGATAACAAACAAAAGTCAGAGGAGTGATGGAGGAAATTAAGGACCGGAAGAGGACGCCAGCCATATTGCAAAAACGGAGCGTAAGCTTAAGTCGGATTATAAAGAACGCGCGCTAAAACTTCAGTAATAGAGATGCCATGAATATCTAGCTATAAATCAGAATATAGCTTATTCGGTATTCAGTCGAATATTGTGAACGATCCGACCAAATATCGAATACCAAATACAAACAAAATGCAAAATATTATGAAACAAAACATAAATATTCAAACGAGATTTAACATATTTTAAAGCAAATCTACTAGTGGAAAGCTATGATGATATGATGAATATAAACTTATATAGTATCTTTTAAGTGTTTTTTTCTCATAAATTATAACTGTTACTAAAATCTAAGCAAACTACTAGATTTGGATACTGTTCTGTGTTAGCTGACCAGCACTTTTCTGCTGTCTGATCTGAGTATCTAGGAATATTCGGCGCTTCGGACGAGAGTCTAGCCGAATCTGTATGCGAAGCAAATCACTGTTCGTGGCATCTTTCTATTTAAAAGACGGGAACATCCTGACATTTTAAAGTAGATGGGAAGGAATAACAAAACTTCTGTAATTAGTAGATGAGCCTTTTCTATTTCGGCCGCGGATCTGTTCACTGTGTTTCTGTGTGAAGATAAAAGTAACTACAGGATACGGGAGGTTTTAACATCTCTTGTTTTGTTTATTTCAACGCAACAGCAACATTATGTTATTTTTATATAATCATATTATATTACCTTAAGGTGCTTATAGACAATGGTTGCCACTTCCCATCAAGGGGCTGGTTGCCATTCTACCATATAAAAAATTACAAGTAAATAGTAACAATGCCTTTGACTATTATCAATATCTTTATGACATTCAGAATTGGACTGGACAAAATAATTTGTATAATTAGATTCAACGTTAAACATTGACGCAGAGAAACAAAGATGACGCCTGTATTAAATGAAGCATGTTCATTATTATGAAAAGCTTTTTTCCAAATGAGTCAAAATGAAACTGAGGGTTTATGAAATGACAAGCTCTCCATCTTAATTATTGTTACTTTATCATTGTGACTTTCAGATTTGGCATTTGAATATTCTAATTGAAAAGGAATGGGAATAAATGATATCTTCAACACGGAGAACATAATATGAAATCATACTTTGCAAAGTTTTGTATACAGGAGATATCGCACAGTTTGTATTATTGGTTGATATGTAATCGTGGTTATTTGTTGTTCATCTTAGCATTATGGCTCCGAATTATACAAGACTAAAGAAAAACGGTATTTGATTCATCATTGATACAAGTTTTACCTGTCAAAATTTAACTAGAAGTAGATGTTATATGTCGTGTACTACTGATCTGACAGCTTTCTAGCATTTATTTATTAAAAAAAGGTTTATTAAGATTTGTATAAAAGTAGTCAGACTCACGTGAATTCGAAAGACTTATACTATCCTCCAATTATAGTACAGATCTCAAACCACAACGAGATTACCGTCAGTCCATGACGGTAGCCTGCGACAGAGGGAGTAGATCGACCATTTTCAAAAACCGTCGCTTTTCGAACATCCGATTCGTTAGGAAACATAGAATTACGAATATTATTAAGCCTAACAATCTGTATATTATGTTGACAATGTCCATGTGTAAATATAGTATGTGAACTTTAAGTATAAGTGTATTCATTATATTATGTAGGTATCAGAATATAAAAATTGTCTAATAAAATTAAAGTCCACATTAAAAAGGTGTCGAGGGACATTGCTATTTAAGTAAGATGTTATTAATGTTTGTAGTCAAGACTTCAGCTATCGATGTTTTTGTGGCATAATTTGACTGTTAGCGACTGTTGAATGTTATATTGACTGTATTGATAGTACCAGTATTTGTGGTAGAAGACGGACTGACGGTTGGATAATACCTTATCTTGATATAATTTGTAGAAATGTATAATTTAAGTATTCACAAAATTCTAAATGACAATTTAGAAATGATAAATAGTAATAAATAAAAGAGCTCAGACGGACTTAATATGGTTATACAATATTGCATAAATCGATCATCGCGGTACGAACACTTAGTAATTCCACCACCCTTTCATTAACTAAGCATCATGAATCTTTTATCATTTCACCCTTCCCCTGCTCAATTTTGAATGTAACAGTACAGTACTAGCAGGTATATGTTGTACAGGAATGGCTAGTAATTTTGACTTGGTACATTACTTGATGAATGAAAAAGTATTCCTTGTACGATAGGTACGGTATCGTTGTCATGGGTTATTTTAACAGTTGCTAGTTCCTATTTTAAATATATTCTAAGATCGAAATGCAACTTATTATTGCTAACCCTTATTTTGTTGGTAATTTGTGAAGTATCCAAACCAGAAACAACGGATGTATCTATTTTCTTACTGTTGAGGAGACTATTTCACAGATTCACTTTATTTGCACCTCTAAGGAACGGCCTTTCATTATTTTTTCTCTAAGTATAGACTTAAACTTCCCAATTTAGATCTAGAAACTAAAACTACGCTATATTCATGTAAACGTTTACACTAATACCATTAAACTTTAATTTAAACTAATTTTAACGATGAAATTCATTCTTAAAAAAATGCGTGACGATAATTACTCCACTTAACAAATACTCCATGGATAAAACCACTGAACAATGGAAAGGCCAGGAATCCATCGATTATAAAAATGTATTCTGCTAGCAAATCGGCTATCTCGGGTGTCCTGATCAAATAAACCACACGCGATTAAGGTAATAAAATTCGGGTACAAACGAGGTACCCACCGGGCGGAGATACCCACGGGTCGGAGGAATCCACCGCCATTTTAATGTAATTTAGGAGTAATTTTGTTACACTCAGAAAGTACCTAATATTTTACGAACGTTGCATGCTGCTACTAAATTTAATTAAGTAAAAGGTGATGATTTTTATATAGCGAAAGTATAGAAATCAAATTATTTTTCAAAGTCAAAATATCTTTATTTAAATAGAATCATTTACTAAGTTCTTTTAAATACATATTATGAAAAATGACAATTTTTCGTTTGTACATTCTAATAAAATTTTATACTAGAAATAACTTGGGGTGAAATGTGAACTCTCGTCATAACGCAGTCACAAAGGTCTTGGCTTCGCACACCCCATATTTTTCTCTACTAGACTCGTGAAATGTGAAATTAAACGGGTGAAGTGATTATTGAACTCTTTGAAAAATGGATATATTTTCTTTTTCAGATATTTGTTACTATATATGCGTTAACTCTAGACCTTTACACTTTTAAAAAGATTTTATATAAGACCGACCAACAATGACTTTTTTGAAAAATTTTGGCTCTTTATTAGGCCAAAGTACTTTAACAACTTAAAAGAATTTCCTGGATTCGTCTTAAAATGTATAAAGTGGATACCAGCTCTAACAGGTACCTTAATGAAACGATATAAATACTGAAAATCAAATTTTTGTATTGAAAACTCAACGTGGTGATAGCGTTGCAATTTCACCCGTATATTAATATTCACAAGATATTAAACTCAACTACTTCTACATTACAGGTATTACATCAGTGCTACCTAAAGCTGCATATTACCCTCACCTTAATATCGTGAGCCTGAGGAATGTAATCAGCAGCGCTCGCTCGTCACCGGCATCCATAACATTCGTTGAACATTGTCGTCACAACGTCACACAAAGCGATATTGGCTGTGCAATGTCAGAGTGTGTACTTTAATAGCTAGATTCGTTATTGGAAGTTACCTTCTTTGGTACGCGGGTATTAACAATTTTCATAAGCCCATACGTAAATTTATTTAGTACCCGTTGGGCGTCAGCGCAGCACCTCAGCCAGATGATTGACTTACTAATTATCTATGTGTGTGCGCGGGACGTTCTTGTGGTATAATACTTATTTTTATAAAATTTGACATGTGTGAACCTGTAATGTTAAATTCTAAAATAGCTGTTAATCATCTGAATAAATAAATAAATGAATCAGAATAATTAACAAGATCTTTTGTCAATCTCACACTAGTTTTAATTTTGTTGAGATTTGTCAATTAGGAGCCCATTCTGACATAAAATGGAAGATAATATTCAAACTTAATTGCTGGCGGAGTCTGAGACTTGGTTTGATCGTAAAATTTTACCGTAGGGACTAGCACTTAGTAAATGAGACCTTAATATCAAACACAAAAACACACCGAAGTTCTAAAACAACGTTGCCTTTCGAAAACTAATAGTAACCTGATGGAAATACCGTACGGCGCTGGATCATGACGATATTTTATTGGTATTCGAGTATCTCTGTAAAGAAATAGCCTTACACTTACCTACATTACCTTACAGTTAACGCTTATAGTAATCCTGTCTAAAGACGGGCCGTAATGATTTGTGTGCGTGATTTTACAACATATTTTTAATAAAAATATTCCAGGCCAGGTTTCTGTTCTATCGTGAGGCGAATATTTAATATTATTTGCAACAGACTGCCCAAAACACGCAACAATGTTCATCTCACTGCTCGCCGAGCTCGTGACTCGCGACCGGTGCTCGGTAGACGGGAAACAACTGTTTTAATTGGTGGCTGGACCCACTAAAATAATTGGATTTTTTTTTATTTTCTGTAGAAACATGTGCTCTATTTTATAATTTAAAGTTATTGTTCAATTTCAATAATAGGTAGTGAAAACGAGGGGACTGTAAGAATTTGATAATAAATTTGATAATAATAAAAGGCCGCTTTAAAATGCACAACAGCTTTAATTCCGTTCGTTTGTAAGACAATTTTTCAGTAACAATGGAATAAAATAAAATGACATATAATAACAACCGTAACTAAGCAACGTAACAAAAAATATTACTAAAAAAAGTTGAAACTTAAAAGAGTTTCTATGTTGGTATCTAGTCGCCAACAGGTAGTATAATAATTAAATCCTATTTAGATTTTTCTATATATCACAATGTCTGCGCAACTTTATTTTGTCACAAATATATCTGAAGTTTGGCACCGTAATGTTTTTTTCTTTCTGTTCTTATTTAATCATATTATATCAACTATATTTTATATAACTAAGTGGGACTGATAAATAAATGAAAATGGTTTTCTGTTTGATAATAGTTATTCGTGCGATCGTTCGTATCGTAGTCATCAAATGTCAATAAAGTTCGTTTGATTATGTGGTGTAACGTTTTCTCTTGGCTATTCTTCTTTTTGATACCACCGCGTGGACTAAAACCTTGTTTCACATTTATGTAATATAAAAGGAACGTAAAATATTTATTGTTAATCTCATCCCAGAGAGATGGAATCAACAATACCAAAAATGGAATAACAGGCAGGAAATTGAACAAACCTTGCAAAGGACGATTCACACTAAGGCGTGGTGAAACGGTCCTTACGAGGTATTATATATTATTGTGTATATGGTATTTCTAAATTATGTAATACAAGTTAATTTACTTATTAATGACCATAAATAAAGCGACTGTTTTTTGAACACAATTCTAAAGTAAATATGATATTAATAAATTCGTCTTATTTAAAAATGTAATAATGATTCACTAATAACTTTATTAAATACGTTGATGTATAAAGGGAAGGTTTTTTGAAATGAAATTCTAAGTAATACAAAATCATTTCTTTTCTCTTACAATAGTATATAGATTTACTTATTGTGACTGGACTTTAAGGTCATTGTAATATAATAATAAGTTAATAAATTTATTTTTAATTTAGTTTTTGCGTTCCCGATATTTCGGCACTGTTGCAAACGCCATGATCACAAAGGTAACTGACAATTTACGGGCCAAAGGTTATGGGCCTATATACTATCTTACGAAGTCAAAATTGCGATTGACGCCGGTACCACTGTCTCTAAACTCACTATTCACACGCACTTGTTCACAACACACAATACTGACAATATCTGATGGCAACATGGGACTTTATTGATTTGTCTTCCTGTTCAACAAACAAACCTGCATTCGAACCCGGGACCTCTGAACAACCTTTGGACGGTGCTAAGTTGTTTCCAGGAACAATAGAAAATAAAGTTCCAAAAAATTATTTGAAATTGGATAACTCTTAATGTGAATTTATTGCGTATTTTATTAAACAACTTATATTTTAAAATATTTAATGTAACCTTGGAGGTAACTAGGACAACTAACCTACTTTTCACTCTAAGCCGCGTACGAATCAAAGGCAGCATCGGTCCAGTAGTTGAATTACGTTGCTGGACTATAGGCATTTTTTACCACTGCGCTGATGAATAAATTCCGGGTACGTATGAAGGTAGAAAACTCGGGGGTACAGCTTTAAGTAGAGAATCTATTATAATTGTGAATGCTCGCACAGATTCGGTTCGCCATCTACATAGCATAAATCGTCCTATATTCAAGGTGAGACGTTCACTCAAATGTTCAGGTATTTTCCATTAATCAAACACGAGCAACCGTGAAAAGTAATGAAAACAGAGAATTCACGCGGCATTTTATAAGATAAATAATGATCAGAGACATCTTGACAGCGGGACGGGGCTTGATATTTATGAAATTACGCATTTATTTTCATCATGCAATTACTGAAATCATTCTTAATATAAAATTTGAATTGTGTATATTCCACTCCACTAATGTTACTGGGAAATAAGCAAACCTTTCTGCTGATGGTAAACACACACACATTTTATTTATCTATCTCTTGACGATCACTAGATAAATAACTGAAAATAATATTTGAAATAATTTTAAAAATAAGAGTACAGCACCCAATAAGCTTATGTAAATATCCATGAGAGATACAATTACTCGTTCTCATTCACGTCTCATTCATTCGTAAGTCTCACGAAACATCTATCTATAGATAACGTACGTTGACTGAAGATATTTTACCTAATTACCAAAAAATAAACATACCGTAACAGTTAAAGATCTTTCCATCTCTGTGTCTGTGTATAGAGGATATTGAGATTCACCGGCGCAGTATAATCATTCTCATTGAAGGCGGACTATGCTCAAAATTATCTAATTTCGACACAAAAACACGAAAAGTATGAAAGATATTGTACAGCCCTCTATTTCAATTTAGGTAGACCCGTAACAACTATATACAATAAAAACAAATTGTTTAATAAGAAAGTCTGTTCATTTATCTCCGTGTTCTTTTCACTATTGCGGTGAAACTCTGACTCAGCAAAAAATAACAATATCTTTGCAGTGTTCAAATTATTTTGATACAACATAATTTAAAGCTGTTTTTGTAATAAGTCCAGTAATAAAATAAAAGTTTGGTTATACGACAAACATCCCTAAATCGTTATTCAAATAATTCTGTTACATGACGAAGGCTTATAAAATTTCCAGTTAACTACGATATTGTCGTGACGCGCACTACATGGTGATACCATAGTCACTGTTGATCGCTCATCAATCTCAACACTAAACCTTGATGGCGCCTTTATTAATATTTCTTTACAAAAGTAACCATTTAAGGTCTTCTAACATTGCATCGACTGAGCACCGACTCCTCGATTTTGAGAATTTTTCATAGTTTGTTAAACGCTAATGGTAAATATATATATATATATATATATAATAATAATATATATAATGGCAAAAAATAGTCACCAATAATTATAAGCGCACAGAAAACGATTATAATTAACGACTTTAAATAACAACAATAGTTGTGGCCACGTGGCCGCAATCAGCTCAAGTTTAAAGGGAAGCAGCCCATTAAATAGAAGAAATCGATAACGAGTCAAATTCGATTGACAGTAGCTACATTTTGAATTATTAGAAGAGTAACCAAATGTATGTTATTTGGGAAATAGTGTACATCTTATTGACAGAGATGTATATAATTATATACATAACCGTCGCAACATTTTTATTCTCAAATTCGTATTTCCATTGCTACCGCCACTATTAATCAGATGAAGTGAAACCAAACAATGCTAGAATCTCAGAACAAATAAATAGCCTGACTCCACAAATAACCGCCTTACTCCTGACGCTTGTTTTAAAAAGATTTATTACATCGCGATTTCCAATGAAAACGGCAGAGATTATTATGATATATTTCAGTAAGTATTCGCTAGTGTTTATATCAATTGGTCGTATTATAATTTTGGACAAACAAAAACACCAATCGAACTAATAACAACTTATAGACTGTAATAAGAATTTTCCAGTCAATGTTTATTGGGATTCGTGGTTAAACGAAAGCTTTTCAGACTCATGCGCAGGTATTAATAAATAATAACAAATTTATTTTTTACTTATTACAGTTCTGATAATTTACAAAAATACTCGACCCTTACAGATTTATTAATCTGAAGTTTAAATTAAACCCAGAAATAAAGCATCGTATTTTTTAGTATAACTCGAATTATACATATATAAGCTTAAACAAATCGTATTGTGTGATTTATATGAACCTATATATGTAAATATTTGCGGTCGTCACAGTCTGGTAAACTCTGCCTTTGTGTAAATTCGATATGCGTGAAGAGAAAGCAATGTAGACTAAGTGAATTGTTCTACAGAAGAGATTGCGAGCCCTCGAACGGTGACTGGCGCAATACCTATTTATAGGATTTGGGGTAAAGACCTTATTTTATTATATGTTTTAGGCTGTCCAATTCGGACAAAATAATTTTGAACTGCAGCGAGATAAATGGGAGTAAATTTCTTATATTGAGCTTATTTCTTTTGAAGTTCTGCGAACTGTTCTGAGACCAAGTCAATTATAGGTAAACACCCCTTTCAAGGCATTTTCCAAAATAACAGTTACTATACATTTTTCTTCGGTATTATGTTCTATCATAAAATACTTATATAGACAAACTAAGCAAAGACATAATTGAATGAAATTGTTATTTATCAATGTCATTATTCTCTTCATATAGTAAATCGGTGTCCTGGTCTCGTTATCCTTAAGACATAAAGATGTAAAATCAAAGCCAGAACGGTCCTTTATATAGCAACTAGCGTCGAACAATTAACTAAGGGAGCTCAGACACAAAAAGTAAAGTCAAAGTTAAAATATCTTTATTTAAATAGAATCAATAACTAAGTTCTTTAAAACCGTCATAACAGGGAATAATATAGGCACAAACGGTTCAAATTCTTCTGAATAAATAAACCCGTTCTTACTAATATATGTTTTAACATTGTCCGAGAATCCAATTGAAAGAATATGAAACTGAAATGCTATTTTAAACCACCTCTGGAGGTTTAAAAATAAAAATAATAAAGAAAATCTGAAAGGTAAGCTTAATTAAAAGTAGTTCAAAATTGGTTATTTGGTATGGAAAAACGTGGAACTGACGTGCAAAATGGTCATATCTCGTATTGCCACTTTAAATTACTTGTAAAAGACGGCGTTAGAGAAAGGCTGAGGAGCTCGCTTCGTTATGATTCCTTTAAACTGCAAAGTTCTGGTTTCGATTATTAGAAGAAAGCAACTTTCGCCATCTTCGGGTCCCTGGATGGGTGCATCAAAATGTCTGCCCGAATTCCTTCATACTGTGTATGGCATTATAACCATTGGTCCGGGTTTTTACGGCAACCGCTTTCTTCCACCAAGCCGCATCAGGCTGATGGTGTTAATGCCTAAACTCCTCCTGTTTCTTCCACGTAGGAATGTCTGTGCCTAGCAGTTGGCCGTATATAGGATGCCGATGATAATAAGGATGATTGTATGTTGGTAATAAAATTTACCAAATCAAATAGTATTTTATAAAGTTTCATCATCAGCGTGAAACTCCTGACTCCATTCAACTTGAATCCATACGATTATTTTATTCATAAGTCAGTCTGCCTGTCGGTTATTATCTTTTCACTTCTAAGATAATGAACCTTATTCAACAAATTCATCGTGGTGGAAGTGGCGGGCAGTTATTATTGTAATATCTACCTATTATATAGTTTTGATCAAACTACCCGCAGAAAGCGCTACGCTTAGATTTGCAATGTGTAATAATTCCATACCGTTGTGAATACGCATTTAATTTTCATATTATATTACTTTACCTGACACCATATCTACATAAGGTCGAAATTGACTGAAAATTTATCGAATCGAGTGAAAAGTCTTTTTCGACGTCCTCGTAGTTGTTAGGTCAAAATATCAATATCTTTTAATAAACTATAATTAAGCCGATTTAATTAAAAACACTGGTAAAAGTGATATTTTTATAACAGACTTATTTATTCGATTTGATTTACAATTCATATTAAGTACCTTTCTATCATGGGCGTTTATTATTATAAAGTCCTATGATTATTATGCAAGATTGTTTCATAAATATAAACACATAGAAATGTCCAAATTTAAAATTAAATATTTTAACTATGTACTATTATAATATTTTTAATCTAACATATTGAACTGCCAGTTTCAACTGTCATCCTACAGATACGACGAAATTCTGCGAAATATTGCACAATCGTGCTTAGATAAATTTACTGTCATTTTGCTTTAAATTTCCATTTACCTTTCTCATTAGACTGTTGATTTGATATAAATAAGATTCAATCTTTATTAAGTTCATTTAATAATTAACGCCTATATTTTTAATCACACAAGAATATACAATTCAAAAATGTTCAGTTTTTTATGTTCTATATCGATTATTAGGCCTAAGCATTACTATTGTTTTCATTGAGTTAATTCATATCTCACTAATTAATAAAAATCTTTTATTTCTTGGTAAACTAGACTGCATTACGAAGCAAATAATTCTAAACGAAAACTTAACCCACCTTCCACAAAAACACATAATTTATATTACATAAAACGTGAACATTAAAACTATGGAAAAATATGAACTAAATCCCAGCCACAAGGACGAAATTACGTCGTCAAGGACCTCGCGGAAACGTCGGTCGTACACAGGAGTGATTCTTTTAAAGTCGGCGTTCCTTTGTTTTTTTTATTCATAAAATTAAAACGTAGTTACTTTGACACTCACCTCGTCGTCGTCGTTAAGCCGGTGGACGAATCGCAATGCAGTATATACACCACTTACGTAAGTTTGCAAACTGCGGAAGTCCACAAAATCCCCACTATCACATTTAACACAAACTAATTCAGTTCAAAACAATTAATTAACACAAGCAAAAAAACGGAAAACACTCAAAAAATATTAAACGTTAAAAAATAACACTACACGAATTTTGTATTGTTCTATGTATTGCACTAGTTTCGGAAAAAGATCGCAAATTTTCGCACGGAAAGCGCGACACGGACGCCCTCTGTGCTGTCGAAACGCGAACTGACTGATGGGGGACGCGAGTGGGGTGGAAATAGGGTGATGCGGGGGTGTGTGGCCCAGCTTGAATGGACGTATGCCCTACAGACTTTGTGTAAGCTGTTCCCTACGCAAAGCTCACTTTTTCTTTGGAACCCTCTTCGTGAATCGCCCTAATTATTTCGAATGATAACAATGACTGAAGTTTAAGTTTTTTTGAACTGAGTAATGCTGTTGGCCTCAGATGGCTTTAACAACGTTACCGAGGGTTACGGGAGTCCTCAAGCCAAGGAGTGAGCCTCTGTAGAAATTCTAATTGATAGGCATCGTCTCCAGGAGATTTTCAAGCTGTCTCTTGGAGTTTCCAAGGCTTTAGAGCTTTTGACTGACTTCGGCGCAGGTTAATCGTGTTGTTTAGGTCATTGACATAGAGGAAAAACCTTGAGTTAAGAAAAGCAATCAAAAAAGTTTTGAATTAAAACATACCATCACGGAGGAAATATGATTCAATTTTTTTTTATTATTGCATGGCATGATGTTTCCTAAAACTTACTTTTTAAAACGTTATTTAAGGTAGAAAATCGAAGATACTTTTCTTAATGTCTCATGTCACAGGTATATCTTTTATGATTAGGTTATATTTGCTTCGATTATCGATATATATTATATTTGATTTGTACGGGCCATTAAAAATATCTGTCTTTTATCGTTTTAGGTAGTATGGTTTTCATACTTTCAGTCTTCAGGCAACACTAGCTACATGATTTGTCACATAAGCTTCGTTAGCAAAGTTTTAGCTATCGCTCGTTGTTCAGGATTCCGAGGACAAAACTATCGACGTAACACGATCATAATTTTTGTGTAATATTTTGTTGGAGCTTACATTCATTCATTACAATCTTCCGTGGTCCAAATTCAACATTCGCTAAACAAATATTGAAAAGTCTAATTTTTGAGCAAATTTATTAAAAATATATACAGCTAATGGTATCATGGGCATGGTATCATTATTTATCACTATGATAAATAATGCTTTTTGAGTATAGTTTTGAGGTGTTACTGTTTTTTAATTTTTCAAAAAATAAACAAAAATGGAGTCTCTATTTGAAATTTGCATTTAATTTGCTTTACTATGTCCATAACTACCTCTGTAACATGAATGTACGCAATACCTAATGTAACAACAGATCGATGAAATATTATAATTTGGGTAGTGAATGAGTCAGGAGAGCAAACATTTATATTTATGCATGAAATGAGCGGAATCTTCTCAGTTCAAACATTTTGTGAGTGTTCTAATTAACGCTAAAACGTATTCGTGGATCGATAGAGGGTATTCGGCGAATGTGGACGTGCGAAGGGGCGCGACGGACGGCCGACAGACCATGATGAATATCAACACTGCATATTTTATTGGGATATTACATTCAGACTCAAATTTTAATCCTACATAAGAAACAATTACGTTTTTTCAAAAGAATACTTTTTCATAGTATCTCATGGTATTATTTTGTAAGTATTTTTATAAATTTTGAACATTAATAGCAATAAAATTAGTCTACTTTTTCATTGGCATCACGATAATATTAAAAAAATAATAGATTTTTGAATAAAATTTAGGCTTAATTATTTTTTTTAATCTCTTTTCGACAGAATGAATTTAATTATACTAAAGAAGCAATGTGCCTGTTAATAACTCGATTACTATATTGGCTGACAAAATAAGTGAGTGAAAAGGCCTACAGATCAGTACATCGCTTGGTGATCTGTTACGTGCCGTTTCTTCAAACGTGGATATCGTCCATATATATTTCCTCAATAACCTTTCCGATTTGATTTCATTTTGAGTACATTAATCGTTAAATGTAATTTAATTTTTTGTGTGAACATTTAATTAACACACTTGCTACCGTTCTGGGATTGTTACTTGATATATATTTTATTTTATTTCATTTATAAATAAAATATAGCTCGTCACATAAATAGTGCATCGGTATAATGTCATTGCTCACTAAGTAACAATGCTGTATATTTGGTGTCTCTTATTACTATTTAAATTAACATGATATTCCTTCAATTTATGTTAACAATTATCATTTAAATGATTTTTCAATTTCACAACAAAATAAAATCTTCTTATAAAAGTAGCAAGTTTTATTTCATCCCAAATTTTATAGACAGGAACCTTGGTCACCCTAACGGATCCCCTACGCAAAGTGCTCCCTTACCGAATCAGATGTTTTGTTACGACGCAAGTGCCGCACAACAAGCTCCTGTTTTAAATTCAGACAATCTAGGGATATCTGCTGTCGTTAGGGTGTTTACTATACAACTGGATAATAAATGTGAGCTTTAGAATAAGGCGGGGTCATACTATCAGTCCGTACTTACCTTCCAAGCTTTTTTATTTACAAGCAACACTCTCGATAGCAATAACGCATATGCAGCCTAAGAGCAAAGATTCAGTTTTCACCTACACGCTACCATCTTCATCATCAGTCAGTGGGGTCGCGGGGAATCGACATTTAAATGTATTTATTACTAGGAAAGCAATTATGGTGTCACGAAAAACAAATAGTATTTATAATAGTTTATAATTACACAGGTATAAAATGTATAAAGCAACGAAGTTTCCACTAATTAATTGCACATAAATCTATGAGTAATAGTATATAGTAGAAAATAGTATTTACAAAATTTCTGAATCTGAATATTTACAAAGATGTGTAAGACCTTCGAGCTTTCTTTACGTAGCGATGCAAGCACTGCAAGCGAAACATTCATTCAAATCACAAATATCTATGTTAGTTTTTCAATGAAGATATATTTTTATCAATGAAATTTCGTAAATTCTTCGAAACTACCTTAATATTTTACTTCTTTTTCACTGGGCAGACTGGATAAGAAACAAAACAAAAGCTTTAAGTTGTATATATATTACATTATACCAAGCACTATATTTTAAACGTAGCGCCTATTGGATATCTTATAGCAAATAATCATGTTTTACGAGTGGTATTTATGTAACATTAAATAGCGCTAGGAATAAGAACTTAAATCGATTCGATATTTTATTATATATGTATATTTTACTTAATAACTAATAAATCACGCAAACAATTGTAGATTAAGTAGGTATTATGTAAATAATTCACAATAAGCTCTAACCCCTGCGAAAATAACTGTGGGACACTATGCAGCTTATCAAAAATTCTTAGATATGGTCATAGAAAGGTCTCTCTGATATTAAATTAAAAAAAATGTTTTAACCTACTTAAAGAAAAGAGATTTCAATTCGGTAGCATGTTTTTAGAAAAGAAGTTGCTTTGGTTCGCAGAAGACAGCTACGTATCTAAAAAACATTTTTTTCTTTTTAAAATAAACAGATTTCTTTTCTCTTTACTAGATACATAGGTATTACATGTTATATACATACAGTGTATTGGTACACCCCGCAATCAGTCATTGAGTAAGAGCTGAGTAGAAAATAATATGCATGGTCAGGATTAGAGAATGCTAAAGTGCCTTTAGTGTTAAATGAGCAAAGTTTAGTTGCGTTTCATTCACTCACTAAACTTTTTGAAATTTTAAATTCTTTGTCTATGCACTAAGATAAATAATAATGTCTGTATATAGTATTTATTTTATTGCAAATTGCTGAAAATTTAATGATTATTTAAAAGAGTAATATAATTTACTCCTCACCCCAAAACAACATTATATGACCGATAGTGTAACGAAACGCTTAATTCGTTTTGAGTTTTCTCTGCCGCTGTGACTGCTGTTTGGTTTAACAATTTCTGTTTTACAGTACATTTTTATTAAAAACTGAGTATAATCACTCAGTTAATTTGATTGAGATTTATACATTTTGTATTTTAAGAATACTTAAACGAGTCTCGGTAAGTTATCTTGTTCAAAAACCTATGAGATTCTAATATGGGATCCCTTGTTCAGCATTTTTTGTATTATTATTTCAACAACTTGATGTTGCGTGGTTGGAATTCCACTTAATTACCTAAGAGATACCTAATCGTGTAATATTTTTTTCTCTTATGGCCTACATTGATTTTTTATTTCAGGTTATTATCGACCTGTCAAGAAGACATTTTTCATCAAGCTGTTCTTGCAAAAATCGCAAAATAGGAGACGAAAACCCTTTTAAGTTTTCTAATTTCATATCGAATCTGCCACCGATAGTAAGTACAAAATGTTTTAATCGATTATTAATCGTTCTTTACGTCGTTTTTACCTAAATATTGCTTTTAGTTTTAAAAGTTGTTCTATTTCATTATAACATAAACAATGTTTTGTCAATTCTTCAATGTCACTAGTACAAAATTTGGATGAATATTTTAAAAATACATATTAGTTGACTGTGTGGACAAGTATTTGAATATCATATAACATTTGCATATTTGTGTATAACCTCAACAGAATCATATGGTAATGTCAGTGTACTTTACACTTCTAATTTTGATTTCATACAGTTTTAGTTCCATTAATTTTCAATATAATTTTGATGATCATTAACAGTAGTGGATATATTTAACTATAACTCCATTTTATATAGATAATATTTCAGGTATTACTGCAAATTAAAGATTGTTGACAGATATTTTTAGTTTTGCTTTAAAAACATATTTTTTTATTATGTGAGGATTATTTATAGTAATGCTCTTTAAAGTAAAAAGTGTTGTTTTTAAACCTGTATAATGGAATGTGCTAGACATGGATAAAGTACACCCCTAGACAATAAATTTCTAAATTTTTTAAACTATTTCTTACATCAAGATATATTTTTGATGCAACTCTGCCTAATTTTAATGTTATACCAATATTAAATTGAAAATAAGACAAACTTTTAGCACAGGTTTTCATAATAAGATAATTTTGACTGTAATCCAACAAGGAACACAACTTGCTCTCTTTTTTATTGAGTTTTTGAAAACATTTGTGAGCATTAATTATATGTAATTATTGTAGATTTGGAATGCCTTGAATTGAATTTGGAGGCCTTGCAAATCTAAAAACAATTGCAATTCCTAACAAATCCTTTGTTTAAATGTGTAGTTTATACAATGGTATATTATGCAAGGATAGCAACAAAGACACTAATTTAAGTACAGTTTTTAATTAAAGATGTTATGTGGACTAACAGTTATGATATCTACATAAATTAAATTTATTAAAAAAATTTAAGCTATATAATAGAAATTCTAATTACAGTAAAATAAAATCTTTATTTGTTTCTAACATTTCATTACTTCCCTTCACCTTTCTTTGAAACATATTTGTCCCATTCATAAACTATAAAACATTTAAATTTTTATTTTAGAATATAAATGTGACAAAATAAAATTGTAATTTTCTCTGTTTGTGATTATATTGTAGGTAAACTAATAAATTTTATATTAAGTATCATTAGAGGAATACAATAATATCATATAAATATTTGATGTTGTAAAAATAATACTATACTGTGTACATTGTAAAATGAAATAAATGGTAAAGTAAGCTTTCTAAAACTAAATATAATGTTTATAATTATCCAATTATCAATATTATGCTTAGTTCTTTTATCATGGGGTGAGTTTTAAATGAAACAGTCTTAATTCCTAAAGATTAAGGCAGATAGAGATAGCTATTAACAAAACCCTCTTTCTAATAACTAAAATGTCTATAGCATTTATACATATCAAACACAATGGATTTTCTATTATTTATGAACACTAGTAGGAATATATAGTATATATTGGAGTATGGTTATATATTATCTATAGTATATGGGATGTATGGTTAACACTGATTATAAGACATCTATATTAATAGTTAATATAAACTAACGAATATAATAAAAGGAAATAGCACATTCTTTGTGACAGGGTGGTAGAGCGATGCCCCGTTGCAGCAAACGCACGCGGAGTGGTGCCCCCGTTAGCGGGGGCGACGTGCTGCCCGGAGCCACGTCTTTAGAGGAACATCATCATCATAAGAGATCTAGGAATAGCAGGTACTCTTAAACCTTACCCTGAATCTATATGACTCGATTGTACAGAAATATTAGATTTCCTGTATTTCGAACAAACAATATAGTAAAAATTAATTTTTGTGATATGTGACAGAAGACATTATGATTTTAAGCCTAGCTATGCAATCAGACAAGAGTTACTAGTTAAATATGTATATAGTATATTTTTTTTAAATATGATAATCTGACATTTATTTATTAAAATATGTCAATAAAGAATGTTCATATGGCAAACTTAAGTTCGTTTTCTACCAGTTAACCATTGGGCTCAGCAGTAATTGGAGAAGTACAATATATATCATAAGAACATGTATGATTTTCACAACACTATTACTACTATATTGTGTGAAAATATTAAAATTATTAATACTACTTGATCCGATAAACATTATATAAACTATGGAATGGATAAACAATGAAAAAACCCGAAGTATCAATGGAAGAAATGACAGTGTTAATGTTTTATATGTCAGTTAGATGATTTTCCATACTAAATGACCATATTTCAGTTTTATATTTTTAGTCTTTCTGTAGTTATTTTCCAGTTATTTTTATTTTTAAACGACCCTTGAATTGAACTGAACAAAACACTATAAAAAGATGGATCAGTGTGCCTTTTAAAAAAAAATAATGAAAACAAATTATATTTGTAGTTTAGGGTACTAGTATGTAAGCTTCTTTATCTAAAATCAAATATGGGTGTACTAGTGAAGAGACATTTTATTACATTTTACTAGAGATGTAACGTTACTCTGTTTTAATGATGATCTCATATATAAAAAAAATAATATAGCTAAATTTAAGAAACGTTTGTTAGTTTTAACGAGATTTACGAGCATTCATTTATATATATATATATATATATATATATATATATATATATATATATATAAGGTTATATATAGAATATTATTTGAAATTTTTATTTTTTTAAAAATAAAAAAATAAAAATTTCATTTCAATTTCATTTCATTTCATTTCATTATATTAGCTCAATTTCTGGGTTAGTAAATAGATGTTGCTAATGCGATATTATATAAATGAAATTGTTATTTATTTACAGCTCACGTCGACATTCCAAAGCAGAAGACACTAGTTTTAGTGCAAAGAAATGTTTAGCATGGTTCAAAGAATATACAACAGTATCGGAACCTGATGTATTAGGTAATTCAAAATATATGATATAATCAATTCCTTTGAGCAGTTCTTTTTAAAAAAGAAAAAAAAATTCTTAAATTGTCTTCTTGAAATTCACCACCATTAAAAATAAACAAATATTTGTATTATACATAAAATCGATGTTTGAACCATTTCATAATCTCAACTTACCTTCAGGCCCTGAAGGAATGGAAAAGTTTTGTGAAGACTTAGGAGTAGACCCAGAAAATATAGTGATGTTGGTTATTGCATACAAAATGGGCGCCAAACAAATGGGCTACTTTACACAAGAAGAATGGTTAAAAGGTAAATATATATCAGTTAAATAACCATGAACATATAAACTAAAGTTTTATTAATTCATTGTAAGCAGTCATTACATGCAACCATAAATACACACCAATCTTCGGTTGGTGTGTGTAATATATTTATGGTTAAGGTATGTAATAATGAATGACTAATAAATTCTATTTATTTACATGTAAATGAATAAATATATGTATAACTTTGCATTTATGAATTTGAATGTAAATTTGACTCTCACAAACAGCTTGCTTTTTTAAATATATAAGTAAAAATATAAGTAAGTCTTAGACTTATTGCCATTCATATAGCCTATCTATAAGACGGCATTTAAAACATTTAATTAGAATTGTTGAGAATAGAAGTGTAAGTTATAAATAAATAGAATGGAAGTGCAATTTCACCTTTCACAAATGAAAAAAAGGTTCGAATTTGCAATTCCTAGTGTCCAGTTCAAAACATTATGAACTGAATTTAAGGGGAATTGAGGTCAAAGCTTGGAATGATGATAGGAAAATAAATTCTAATATACATGTCTGTTTTGATAATTCTTAATTATATTTAAGTAATCAATGAAAGTATAAAATGATTTACCTTTAATGTGATATTTTTTACGAATATTGTAATATGATTTTGTTCACAGGATTAACGGAGTTACAATGCGACAGTGTGCATAAATTGCAGAATAAATTAGAATATTTACGCAGTTTACTCAATGACCCCTATATATTTAAGGCTGTATATCGATATTCTTATGATTTTGCTAGGGTGAGTTGATATTATTTTCTTAGTTTTCAAAGCCATAATTATTAATTAAAATAATTACTGAATCTTACTTAAAACAAATATATTTATTTACTTATGGCTTGCTACTTACATACTGGAAACCAATTTAATTATAACTAGTTTTGTCTTTTCAATTATTACTTATCAATTATGGGTAAGTGATACCAAACTAATGTATTTTTACTCATTGTTGTGAAAATAGAGGAAATGATTTTAGCAAATGCTTCATATAATATAATATATATAAATAACTGTCAATGAAGTTAATATGCTTAGAACATATTGTTTGTGTGAATATTGTCAAAAATGTCACAGTCCTGTACTTCTCCAAATTAAAGTGTGTCGTCCGACTCCGTTTGGTTCAGGACAAAGACCAGCGATCACTGGACACGGGCACGGCTCGTGCGCTGCTGGCTGTACTTCTGCCGCGCTGGGCGCTCCGGCCGCCGCTAGCGGACTTCCTCGCCCGCGAGCGGCGGTACCGCGTCGTCAACCGCGACCAGTGGTGCAACATCCTCGAGTTCAGCCGCACAGTGGACGCCCACCTCACCGCCTACGACGCTGACGGCGCCTGTGAGTACCACCCCTGGCTAGCACTAGCCATACCATTCGACATGGACTAAAACTCGTAAAGAAAAAATAAAATATTGGTTTACATCTTTATAAAAAAAATATAACTATTATTTCTTTCAAAAGTTAATTCAAATTAAGACACATGCGCTAAAACAATTGCTTTTATTTCCAGGGCCAGTGATGTTGGATGAATTCGTAGAATGGTTACGGTCAGAGCGAGCTTCAGACGCCGCCATGCCCCCCGCTAGCTGAGGCAAAGGTCGCCGCGGCCCCAGTTACCCAGACACACTGTAAACTACCGCCAAAACCCTGATCACATTGTAAACTGCCACCAAAATCCCGCTAACACTGTGAATTCCCATCAAAATCTCGCTCTCATTGTGAACTAACAAACAAAGCTCCCTCACATTGCGAGTTTAACCATAAAAACTAGCTCACGTTGTCAGTTTAACCAACAAAGCTCGCTCACGTCGTGTACTCCACCACCAAAAGCTAGCCTATACTTCCCTAAACTAGGAACACGCTTTACTTTGACCTACTCTAAGTGTTACGCTCAACAGTACACCTTAACGTAACACCTTCACACAATTTGAAGTAACATCATGAGCAACCTGTTCAAACCATAAACACCTTAAAAGTATAATATAAATAATGTCTATCACAGCTCATCAAAGCCTCACAAACTGTGACCTGATATCGATCACAAACCCATTTAGTGAGCATCAATATGCCGTTGCAGTGTAAATTTTATATAATTTTGTCAGTTTACTTTCAATACCAGTTATTCTATTGTTTAATGTCCAGTGACAAATATTAATAATACTTAATTTTAAAACACTTCAATTATCCAGCCAAATATAGAATAAAGGTCTGGATTATATATAAAATTGCATGCTTGTGAGAACCACTAAATATAATTTTATGTCAATCAACATCAATTGAATGAATAAAATATTAAATATTATTTCATTTGAATAATTTATCTTGCAATTTTGTATATTTTATTATCTATTTCCAGCAATTTCAAAGTACTGTAAAAGTAAAAGAAAAGAATGGTTAACTCACAAACAGGAATGAAACAGGAAACCCTATTATTTATTTACGAAGTATTGCCAATCTTCGAAAGTTAATGGTTTCTTACAACGATACTATACTGCTTCGCTATAAATATAATTTACAAGAATTAGTACATGTCGGAATCTTTATCATTTCTTTTTTTTTTTCAATAAATACCAAGACTGCAAAGTTTATTTTTTGTAAATTCAGTAATTATAGGGATTGTGTATTAAAATGGCTGTGTGGCTTATGTTATGGCTTAATATTTGTGAAAGGGTTATATTCTAGAAATCAAGACTTGGAAGTCGTCTCAAAATGGAGGTAGTTATGATTCAATTAGGCTACCTTTTGCTGATTGGCAACTAAGTCCTCTAAAAGAATTTGATAGAGAAAGGAAAGAAAAAACTGTAAATTAGATTTTTTTGTTAAAAATAAGAGACTGTATTACGAGATACTCTGCATTACAGAGTTGGGTAAAAAGTGAGAAAATAATTTAATAACAGTAACTGTATACAGTAAATACGAACTGCATACAGTCATCAACAAAATAATAAAATAAAATAAAAATTATTAAATTATACCAGATTCTGTTCAAGGCTGGTTAATTGGATCTGATGCTAACATCGATACAAAAAATCTGTTTTATGTTATATTTTGAATTTCAGACAATGGCCTTAGGCGAGTGTTTTTATGAGTGTCCAACGTGTTTGAGACCAACTTTTCCTATTAGAGCTCTGAAATGACCAAAACGAATTACCTTATTGTTATATTTAATGAACACCTATTATGTTCATTAATATAACAATTAGGTACATTCTTTGAAAACAAGTAACATGCCACAGCTAAAGTTTAAAATATATCGAAATATAATCTGACAATATTCTATATCTTATTATTTTTATTATACTACACAAACAGCAATAAATATCTAAATAGTATTTGATTATGATATATGATGATAAGAAAACGCAAATGCTAGATTTAATTGTATATATTAACATTATTTTATAATAGTGTTAATTCTGTATTCATTCAACGAAGGAGCGTTCACAAATGGGTCAGTAAACAAAATACATTGTTATTTAATGCAATTCTCCTAAATAACATATTAGTGTTAAGTTTTCGTTGTATATTTTTAGCATTTATTTTAGATGTATGTATGTATATTATGGTTTTGCCTCTGATCCGTGTGCGGTGTATTGATTAGTAATTATTTAATATCAATTTCGAATTGTTTTAAAATATGCAAATTCAAATACTCGATTCCAAATCTGTCAAACCAATTTTTAATTAGGTAATTTATTAATTTGCCCACCGAGTGTAATTATTTATAAAATAATAAAATTGTGCAACCGTGTGTGTGTATTCTCTTCAACGGTTCTTTACATTTTGCAAACACTTCATGCTTTGGTGGGGATTAATTTAGTCTAAGCCATTCTATGCTACATTTGTGACAGCTAGCCAAACTATAGATTGTATAGAAAAAAAACTACAGCAGTAATGTGTACTTTAAAACTTTACAAAGTATGTTTCACTCATGATGACTTTATCTAGTTAGCGCGAAAATTCTTAAGGATAAATTGTTACTAATCATTATATAAATCCTTGTTATTCAAAATGAGTTAATATTATTTGCGTTCAACGAACGGAATACATACATATTTTGCGCCATCTACACAAAGCCTAAGCTGCGTCAAAATTAAATAAATGCACAACGGAATGTACCGCAAATTCTTCGTGTGGAAGGAGACTACACTTTAAGCACATTATAAGCAAGAAAAAATTGTGGTATGTTACATGACAAACGCAACTTTACATGTGTAATATACATATTTTTGTAAAACATAAACTGTTATTATATACTATAGAGCTTAATAAATAATATGCAGATGTAACCAAATTATATAGCATCACACTTCTGATGAAAACTTGATTTAAGCCAAGTTATGCCTGCATATTATCTGATGCCTGAAGAACTATTATATGATACAAATTGTATCAACAAGGCCAACACTATCAAGTTCCATTAGACTGGGTGTCTGTGTCTAGTCTAACATAGTTAGGTTTAGGTGTAGATATGGTTTTATATAAGGCATGTAGGTAGATATATTCAAATTCTCTATGATTGTAACGAATAAATTTAATTTCTCTGTAAAAACAGTGTATTCAAAATTACTCTCGATGCATTTAGGCCAATGTACCAAATGTTATTACAAGAGAAATAAATAAATATTGAAATAACTGTATTTCTTTTCATCTCCATCTATGCTTTGATCTTGAGATCAATCAGGGATAAGTTAAGAGACCAATCTCATGAGCTACAGCCAGCTCAGTATGCAACTGAAGAATGAAGGACAAAATTTCCTTTTTTGAATATCTCACATAACACAATCAAACCAATCTCACACAATACCATATAATAAACTTTTTCATAAAGTGCAAAAAATTTACATAAAAAGTCAACTTAATAGTTCCATCCTTCTCATTTCCAATATTACCTCTTTGCCATGTTTACCAACTAAGCAGATTTGTTTACCAACCTCTTAAGAACAAGAGTGCCTCCATGAAACTAATACTAACTAAATCATAATAGAAAATCATCAAGAATGAAATTCTTGTTTACTTTTACAAAACTAATAAAGTCTAGGTTTATTACTATACAATATAATGGTATACAATAGTAATTAATGAAAAGGTAGTTCTAAAGTAACTTTATTGTAGAAACCAAAGTGTTCTGAATATATTTTATGTAAGAAAAATACATAAAATATCATCAGAACTTACTTTGGTTTCTACAATAAAGTTATAGTAAAACCCTCAAGTTTCAATCTGGTTGTATTATTGTTCCAAATATTACAATATATATAAATTTACTTAGTATAATATTATTTACAATATCTGTCTGCTTTCATTTTACTTCTCCTGTCCAGTAAGGTCTCATGCAGATTGCCTTCTATTTTTGCTTTCTTTAACTCAATTACCCCACTTTCATTGATGCGTAGTTTTTTGTCTTGGAATTTCTGGAACTTTTTGCTGTAAAAGTAATATAGAATTATGTCTGGTTGATTACTTAGTGTCCCTAGATCTAGTTAACATATTATTATGACCAACTCATATATTTAGCTCAATAACAAAGATCAATTAAAACAGGTGTAGCATAATGTACTAGTGTCAGTCAAGAGTGAACAGTATAAAGAAATTAGCATAAAAACACAAAAAAAGGTTAAAAACAGTTTTATGCTTAAATGGAACATTTTTTTAAAATCTAGATTTAATGTTGTCAAAATATGCTTAAGCCTAAAACTAGTTGGATAAAATCATAATTATAAAAATTCTTCTGGAATTGGTTTATTATGTAAGTAATATGTATGCTTACAATATCAACAGTGACATAGTTATATTTCTATCCTTATTTCATTCAGTAATAAAATTGGTTATAGAACTTACACATAATTAACTTCCACTTCAGCTAAGTCTCCCTGTTCCTCTATAGGGGCAACAGATTTATTGACTTCTTTAACTTTATTGCTGCGTATGTTACAGAACTCCTGAGGTCCAGCCGATATACTCTGAGCAACAACTGAGTCATCTTCATTCACTGACATAAATTTATTTAGGGAACAAAGAATTGCTGTCTTACCTGAAAATACAAATGTTGTTCTTAAATTTTACAAAATAAGTATTTCATACCATGTAAAATTAAATAATAATGGAATAAATTGACATATTTATGGATTCTTGATAGCAGATCATCAACAGCATTGTTATGTCAAAAATCATGAGCAGTTATGATGTCTAAATGGGGAATATCTCACCATCTTGCCATACTGGCTCCCACTGTTCCATGGGCCCGACAGCATCAGATCTACCAATGACAACACCTTCCTTGGAGACACCTAAGTATTTTCCATACCCCGACTTCAGAGCAAACTTTGTCTCTCCAGCAGGGAAAGCGGTGAATATTTCTTCAGGTGAAGGCCCTTCCCCGTCACCGTGTGGTGCTCCGACAGTAAACAAGCCATTATCTAAGGCCGATATGTAAGCTTTATTCCCAAATTCAATTGCTATAGAGCCAGTAACATCTTCGATTTTGGATACTTTCCACCATCCACCGCATTTAGATACATCCTCGTCTACTTTAGAAATATTTGATTTTTCCGTTTTCTTATGTTTACGTTTTTTTGCTCTGAAATAGGCACAAACTGTTGGCAACATAAATTCAGAATCATATTTAATTTATACATTATTATATTTATTTATATTTATACTTACTTCGGCTTTTCACCTTTCAAAATAAGCTTTCCTCGTTTAACAGAGGCGTATTCATCAGCCATTCTTAAGAAAAATGCTATTTAAAATTTATAAATACTGTATATTCAACTGTAAATAACACAGATTAGGATTATTTTTTTCAATTATTTGGCCTGGTAACTAAGACCTTTAAGACATATCTTCATTAATGTAGTTTTAATCTTTATTTATGACTCCAGGATACTAGTTCAATGTAACCTTTTGCCCCATGAAGTTTTTGGCGACTAATGGTAGGCCCCGCTATTTTATTATGCTATGACTTACAAGAAACTCTTTGAATATGGAATGCGTAAAATTGAAAGTAAGCATTTATGATTTGAGTGTTTTTAAAACTGCAGCTGGTAAGGAGGTCACTAAAACTTCCAATTGACACATGGAAATAACAGACATCATTTAGATGTAAATGAAAAACATAGGTTAATAATTGCAAAGCACCTGTGTTTTGAAAAAGATTTCTTTAGTAAAATAAATTTAACTATATTATATTTTCAATATTTAATATGTTTTTAAGTGTTTAATTATAATAATATTGGTACACGCCTTTTTTTCTTTTCGTTGACACTTCTCCCATGTGTGAGGCTGCTGGAAAAGATTTATTATAGAAATAAGCAGTTTGTACAATTCTCTGTTATTCTGTTGTCCTTTTTTAATTGTCTTTGTGTGTACATAAATTGTTAAATAAGATGAAATAAATAATAATAATTAAATTCGTTTTCCATTCATCATTTCAAATTTCACTTTCATTACTGATTGTCTTGGTTTGTCTCTTCTCTTGGTATGCGCACCAACTCAGTAAAATCAAAATTTAATTGATTTTGATCAACGCAAACCATTCGGCCTAAAAGGCTTGGATCCAGGCCAATAAAGTTCCACAGAAAATACTATTCCCGCTATTGGCAACTCTGTCACACACGCCATTTTGTAATTTTTGGACATGTTGACTCGCTAAAATGATATTCTTCAAACAAATATTTAATTATTAAAACTTATTTGAATAGATTTTATGTGTGCAATTCATAATAAACGCAATGGATATGTCGGAAGTAAAATCGTTCAACGCGGAGGTATATATAGTTGTGCTCTTAGTTTTCTGGAATTCTGTTCGTGGCATTATCAAAAGTATGATTTCCTTTCAGTTATCCGGGTTGTACGACAACAAGCCACCAATATCAAAGGCAAAAATGAGTGCTATCACCAAAGGTGCTATAAAAGCCATCAAGTTCTATAAACATGTCGTACACAGTGTAGAAAAGTTTATTCAAAAATGTAAGCCAGAGTACAAAGTTCCTGGTCTTTATGTGATTGATTCAATAGTAAGACAATCCCGGCATCAATTTGGACAAGACAAGGATGTATTCGCACCGCGGTTTGCAAAAAACATGCAACAAACATTTGCCAACCTCTTTCGATGTCCACCTGAAGATAAGGTTAGTTATATAAAATTTCGTATAGGTTATAATCTGAATCTCCTTCCTAATTCAAATTTGAACTGAATTATATTAATTAACACTTAAAAATTATAGGCCCAAAATTTTGGAGAATATTAATTTTTAACATCAAATAAAAGTAAGAAATTCACTTAAGCGGTTTTTTCAATCTGCATTTAAATTAAATCTGAGAAATAGTTTTGCTAAGTCAATAATTATTCCATAGAAAATGTGACGAAATTATTCATCAAAAAATATGTATTAACTATACCACTAGATAAAATTGGTATCTTTCATTACAAAAAACAAAAAAACTGAACATAATCATATAACCAAATGGTTCAAGGATCGGATAAAGATTGAGTTAATTATGGCATAAATTATACAGAAGTTAATCACAAGTGGTGTGCTATGTCTATAAATATACTATTATACATTTACTTTTAGAATTATTTGAATTTATAATAATTTATGTTTAGCTGCTCTTCTTTGTGCTTTGTTTGGTTTTCCCAAATGGGGTGTCATTGTAATAATCTTAACACTAAAAATGTAAATTTTTTTCTTATTTGTAAGTGCTTCAAAAATAAATATGCAAATAAAACAATATAAAATCAAATTATATTAGAATATGAGCTAATAACAATACTAATTTTCAGCGCAACATTATCCGGGTTTTAAATTTATGGCAGAAAAACAATGTGTTCAGTCCACAAGTGATCCAACCACTGCTAGATATGGCTGATCCTAACCATCCGTTGCACCAGGAAATCCAACAGCAACAAAATAATACAGCAAATGGTAAAATAATATGTATTACTGATTGATGTTACTGGTCTGGTATCTCAAGATTTGAGACAAAATAGTTTTTAAAAATTAAAAATTGTTGAGAAAGTATACCATTATAGAATGTGTTTTCTCTTCTGTACTATTTAAGATCTATCTCTTATCATATTGAGTTATATTGGATCAAGTAAGCCACTATATTCCCACCTTTATTCTCTATAAATACCAACAAAGATCTTTATTCTCTTACTCTGCTTAGCACCACCTGATTTCTAATGAATTTGATCATACTTATTCTTGCCATCCTCTTCCTCTTTTTGTCTCTCTAGGTGTCAATACCCACATTGGTATCTGTAAAAGGACTGCTATGACTCATTCTAACATGTTACTGGAACAAAAAAGTTGATAACATAGTTGGAATGATGTATGTACATATTATATAAGCTATTTTTCGACATTGTCGCCATTCCCCTCAATGCAGGTGGTGAAGCTGAAAATCAATTATTTGATTCCTTTCTCAAAGAAGTTTCATGCCAATCCCATCATACACTTATCCACCTCCTCTTTTGCCTCTTAGTCAGTTAAAAATCTTTTTCAAACTATGTGCTTATAGAGATATTATTTAAGATAGTACTCATGGTGATGGCTATGTGTGGTTGTGCTGCAAACGGACAACCTTTGTAAACATGCCATATCTTTATCACCATATGCAGTTATCACCACAACCAGAGGTTTTATTTTTGAAAGGAGATAAAGATGACTTGGCGAGAGAGTTGATTTACTATTTTTATGTAACATGTTATGGCATATCTTTAAATCACTAACCCATATATTATATATTTCAGGGAGCAGCCTTAATGTGACTCATATGTCAGACAGCAAGATGTCTCCCGTCCCCATTGCTCAACACACACCACATTCATCAACTCCAATGGGAGATCAGGTAATTGTAATATTCTTTCTTTTATTTCTGTTGTTACTAATAATCTTTGTTACTGTCATAGTGATTGGTTAGAATTAATGACAAAATCAAGAAGCTATACAGATAATTATATATTTTATTTAATGAATATGGGACAGATCATCTTTTTAATTTTTATTTATTTGTATCTTTTTGGTAATCTAAGCCACTACATTTGCTTGGAATAATTTTATATTTTAAAACATACCTACTACCAAGTTTATTACGAGGGGCAGTTGAAAATGTATAAAAAAATTATTTTTCTCTCTCCTCCATCCTCAGAGATCCTTTTTCAAATTGGAAAAAAAAGAAATTATCGCTAGGGGCCAGGTGGTGGTTTATTACTTCAAAGCCTGCTTCGATGAGGGCACGCCTGGCAAATCCAGCAGTGTGGACAGCGCATTGTCTTGCAAAAACAGGACTCCTTTTGCCAGTTTGCCTTTCCTTTTCTCGACAATCACTTGTCGAACCTTTGTCAACAATGCGGCATAATAGTCGCCGCTCATTGTAGTATTTTTGGGAAGGTAGCCGATGATAGTTCACAATCACAAAAAACTGGCCATGAGTTTGGATGCCGATCTTTCCACTTTTCTTTTCGTGGTGGCTTATGATCAATTTTAAACCATTTGGTATCTTAGTTCCAGGACCAGCCGTCGGGGCAGTCGAACCTAAAGTTCAATCGTAAGTTGCTGAACGACTTTGAATATGACAGTGAGGACGAGCCCCCGCCTGCGGAGCCCGCGCCACAGACCAACAACACTGCAGATGCGCTGGGCAGGTAATGCATCTCTGCTTTTTTCAATACATATATATATACTCTTAATGAACATAAATCTAAGCCATCTTTTCGTAAATCTACTCTCGTATTTAGTATGTATATGCTGCCGTATTTGGGCTGGATGATAGTGACGGAATATCGTGAGCTGTCACATGTTTAAGGGTAGACCCATGTCCAGCAGTAAACGAGCATAGAGTAGGTCGATGATGATGATGATTTGTTATACAGCGTACCCTGGGCCAATTTTATTGTAGTTCGGTATAATTATATCATCTTCAAAAAATTTAATTTGATCATGTTGATCTTTCTACCATAAGAAAAATGAAGACACAATATATATGAATTCTCGTTGTTTCAGCATTTTAACGAACCCGGAAATTATGAGACAACTGCAGAGCTTACAGGCCCAAATGCAACTTATGACTGGTATGCAAATACCTGTAAGTTTAAAATATCATTCATATTTTGTTTTTCTGTAGAAAACATACAGTTAATACCATATTTTCTGTTAATCATTTACTAATGCTTCTTTAATTCATTAACATGTTAACATGTTGCTTGCAAATTTGATGTTACTCCTCTTTGTTTAAGTCAAAATTAGGTCCATAATACGACTGCACATGTATCTTTTTCCAAACAAGTCTTGACAATTTGTATTTTTTTTAAACTTATCTTAAAAGCTAGTATTTTAGTACTATTGAAATTTTATTCTTAAATAAGACATAAAGTAAAGAAGAAAAAAATAGTGCAGGCATTTCTTGTGCTAACAGTGTACCACCTACTTAGTTGCTAACATTCTAGCTTAGATAGATAACCCAATTACACTAAATTGATTTTTCAATGTTTTTTATAGAATTTAATGCCAATGATGACAGACATGCAGTTACAGCAGAACCAAAATCAGAATCTTCCATTTATGGTTAGTAAAAGCATATAAATAAGTTGTATAAATAAATTGATTAAGTTGTAACTACAAGTATTTACACTGTCCTTGTTTACAGAATTCACAATCAGATCCACATCAACAAAGGCAGAATGAATCTAAGGATGATATGGCGAATGAATCTGACATTGAATTTGTGGAAACTGGACCTCAAGTTATAGAAATACCTGATGCCAATGATTCTAGGTAAACCTTAGTATAATACATAAGTTGGTCAGGTAAATTTATAGATTTTGCAGTTTGACAATCATTCATTGACTAGGCAACTTGTATATTTAAATGATAATATAATCAAGTTGTCTGTCTACTCAACCAAAAAACAGTTTTGAATGTCTAGTCATAGATCTTGTATGTTTATTCAGTATATTAACTATATTTTTAATTTATTTATATTGCATATTTATTTTATACATCTATAGTAATTGTATAATTTAATATGTATGCCAATTATTGGTAGAATGTAATAAAACTGTATATTTTGTATAAAAATAAATATATTTGCCTTTATAGTGTATAGAATAAAACTTATTACATTTTAGTAAGCATTTAGCATAGCCTATAGATTCTTGTACCATTTATATATTTGGTCATAATAGAGCATTATTTCGATAGCATGGCAAATAAGGTGCTTCCTTGAAATGGACCCTCAAAATAAATATATCAAACTGGTATTATAACTAATTTTTGTAAAGTCAAAATTACTCTAAATTCAAAAATACGTAAAAACATTTTTGTGTCATAACATTACTCACCCATCATTCAGTTAGTGTGTATAATATAAATCAATCAGTTTTTGTGGTAGCAGTCAAAACCAGTTAGAATGTCGATTCTGTAGTGATAGTTGATAGTTAAGACAGTTGTCTAGCTTACACGGATTTACCATCCATCAGGTTTCTTTATTTAGAGCCAGTTTTACATATCATATTGTATTGTGAAATATTCCTGCATGTATATTATTATTTAATTATAGGTTTTTTTTTATAGTTTGTTATTTGATAATAGAAGCAGATTGTTAAACCGGGACTTGGTAGTATAATATGCATTTGTTGACAGGAGTCCGTCGCCAAAATCTCGTCGTCGGTCGCGCTCAAAGTCTCCCAAACGTCGTCGCCGCTCACGTTCACGCTCGCGGTCACCGCGGAGGCGACGTGATAGGTAAAACGATGAAGGACCTGACTTATATCAAAAGTTATATACACACAGATTTTGTAAACGAATCTGTCAGCTTAATCACATTAAACCTCATTAGTGTCATATATTTTAAACAAACTCCATCATTTCTCTTTTGACATAAAATTGTTTTTTTGTTTCAGGGATCGAGAGAGAGACAGGGATAGAGATAGAGATAGTAAAATATATAGTAAAGAAAGGGAAGCAGAAAAAGAAAAACAGAGGGAAAGGGAAAAGAAAGGTCTGCCTCCAATCAAGAAAGAAAACCTTAGTGGTGAGTCTATATTGCAGTTTGTAATGACTTTTGAAGTGGCATACCAAGACGTAGAAGTCTCTTTCTGTGCAGAGATGAATGGCGATGAGATTTACGTTTTATTTTACTTAATAACAATAAATAGCTTTTTGTCTCAAATAGTGTCTAATAAGCAGGTGTTCTAGTCGGTTTGTGAATGAATGAGTTACACTAAGCTTAAAAGGCAATTTGAGTTCATGCACAACAGACATTTCCTTTCACACACATAGAAAAATAAAAAAAGTGTAATTTGGAAATTTAAACATCAAGGGATTTAAATGTGCATTAGAAACAATCCATTTACATCATCATGATATCAGTCAGTATTATGTCCAAAACTAAACAATAACCTCTCTATTGAGTTCTAAATGGAACAGTTTCTGCAAAACCTTCGTCCATCCGCTCCTTGCTACCTTGATCTGCTTTGTTGCTCAGTGTTTCCGTACAAATCAAAGCACTCGGCATAACTTGTTCCGAGATGAACTTACTGTTATGACTTTTACATCGACCAATAATGTATCGTTCTCTTTTAGTATGTAGTACAACCCTGTGGGTGGGTCACCTGTCAAAGCTCGCGACTCAAGAAGAGTTGTCTGACTTATTTGGGGCCATCGGCGGGGTGGTCTCCATCGACGTGGTGGCCCCCAGAGGCTGCGCCTTTGTTGTCATGGAGAGGAGGCGAGACGCTGCGAAGGCTTTAGCTAAGCTGAACAAACACAAGTTACATTCTAAGGAAATCACAGTGAGTCTACTAAATTTTGTTGATGTCAAAGAGTTTAAAGTGCTTTATTTTGTCTTTATTCTTTAAAGGACTTCTATCGTATTAGACATGTCAGTTCTATTCTAATCTTATTCTAAGACAAACAATATTATTAAACATGCTCAGAAGTTCGAAAATAATGTTCGAATTTCTAAGCATGTTTGAGAAATTGTCGGTTATCGATAGTTGATATCGAATAAAAGGTGGAGAGTACATTAGCGGGCGTGGTGGTGCAGGTGGCGTGGGCGCCGGGGCGCGGCGTGAAGGGCCGCGAGTGGAAGGACTACTGGGAGGCCGAGCAGGGCGTGTCCTACCTGCCGTGGGCCGCGCTGCACGCGCGCTGGGCGCTCAGCGCGCTCTCGCTCGACGCGCTCGAGGACGGCGGCGCCGTCGACGAGGACACGCTGCCGCCCTGGCTGCCGCCCAGGGTCAGCACTATACATACACATACACTCACATTCTTTATACTATTCTGTGCACCTATTGATTAATGTCCAACTGTTTCATTTTATCGACGGAAAACAATACCTTTTTGTCTTTTTCTAACAGTTAATAGAAAATGTGATTGAAATAATAACATGAAATTCTTAGCACTAGATAATTAATACGATGTAGAATAACTTACATGACGGTAAAGAGAAATCTCTATTGAAAATTTTTACAATTAAAAAAAAACGACGAAATATATATTTTTTTGTTAGAAAAAGTAATAAATTTCTATTGAGGGAAAATTTGAACTCAGTTTTAATTTAATGTTTATCTCATTGTAAATGATTATTTTAGTTTAAAAGATACGCAATTTTTCTAATAAGTAGGTCACGGTAGAAGACCAATAATTTCATAAAATCGATTCCAATTGTGAGCATCGATCGCTGTTTCCTATTGATCATTGTTTGTATATTAAGTAATACCATCACTGTCCACAACCAAATAATGAACAGTAAAAATCTTTATTTGTAGGAAAGATACATTTCTGTTAAAAATATTTTTACCTTTCGTGATATTTTTTCTTGTTTTCATTTCATATTTCGTTTTTCCCTAGAATCCACCTCACCGATCTAAATTCGCGTGAATATTTTATGTACGAATTTGTAAGAAACAAAAGCGCGTAGAATTTATTCACAGTCCGTTGTTAGTTGAAATCCCAAAAACGGATTGAAGATAACGCGAAAAAAAGTACTGGTCCTTAGGACACCTTCTACGAGGTCACCTGCCGCCCTAGGTCAGACAAACATGTTTACATTCTCGAAAATTAAACGGACTAATTATAAAAGACAAAATACATAGATGAAAATCACTTATTACTGTTATACTAACATTACTTACTTTTTAAAAACTTGAAATACTGTTTGGAATTCAATAGAGAAAGGTATAATTCTGAAGCGAGCATCATTACCTCAAGAGTGTATCCTAATTCTAGGATACATTCTGTAATGTTCATGGTTGTCACTAGAAACTTATAAATTTTCCTTTGCAGATCCTGCCCAAAGCCATGATGGATAACATGACTCTCATGGGTGGAGTCCCTCCTCCAGCGGGCATGCTCCCAATGCCCGGCGGCCAGGTCCCAGCTGGCCTACCCCCGGCGATGCCCGGAGTACCCCCCATGGCGCTATCCGTGCCTAGAATGCCGCACGGGTAAATACTAATACCTCAAAATTCCAATCCCACAAACATTTTATTGAACAAACAAAAGCTATAAGCTGCTGTTACAATTGTGTTAGTAATAGGGATAATGACATCGCTGACAGATTGTAATAAATATTCATTATCATAAAAATATACAGATGAAAAAGACTGTGAAAGAAAAAAATATTTGATAAAGCTATCAAATAATGTGTCATTTGTTTTATAGTCGTTCACATCCAGGGCATGTCCATTTCATAAAATATATACATTCATTAAAATAACCAATATCATTGGATAACCTATACAATTTCTATAAATATTTATTATACAACATCAACATTGCTTTTAAAAAGCGTCGACGTGTCGTGTCGTGACAACATACTGCATTGCCCGTATGCTAGGAGCGTTTTTAGGCGAGTCAAAAAAAGTGCTATTCGAATTGTAATATCGGGGAGTTTCTTTAAAACAATTATTTATCGATGTTTCTATATTTTTGCTGTCTTTCAATAACAAACAAATACAAACATTGTGATAATGCCTTTTAAATTTATGCTGAGGAAATTGAGTCATGCCTTTAAACCGGCGTATTCATCCTCTAATAGACTTCGCTTGTTTTCTTTAAGTTTAGCCAAAGAACCGATGAAAGCAAGCTAATAGATTTATTATAGACACAGCAATGTACAATAACAAAAACTAGACCAATTTATTGTTTGTTTCTTTTGCGAGCTCAGTCTCTGATAACAAATGAAACGTATTGCAATTATTTCAACAGCATGCCACCTGGACTGCCACCAGGTATGCCGACAGGATTGCCTGGCGGTATCAGGCCACCTACCTTACCCACCGGAGTGCCAGGTAAATTTACACTTTACTTTAAAGGTACTTAAGGTTTAATGTTGAAACTTTAACTTCACTATAATCATTGTTTGGCTATTCCCCGTGGCTAATGATACTATTAATATTACAGGGTTACAAGGTGATGGAGGGCCGTTGTTAAGGTTCCCGCCGGGTATGCCGCCACAAACTTTACCTCAGCCAGGTAAGCTCTTGAGAAATTTATCCAAAGTAAAAAATTCAAGCCTATAATACCGGAAATGAAGAAGAATGTGTATATTTGTCCATAAACACACTTCAAAAACATGATGATTTTGTCAATAGATAAAACGAAAGGCTTAATTTAATAATTGAAATTTTGTCAGTATTCGTGATTTCTTTTTTAAATGTGGTTTCATGACGACAAGTCTTGACATATTTGTTCACTGGACACAGTCGAATATTTGAGTCTCACTATGTTTGAACCATCTTGTTTACAATGTTCTGACAAATATTTTTATTCCTATTTCAAAAAAGAAGCTACATAAAAGTATATAGTTCAGTTATATTTTAAATAGACATAATGATCTAATTCTGATGGTAGACTCTTAAATTTAATTTCATTATACCATCTCACTCTCTCATTCTCCTCACGTTCATATGCTATAGGAAAAAGATAGCAATAATTATAACTGCCAAATAATCTTAATTTCGACAGTTTTGAAGGAACTGTAGATAATTTTAGAAGGCATGGACAGAAGCACTTCCTAAAACTGTATGTTAGGATGGTTTTAAGTTCGAAAATTCCATATACCTTTCTTAATGTCATCGAGATATGTCAGCTGTCATTTTCATAATATAAAGTGATCTACATTTAAATGTCTAGTTCTACTGTATTTAAACTATTATATTTTATTATACAATAGTTTGGTACTTCCTTGTAATATATATTCTTGTGTACCAGTCCTGTAGTTTAATTATCCTCACAAGTTCCTGCTATGTTTCTTAGGTATGGTTGGTGGGTTTCTCGGCGGGCTGCTGGGTGTCGGTGGGCTAGTGCCGGGCCTGCCGCTGCCGATGCCGCATGCGCATAATACGCCCCCACATCTTGTACAGGTAAATAAAAATAAAAAATAAATTTAAGTATTTGATATCGATTAGATAGCAAAATTAATTACAAATGAAGTGAAACCCTTGAGAAAGGTTCAATTCGTATAAAGTTCGTCAGGTTTGAATTTTGTTGGTCAAGCTGTACAGCCGACCGCACATCGAGAGTAACAGTTGCACTGAAAAGCCGACTCTATAACGAAAGGTGTAAGGGCGTTCTCAACGTTAAACTGTTACGGTTGATGTGGTGTAACTGTACACGTTCATCTTCGTGAACCGATGAGCGATCCTGAGAAGGACCCTTTCGACTCTGACAGACTCGTGACAAGGACAAGCCGAACCCTAGAAATGCTTGCGTCGCAATTTTTAGTTGATCAGTCCACTCCTGAAAAGAGCCTTTGTTGAAGCCACTGGCATCGACTCGGGGTCAGTCGTCGGGGTCGGACGTCAGTGATCTCGCGGAGAGATGAACCTATAAACTAGGGTTGCCAGGCAACCTAACTTATAGCTGTGTGGAGGCGACCGTTGTAATAGCGCGTGTGTTGTCTGTCGTGACAGCGGCCGCAGCCCGTGGCGCCGCATGCGCAGCCGCAGCCTCAACCTCAGCCGCTGTCGCTGCCTCAGTCGCTGCCTCAGTCGCTGTCGCTGCCGCAGCCGCCGCAGCCCGCCGATGACGCCATGGACCTGGACAACGACGACCACGCCGACCACGTCGACGACCACTCGGAGCCCCCGCCGCTGCTGCCCGATCAGGTATTATATATTACATAATATTTCTCACGTTCAAACCTTATTATCTAGCCCAAATTAAGCATCATAAAGAGCTCTTGTTATGCATACTACTACGTACAATGTAAAAATATATCCAATTTAAAATTATCTTGCTCTCGGGAGCTGCAACTTAGCATCGACTTCAAAAAAGAAGGTTAAGTTGGACAAATACATAAAGTTTTTTGTATTTAGTGTCTTGAAACTTTATTTACAATTTTGAGTTTTAAGTTTCTACTGTCAAAGTTGGGTAACCGTTAGCATTGACGACTTGCCTGTCTGTTTCTGATCCTGAATTGGACACAATGGGACCACCTCAGAGTGTAGTGTATCGATTAAAAAAGGAATTTAAAATGGATTCACAATTGACAGGGAAATCGCGTCACTAACATTCGAAAAATACATTCAGTCGAATCAAAAACCTCCTTCTTATTGAATTTGGTTTTAAAAAATCAGCACTGTTGTTGATTTTATCTTAGATATTCTTAAAATCCTTATATAACCAAATGAATAATAACGCAAAGCGTTCAATCACATGAAAATTTATGGTCGCGTATTCGTAAGACTGCGTCGCTCTTTTTTTAGCGATGCCGGGTGACTTTTTGTTACCCTTCCCCTTTGGTCTAGTGTACCTTACACTGTCAGAATAAGACTTATAATCGAGCGCTATAATAACTTATCTTTCACTTTATATTTCGCTGTAGTTTTCTTGAAGACAAGACTGAACTTGAAACTTTTCTGAAATGAGATTGATATATCCACGAATTCGATTTTTACATTGGACAAGAAAAAATACTTTTAATAATACAAAAATTAAGATATATTTTATTATGTCAATTAGTTCTTGCATATTGTATACTTACCTGAGATGGTGCCCCAGCGGCGCACTTAATTGTATTGGAAAGAGCTCAAAGAGCTGTACTAAAATTCATGTTTCTAAGCTCTACTCTACTCTACTATATAATGAGTATATACTTTTAACAGTTTGAAAAGTCTATATCCTCTGTTCAATACTCCGTCACCACAAACTCATCATTCTTTTGCTACAACTCATGTTGCCCATGTTACAACTTGCTTATTGTTTGTTTATGGTGAAGATTAAATGATTATTATTATTAAAATATAATTTATTTTAATAAATCATTGGAATCGATACAATTTCAATGAACACTTAAGAAATTATTTATATAAAAACAATATTTAATATAGCTGGCCAACTTATTTGCTCTGGGATGCATACAAACCACTAAGGCATAACGTCATACAGCTTTACTCGTTTCTTAAGAGCGTTTTCAGTCGAACCCAAAAATGTGCTATTTAATTTGTAACATCTATACGAGTGTCCAATGTAACGGAACAATAATCTAGCCAATGTTTCTATCTTTATTAATTTTCTTTCATATCGTATATAGATACAAGCCCTCCTGTCAAAGCCGCCGCCAAAGTTCAATGCGTCCGAGCCACCGCCAGGGTTCAGCACGGAGCCGACGTTCCCCGACGACAAGGCCGAAGAAGACCGACGCGACCGCGACCGCGACCGTCGAGAGAGAGAAAGGAGAGACCGCGATAGGGGCGACCGGCGCGACAGAGATAGGGGTGACCGGCGTGACAGGGACAGGGAGCGGCCACGGGACAGAGATAGGGAACGGTTAGTGGCATTTTGTGATTCACCAATGGCATTTGAACACCCAAATTATTCGGTGTTATTAGAAATTTACTAAATAAACATACATACATATGAATAAGTATTCGTACCCATCACACAAATATGATAATTATACGAATTCAATAACAAAAATTATATTTTAAAGAATAAACCTAATAACTTAAGCTTGACTTTAAAATTTGTGATTTATTGACAACCTAAAGAGAATAGTGATTTTGTTGTTGAGGCGATGCAATTCTGCCGTTTGTGAGGGTCAAAAATGTTAAAATTGTATAATTATTCTTTTATCAACATGCAAATACTTCTTAAATATTTGCATGGATTTCAAATAACATTTTGATTACAGCGATCGTGAGCGCGACGACCGACGCGACAGAGACCGCGATAGAGGCGGCCGCGACCGGCGAGACCGCGATAGAGACAGAGACAGGGAACGGGATCGCTTCCCCAGGGATAACAATAACAGGTTAGTGTTTTATCTTATTATTTATTTATAATAAGATATCCTTCTATATCTTTCGATTTTATCTATCCTCTCCCAGTTCAAGGTCTTATTTTAACTATTCTACTGTGCTAAAAAGGGTCCATATCAATCAATTGTTTGAGCTATTAAGTATCTTTATGGTACGGATAATTTAATTTGAATTATTAATCAAGCAAAGTAGTTAGCACATTAAAAAATTTATGATTCACAAAAAGAAATGATATTAAAAATGATTTTTTCATTTTCTTTTAAATCTAGCAAGTATCCAACAGAATCTGATATTTGGTGACATATTTTGAGAAAATTCTGATTTCCTCTCAGAATTTTATGAGAATTTGAATTGAAACTGAGAATAAAAGTTCTTTAAAAGTGAGAGGAAAAACTTCTTTGTGAATTTATGTCGTTAATCATAATGTTACATAAGATGGTAAAAATATTACGCCAAAATGTATTAGGTACTGTAGGGCAAACTTTTATTATTAGTATCAGGAAATAGGAGGATTTACAATTCAGTTTAATCTGGAAATATGTTATCACTTTAAATTACTTAAAAATATCAATGTTCTCTTATTAACAATTACTTGAATATTATGCTACTTGCCCAAACATGATTAAGATTTTCCCTTTTTTTAGGCATTAAAAAAATATAGTCTAGTCAATAAAAAAATATTTATAGTTTTAAAATATAACCTATCAAGACGTAAAATCAGTCACAGAGAAATTTTAATTTGTCTCGAGGTGAAGAGAATTACAAAAACGCGTTTTATTAGGAAAAAAATTATTCGACATCCGACATTGTCACACATACAATAACAAAAAAAGTAACTTTCATAAAAGAAGTTTCAACACAAGGAGAATATCCTGGTTTAACAAATCAAAAAGAATTGTACATTTCCTATGTTTGTTAATAGGGAAATAAGTAGAGAAAAATCTCCTCGGGCAAATACGGAACCGAATCCAGAAAAGTCTCTACAGGAACGGCTGTGGGAGATGGCCAACGGGAAACCTGCGTCTCGTGGTGATGCTGAGAAACCACGAGATCACTTCTTAGACAAGGTATTATATATACTATGCATTTGGAATAAAAATAGGACAGTTAATTGAAAATTTTGAAATTCATAGACATGTGACTATCTATACTACTACATTCTCCAAGATTTGTCAAGTCAGTGACGTTGTTTTGATGGAGCGAAAAAGCGACAAATGTGGACTTTAGCTATTATCAAAAATATAATAATGGGTCGAGACGGACATCCAAAAGTGGTCGAGACTAAAGTACAGGGCTCTACTCTTACTAGACCGGTGCAACGGCTCTATCGATTGGAGCTAACAAACTCTGACAGTGACAAGCTGACAATCTAACGATCACGGTATGGTCGTAATATTAGAAAACCTAATAGTTACCATTAAGTTAGTTATACATACAGAATGTTTGTTTTTAGTTTTGTACATCTTTTAACTCCGCTAGTCTGTGGAGGATGTTACTAACTCCTTAGCTTATGATTTTTATAGAATATGTCAAATATTAAGATTTTAATATTTATCTATCAAAATTAAATATCTTAAGCGTATATGTCTTTTTCTTTCCTAGTATTTCAATAATTAACATTAGTACTTCTCAAATCAACATGATGATTTATTTTGGATTCCCCTTCACTTTTGATAAGTGATAACCACCAAATCTGATCTGTATAAGACTAGGTTTTAAACGATTATTAAATGAATTATCTAACGTTGTACTGTTTATTATAGGATGAGCAACGGTCAGAAGAAATGCCTCGAGGGGAACGTCTGCCATTACTGGAGAGGCCTCCGCTCAGGCACGACAGACCGCCCCATATGGACCCAGGTAATGTTTTATTTGTTTTTAATATTAATCTTTTTGTCTGTTATCTATATTGTGTCAAATAAACTTGCTGTTCCAATCTTTAGATTCATAAAACAAGTCACTTATATATGTGGCGATGTATATACATTTATAACAAAATCCCGCCAAATATAACTGAACTGATAAATACCCGGTTAATAATCACTTAAAATTATTACTATCACCTTTAATTACATTTATTTATTTTTTCTCATACATATTTATTATGATGAAAATAAATTGATTTACATTTTGTCATTATTTTTCTGCAAGATAATATGAATTTGTAGACATTCTGCATTTTCCTTAAATGAAATCTCAATAAACAAAAATATGATATATTCCCTCCTTCTTACAAAATGGGTTCCTTTAAAAGAGGAGTGAAAAAGCACTTTTTAGGCCGGCAAGGTGAGGGTGGCTAGGGCAGTATGTCGCATGCTTCACTAGCTATCTTCACATATGGACTTCTCTACTGCTTATCATCAGGTGGTGTCGAGTCAATTGCTGAGCTTTATATTAAAAAAAAGCATTTAACTCTTTGTTCATACAGACAGTGATAAAGGCGGCTCTGGTCCTGGTGGCCCACTAGGTCCAGGGGGTCCCGGAGGTCTCGTAGGCCCCGGTGGTCCCTCGGGTGGACTTGTGGGTCCCGGAGGACCTCCAGGTGGCCCTAGTGGTCCCGCAGGTCCAGGAGGTCCTGGGGGCTGGACGCAACTGCCACCTAGGATGCCTCCGCCGCACATGCCGCCTTTCAGGGCCGGTGAGTAATGGAGCTCTATTTAATATTCTTTGCTATCAAAAGAATACATTGGTGAGCCTGATTATCAGCTATCAACATGAAAATTCTCACTACATTGGATATGAGTACGGTTTAAAAAAAACCTATTTTGATATAAAAACCTAAACCCTAACCTAAAACCTATTTTTTAACTACAGCATGTAAGACTTATTTTGGAACATCTATCATATTCCGTCCATTTTGAGATTTTCAATCTATCGCATACTTAGTAACAATCGTTTTCAACAATCAAAGACAAATTTAAAGAGATCCTATAGTAATCAGAACCAGATGTTTTTTAATTATAAAAAACATCTGGTTCTGTTAAACCTGTGGTACATATCCAGGTCCAGATCCTTCCCAGGTTCGTCCCTTGTCTCATCTCAACCCAATACAAATACATCATAGTGCCAAATAAATGCTTGTTAAATATTACTTATCACTAACAATGAGTTTCAATATTCTGGAACTGAAACCCACTGTGAAATGAATAGTATGCTAGTTCTTCTTTCATTGATCTGGTGCTCGTGCAGAACCCAGGTTACCCCCGTGAAGGGCAATGGAGTTACCGGGGAGTTTTAATGGGTATTCTCAGTGCCGCTCTATTGAGGTACTGAATGAGCCCCACACACGCCCGTGGCTTAGCCAGTGACGGGTAGGTCCGTAAATGGATTCCTCCTCGTAAAAAAAAAGTTCTTTCATACATTTAAAATCATTATTTTTAAAGTTTAACTCTTAGTACAAAAATTATTTCAATTTCAGAGTTAAGAATGAGAGGGCCTCCTAGACAGGGAATGGCAGGTACGATACATAATATCGACCTTATACCTCGCTTACGGTTGACCCTAACTAATGATTGTTTAATGATGTTTCCAGGACCGTGGATGGACGGACCAGGGCCAGGTTTCGGACCTCGGTTCAACGGGATGGGGCCGCCATTTAACAGACCACCCTTTGAAAGGCCGCCTTTTGAAGGAGGGCCAATCTTCGATGGGCCGCCAAGGTTCGAAAGGCCTCCGTTTAATAGAATGCCGTTCGACGGGTTGAATCGACCACCATTCGATGGTCCTAGACCATCTTTCGATGGACCGAGGCCGTCTTTCGATGGACCGAGGCCGTCTTTCGATGGACCGAGGCCTCCTTTCGATGGATCGAGACCACCTTTTGATGGCCCAAGGCAGCCTTTTGATGGTCCAAGACAGTTTGATGATGAGAGGCCTTTCGACGGACCACCGAGATTCGACGGACCGCCTGAATTCTTCGACAGGAACAACAGGAGATTCGATGAAAGGGAACAGTTTGATAGAGGCTGGAATGGTGACCGGGATAGGGAGTGGGATAGGAGGAACAACGAGTGGGACGATCGCAGGAGAGATAGGAGGAACAGAGACGACGATAGATTTAGGGATAGGAATGATAGGAGGAGGCCATTTGATGACAGATCGCGCCCGCAGAGGGATGGACCTAATACTGTTCCAGATGCTGTCATGGAACCGCCAAAAGAGGCACTTAAAGAGATACCTAAAGAGATACCTAAAGATGTTGTGAAGGAGCCTAGAAGGGAAAAAGACAGGAAGTCCAGATGGGGTGCTGCGGAGGAGGTCACTATAAGCGAAGAACAAGTACAAGATAACATTGAAAATGTTCTGCAGTCTATTAGTAATGAAAATGTTCCCGAAAATGAACAAGATACTGTACAGGCTAGTGAAGAAGAAAACAGTCATAGTGAAATCAATGAACCAGATATGCATCAAAGTGATGGGATTGAGAGTTATAACATACTTTCAGAGACAAAAACCAATGTGGAAGATAAAACAAATGATCAGTTTGTTTCTCAGGAAGCTGATCAAAATTATAGGGAACCTGTGGAAAGTCAGCCTCCAGTTAATGAAATTAACGAAGTGCTAACAAATGATCCTCCACAAGATTTGTATGATGCAAATGAAGCGATAGACACCAGTTTCTCTTTGCCAATATCGGCACCAGAGAAAGAGACCTCATTACATGAGGTTATTGAGAAATTAAACACTATTGAAAAATCAGATGACATATTCGATGATGCTAAAGACACAAAGGAAGTTCCAGAGAGTAAGGAGGGTGCCTGACACCGGCGAAGGTGGAAAGTGGGATATTTCCAGTGGAAATGATTCGGGTGATGCTGCGGGTAATGCCTTGGCCGGGCGTTGTCTAGCAATTTTGAAAACAACTTTTCAGTTCAGCTCGGCTGAGGGTCCACGCCGACCGAGTGACGATATAACGCCAAAGATTATTATATACAAATTTGAAATATACGAGTGCCTTATTGGTTACCGAAATGGTGTTTTGTTTGATGGCGGAGAAGAGGAACTCTCCTGGGCGTTCAAGTGGAGCGACCCGGGACAGGTACGTCTGCTGCCTCGCGCGTCTAGCACAAGTGTGAGCCGCTTACTGTCATTGCAACATTATTTATCTAACATTACAATTTTTTATAAAATTTTAGTGGCACTGGGCTCAAAGCCCTTTAAGCCAATATATGTCACAAGTTCATTAACGTTGCAATGATCAATATCTATAAACAGCACAGTTGTACTCGGCGAGCGTTATTTTAATTGTTATTTCATGATGTCGAAATGGAGATATAACAGAAATTATTAATTTTAATTCTTATTGACTTATTGATTATTTTTATGATTTGCATTTATGTTGATTATTGTGAACAAATAATTTCCATTTCGACATATTTAACATGGCTAGCAATGTGTGCAAATCACCCGAACGGCGCTCGTGTCACCCGAATCATCTCTGGAAATATCTACGAAGAAGGACGGAACTCAAGATGGAAGACCTGTACTACTGTACACTTGGGATATTACTTTAAATTTAATTGCGCCGGCCACGGCTACTTTTGTTAAGTTGTTTTTATTTTCCTTCCCTTTCGTATTTGATAATAAATACTATTATATCCTGTATAACTTTAGTTTTCTAGTTAAAGCTTTGAGCTGGAATAGGAATTTAGTCGTCATCAATATTTAAATTGGAAAATATAAAATCCTTAATCAACTGTTAGAGTTGAATACGCTATTATATCTTATTGGATTCGGTGTAGGTAGAAAGAGGATTTAAATAATAGCTTGACGGTATAAATATATAATCTATTTTAAAAAGATACTAAATACATGTTTTTTAAATGTATAGGACGTTATATTGTATCATTAATCATCATCACATACCGTAGTGTAGGTTTGCATTTTAAAAATATTTTACATTGGAGAGTAACTGTATCTGTCACGCTGTTATGTGCGACAATGATTGTGTATATGTAACATATTTTGATAATTTTAATGTTAATCGGGCTAATTGGTGTTTGATGACATTATTATTGAGATGATGAACTATTATATTGGTATGTAGCCCTCGATGTAGATAAGGAATTAATAATTTAACTGCATGCTTCATGTTTGTCACATTTGTGCTTCAATAAATTTTGAAAATTTCAATAAATATATTTTATTGATATAGGTAACAATCAAAAGGGAAGTAGACGACGTCGATGGGTCCCTTTTGCACACATTGTATAGTTTGTCTGTGTTTTATTTGAATTACAGCTGACAGTCCACCATGGTAACCTGATCACCACGACAGGCGAATAAAGTCCTCGCAGGCACTTCAAATTTTAATTGTTATTCAATTGCTTGTAATCGCAGATTCATAAAATAAATATTTAAAATGAAAATAATTTAATAGTTGAGATAGTAATGAATGATATTCAAAGCGTTTAAATGTAATATCTACTTAATTTTCAGGATAACAGAAGTTCTATATACCAAACAAGTGCTTATCAAGATTACTTTATTACTCACTATAACCTAATAACTAGACGTTTCTGTAAACAAAAATAATTTAAAACTTTATTATAAAATAAATATTGATCGACAAAAGTTAAATTGTGTCGTGAACTGAGTAGGTAGGTATATGGAATCAGTAACCTAGATTGGTGCCTACTATACTACTACACATACCGAACGATGCCTTGCTATAACCACGATACAGCATTCTTAAAAATAAACAACATTCTTTACAATAACTGTAAAGTAGGTATGATTATTAACGTAGGAGCATACTGCTCGCTAGTGGCTCCATTTAATTTCTAGTAATTGCAGTGAAATAGATATTTCTTGAATTAAATGCTTTATAGTGCGTTCATAGCACTATTCATTCTCGGAATACAAATAAAGCCAAAGTTATTTTTATACCTATAAAATTACGCTTATTGTGTTCAATTACCTACGGTTGAAAAGAAAACCTCGTTTTTCCTATCTCTTGTAACATGGAGAGAGTATGATATATCATGTTTATATACTCAGTGGATATATCTGAACATAGTGCCTTCAGAATCAGGCCTACGTATAATCATAAGCTAAAGGAAAGTCTCAGAGCATTCAAATAAAAACTCTAGAATTGCCATAGACACGCGTTCATATCCCAAAATCCCCATGGACAATTTGAGGTTTTTTCATGTACATAAAAGCACACGAAATGACACCGCTTGTTGGTAGACAAACATGGCAAAACATAATTGCATTAGACAAGAATTTTGATTACAAAAAGCCAAAGAAATGACTACACTGCCTGATGCTAAGCAGTAGGAGTCCATATGCGAAAATCGCTAGTGCTTCATACTACATACTGTCCTTCACACCCCAACTTTCCTGGCCCAAAGGGAAACTTTTAACGCCGCTTAATCAATGTATAAGCAAAGAATACGTGAGTCATATTCCTCTAGATATACCTTTATTTATTTATTTAACAATTTATGTACACACGAAGACAATTAAAAGGACAACAGAATATTAGAGAATTGTACAAAGGTACTGCTTATTTCTATAAGAAATCTCTTCCAGCAGCCCCATATATGGGAAAAGAGACATCGAAAGGTACAGGGGTCGTGATCTTTCTGTCAATATGTTAATCTGCCCCTCGATGAACAAATACGGACAATGAACATTTGCAAAAAACTTTAATTCCTCGTTAGAGTATTCATTACCAGACATTTCTTTTACAATAATCATATATTTTTACACGGAAATGTTAACGTTTATTTTCTATACAGAGCATCCCACGGCTATGCCACAGTGAGATAATTTTACTGAAACGAGACTTTGTTTTGATCTTAAAAAACTATTTTAACTTCATTAAAAGATTTTTGAATATTTTTTTCTGAACCGGGAATCAAACCCAATAAATGGTTAAAAAAACCACCCGTTATTTTATGATACCGATCAAAAGACGCAATTGTAAGGATATTTTTCTGAATAATAATGCATTTTAAACAAAAAGGAGACCATGAATTTTTTTATTTATTTGAAATACCTAATAATGGCTTGCTTACAATAAATTTATTGTAGCAAATGCTCAAAATATCCCATTCTGTAGAATACACAAATTTTCAGTAATTTTAATATTCTCGCTACTTGTTGATTAGTTTATCTTTTCATTGTGAATCTTTAAAGTTGCTGTACATTGTCATATACGTAACCTAAATCTTTTACCCCAAACAAAATGCAGTGGGATGAGGTTTGGGGATCTCGGTGTTCATCTAATTGGTCCTTAAGTACCGATCCGGGAAGGAAAACTTAAGATTTCGTCTTACTGCAAAGGGGAGATTATTTATCTGACGTCTTTAAATGTCCAGTATCTTTTAATATCTGCATGTGTTCAGATGTCCTTCATAAAAATGTATTAAGAGAATGCGGTTTTTTATAATGCTACAATAATAAATGAATGAAAAACGCTCCCGATCGACATGATCAACAACAACTTATATACTTCTATCTATATTACCTATTTAGATACTTAATAAAAATTTGAATTAGAAGGTTTTGGTACATAGTTTAATTCAAGAGATAAATAATATTTTTCACACTTACAGAAATAACCACATAAAATATGGCTGTATGGGCATCAGTTACTTTTACTTTATAGAATTAAAAATAAACGTTTTGTTTGTCATTTACATGTCTCTTGACAGGTTAGTGAGTTTGACAATTAGAATAGATTTGGTTTTTGTAAATCTTTATTTTTCTGAAAAAGCGGCGCAATATTTTGGTAAAAATATGGAAGGTATTCAAATACTTACCCAAGACTACGTAAATGTACATATCACCAAGTCGGACAGTGACGATGCGGCCCCCGTTGAGAGAAGATTTAAGAAAGAAATTACCGTTCTCGATTTTAAGGTTACATGATTCATACTCATAATATTATTTTTAAATTTAGAGCTGAAGAAAGCTCATTCTTTGTACACTAAGGGTTCTAATTAAATATGATAATAGCTTTTGGTTCGAATAAACACTGTAATAATACTGCCCCACCGGCCGTCCATACACAAGGACTTGAGTATTTTATTAACAAATTAAATACATATATTCATAATTCAGAATTACCTTTACAGACAAAACTGGAGCTTGTAACCGGTGGGTCTGCAACAACAATGAAATTAAAGGTTTTTGATAACAAGAACAACTTTGTGTGTGATATTGACAATGATGAATCATTACTTGGCTCTTATCCTATTGACGATGGCATGAGGATTCATGTGATTGATAAGTTCTCCCTTATCAAAGATTTCACTAGCACTGAGAGTGCAGAAAGGTGGGTTCTGTATAATTTGTATTGAAATTTATATTATCTATTCATTTCTTATTTAATCAATAATTGAAATATGTGTATTTTAATATGTTACATAAATAGGTCAGGCAATGCAGCTTATTGATATACTGTTATTTATTTAGATTCCGTTTGTCTGAAGAGGAGTATCAAAAAAAAGATGACACCTTAAGGTCTTTTCTTCAGCGCAACAAGCTTGGCAAGTATAATGAGGAGGAAATGAATAAATTGAAAGAACAGCAGCAGAAAGAACTAGAAGAAGAGGCTAGGTGAATGATATGATATAATATGAATAATTAGTAAATTTTTACAAAAACAGCACTCAACAGATTAACTAGCTGATTTATTTACTTGTTTTGTCAATTATGGGTTATGTAAAGCAAATGCCAAAATGTACAGCAGTATATTGGATCTGTAAATAATTCTAGCTATCAGTTGGGCTGTAAAAAAAAATTGTTATTAGGGGTGATTTAATATTGTTATGGGTAAGAGACTTCTTCTTTTTATTATTAAGACTTTTTATTTTCTCAAGTTCTGCTAATGTTAACACATTGACGGACAGTAGGAACAAGCGAAGTTCGAAAATTGATACCATATGTTTTTGTGATTTTTAGAATGTTAGAAGTATAGCTTTACTCTTTCTGCTTAAATAAACTTAATTTTGATTAATTTAGTATCTTTAATTAGGTTGCGGCTATAACAAATACATACCAGTATAGTTATATAAATAATAATAAATATCGTTAAACGTATCAATAAGAACTATAAATTCAATAGAAAACACGATCGCACTAACTCCCTTCACAACCACGTGCATACTGAATCTGCAACTCGTATAACAGGTGAAATATGAACTTCAACCTAAAAAGATGTTTTCAAAACACGACACTATGCTTCTACGTATACGCCAGTAAGTGCACATTTGTGCTGCTATAGCCGTAGTGTCTAAAAACGACCGTTTCGTTTTGGACGGCTATAGCAGTCATGCCACATTGTGAACTTCGCTTTGACGGCTATAGCCGCAATTGTCCGTCAACGTGTTAAGTAAGAATTAATTTTTTAGTATAGTATGATCAATCTAAGTAACAATTGCGACAAATCTTTATTTTTTTAAGCTAATCCAAGGCTCATATGAATAGCCTTTATACCCCTTGTTTTAAAATTACCTGTATGTAATCTACAAACCTATTACAGATTGGCGGAGGCGGTACTGGTAGGCGCGCGATGCGAAGTGCGCGTCCCGCCACAGGGTGGGAGACGCGCCACAGTGCGTTACAACGGGCCACTTGATGGCGCCAAGGGTCTGTGGATCGGGGTGCAGTACGACGAGCCACGCGGGAAAAACGATGGATCGTCAGTATACAGACTAATACATACTAAAAAACTTACATTAAACTAACTAAAAATATAAAATTTATATATATATATAAATTTTATATTTTTAGTTAGTTTAATGTAAGTTTTTGATTTGCACTCAACAATTTCTTTTTGTAATATTTCTCTGTGGAGATGTAACTGCTAGATGAGTTTAAAGGACATGTTATATTTTTGTATGAAGGGCATTCATACCCGCCTACTGCTGGTTCGATTGGTAGTAGACTACCAATTGGTATGAAATTATATTTTAATAAAAGTATGTAAATTAAGAAGCTTTCGTATTGTTAAATATATTTTTTAAAAGTTTTATTCTTTAATTTTTTTAAAATAATTATGACTTTAAAAATTAAGCAGCAAACCAATATATATTTTTGCTTCTGGCAACACTCAGCTGTTATATTATGTCAACTGATGTCTATAAATTTGAATTGAATTTCGTAAATTAGAAAATATTTTTGCAAAAGAGTTAATATCGTATACATGCAAAGAATGTGATTTTTATTTAATATAAATTTAATGTAAATATATTTAAATTTTTCATTGAATGATGAGATCCGCAAGAGAACTAGCGTCGACGACGTAGCCTAAAGCGCCAGTCGAAAGTGGCAGTGAGCAGGGCACATTTGGGGGGAAAAGTCTTCGAGTGGCGGTGGCTATGTCCACCAATAGGCGTCTCTCTGCTGAGATGATAATGATGATGAGACTTCAGAACACGAATTCTATACCAAAACTCATCTTTTATTGCGTTTTGTCGTACCACTTTTTGTGCTATTAAAAACCCACACTCTTTTGTCATAGTTAGCTATTAGAACAGAAAATAATTTTGTTTTTTTCATTCTAGTGTGAACGGAAAGCGGTACTTCACATGTCCACCAAAGTACGGCGGTTTCGTGAAACCAGTGTACGTGACTGTAGGGGACTTCCCCGAGGAGAGCTGCGATCTCGACGAGATATGATCGCCATATAACCGGACCGCTTCTCGTATGTTGCTTATTTGAAAGCTATGTCATTGAAGTAAAATTTCTTGTTTTTAATTAGAGCCTTAACTGAAATAAGACAGAATACAATTTTACTTAATTGAATGTAACTATTCGTAACAATTGGGCTCGAAATTGGATTGGTGGAAGATGTATATACTTGCCATTAATTTGTTAATTCGGCCAGGACATCAATCTCGTATAAAAATATATCATATAAATTTACAACTTGTGGACATAATACATAAAGCAGTTTTTTGGGAAAACACGTTTAAAGATTTAGAGTTCCCACACTTCAGCTTATTTGTTGAATAAACTGCTGATTAGTAAATCCATTTTTCAGACCTTATTTTCTTGCCTATGTGCAATCATTTCTACAACTACGAGCAACCATGTTGTAGGATTATTAGTGCAGTGGAAGGTCCTAACCAGTGGCGCGCCCTTTTCTTCGAAATTGTATCCCTAAGCCCTGGATTTTATGACGCTTGAAGCGATTGTGATTATAGTGAGGCATTTAATATCCCAACAGTGAAGGAGGAAAATAAAATTTACCGATTGTAACTATGAGGCTCGACCTGAAATTATTTCAATGAACTGGCCAGAGCACTTTCAAAGATACATATATCACATCCCAAACGTATCCAGACCTAAGTATTCTGTTTCTAATAACAGACGACAGTAAAATTGTATCGGTTCATATCTTTATGTTAATAACAATTTTTAAGTGTTTATTTTTAATGAAAATAACTTATCAATCATGTTAACCTTATATTAAAATATGAAACCTTATATAAATTGGTTGTTACTGTATTGTTGATAACAGTATAAAATGGCTGGATGTTGTATATGTTGGAAAGACGAGATAAAAAAGTTGTATAAGTCGAGAAAGCTTTGAGCTTTGCTAGTGATTTGAAGAAAAGCCACAGGAACCATGTACAAAGTGTAGCTATTGTCTGCGATTAGGCCTGTTGTATCTTTAGTTAAGCTTTTTGCGTCCTTTGAAATATGTAAGTTTTTTTAGAAAAATCATGGAAGTCAAAGGCTAACGCCATACTGTCACTGCTTGTGTCTTGATCATTGTACAGATTTGATCTCGTTCAAATTTCACAAATCATGTGTTTATTTATATTTTTATAATTACATAAATGTAAAATGTAATATCATCATGGAAGATTGTATAACCAATATTTTTGTATTGTGCTATGTATGTGGGATTGTGAAACCAGAAAGTGGTAATATTTTGATGATTTTTTACTTTTGATTATAGGTAAAGAATTTATGTGATGGAAACTAGACACTTTATTAATTTTACTAATTATCTCACATTCCACGAGTTCTGAACAATACTCACAATAATTTGTGGCATGCTTTTAATTATTAATTTAGGTTATATTTAATCTGCAATTATGAAGTGTAATAAAATTATTAATACTTTAATTACTTTAATACCCTTTATTATTAATAATATTTTATTATACCCCACCCACATAGTTTTAAAATTGTAAGTAACTGTATCACACAATGAGAGAAAAGTTGGATGGACTATCCAATACAAATTTTTTTTTTACCAGTAGTAGTAGCAGTAGTAGTTTTTTAATACCAGTAGTTCCAGAGATAGTTCCCTACAACCTCATAAAATTCATCATATGAGCCGAGAGACGCCAAGTATAGGCCTCCCCAAAGGATGTTCAAACAGATCGGTTCTGTGCTGTCCGCATTCAGCGGCAAACTAAACTTTACCTTAATATGTATTATATTAGTATAGATGAATTATAAGATATTCAACTTTCGCGTTGCAATATTATAATAAATTAAAGGTACATGATAGTCACATAAGAACCGTTTAAAAAGTATTTTTTTTTCTTTGAATCAAGAGATGGTAAAAAACCAAAATAATTCGGATAATTGTAAAGAAATACAATTTTTACCAATTATTTTTTAATTTTATTGATTTTTAAAATGGTATCATGAGCAGAACTATAATTTCTTCTATCGCCACTTCTTTTTATTAGATGCTCTGTGAACTCAAACGACCCTATAGTTTAAACTTTAAACTAAGGTAAGATAGAAAATTCACCGGGTCAACAAGTATTTAATAATGTAACTCATACTCACACCTTTAACACAAATTAAGCATCAAAAGCTTCTGATATGGATAACATATAAAGGAGAAATATAGATAGTAATATGTATACATATTTCACATGTATAATTATGTCAAAATTCAACACCGTAAGCTTAACTGTTTGTAGATTTGAACGGAACCCTTAAAGACAAAAACCCCTCAAGAAAGAAAAGAGAGGTGTACTACGGAAAATGTATCCACAAGAGGAGATATGAGTTTCACAGAGTTCATTACCGTCTTATCAGCTAATGCACCAGTGATCTGACTCCTTTACCCTCAATATCGAGTTAATATCATAATTTCGATGTCTTATTTCTCGTTTTCTATTTAACACACGACACGGCTCCCGTGTCCACCCTATAATAAAGGGTTTACTAACTTACAAAATATAGGTAGCGCTGTTGGAAATGTTCTTAAATAGATTATAATTTGATGTTTATGAATACACAGGGAGTCACAGTCGGCACTTCAATGTTGCGAAATAGTAAATGTTTTATTTGAAAAAATATTTAATAAACAGTGCAAATATGGGCATTTTTATTGGGCATTGAATGTGTTAACCAGATGGTATTAATCATATGGTTTGCGTATAGAGTCTATGCTGAATACCCTATTGATTATTTCATTTATCAAAAATAAATATCTATCTCCACTGGGATTCGAACCCGGGACCTCTGGCTAAGTAAACCGGGTTACTGACCATCCGACCTAGACCTAGACGCCCCTCTGTAATAAATTTTATTGTTATGCAATGATTAGAGGACTATTTACTACCTTATTAAATGAACCTTAAAAGTTTGTGAATAAAAGAAATTCTTTGTCAAAATGCAATTTATATTAAAACTTTCTCCTCTTAAGTATCTCTGGTCGCCAGTTGATAGGGTGCGTCTCTTCAGACGCCGTGTCGTCTTCACGGTAGATCTTGACTGTCTTGTCCGCTTCCGCCGTGATCAGGCGGGAACCGGACATATCGAACGTCATCGCGAATATGCCGGCTTCAGAGTCCATTGAACCGGGTTGGACGGCAGACTGGGTGAAAAATTTAGATTTTACTTTAAATGTCTTTGGGTTGTACCTTATCATTTATTATTATTCAATGGAGGTGTATTACCCTTTTTAGTGATGTTACAATTTATCTTTCAGCAAATAAACCGCTTGACCTTTTGCATAAAAAAAAAATAGAAAAATTTTTTCTGAGAATGTTCAAAAATGTCCCTAAGCGTCTTTAAGCTATGGTCCGGCAAGTACGATATGGCTTACCATGAGGCGAGCTATATCACTTGGTGCGTGACGTCATCATCAGCCAAAGATGAATTTGTTTACAGTACTGATGGTGTCATGTTCTACATTATTAGTGGTTTTACTAATTGAAATCCTTGGAATAAGTATAAACCTTAACGACGACCAAACATCCTACAGTAATACTAAAATAGTTTATAATATTGATAAAATAAATTTTTAGTACAAACCTGCAACCTCTGGAAGTTGTAACCGGTTCTCCAATCCCAACAATACATAGTCCCGTTATCTCCCCCGCTGACCAAGACTCCCTCAGGGTTAACGGCCATGCAGTTCACTATAGCATTATGCCCGGACAAATTCTGTATAAACTTCCCCTCTGGACACTTCCACTGTTTAATGTTGTCTGGGGACGCCGAGGCGAAGGTGTACAGAGACGGATGGATCACTATAGAGCGTACTGATTTCTTGTGGTTGGTGAGAGTGCAAATTGATTTTCCTGCTGCTAAATCCCATAGGCGTATTGTGCTGTCGTGAGAACCAGTTATTATCTGAAATGTAATTGTAATAATACGAATATATTATGTTAGAACATAAGTTCCTTTAAAAGGCGTGAAAAGACACCTGGGCTGGACCAAGCCAGTACATCCTGTAAGTTGCCAGGGCTTATGAACTTTCCCTTTTACATTTCATCAGGTGATATGGTTAATGTATTAATTTATATAATTTATGATTTTATGACTGGTTAGCAAAATCTATTTTTCAAAACATGGTAATTTATAAACAAGAGACCACTTTTAACAGGCAACGATGTTGGTGTCTGGTATCAACTTGTGGTGGTGGTGGTTGGTACTAAGAAGTGGCCCAGAGTGATACCGGCATGTACTCAGTGGTGGTACCAGCGAGTGGTAACAGGTTGTATCAGTGATTAGCCAGTGGTGGTACCTGGGGCTCCGCTGCCTGGCACACGACAGAGGCGACGGTGTTGGTGTGTCCAGCCAGCGTGTGGACGTTGGCCTTGCTCCGGGCGTCCCAAACGCGTGCTGTGGCGTCACGGCCGGCCGTCAGTAACACATCCAGCGTCGGGTGAAGCGACAGCGAATAGACCGCAGACAGGTGCCCGTGGTAGTGACGGATCACCTGGGACATCACACTTAACTTGTTAATAAAGATCATAATTTCTGATAGCTTGATATGTACTAATATCTTAATGTTGATATGATAGACATGACATTCCTTATTACTCAATTATCTTATTAGTTGGCTGTTAGGAAAAAGCAATAGCTGATCACTAGCTATACTACAGGAAGGCAAAATAAATAATGAGTTTTTAACTTAAATGGAAAACTAAGTTATATTGCATTAAAACCAATTTCGAAGCTATCACCTATTAACAATAACCATAGAATTGATTTACAAAATGTCTAATATTAATTTTGTATTATCCACTCACCTTGTTATATTCTAAATCCCAACATTTAACCTGTCTATCTTCTCCACAGCTGAAGAGATATGGATGTCTGGCTGACACTTCCAATCCTGAAATATAACAATTTATTTTAGTTATAGTACAAAATTATACATATATATATATATATTGGTTTTATTTTTTGTAATATATCAACCTCTGACTGTGCTCACATGTCCAGTCAATGAAACTTTCAGTTTTCCACTTGCTAGGTCCCATATTTTTATTACTCTGTCGGCCGCACCTGTAATTGTACATTTAGTTATTTAAAGGGTTTTTATCCATAACATTTTTATGTGTCCTATTAACTACTGAAATGAATCAATAATAATTCATAGAAAGTTTCTATTTTGCTCCAATGTAAGCATTTAGGAGAAAGTTACTTATTTATATTTCCAGCACAAGAAGAGTAAAAGTGTGGGAGGCAAAAAATATCTTAAAGCAATGAGTGCCAAATTGTGTAAACATTAAGAATGTAAAGTAACAATATTTCAATCTCATATTTATTTAAACCAGTGTACACTTACCAGTCGCAAACCATTCATTGCCTGGTTCAACAGCAACACATCGCACCCACCCAAGATGTCCTGAAATGACCCTGAATAGTTTCCAAGGAGCATGCCACTTAGGTTTAGGCATAGTGGCAGCCTTTCTTGGTAGCACTGTAAGGGCACCTGCTGGAGGAGCAGGTACTGCCGGTGCAGGCCCTGTGTAAGGAAGCATGGCTCCCTCTGATCCTAGAGCAGCTGATTCTGCTATATCTATTTAAAAAAAATAATTTATTAGTAGTTTTAACATTTTATAATATCCTATACAAAACATGGAATACAATGGTAAGAACTATAGCAATTGAGGTGGATTTTGTACATTAATAAAATATTACATTTCGGCAATATCTATATATGTTGAACATTACCAGTGTCCATTGGTGTTTCTGGTCTGCTGAGTGCCTCCTGTTGTTTCACTGCTTGTGCTCTCTCCACGGTTGCCATAACTTGACCATAGCTATCTCTTGTCTTTACTGATTTCAATACTTTTTCCCTGAAATATTATATTAAGTTTTATAATGTAATGTTATTTTTTTTCTACATGGGAATAGAACAGCGTGAAACAGGACAATCACTCGTGTTTCTTGTGTTCATTAATTTTTCTCAGTAAAAATTGAATCAGGTTTAATAGAATAAATATAATAGTACTCACGCTTTATCGTCTATTGGAGGAAGCATACTTTGATTGGATAGAAACATATCGTGGGATCTTTTCAAAGATCTGAACACCAAAGTGTGCACTGAATGTTTGATTACTTCGTCCGCCATGCTGATTAGGGAGAAACACTATAATAGACAAGCTAAGAATTTCTGCAATAATATTAGAAATAGAGAAAATAATTAACTTTAGTCATATTTTAAAATAAAAACTTTCGATGCCGATTTTTAGCGTCTTGATTCTTGCCAATATCTTGTCATTGTCATTCACATCCATAGATTAGAAAGAGTTTCACGTCAATGTCAGTTTATATTTTTCCATTAAATAGGGAAGGCAAAAGGTTCAAGCCCAAATCGCCAATCAACATTTAATTCCCTCAAAAGAGACCTTGCCCATACAGCCATTTGCTATGTATTTTATTATTTCTTTAGATACAGCATACAAAATGCAGGTTTTATAACAATTTCCAATGAACTACTCCAATATTTTTTTGTTATCACTGTGATAAAAAAGCTTGATCGGCACACTATAACCAAACTGTGAAACTAAAAAGCTTCCAGTTATAGAGTATTATAATACTTCCAGTTCATCGACGGACGTTGGATTCCTGCAGACGTCGGAATTTGTTTCGGAAGCTTCAACTTCATGTAGAGTACTTACACAATTTTAATGTGGAATCGATTTATTATTAAAAATATTCTAATCTCTGTCATTATACTTTATAATACAACATGAAAATAATTTGAAGGGTAGGGTTTTTAATAAAAGATTATTGTAGTTTGTTTAATGTTACTTTAATTTTACGTACAAAATTTGACGGTACTGTTATCTAAAGTGTATGGCACAGTAATTCTTGCAACGTACTTACAACCTCCATAATGGAGACCTATTTTTTTATAAAGTTTAGTACAAAGAGAGACACACAGTAATTACTTGTGATAAGAATAGACACAAAAGTGATTGGACATCTTAATTATTAATAAAAACTATTGACTAGAATATACAGTTGGCGACTAGAGGCGTTGAGCATTTACATTGCACAAAAGGTTGCAGCTTTAACAAATTATTGATATTTACACAAACTAGTTTATATGCCTTAGTGATAAGAGCTTAAATGCAAGTCCAAGATCAGATGAAATCGAGTTTTAAGTGACGCACACTGGTTTTATGTTAGTCTTGTCAACGATCACAAAATAAATTCCTATTAACATACAAAAAAAGAAAAATCTAAAACGATACTTCAAATGTGTTAGTCGACGAGACAATTGAAAGTCGTCACGATTTTCCTAATGGTCCTCAAACGAGACGATCGACATTCGAATTCTCAATCGATTGCCAATCGTAGTCGATATCGGTTGAATCGGCGACGGAAAAAACCGCGCCAGTTTCGGTTCAGATGGCCGATTTCTCTGGATTGTTCGCGTCGCTCACTCGGCGAGAGTGGGGGGCTCTCCTGAGGGTCCTAGGCTGCAGGTTGAGAGGTGGGAGGTTAGGCCGTTCGATGCGAGTCGGGGAGGACACGAGAGGCCTCCCACGGCGAAGAGTATCCATTCCGTTCCGGAAGTATTCCTCAGTCCTATCACTGTAACTTTCGATTAAGGGTGCTGGGTCTTCGTATTCGACATTGAAATGTCGAGTGATGGTCAAGTCTTCTGGTGGGCCGAGTTTATACATCGGAGGTTCGACGCACTCGTAATGATGGTCTTCGGTTTCGTCGTGGGGGTAGGTGTCAGCGACGAAGTGCCGGGTGCCGCGGGGGGTGAGCGCTGCCCACAGCACGCGGGAGTCGAGGGCGGCGCCGCCGTACAGGGCGTTGGACCCGCTGGCTTTACCCGCGCCAGTTTTACAACCCCCTCTTGTCCTGTAATTGAGTTTAATCCAAAATTAATACCTACACAGTGAAAATAATTGTTGGTCCGCTCGAAAGATCTCAAATTCCATACATTTTTCATTTAACGATAACGGAAAGGCATGATTAACAGATTTTTTCGAAAAGGTTTTTATTTCGAATCTGCAGTAGATGTAAAAAAAGGTAAAGGATATTAAAATCTTGTTGCCACTTCAATCTCATCAATTTTCCGTTTTAGCAAAATAAAATAAGGTTCTTCAAGACTTACTCTCTGCATTTGAGCAGGAAGAGTGCTAGAAGCGCTGCGATGCAGAGCACGGCGATACAGCAGGTTATCAGTACTAGGAACCAGGTGTCGTCGTTGCCCGCCGGCTCTGGAAATGATGCTTCTAGTAAGAAATAGAATATTCGGTTCAGTATTATCAATACTGTGGTAAAATATATTATTGTGTGCAACTTTCAACGTGCTCAAGGCATATGAGCCGTTGGTCACGGATATTACGACAACCAATATGCATTGATCTTAATTATAAAACATGTTTTCTATAAAAAAAAATATGAGAAGAAACTTATATTATGATAGATACATCACGATGTTTTATGGTCATTACGATGTTTTATAATTTTTTTTCATAATTTTCCTTTTTGGAATGTATATTCAAAAAGATATTAAATATAGAAAGAAACGCAGAACAATATTCGTCAATAAGGTTGTTCTTGAAAAGGATTTGTACACAAAAAAACTATGCGAAAATAGTAAGACAACTGCAACTCGTTGTTTTCCAGTGTAAAGTAAAATTAAGCCAGTTAAATTACAAAGTACGGAAGGTATTTAAATCTCTTGACTTGACTTTCATAAGAGTATAGTACCATGTCACAGCGAAAAGTTTTATAGTTGTATTGACATGGTACTAAAGTGTTCATGGTACTGACTGTACATATTTAGACTGTCCAAATATATTTAATATAATAGAATAGAATTTACCTAAACTCTTGTCTCCAGAAAGTCAATGTACCAGTAAATAAATGACTGTCGTATTTATACTATTTATCATTAGGTACATTAGCCATCTAGGTACTTGTTTGACATTCTCTGTCAAATTCGAATTCTAAATTCAAAATGTTTTTATGCCACATTGAAGTACATAGTATGTACAGCAATT